>JANHMN010000002.1:158900640-159026800 GCA_030674055.1 Rhabdomys pumilio | reverse complement strand
TCAGGCACCCAGCATGTGTCTAAGAGTCGAAAGACAGCCTACAGGAGTCGGTTCTTCCCTTCCTCCATGTGTGTTCTGGGTCAGGCACAGGTTAGCAGCTGATACCTCTACCCACTGAGTCATCTTGCTGGCCCACAAAATTTATGTTTTAGGTTTTTTTTTCCTGTGTCTTCCTTTTTTGTTTTTGTTTTGTTTGTTTTTTGTTTTTTTTGAGACAGGGTTTCTCTGTGTAGCCCTGGCTGTCCTGGAACTCACTCTGTAGACCAGGCTGGCCTCGAACTCAGAAATTCACCTGCTTCTGCCTCCCAAGTGCTTGATTAAAGGTGCGTGCCACAACTGCCCGGCGAAAGTTTCACTTCTATTTTAATGCTGTATATATGACTTTATGTACAAGTCTAGGGACCAAAAGAAAGGGTATGACAGTTGTCCTTCTGAGACATTTAATATGATTATCCCAAAC
This sequence comes from Rhabdomys pumilio, assembly GCA_030674055.1. Taxonomy (NCBI): domain Eukaryota; kingdom Metazoa; phylum Chordata; class Mammalia; order Rodentia; family Muridae; genus Rhabdomys; species Rhabdomys pumilio. Next base: position 159,026,340 of record JANHMN010000002.1, on the reverse strand, counting down.
TGCACAATTTTCCTGTAAACACCGTAACTTGGCTCTTTGTGGATGGAAATTTTCCATTGTGTATGCATCCCATACGTCCTTACCCAATTCCCTGCTGTTGAACACCTATGATGCCACAGCTTAGCTTCTGTGAAGAACACTGCCACCAACATGGCTGTGCAAGTATCTCTGTGAGAAGTGAACTTGGGGGCTTGGGGTAAATACCCAGGAGTCAAACCTTACCTATTCGTGAAGCTCAGACAACATTTCTTACACGATGTTTCTCTAACAGATTAATTTCCCTCTCTTCCAGATTCATAAAGTGCCTAGATTTGCTCTTAGAACAAAACACTGGGCAAATGGCTCTTATGCTTGCTCACTATACTGTTTCTGAAAATCTAATCTGTTTGTTTCTCTAGACAGGGTTTCTATGTAGCCCTAGCTGTCCTGGAACTCTCTCTGTAGACCAGGCTGGCCTCAGACTCAAAGATCCACCTGCCTCAGGCTCCCAAGTACTGGGATTAAAGATGTATGCCACCACTGCTTCTACTTAAAAAAAAGATTCTAAGCCTCTGGAAGTTAGACTATTTTTTTTAAAACTTCTGTAGACTAAACCAAGTCTACATAGCACATGGATATGATCAGTCTAGACAAGGTCTGTTCCAAGTAGGGCCCAAAAGAATTTAGCTAAAAATACTCTGCCATGTCCCAGCACTGGCCCCGGTATTGGTTCAATGGGTACCCTATTCTTGCTGGTGCTATGGACTGTACCATGTCTACTTGTAATGTCTGTGGAGACCTAAAGGCTTTACTTTTGTATTAACTTAGCAACTAGACTACATTCCAGTCTTACCAGAGAGATTTAGTCTCTTTATTCTTTAGTAAGATTTGGTTGGCTCCTTTTTGTTATTGTTGTTGTTGTGTTTTTGGTTGTTGTTATTTTCCTTCACTCTGCCCTAGTTAAGTAGAAGCTTTGCACCAAGTCAACACTACACAGAAGAAAGCATCTCTCTAGCCTAGGCAGAAAGAAACAAACAATACAACAGAGATGCCAGCTCAGGGATGCCCAGGTTAGCAATCACCGAAGTCATTGGTGGTGCTACCCCAAACCACACTTGTTTAAGAGCAGTTCACTATTCTGTACTTTTACCTCTCTTGCTGGCTATCATTTTGGAAAGGGCCATTCGACATGAATGACAAGAACCTAGAGTAACTGAGGGGCAGAGACATCCCCATGAAGCCAGGGGTTCACTTCTCCATGACTGAGCATGAGAGAATGGGCAGCTCTGCTGTTTAGTAACATTCTGATTGGACTATGATTACTTTTCCTGGGTTTGGACCTACTTTGCGGCACCTGCTGTGACATTTCCTAGTGTCTTCTGTTCTTGTCTGACATGCCCAACATGGCATTTTATTTACACATGCTGGGTCTATAGAGCGAATATCCTGTGACATGTTTGGGGATCTCCCTGGAACTCCCTGAAGTAACGGCTAGTATCCTGCAGTAAACCATCTTTTCACTGAAACTGCCACCAAGGAAGAGGTGAGCCTGCACTGACAGTCTGCTTGGCCCTGGTCGAGCAGGGGGGAAGCACCTGATGCAGCGGTGGTAGCACTGCCCTGCATGTGTGCATACTGTTCACCTGCCATCTACCAATGCCTTGTCTTCTGAGGCAGACCCCAGATACAGCTAGCTCCCACTTTCATGTTCTCTCTTCTCTTATCTCTAATACCATCTGAAGACCTCAAATAAATGCTATTCTCTTCAGCCCTATAAGTTATTAATTTTTTCAAATATGAACACAATCTGTACTTAATGTCAACATGGTAAAACTATAACAGGCATAGTTGAAAAACTCTTTAGGCACGTCAAATATATGAAGGAAATCATTAGGCAGATTTTTGAAATACATTGAATTCTACACAATTAACTATATACCCACAACTACCAAATCCTGTGAGTGAACAGCAGTATTCACAATTGGGCCAGTGACATCACAGAAAGTGCTAAAGTTAAAAATCAAAGCCAATTTACTTATTTATTTGTTTATTTACTTATTTTAAATTCACATTTTGGGAATTCCTGAGGAGAAGCAGAATTTGGAAGGGAAGCACTTTGGAAGGAAAGAAAGGACAACAGAAAAAGCAAACATTAAAACAGTAAACAGAGAAAGTCTGCCTAAAGATGGGCTATGGCAACAGTTCTTCATTTCATTTGACCTTTTTGTGTGTCTGCACATGTGTATATATGTGTGTGAAGGCTTACATGTACTGTGCTATACATGTAGAAGTCAGAGACAATATGAAGTCAGTTCTCTCCTTCCATCATGTGGGTCCCAGGGATTAAACAAAGCTTGGAGGCAGGCAGCTCTACTGGCTAAGCCATCTTGCTGGTCCCCAAATATCTTCTTTAATGATACATGAGAGAAACAAATAACAGTATGATCCTGAACACTTGTAATTACTGGACCCAGGAGGCTAACGCAGGAAGAGTGTATAAGATACAGTGAGACCCTGTCTCTAAAGCCAAACAAATGAAAACAGCATTAAAGAACTAACGTTAATCACACACACATGTGACTATTCCATTTTTCTACCATGGAATAAAACACTGTGTTAACTTCTATTACAGTATATAGTGAAGCTTTATGCCTTGTATAATAGATGGGTAGTTTAGAGAAAGAAAAATAACCAAAACTAAAGAATGAAAATATTTTTATTCTTTAGGCTGGAAAAGAAGCCAAGACTGCATGCAAGTTTGGGATAAGCAATAGCCTGAACCTTTTACAAGGAGAGGAGGGCTGCAGGGGGACGACTGATGGACATCTACTTAGACCCCTTCTACTCTGACTGGTCCATGAGTCTGCACTGCAGTGGGCTCTTTAGTATAGAACAAGAGGGCTTATATATTAGCAACATGTCAGAAGCCATATTAACATCTGGGAAGTGTCAAAACCCAGTTCCAAATCCATGTGTCAAACGAGGAAGGAATATCACTCTTTCTAGACAGGGTGTCACAGGGGATTCTGATGTCTCCTGAGATACAAGGCACACTTTGAAAAGGTGACCACAGAGTTAACCAAACACCACGTTAAATGGCTTAACACTGAACAGCACATTTGAAAAGTTTTCTAACCACAAGATGCCTTTCTCAAAGAATGCCTGCAACATGCTGGGCTTGTTGGTTCAAAGGGACACAATTAGGAAAGGCCGCTCCTGCATTTCACTTGCCCTCCCTCCTGTGACACCATGCCAAGGGCAGGTGACAGATGGGGATGTCTCTCAGCTTTGTGGCCAGCCAGGTTACTGGCTTTTCTCCTTTTCTCCTTCTCTTCATAAGGCCTGATCTAAGCATAAAGTTCCTTTCATTAAATAAGTATTTTCTATGATTTCCTTAATTTTCCTACTCATACCTCAACTGTAAGAAGTTACCCTTCTCTGCTCAAAACTAATCACATTTCCTCAATTTCCCTTTTTCTTCCTCTACCACAGTGACTACCTTCTTTCCCCACTAGTCTAGGAAGTTAGTATCTCTTGCTACTGAACATCCTTTCAAATGGAACACTTCCACAAAGGGCTGTACTCAAGAGCAACATTTTGTTACACTGTTTCACTTGCTTCTTAATCCTACCAGTGATTCATCTTTTACTTTTGAATGTTGTCCCCTAAATATTATGTCTAAATGTTAATTCCCAATACAAGAGATGAGAGGTGGGACCTTTAAGAGGTGACTAGGTCATGAAGAGAGAGAGGCTCTGCCCTCATGCATGCAGTTGTTCCTCTGGGTTGAATAGACTGGCTTTGCTGAGGCACAGCACCTGTGATTACCTGAATGAGACATTCAGGATATCTGGCAATATTAGCACTCCCTTACAGAAAAAGGAAAAAACTCAAGAGACAGGAGACCACCCTGAGATACCCATGTTCTTGAGATTCCAATAACCATGACATCAGAGGGAGTGATTAGAGGAAATCCCCTGTGGTATACCTCCTATAGGGAGCCACAACAACCTTGACAGATACCAAGATGGAAAGGATCCTTTCTTTGGTCTATTAGGGAATCACTCTACTTGAGGTGAACATATCATTACATCTCCCAGGAAAAGTCACACAACCCCCCTCTTTCTCTTGTGTTCTCTCACCCCCAACCCACCTCTCACCCCATGTGATATTCCCTGCCATATTAAGAGTGGTAAGGCAGCCCTTACAAGATGGGGTCCCTTGATCTTGTACTGCCCAGCTTTCAGAACCACAAGCTCATCACCTACCCAGTCTATGGTATTCTGTTTTAGCAGCACAAAACTGACCAAGACAGTACTCACAAGCCACACCAAGAAAGAAAACAATACACTGCCTGTCCACAAAGAATTTTCTTTAAAAGATGTAACTGGTAGATCATGGGAAAAAAGTAATTTCTCTCAGAAATGTAAGTTATAATTTTTATTTTTAAAAATTGAATGCACACAAGTTGTGCTGGATAGTTTTATATCAACTTGACATAAGCTAAAATCTGAGAGGAAAGAACTTTGATTAAGAAAATGACTCCATAAGATCCAGCTGTGGGGCGTTTTTCTTAATTACTGATTGATGAGCCAGGGCCCCAACCCACTGCGGGTGGTGCCATCCCTGGGCTGAAGTTCCTGGGTTCTATAAGAAAGCAGGGTGAGCAAGCTAGAGGGGACAAGCTAGTAAGTGGTATTTCTCCATGGCCTCTACATTAGCTCCTGCCTCCAGGTTCTGGCCCTGTCTGAGTTCCTATACTAATTCCCTTCAATGATGGACTCTGATTTGAAAGTATAAGCCAAATAAACCTTTCCCTCCCTAACTTGCTTTTGGTCATAATACTTCATCACAACAATAGTAACCTTAACTAAGTAAGATACAAACACACACACACACACACACGCACGCACGCACGCACGCACGCGCAACTTGGTTTGTTTGTTTGTTTTTTAAGATTTATTTATTTATTTATTTTATTTAAACAAGTACACTGCCGGGCAGTGGTGGCGCAAGCCTTTAATCCCAGCACTTGGGAGGCAGAGGCAGGCAGATTTCTGAGTTCGAGGCCAGCCTGGTCTACAGAGTGAATTCCAGGACAGCCAGGGCTACACAGAGAAACCCTGTCTCGAAAAAACCAAAAATAAATAAATAAATAAATAAATAAATAAATAAACAAACAAACAAACAAGTACACTGTAGCTGTCTTCAGACACACACCAGAAGAGTACATCAGACCGCATTACAGATGGTTGTGAGCCACTATGTGGTTGCTGGGAATTGAACTCAGGACCTCTGGAAGAGGAGTCAGTGCTCTTAACCACTGAGCCATCTCTCCAGCCCCCTGTTTGTTTGAGACAGGGTTCTGTTGTGTGTCCCTGGCTGTTGGCTGTCCTGGAGCTAGCTCTGTAGACCAGGCTGGCCTCAAACTCACAGAGATCTGCCTGCCTCTGCCTCCTAGTGCCGGGATTAAAGGTTTATATCACTACTTCAGGTGTATTTTTTAACACACACACACACACACACACATACACACACACACACACACACTGGAATGTAGGTATACACATCTGTTCAAGTGTACAGAGGTCAGAAGAGGGCATCAGATGTCTTTCTCCTATCATACTCTGCCTGTTCCTTTAAGACAGGGTCTCTCTCTGAACCTTGGGGATGAAGGACTTGTATTTTGTTGGCTAGGCTGGAAGTTTGAAGCCCCCAGAAATTGTTCTGTTTCTGCCTCTCTCAAAATTGAAGTTATAGGCTTACATAGGATACCTAGCTTGTTTTGTGGGTGTTGGGATCTAAGCCCCAGTCCTCATGATTGTACACCAAGCACTCTTAACCACTAAGTCCTCTCTAGCACTGTAAATTTTATTTTTAAAACCTTTTATCTTCCAATAGGGTCTGGTAACTCAAAAGAAAAGGAGATGGAAGTTTTCCTGAGCCTCCCCACCATAGGATCTCTTCCCTGGTCAAGCACACTGTGTCTTTTTACATAGACAGGTCTAGTAGGCAAGTGAAGTTCTTTCTAGGTAACTGTGAATGAATGACTTCTGATGACCCATATATCCCCTCTCAGCACAAGTTTGACTCTTCCTCAACAATGGGTTACTTTAGCAGAGGTGTCCTGTTGATAAGAGCATAATAAAACCCTCACCAGCCCCTGCTCTGGCTACAAAAGATTCCTTCAATCTGAGGGGTGAATCTCTAGAATCTTGACAATATTCTAATACAATTAATTTTTCATTACATAGTTTTTAAAAATCCATTTTGAGATTTGCGTGATAGCACATAGCAGTTAACTGCAGCAACCCAAAAGCTCAAGGCCACTCTCAGAAGAGCCAGTGTGATTCCAAGAGACCCTGTTCAAGTCAACAACAAAAATCCACTGTGACATAATTTCAGAAAAGTCATGATGAAGCCCCATATGTCTCTCACCCCATGGCTCTAGGTGTTATGCCTGTGCTGTGGTTTCATGCTTTCCTCTCTCCCTTATCCTCTGCTTACTTTTTTTTCTGGACTCCTGTTTTGCTATGAAATAAATCAGGTTGTTTTGTGAACAGTGTTGCATGCACTGGTAATGGACCCACGACTGCTGTAGTGTTCTCTCAAAACCCTTCCAACTTCTGCTGTATAATTAAATTTTCCAAAACATACTGATGGAGGAAGGAGAAACTCAACACTGATAGAAGAATATGACCTATTGACCTTCAGATTTTGTCAACAACCTAATAACATCTTTTAAGCAAAAGAAAAATCCCTTTTTACTGAATACATCCTGGCTTCTACATGTCTCTGATGGGGCATCAGAGGAAACTAATCATATCTGTGACCAATCATATATATAAGAGAGCTGAGCTAAGGATAAACCAAAATACCTCTCGCTCTGTTATATGCAGCTTTAAATTTTTCGGTATTTTAAAATTAAAATTCCACAAGAGTGCTCTGAAGCACCTCAGCACAGCAGCACAGGATGTGTTTTGTAGTAAAATGTGCTTTAGGGGCAACTGCCTGGGAGGAGAATTCAGATGGAGACAATCTATGACGTAGATACCAGGGGCTATCATGCAGGGGTACAGAGAGCTGACAGTAGCCAGCATTGAGAACCACTCCAGTGCTTCAGGGTTCTCATGAAAACAAGTGTCAAGGCTATGTCTATTAACATACTTTAAACCTTAGGGAGAGCACCAAGGAAGGTTATTTCCCTTCTCAGATCGAAGATGTAAAAAGGCTTCAGCTACCTTTTCCTATCCTGCTTGCCTCCGAAACAAGTTTATGTGGTAAACTGTCTCCATATTGAATGGCTGACTGCCTTTTATAATCCAAATTACAAAATACAACAAAACCAAAAAAATCCTTTAAAGTCAAACAGTGGAATTAACATATGAGCAGAGCTCCTGTGGGCATTTAAATCCGTAATTAAAAAACCTGAGACCCGTTGGCTTGGCAATGGTTATTGTCTAACGTGCAGAGATAGCCAAAAGGTACTGAAATGCGACATCCTGTCCCACATGATTCACTCAGCAGAGGAAGCCTGGTGAAGAATGAAGAGAAGGGCAGGCATCTTTATATATCTTGCCCACCAGAACTCTTCCTCCAGCACCACAAGAATGCCCAGGTCCCGAGGAGACACTATTCAGTGCTTGAAACTCCAAAATCTGCTTTGACTGGCATGCTCCATTGCTATGCAGAAAAAGGAATCCCTTGTTGAAAAATTAGAAGTGTGAGCGCAGGAACAGCCATGCGCATGCACACACACAAACACACACAGGCAAATCATCATTCCTATCTGCTGCGGGCACACCGTGCACAGCACACAGCGTGACAATCTAGCGACAAGCCTCCCAGATTATAAATAGGCTGCCAATCCAGACAGCAGCTGCCTCGTGCCACTCTGTTCTCCACTCTGATTTCGTATTTCAAAGATGATGCCCTGATTCCTACAAGTTTTCTCTGTGCTAACAGGTATGACAAGCAGAGGCCAAGGAAATTTGTTTTTACGATTATTCACATCAAACAATATTCCATGCTAATCTGCCATTGTTTACCTTATTTATACATGTAGAAGGGGTTTAACAGGTTTGCACTATTGCATTTTCTGTTATAAATTAAGCCCTTGGTATTATAATTCTGCACTCAATCGCAGTCAAGCAAGAAATTGCCTTTATAAAGGCAACTGAGCACCCTGCCCTTTCTGGGCTCAGAAAACAGTGCTACCTACACCTGAATGCAGACACTTACACAGGAAACACAAAATGCAATGCAATTTGATTAAGTCTTTAATGCATACAACTCCTCAAGAAAGTAGCAAACCAATCAACTAAATGTAATCCTTAAGATCTTTAAAATACCCAAGTGCACAAGACATTCCCTATTCACCTCCCAGCACATGAGGGCTAGCTGCCAAAGCTATGAGGAGACGCCTTTGTTCCTGAGAAGCTTTCTTCCCAGAAATCAGTGTTGGGGACACACCACACCTCTTAGAGAATCATTCCCATCTTCCCCATTCTGCTTTTGGCATGGAATTCACATGGGGAAGATAACATGCAAAGTCAACAATATTTTGCTTTCCTATTTGTATTAAATACATTAAGAAGTATTTTTTGGCCACCACAGAAATATCACTCCCTAGCCAACATACAGCCTTCCTGGTGCTGAGATAAAGTAGTATCAGTCAACTACCATTTCACAACAGTCTTAATAATACAAACAGGTTAACATTTACTACAGTTGGGGTGATCTAACAGATGGGAAGCTAACAAAAGGTCTGAGCCAGAAATAGCTTGGACACATTTTTTTTTTAAAATGGGTTTAAAGGTTACAACACAAAAACAATTGTCCCAAAACTTCATTTGTATTCTAAAAAAAAAAAGAGGGGGGCTGGATATGGGCTTGTACACCTGATTACAGTGCCCATGGAGGCGAAAAGAGGGTGTTGATTCCCTAAAGCTGGAATTACAGGCAGTTGTGAGCCACCCCATAAAGGTGCTGGAATTTGAACTGGGGTTCTTTGCAAGAGCTCTTGATGCTCTCTCAGCTGCTCGGCTGCTTCTCCAGCCCCTGAATTCTTAATCATTCACCCAAGCTTCAACTTTTCAGAGTTTATCTGGTGTCAGAATGCAACATCATTTCAACTTTTAAGAATATACACATTGATCCCTCTTGGTTCTTCTGGAATAATCTCACATTAATTCCTATGAAAACAAAGCACATTGTGCATCAAAACGTAAACAGTGGTGAGCTTGCAGGCAATTTTTGCCTTGGTGTCTTGGCAGAGTACTTGACGATAAATATACATTGCTTTATAATTAAAATAACATTATATCTACTGCATTTTGGAAAAAAATTCTTCCTCTAAGGTTTCCTGATCAACTGTAACTCTCATCTTGCTGTCTATGTGGAAGGGCTTCTTTCCATTTTAAGAGCTTGTTTTGCAAGGTGTTTACCTTTTCTTTTGTTTGACAAGTCTTCCTACACCCAGGAAGAACTACATGAGTCCAAAGAGAACAGACATCAGATGTACTTCAACCACGGAGGATCTGCTAAATTGAACCCAAATCTCAGGCCCATATACTCATGGCGTATTCATTTATTTTTATGTTTTAAGACACAGTATAGCTTGTGAATGTCCTAGCTGTCATGAAAGTGAGGAGTTAAGGGCCTGACTGGAGAAGTCAATGATGATGTCATATTTTTGCACTTGGCATCTGAAGACGCTCTTTAACTACTTGACACTACTCGGTATGGATTTTCATCAAGTCTAACAATTACTCAACTGGAGATTTTCCTCACATAAAAGCTCTCTCCAAACATCCTGCTCTTTCTTAGAGCCCCAACTAAGTGACCATTCTGGAAACAGCTTAGTGATTACCCTATGCTTCCTTTTGAGTTTAAGATTCAAACACTTCTTTGCTGTCCTCATTCTTACATTTTTCTTAAATATAATCTAAAAACCTAGCAATACAATCCACATCACCTCTAACAGCATACAATAACAAATGGCCACTGGGGTCTTTTAAGTTAAGAACTATTCCAAGTTTCCTCTTCCTCAGCTGTTTTGTAGTTAGCAAAAATAACAACAAAAGACAAGAATAAAGTTAAGAATGGAAGAAAGATAAAGGTAAAATACTTTTTATTTCTGAAGATGTTTTAAAGACATATTCTTTGGATGGTGTTTATAACTTAATTTTATAATTATATTCTCATGGAAATGCATTCTTTTTTTTCTTTTCTTTTTCTTTTTGAGACAGGGTTTCTCTGTGTAGCCCTGGCTGTCCTCAAACTCAGAAATCTGCCTGCCTCTGCCTCCCAAGTGCTGGGATTAAAGGCATGCACCACCACCACCTGGCATGGAAATGCGTTCTTAAGACAGAAAGGTAACTAACATACTACCCTTTGTAAAAAGTAAGCCCTGACACACCTAGTTAAGAGAGCAAAGTGTTGTGTATTACAGCTTTAGGCAAAGAATAAATACTAAATAACAGAGCAAACTGCTGATTGTATCTGAACTGCATCTCCCTAAGACTTTCAAAGCTACTGCAGGCTTAAAATCCTATCCCTCTGTAGACAGCTCAGTGTAGAATATGACCAAGGCACATTTTTGGCTTTTATTCTCCAGTTTCTTTCGGTGAGTGTCAAAACGACAATTATTTTTTTATCTCTGTGAGCTGTTACTCCAATCAAAAATGCTTCCTTTATTGTATGAGGACATGGCATTGTCTTTTCTTCTAGCCATATGATTTGCTTAACATTTTCATCTAGGGTTTCTTGTCTGAACTTGTGGGGATTAACACCTAATTTCAGTACTAGCATCTGTAAAAAGAATGTTCTTTCTTAGCCTGAAATGTAGAAATACTTTTCTTTATTCTACTTTTTTAAAACTTTCTTTATGATGATGACAACCACAATGGGCACATTTGTGCCACACTATGCATGTGGGGGTCAGAGAACAGCTCTGTGGATTCAGTTGCCTCCTTGCACCTTTATGTGGGTTTCAGGGATTGAATTCAGATCCTAAGGCTCAAAAAGCAAGTGCCTTTACCTGCTGAGCCATCTAACTAACTGACTTATTTTTGAAAATACAAATTTTAGTGTAGATATTTAGGGTACAAGACATGAAACGTGTATACAGTAAAATGGTTGCTGTAGTGAAAGACAGGAACATGTCTACCATTTATGTTACCAGCCAACTTCCCAAGAACAGCAGCAATCTACTTATTTATCAAGCAATTCTGGACACAACACATTCCTATATATTACAACTGTTAATCTCATTCCACATATTTGCTCCTTTGTACTTTCTATGTATATTTCTCCAGCCACTTTTTTTTATTGCTTTATATTTATCACTAGTCTACTCTCCAAATGCACCTAAAAATAATTTTTTAAACAACCTTAAACACAAAACCAGAAACATAAATTTAACATTTTAAAACAACTGGAGCATAAACAATGAAATGAATTTCCACTAAACCTCAAATTTTGTATTCAAGCTAGATATGATGGCACATGCCTTTAATCCCAGCATTTGGGAGGCACAGGCAGGTGGATTTCTGTAAATTCCAGGACAGCCTGGTCTACATAGCAAGTTCTAGGCAGCCAGAACTATACAGATCATCTCTCTTTCTCTCTCTGTCTCTTTCTCTCTCTCTCTCTCTCTCTCTCTCTCTCTCAAAAAAAATGATAAAATAATTTATGTTCTTATAGATCATATCTCTCTCTCAAAAGAGTGATAAAATAATTTATGTTCTTATTCAACTATTTTTAAGTTTTTTTAAATTCACATTTTTAAGGACTTGAATTTTTTTTCTTCCAAACAATAGAGGGGAAAAAGGAGAGGGGATGATAGGAGGAGAAAGGGAGAGAGTGAAGGGAGAGAGGGGAGGGAAGAGGGAAGAGAAGAGGGAAAAGGGAGGAGGGAAGAGGGAGGAGGGAGGAAGGAAGAAGGAGGAGGGAGAGATTATAAGAGCAACTTGTACTTTGGGCCAGATACGAAGGAACTGGGTAACTTATCAGAGAGAATGCTGACACAGTGTGGAACTTCTCTGAGGACTAGCATGTCAGGCACTACTGAGCACTTGGAGCACAGTGTATCAGGGAGCACATGAGCAATACATAGGCTCAAACCTTCAGAATTGTTTCTTTCTGTTATGTGGCCATTTCAACCAATGCCTAATCCTGAGCTTTGTTCTGCAATACATCCATTCCAGCCTCTCCTCACCAAGCCTTTTGCCTCCTGCCTGTGTTAGAAATGGTTTTCTTAGGTCCCAACTGCAGTAATAACTGTAACTACCCATCTTTCACATGGGCCTGCCAAGTTCACAATCAATAAACCACAGTTTGGACTGATATGTCACTCCCTTGGCTAAAACAAACAAACAAACAAAGAAACAAACAAACAATCGTAGCCTGCCAGACACACATGTGCTGCAGGAGAAAGAGAAGGTTCATGGGATCTGTACTCTGTAGAAGAGAGACAGCACAAATGCATGCCGTCTAAAGCAGTCACATGTGGAAGACAGAAGGCTATGTGTTTCTTCCACTGCTTGGGTCTCAGGCTCTCTTCAAATTAGTAAGTACGGAGGCAGGTCAAATCCAGAGCACCTGGCTGGGACTCTTTTTCGCTGGTTTTAACTCAGACCAAACAGTGTTCAAAAAAGAACTCAATGATTTTTTTCTCTTCCAGAGACTTTATTATTAGCACTCTATTCAAAGTGAAAGTATCCCTGAATACAGAAGTGACTCTCACCCAGAATGAGACATGAATGTCTGATCAAAGCCAGCAGCAGGGTCAAGGTCTAGAATGTAATGGGGTCACATAGCTACCCAATTTCCCCAAATGCACAGCATTTGTTTTTTTCTATACCAAAATGAAGACCACAGTTTTATTTGCTGATTGCCAAATAGGTCAAAACCTGATCGTAAATGCTGGGTTAGAGAAAAATGTTTGGGCATAGGAACAGCTCAGTGTCTGCACAGTCCAGACTGCATGGGAGCCTGGGTTTAATCCCAACACTTTGATGAGAAAGGGTGGGAACTGTGCCAGTCTCTAGCAATTCCTCAAACGTGGACTGGCCGGCACTAGGCCACTAACTCAGAAAGTCTAGAGCAGTGGTTCCAAACCTTCCTCATGCTGCAACCCTGCACTGTGCGTGTGGTGCTGATCTGCAGCCATAACTACTTCACTGCTACCTCATAACTAACTTTGCTACTGTTATGAATCAACATGTAAATATCTGATATGCAGGATATCTAATATGTGACCTCAAAGGTCTCGACACACAGGCTGAGCTCCACTGGTCTAGAACACCATCTAGGATCCTTAGCATAACCCCAGCTGCTTAAAATGAGGCCCATCTCACAGAACAACAGAAACGTATTTTCATTTAAATCTTTTCTTTTGGTGCAGAGGACTGAAGACAGGGCCTTGCACACGCCAAACATTCATGATTCCAGTGAACCACACTCCCAACCCTAAAGTAAAGACAGAACCACGCTGGAATCAATTTTAAATGTAGATTTCTGTTACCCAAAGGCTGCACAGTCTTGCCCGTCTGTGGGCACTGCTGCTCTCCAAATACATGAACTGTCCAGAGACAGCGTCACTCAACACAGCACTTGCTTTGTAGCACAGCCAACCTCACATTCTCAAGCTTTCAGACTTAAGACACCTAAGTACTAGAATCAGTGCTGAACATACCAGAATGAAACTTTCACATTTTTAACCAGTTTCACAGGCAAAAATAATCCACTTCATCATTATTATCCTCTGATTAGTGAAACTGAATATCAACTATATACTGAGCATTAATGACGTGTATGTGTACTTGCACATATACCTCTAAGGGTCAGGCTAGAACAGCATCTTGGAATATCCATCTGCAAGCACTTCTCTTCGGCTGTATCGTTCTCCAGCTTATGAGGCAACTACTTCTAAATTTTTCACTTATTTTTTTTTCTTTATGACTTTACTACATATAGATCTGTAAATAATAACTGTGTGTGTGCCTTGCTAGGGATTGAACCTAGGGCCTCACAACCTCATACATTAGCCAAGTTCTCATTTCAACTATACAGATGCCAATTATATTTTAATAGCTTTTAAGTATTCTTCTGTAATTTTAATTTTCCTCCAATATTGCAAAGTTTCCCATGATGATTAACAAATCTGTTGTTCATTCATTTTTCTTTGTAACTGTAGTATAGCATTTCATGAGAAAAATGTACCACAATTTATTTGTCAAAAGATGCTTGGATTGGTTCTGTTTCAGTTATTATGAAAAAGGCCACTATAAACGAGTCCCTCTGTACATCAGTAAGGGCATCTCTAGAGCTACCCTGTCCAGGACAGTATCTGCTAGCCACATGCGGCTACTGAACATGGAAATGTGGTTATGGCAAATGAGATGTGCTGCAGGTAGAAAATACAAACACCAGGTTCAAAGACTTCATAAAAAAAAAAAAAGTGTAAAACAGCTCACAGGAAATTCACAATGTTGATTAGATGTTGAAGTATTTAGATTTCAGTATTTAAATTAAGTATTTAGATTTTAGTATTTAAAATTTATAATAAGATAGTATATTTCATAAAACACATAGTTAAAACTGATGACCATAACTTAAAATTAATCCTATCTGTTTCTTCTTGCACACAGCAACTAGAAAACGCTGCTTTACATGTGCAGCACACTGGGTGACGACGCTCTAGAACATGCATCTGGTGAGACACATAGGTGCACATTTCAGATTTGCTACAAAATACAAATTCTGCTCCCTATGTGGTAAACCAGCTACCAGTACACAGAATTCTCAACTCCATATTAGTAATTATTGTTGACAGGATGTATGTTTATTTTGCCAATGTGGCAAATCAATATCTCATGGTTTTACATATATGTATCAGTATATGTATATAAATGTGTATGTACGTGTGCGTGTGTGTATCACTGAGGCATGAAGAGCAGAACCTGGAATACTATACAAGATGGATGAGTAGCTTATCACAGACCTCTATTAATGTTTTTTTAAAACAGGGTCTCATTATGTAGCACTGGCTAGCCTAGAAATTCAATGTGTAGTCCAAGTTGGCTTGAAACTCACAGAGATCCACCTGCCTCTGCCTCCTCTGGATGCTAGGATTAAGGACATGTGCCACTATACCCAGCCACTGGGCCCTGTTACATTTTTTGAGACAGGGTTTCAGCAATCTGTCTAAGCTGGTTTTGAATTCAACCTGTGCACTGCTAAGACTTTGAGCTTGTGATTCTCCTGTCAGTCTCCCATGTAACTAGGATTATAGGCCTGCACCAACAAGCCAGACTAGGGGTTTCCTGCTTTGTTTTACTTTACTTATGGGTAGGGGACACATAACATTTGAATGGAGGAAGAGAAGACAACTTACAACCTATAGGGGTCAGTTCTCTCCTTCCACCATGTGGGTCCCACACGTGGCTGTAACTTCTTTTATCAGCTGAGCTATGGGGATGGCTCAGAGACTAGGTTTTAACTCTTATCTCCCCGGGTGTATAAAGCTACTCACTGCTCATACACTTATTGTCTATTGATGTTTTCTTCTTTGTAATACGGACGATTTTTTTTTTTTTTTTTTAACTTTTTTGTATGTGAGTTGCTTATTAATGTTCCTGTTACCCTTAGAAGCTCATCCTTTTCTTTGGGTCAAGAACTCTTTAACATATAAATCTGAAGACCCTTTGTCAAATGTGTAACAAGAGTTTGAGACATTTTGTCATTCTTTTAATTTCTATTTTACTGCCTTTACTTACATAAAGAACAGTTCCTTCTTTTTTAAAATTTGTGTATATTCACATTCCCACTGAAATATATTTATTGTACATAATTACTTGTCCGCTTAAAATCATAGACTCTAATATGTACATTTTCTATTATTACTATTATAATTATTAATTATTTTTGTGCATATGGATGTATTGCCTGCATGTATGCCTGTATACCACATGTGCCTGGTGCTAGTGGAGGTCAGAAGAGGGCATCAGATCTCCTGGATCACAACTACAAATGGTTGTGAGCCTTGGTAGGTGTTGGGAATTGAACCCAGGTCCTCTAGAAGAGTAATCAGTGTTTTATCCACCAAACCAACTCTCCTACCCCTGCTATACCTATTTTAATAAACTTACCTCTGATCATTATGAAACAACTTTTTGGGTTACATAAGGGCATTTTCATGTAAGTATTCCCCTTAATCCTCTTATGTTATTAACTCTTTTCCTGTATGGTTTCTGGTTTTCATATGCTAATGAAGATCTTCCACATCTACAGTAAAAATGACAAAAGTTCCATTTTCTTTCAGCATGTGGGGTGTGTGTGTGTGTGTGTGTGTGTGTGTGTAGACCATGGCTGGTGTTGAACTCAGAGATCTGCCCGCTTCTGCCTTCCAAGCTCTGGGATTAAAGGTGTGCACCACCACCACCCAGCTCTTCTTTCAGTTTTTAATAATTTTTAATTTTAGATAAAATTCTACCCATTTTATTTTTGCATTTGACACTAACCAGGGGTTAAGAGCAGACCAAATAAATGAACGGAGCAACCAATGAGTTCATCACAAGGCACCTTGGAGAGGACAGCTTGTTTGAGAAAGGTTTTCTTCATACCATCACCCTGAGACACATGCACACACAGGCCCATAGAGCCCAAACTGCAGCCTGCATTCCAGTCTTTATATTGCCCTATCTCCTTAGATGTAGGGATTGCTTTAAGCCTTAGTCTGGGATAATGGGCTTATGATCCAAGTTACAAAAATCAAAGTACCTCCCCAGGAATTTTCAACACAAAGAGAGATAGACAGTTTGCTTTTTTTCCAAAGGTAACAAAGGCTGCAGTCTCTGCCACATAGAGTTGCTGTATCATACTAGAAAAGGAATGAGAACACAACACAAGAGAGAGTATTTCCACAGGTTGTTAATCTGTGAAGATCAAGAGCCCTGTTGCTTCCTGAATTCTAGGTGGGGAGACTATAGCTTTTCTTTCCTTTCTATGATACTTTTTGTATCATTCCAATAGCCTTCTCAGGCTAAAGCTAGTTTGAGTTGAGTCTGTAATTTGCAATTGAAAGTCGAGACCCAGAAACTCTCTTGCTAGTCATTCTAAAATATGTTAAATGTTCTTAGATGGTTTAATTGAACAATCCTTCTTCTCTGCTGACCTGAACAATTACTATTATGCATAAAATTCCAATTGATAGGATACAGTTCGATTCTTGAGTATGTGTTATTTAGTTCATATGTTTACCAACAATGTACTGTTTCACCAATCACTTCCTAAGTATGTTTTAATTCTAGCAATTGATTCACTGACTGATTGTACTTAATGAGTACATTACATTATATTAGACACAGAGACTACCCCTTGAATAAGTACATGAAGTCCTGGCTCTCTTGGAGTATAAAACTGGAAGCAGAAAAAAATAAATATTTTTAAAAGACAGGTACAAATGAAAAAAGTATATTAGATGAACATTCAGACCTAAGCTGAATGTTTATCTAATATACTAAGACCTAAGCTGATCTAAAGATGTGCAAGAATCTGCCAAGGTGGAAGACACAGTACCTCAGAAGGGAGAGTAAGTGTGAAGGCCCAGAATAGTGTTTAGTTACTGAGAAAAAGCTTGCCAATGACTGGAGCCTGGAATGGCTATGTTTACCTAAAGCTTTTACAACATTTCTTTTGTGACTGAACTTTTTCTTTCTTTAAATAGTCAGTGCAGAGTACTGAACCCAGGACCCCAGCAGATGTTTTACCACAGAGCTGTATCTCCAACTCCAATGACTTGGCTGTTTCCATTATTCTTTTCTCAGTAAATAAAAGCCTTTGGTCTGATTTAACCTTGTGTAGGCACCTCACTACCACTAGTTTGTAATAAACATCTTGACTCCTGTTATCTAAATAGGTAAGCACATCTCCTGCAAACATGGTTGAAAGCAGCTTTCCGTTCCTCATCTGATGCTATTGCAATAGGGAGACTACCCAGAACAACGTTTGTTAAATCTGTTTATCTTTTTAGAGAATTGACTTGATTTTGCTTGTTTTCCTTGACCTTCTGCCCACTCTGGTGAAACAGATGCTTCTGCAGTGTCAGGAAGGCTGTCTTCACAGCAAACTCTGGACCTCACACCACCAAGATTTCTTCTCTAAGTCCAAAGCTTTTGGGTCACACTCTCTCCTTCCCTCATCTTCTACCTCTCAGAAGAGAGTGCAGGAAGAAGATGGCCTTTGGATCTGACTCTTTTATGTGTCACTTGTTTCAGCTGCTGTTGTCCTGGACTAAGAAGAAATCTAAGGTGTGTTCTATCTACTTGAGAATTTAACATTTTAAGCAAGAGGATGAGTCTCCATGCCCTCCCCCAATTAAGCTTGATTGACAAAAACTTTTTCAATGTGACTTTCCTGAGTCAGTGCCTTTTCTTCTGTAATTTGATGGCCACTTGTCTTCTGAAACTCTTACTCTATAAATGCCTTATATCCAGTTTCCACGTTCATTATCTCTCACTTTCCCATCTCTCACCCTGCTGCTACATCAGATTTCTTCTAGTTTACTAACTTACCATCACATCAAGTCTATTCTGTTATTCACCCGTGTTGTGTTTATTTGCATACCTTGATTTATTACCTTTGCTTGGATTGGTGTCTTGGGAAGGTTCTGATGATTGAATCAAGGGGATTGAGAACACTAGGCAAGCAAGCATGCTACCATAGAAATACATCCCCAATCCTACAAAACCGTTTATTGATCTACATGTCTCAGACGTGTTTGGGGCTCTTTAAGGAAGTAAAGGAGTTAGCTATGCGAATAACCACCCAAGAGTTGGGTCTGAAGATAAGAGCACTTACCACCAAGCTTGATGCCCTCAGCTCAATCCCCAGAACTGACATGGTGGAGGGCAAGAACTGACTCCTCAGGCTGACCGCTGAGCTCCACACACAAGCCGTCCGCATGCAGTCCTCCTCTAACAGCCTGTTCTTTCTATCTATCAGTAAGACCTTCAAACTCAGGACAGGCACAGGTCCAGTTCTAGCTCTAATAGGACTGAATTACGTTTCTGAATAGTAAAAAACAAAGGTTAATATTATAGGAGTAACATAAAACTTTATATCCCTGTCAGACTCCAGACCCAGACTCTAGCCTGCAGCTTCCTCAGTCCCTGACTAACATCAGAAATAACTTGAAAATTTCTCTATGATTAAAACTAAAAAAAGTCATCAAATGAGTTTATATAATGCAAACAGCACTGGAGGTGGGGGAATATAACCCATTTTAAAGACACATGAGACTGTCATAGTACCAGAATTCAACCTGTCATGTCTCTTTGTGCTAGTTTCTGAGTATCTGAGAAAACATGCCAAATAACAGATTAACCAGATGTGGTTTCTTCTGAACCATCTTTGGCACTAATCATTCCACTACTGGATTTATGGAGACAGAAATAATATAATACAGGTCCCAAACAAATGGAATTTCACTAAGTATAGTGGCCCTACCTCAGTAATGGATGGAGGAAAAACAGAGGCCAACTACAGTGGAAGTGGCCCAAGATCCCTCCACTGTGATGATGGCACTACTCGCAATAATAAGTAGAGAAGAATAGTACATTGCATTGACAATAACTGTTCAAAGCACTCTCTAATTTTAAAGTAAGGGCAAGACAACTATAAAAAGGAGAGACAATGTTTGCATAACGACTGTAGGATGGTGGGGCTGGAGCGAGGGCTTGGAGCTCTGTAGAAACCTAAGTGAGTCTGAAAAGAGAACACTGGGTGACTCATTCTTGTATATTAGAAACTCGGGGCTCAGCAGCTACCACAGCCCAACACACTGAAAAGAACGAGTGAAGTATTAAGAATCTTGCTTCTAACAAATGCTTGCTCAATCCTCTGAAGTATCTTACACAAAACTGTGTACTGTGCTAGAGTAGAAGATTCAAGTTTAAACATCACTGCAATTTTTCATCATAGCCCAGATTCTCGCTCATGAATTGAAGATTTAAACAGCAACAGCCCAGGAATAGCTCCTCCTTCCCCTTTAGTTAAATATAAATGAGTGTACTCAAAGAAGTACACTCTTAGAGCTCAAAATAGAAGAATGCATGAGCACACATACATAAGTGTGTGCTCACATGAGGATCTGTGAAGACTGAACACATATGTGTGCACACATGTGAACATTCTTGATGGAGTCAGTGAAGAGTTCCAGGTTGGTGCCATCTGCATCAAGGCACAGTGGTGAGCACACCAACATAATATACAGGGTTGCCTCACCAGCTTCCCACAGCAAAAATAATGTGGCAAGCTCGAAACACAAACACTTTCCCCCCCAAAAGACCATATAAAAGTTTAACTTCCTACCTCTTCCTCTTTCTCAAAACCCTGCAACACATTTTAAGCACAGAAGTAAAAACGGGTATCTTCTTAAAAACTAAATTCTCACAATCCACATAAAACACTACTTGGAATACATAGTCATGTGACCAGAAAAGAAAGTCAGAGGAGAGACTCATTACGATGTTCAGAAAAACATCTGTGTCACTAGCGATCTGAGCTCATTTCTTCTGAACAGTAACAATTTCTACTGCATACTATTAAATATATTTAACAGACTATTTTTTCATCACCTAGGTCAAATTTTTATTGTGTCAATCCCAAACTCAGAAGTTGCTTCAACTAGCAAGGTTCACTGCATCTTTCAGGATTGCAGGTCCCACCTGGAGAAGGACGTATGCACAGACTTGCCACCCAAGCCACTGGTGCTGCCTGCTTTGTTACTTTACCGTGCACCTAGCACACAAAGACCCTGACTTAAACTAGGAAGCATTTTGACTTTTATGCTCTTTATAAAACTTCAAACCTATGAAAACATTCAAAGAACAGTGCAATGATCCTTGTGATGAACCTGCGATCTACATGCACACTTCCACCTTCAGGAGCAATACAGCTTTCTTCTCCCATGAGCCACCTGAACTTAAGTAAGACATCATTTAGTTCTTACATATTCACACTGGGAGGCAAACCTATTTCAAAAGGATTCTGTGCTTTGTATTAAAGCTATGACCCAGAATTCTTTAAAACCCTATACTCTGTGATCCTAGAGAACAAGATTCATCTAATGTATTTCTAAAATTCTTGATGCCCATTTATTTATACTGGTGATTTCTACGTTAGTACAAAGCCATGTTTTCAATCTCCAGACGTCTATGTGTGTTCAGGCTGGCGTATGTGTGTAGATGCATGTGTGTGGAGGTAAGAGATCAACATTAGGTATCTTCTTCATCATGCCTACCTTAGTGTTTGAGATAGGGTCTCCCACTGAACTTAAGAGTTTACCTATTGCCAGGCCAGCAAGCCCTAAGAATCCTCTCATTTCTTCCTCCCCAACACAGGTACAGTTATGTGCTACCATTCCCAGGTTTTATGAAGGTGTTAAAGATCCAAATTTGAGTCCTTGTGTTTATACGGCAAGCACTTTTACCAATTAAGCCATCTCTTCAGAGCCCCTAGAATGTAACTTTCTGGCTATATTTAACATTATTTTACAAAATCATCTTCACAACTAATGCCTAAATGAATGCAAAACAAAACAAAGGTATGACTTTTATAATATTCTGGTTATTTTTCAGGGTGCCAGGCAACTCAATCCAGTTCATATGTTCAAATGAAAAAAAAAAAAAAAAGAACTGTAGGAATGTTACATAACCAAACATATTTGTCAACAGGAATACTGAAATCAGATTAAAATAACTGGGTGGGACAGGCATGGTTGCCCACACCTTTAATTTAATCCCAGCACTCTGGAGGTAGAGGCAGGCAGATCTCTGTGAGATCATGGCCAGCTTAATCCACAAAGCAAGTACAGGACATTCAGGGCTCTAGTTACATAAAGAAACCCTGTCTCAAAAAAAAAAAAAAAAAAAAAAAAAAAAAAAAAAAAAAAAAAAAAAAAGAAAGAAAGAAAGAAAGGAGGGAGGGAAGGAAGGAGGAAGGAAGAAAGAAAGAATAGAAAGCAAGGAAAAGAAAAAGAAAAAAAAAGAAAAGATAACTGGATGGGTCCTTGGCCATTTTAAACTGAGAGGCAGGACTTGACAATAATGAGGAATATACTAGAGTGTGCCACATAAGTCTGGGTAATTTTTTTTGTTTTGTTTTGTTTTTTGTTTTTTGTTTTTCGAGACAGGGTTTCTCTGTATAGTCCTGGCTGTCCTGGAACTCACTCTGTAGACCAGGCTGGCCTCGAATTTAGAAATCCGCCTGCCTCTGCCTCCCAAGTGCTGGGATTAAAGGCGTGTGCCACCACCACCCAGCAAGTCTGGGTAATTAATGAAACTCTGGAAGAGTTCCTTAGCACCTGAGTTGATCCAACGGGATGGACCAAGGACACACTGCAAGGTTGTCCCAAACCCACTGGATACTTTCTGCAAACTGTTCAAATGAAGAAAGACTGAAGAAATTGTAACATTTCATCTGGACTCTCAAATCAGCTGAACTCTCAGTGTCTTCTGTCCTACGACTAAGACATAAAGCTATGTTCTAAGTCGTTATCCTTTTAAGATTGTTTGTTGAAAGTCAAGCTTCAATGTAACAGCTATCAAGAAAGGTAGAGACAGTGAGGGCCCATCCTCATGAATAGGGTTAGTACCTTTTTAAAAGGCTTGGTGCAGCCTGTTGTTCCTCTCTATGCAAGGACACTAAATCTGTTGGCACCTTGACCTTGGATTCCCAGCCTGTGTGGCTGTGATGGATAAACTCTGTGGGCCAGAGTGCTTTTGCTGTGGCAGTCAGGATCTCCAGATCCCTTCCACTCAGTACCTCATATTGCTTTCCTCTTCCTTTATTATTTTTTTTATCTTAAATATCTTTCCTTTTCCTATTACATATTTCTATTTCCTCACATTGACTATCTTGCTCTTCATAAAAGACATGAATTTTTTTTAATTCTGTAATGATTAAAATATGACATATAAATGTTTAAATTCCATATGGTAAAAAGTCAAATCAATATAAAGTACACTTTATGGGGCCGGAGAGACAGCTCAAAAGTTACAAGTGCTTGCTGCTCTTGCAAAAGACCTAGGTTCAGTTCTTCAGTTACATTAAATGGTTCATTTGTAAGTCTAGTTCCAAGGGATCCAATACCCTGTTTTGGCCTCAACATAGGCATACACATAAAAGAAGGGGAGGGGAGAGGAAGGGGGGGGGGGGGGGGGGGGGAGGGGGAGGGGGGGGGAGGGAAGGGAAGGGAAGGGAAGGGAAGGGAAGGGAAGGGAAGGGAAGGGAAGGGAAATTCTATAAACTTTTTAAAAGTACACTCTAGTCTGTAAGCTAAAATGAGTGATGTAGGAGTGAGATTCATGACCAAACAATGAGCACAAAGAGGGCTTTCAAAAGTTGTCATATCCAAACAGCAAACTAAAACAAAGGCGTACAAGTTTGCCATCTGTTCTGAAGCATCCTGCATCTGAGCACACAGCTGACCCACCTCCATCATCACTCTCACCACACATACATGTCAAATACATGCTTTTGGGCTCACATACATTAGCTCACACCCAGAAAAGCAAGCAGATGAGCAAAGAAAGCTCTATCGCAGTCCATTAGTTATTACTATCTGCAATGCTCTCCCCTTCCATGGGCCCCTGAAGTGATAAGGGTGCACTCTGCCAAACTACCTTCTCTAAGGCTGTATTAATATAGTACGAAGTGCCAAAGGGGCCATTAAAAAAAAAAAAAAAAACTGGCCTGCTTTTAGAAGTGAGCAGCTTTTCCTTCTGGTGAAGCATGAATATTTAAATCAGGCAAATGAGTCAAGGATTGAAGACTACACACTGAATGTAGGGTGTACATTGCTGGCTCTGGGCTCCAAGGACCCGATGTCACACACGGATATGCAGAGGATGCTCACTTAGGATTCCAGAGGGTGGTTTTCTAGTCATTCCACTCCCTTTCAGACTTGAAGTTCCACATTTGGATGTAAGGGCAAAAACTGGCAAAAGATGGATCACAGCAACTGCTTTAAATTATGTACTTAATGACTTCTATCAGGCATAACATAATTTAATTTGCAGTAAATCAAGCAAACGGAAGAAAGGTTAGGATTTTGGTTAAGAGCTGTAAATTTGTTTTTGCCTTCATCATATAGGAACAATGCATTAGTGGTGCACTACACTTGAGAAGATGAAAATCTAGCAGAAGAAAACTGACTGAAATCAAGTTTCAACCAGGTACTGATCTTTACATGGGACAAGTAACAGCATATAAAACAAGACACAGGGAAACCAACTGACATTAGCTGCCACTCAGAATAGTTACAGATGGCTTGAGGTTTCATTGAAAACACAATTATTGAAGCAAAATGTGGAGCTAGTGAAATGGCTCAGCAAGTAATGGTGCCTGCCACCAAGCTAGTTACCTAGGTTCAATCCCTGGGACCCACATAGTGAAAAACAGTAACGGGATTATCCACTGACCTACACAAACATTGTGGAATGCACTCATGTACATACACATGCTTGTATACATACACACACATACACACACACACAAATCCAAATGTGCCTTTAACTAATATTTTAAAAAAACTATCAGAAAATTCATACTAAAGTAAAAGATGCAACTAGAAATTTTAGGGTCAGCTGATCTTATCCAAATCTATAGTTCTAACTTTCAACAACAGCTCACTGCTATAGCCAGGGCTGTCCTGGAACATGCTAGGAAGAGCAGGCTGGCCTCAAAGTCACCTGCTTCTGCCTCTACTGTGCTGAGACTGAAAGTGTCTACTACCATGCATAGCTCTGTGCTTATGCTCTTAAACATTTCATGTGAAGGCAAATAGCCTAAGACCTCATGATTAATTATAAGGAAAAATTTCCTGTTCTCTTATAGCTATAGATCTGACATCTGTCTATAAGATAGAGAACTGATTTAATCCTCTCAATTTATCCAGACCAGTAAAGACTTATTTCCTCAAAATATAAGCTTGCTTACCCTCCAGATGTTAAAGAGTCCTGCTTAAGCAACAGGCACTGACCGAAGTCTCCAAACAAGTCAAGTGACAAGTAGAGGTCCTGTCCAAGCAGGGGAGGCCCTGCCTTAACTGTCCAAGCTATTCTCTTACTCAACACCTTTTATGTGTATTCACAATTATGTTTGTGCCTACCCATCTTGGTTCACAGAACTACTGACTTAAGAGTGCCTACAGTTGAACGGGGCATGGAGACGTGCTTGCAATCTGAGCACTTGGGAGGAAGAGGCACAAAGATCCGGAGTGTGAGGCAAATCACATATACACCTCTATCCTCTCTGCCTCTTCCACTTGGATTCTCAAGCCTTCTCTACTGCACATACTCTCTTATCATGTCTGTTCTCTGTTCACATGCTAACTCTTTAACATGCAGTGCCCTGTTCCTCTCTGTACACATGCTAACTTTTATCATGCAGTGAGTGGTCTGTTCAACCACTGATACATTTTAAGACCCTACTATGAGTCCCTAATATGATTTACCCAAGTAAGCAAGTCAGAAAGTAAAAGAAAATTACTCAGAATCGCTTAAATAAGCAGTTTGTTCTCGGTTTTAATAAACAGAACTACAAGAAGGACTCAAAGTACCACAAAGTATTTTTTAAAGGGGTTACACTAGACATAAGGACTATCTCTGCAAACACTGAGCTCAGTGACGGAAGGCAGAAGTCTTAACTTCAAACCACTATCAGTTCTCTACACCATGTAAATACAGATGCTATCATCATTATTACTATACCACTAGTGAGGCAAGCACAGTGCCTGTCACGCTATGGAGGCGAGAGAGAACTCTGTAGAATCCGGTCTCTCCCTACACTTTTAATTGAAACAAGCCTTCTCTATGTGACACTAGCTATCCTGGGGTTCACTTTGTAGACCAAGCTGGCCTCAACCTCACAGAAAATCCAGCTGCCTCTGCCTCCCAAGAGCTGGGATTAAAGACATGTACCACCACACCTCTTTCTCCCTACACTTTTATGTGGGTTCTGGGGATCACACTCGGGTCTACAGACTTCTACAACAAGCACTTTTACCTGCAAGGCCATCTGGGCCTCCCTACACCAGACTTCTGAAAGTTCTTAACCTTTGTGAGCCCCTAAGCAACTGTATGCTATAGTGTGGAAATAACAGCCAGGCATTTAAGGAGAAGAAATCTGTACACACTCCGTCTTCTTAGGATGTGGTCATCATAGAAAGGAAGAGAACGATTGGGTTGGACTTAGCAGCTCATGAGTTCATCACTAGCTCTGTTTCCTTGCTTACAGAGATAAAGTACCATATTAAAACTCAACACATTTTGGGAGAAAAAAGATAAAAATACAAAAGGGGCCTATCTTATCTTCAGAAATGCAATTCTCAGCTTGGTGAGCTCTGGCATTCAGCTAGCCAGATTACCAAGCTTATTTAAAAGCTGAAGGCTTTACCCCGACTCCCATCTTTTGCAGTTTTCAGGGTTTGCTTCCACATGGGCTCCTGAGCTTACATACATACATGCATGCACTTCACTTCACTCAGTACACACACACACACACACACACACACACACACACACACACACACCAGCGAACAGTAGCAGCAGCAACAACAGCAATCCAGGTCTGCAGCAGGCAGTTTAATTAACACAAGAACGCCAATGGCAGTGGGGCCCTTTCTCCTGTGGGGCAATACACCAACAAGGCTAACACACAAGGAGAACTCTGTTCTGGAGTAGAGAGGTCAAACAAGATGTAGCCATAGCAAAAGAGAAAAACCTAAACAAACTCAACAGCAACAACAAAACCCTGCAAAGCCATCCCAGTAAGAAACGAGCTTCTTAACGCCAGGCTGTAGAAAGCCAGAGTCCCATGTTTCCCAGTGTTTTCCCTGTCTTCTTGTCGGCTATGAGAAACTTCTTCTAGGCAGTGTCACAGAGGTCCTTCTCAACCCGAGTCCTTCATACACATCCTCTGTCAAAAGGCCTGGTAAAGGCAGGAAGCCGATCCTGATGGTGAACAAACTTTCTACATGTAAATACTTCACGATGCTCCATGACTTGGACGCCGCTCTTCACTGTGTGACAAGTGTCTGTACAGCTGAGAACCATTTCCATTCATTAGGCTCCTTCTCTGTCTATACAGCAGGACACACAGTTGGCATTGCTTCTCAGAATCAATGCTTGAGTTAAAGTTACATTCAGGGGCTCTAAACTGCTGTGCAGCCTGATTAAGGATGGCAAAGCCAGGTCAAAATAAAAAGCTTTACTCTCAAAAGAGTTAAGTTCACCTAGTGACACTATTCCAGCCTTTTTTTCATGTTTAACAAGTAACAAACCCTCAGAAATAAATGTAATTGGCCAAACAAATACCACTAGGGACAAATAAGTGAACAACTGGTACAGTAGAGAGGCAGCCTGGGATAGAGCTTCAGGCAAGTCACTCCTCTCCAGCTCCTTGGCCATCAGTTCCCATATAGCTTGCAGAGATGAGGGGCTGATCTGATGATGTCAGTACAGCGGCTCTGTTCCTCAGGGAACAAGGACTTAAGTGGTTATTATTAATCCTGCCGAAGCTGTGCGGTTGAAAAGCATAAAACAGGAGAAACAACAATCCTTGATGGTTCACTGTGAAGCACTTGTCCAGTCAGGCAGAGGTTTTAACTGTCTTTTTAGCAGTCTTTATATATAATTGCAAGACAGGGAATACCCACAACACTCATTTTTTACATAAAGAATCCAGGAGAAGGAGAAAATGACTTTTAAAGTTAAAATACCATTATCTCCATTTCCAGATAAGGAAAGCAATCCAGATACCAAAAGTGACTTTTTTATTTCTATTAAAGAAGCAAAACTGTTACGGTTAATCAATCTGAGAGGCATGCCAGGTCACTAACATGTCCCAGAAGGGCACTGGCTAGTGTGCACAAAGCCTGAGAGTAAACACTTGTTCCACCATTTAGTTGTATAATCATGTAAAGCCATTTATTCTTATGTGTATCAGTTTCATCTGCATAGTGGGGTCTAACCAGGATCAAGCCAGATAAAGCAATGAAAACTGTAAACAGTGGCACACCAAACAAATAAGTAATGTCCGCCACAACCTTGGCATTCTTGAGATGTGGCTTCTAACATTGCTACTTTAAGAAAAAGTTCAGTCTCTTCATCAAGATGTAATGAAATATTTAACAGCTTTATGAGATAGCTCACATGTAATAAATCTACTCATTTAAAGTATACAACTCAACAGCTTCAGACACCTTCACAGAGTGCTCTGATCATAAGCACAGCAGACTTTGAAATATTTCATCACCCCAAAAGAAACTGAACGCAGAAACTCCTCAAACTCCGAGACTTGTATACTTCCTCTAGCCCTGGTCAATTTTCCATCACCATCACTACGAATTTGCATATTTAACACATCCAATAAAAACAAGACCATTTCATGTGCAGCCTCTGTGCCTGACTTCTTATACTTAGCTTAACATTTTCAAGAGTCAAGAACACTGTAGCATGCATTAGCACTTCATTCGTTCATGCTGCTAAATGCCATTGCATTCCTTGGATATACCACATTTTCTTCAGCCATTGCTAATCTGATGGAGGCCTTAGTACTTTTGAGCTATCGTGAACAATGAGGATATGAACATGCATGCATGTTGGAGCTTTGGCCTGAGCATCTGTTTTCATTACTCTTGGGTACACACCCAGGAGTGAGACTGCTGAGTCACATGGCAACTCCAGGCTTAACATTTTGAGAAACTTGTCAGACTGTTGTCTTTCAAGTGACTGTACCGTTTTATATTCCCACCAGCAATGCCTGAGGAGAAGATAATTGAAGGGAGACTATAGAAAGGAAATCCTTAGCTGGATGCCTGTGCAGGGAATAGCTCAACTAGCTCAGCCAGATGACAAGCTGTGCCACTGACAACGTGCATTACTCACAGCAGGGTGCAGAGCTTTACTTTCAGAAAGGAGATACAGACTGTTGGGGCATTTTCTTCCTTATCTCCCTGCTCACTTAGACCCAAGCCTAGACCACGGTAAGGAAGCAGCTTTCTTTATATACAGAATAATGTTACCTCTGTTTCTGACACAAAGTACTACAGAATTTGCAGAGTCAGAATTAAAAAGTTCTCTATCATTCCTCAGATCCAGATAGCAAGCTGCCAAAATTGCTATATGAAATCTCCTATGGCAGGCCCTCACCTTTCCAGTGACACATCAGGCTTTGCTCAGCCAATCCCTATACTCAGGACAGGTCAAGTACAGGCTAGCTTTCAGTGTATTATCGTATAGTGGCTCCTGCAAGTCAAATAGAATGTGTGTGTTGGGGGCGGGAGGGATGGGGAGACATAGGGTTTCTAAAAGGGAAAGAGAAGAAAAACAGAAAGTCAGGTTGAAGAAGGTGGAAAAGAAGGGAACAGAGAGGGCATCTCTGCATTTGCTCTTCCCACCTGTTACAGCACTGTCCTTGCTGGCTGCCAGAATGCTCCCTTGCAAACACAACTGCAAGTGACAACAAATAGGCATTGTCCTCTTCAGGGGGGGGTCCCTTCCACATTCCATATTATAAACTGTACTATAATGCCAACAGTTTACAAGGAAGGAAAATATGGACTGGAAAGAGCCACAAACAGCATACACTATTGCCTATATAAAATGAATTAGCATTGAGGACTGTAGGTTCCTTACAAAATAAAAAATAATAATAATAAAATAAAAATAAATAAAAATAAAAACCCTAGCCAGCAAATTGCAAAAAGGAACATAATCACAAGATTAAGCATTTAAAAAAAAAGTGACTTGTTTAAATTTTATAATTTGCGATTAACTCATAGTAAAGTAAAACCATATTCTATTATATATTTTATGTAGTCACCACATGCTTAATTTGCTGAGGGGTTCTGCTCTTATGTAATTAAAACAAATATTAAGTTTTTCCCTAAGAAATTTAAGAGCTGCCACTAGGGACTGCCACCGAAAAGAAATGCATCACTCACAGCTTGAGAAAGGACAGATTCTGGCTGCTGTTTCTCTCCTTTGCTCCTCCCCACTCTATCCTATCCTGGCCACAGGCAAGGCAAAGCGAGCAGCCATGCTCTCTACACACAGACTCACACTGCCAGCAGCGTTCCAGTGGCCTTGCCTCTCGGCAGGAGAAGAGAAGTCGTAGTGACTAATACTGCTGCGTCTTGTTGAAGAAAAGTGGTTGACTTCCTTTGATCAGCAGAGTAGTGTGCTGATCAGTGTGATTTCCTGTTCTGCTGACTGCGAGCATGTTGGGCAGAGCAGGAGAGCTGGCTTCTGAGCAGCTCATGCAGGGAAGCAAATTCCATAGCTGGAGAATCATGAGAGCAACAAGAACTAGAAGAGGGTTGGAACTGGAAGTAGACACCTGCATTCTGCCAGCTTGGTACTTACTGATGTCAGGATCTCTGGAACGAGTGGGAAGTCTGTGCTTCTACAACTCTACCACGTCAGCTGCAGTTCTATAGGTGACTACTAAGCACAATGTTCAAGACCAGAGTCCAAATCCTGAAACTGTAATTGGTAAGTTTTAATTGTCCTAATTGTCCTGCTTCATTCTGATGAAGGGAAAATGGTATTCTTGACATAAAACTGAAGGAGGAAGAAGCCACCCACAGATGGTCTGAAATGAGGGCATTATGTCCAGAGCCTGAGTGCTCAGGACCGCGATAGCACACACCCTCTGTTCCATTTATCAGATAAGCAGCCTCTGGATTGACACGAGTTCATCCCTGGCAGGTACACATTTTGTTTTCCCCTAGTAAATTGCAAATTTTACCTAAAGATAAACATAGTGCCTACTTCCCTGCTGCACTCAGCTTCTGTTGCCTTGGGTCTGTCTTATCAGCAGTCTGTCCTTCCTTAGAAAACCATTGAAAGGTGGCTTTCTAAAGGTGCAGCTAGTGTCTGAGGGATTCACACCATACTGAAATAATTTCTTTTCCAAAAGGATTAAGTTTATCCTTAAAAGTTTTAATTTGTAATAAAATGTCTGATTTCTATTAGATCTAATCATTGTTGTTTTCAAGAGTAAACAGTCAATTGCAAATTTAGCAAATTGCTTTGGCAATCCCAGTACCAGAATGAAATGGGTTAGGTCAGCAGGTGGCATGTCATTTGACTGCTGCTTGGGGGCCTAAAATACAGTTAGGTCATTTTTCTTTTTTAAATTCTGGTAACAGAATGAAAACAAGAGCATGAGATTTACCTCCTGCCTCCCTCTCACAGACATTGCAGGAGTGTTTACAGAAAGTCTCTAAACCCACGTCCCATGTTCAGGCTTCTCCTGCTTCCAGAGATGCTCAACTGAACCTCAGACAGTGTGCTCCCACTCCGCTCTTTAGAAACAAGGCTCCTTATCTACACCAGGAAATTGGGAGTTCTTGTTAATCTGATTTATTAAGCTCTGCGATAGGACTGTCTTTGAAAGAAGAGAATGGTAGTTATGCCTCAACCCGGGGGGGGGGGGGGGGGGTGGGTGCTCTCCAACTCACTTCCTAGCAGAACATAAGCAGAAAGACAGAGATTAGATGAAACAACAAATTTATACCAAGAAACTGAAAGGAATGTGATCAGAAGACACATGCTGGAAATCTTCCTGCTCAGAAGTCAGGAGTCTAATGTGATGTCGGGAACACAGAAAAAAATTTACAAATGGCACTATCAAGCCTACTTCTCCACAATGTTGTTTTCAGCTACTAGAAAACTCCAAAGCTAAGGCAGCCTCCCAAGTTGCTCCTGGAATAACAACCAACATAACAGTAAACCCCCAAGCCTTGCTTCAGGGGAGGCACATGGCTGAGCATAGCTGATAAAGAGACTGTGGTTCCCAGACCACAGAGAACAAAGTTTGACTCAAGAATGGACCTGAAAATCGTATCCATGTCTTAAGCTGTCACTTCTAGGGATAGGAAGTGTTGGCGAGAAAAAAAGAAAAAAAAAAAAAAAGTTCAAGACTACAGCTGCTAGAGCCAACCTGCTAGTATAAGCTTAGTCTGTGCACCACCAATGATGCCAAGGAGGAAACATTTCATCCGCGCCTGAGACCTGCCACACCCTCAAACTTGCTAGCTACAGAAGCCAAAGAATTCCTTTTGCTTCAATAATGTTGACTTGAGCTTCTGTTACTAGAAGACAGAAAGTAATACACCAGCCAAATAACTCAACCTTACTACATCTGGTTTCTGAACTCTGGGCAGAGGGCATGTTTGTTTACTTTGTAACCTTCTCAAACTGCTAAGCACCACACAGGAGTCATTCCTAGTTAAGAAAGAGGGTATAGAAGGAATAGGATACTAAAGGGCTAACTCGCTCCTTCCTGTTACCCATGAGGTACCATTGTTGTTTACCAGTCTCTCATCATTTGCCCTGGTGGGTCTCTGGAATCTTTATAAAAGCAGCTCATGCCTCACATGCTAGAAAGTGCTTCCCTTCCCCTTTCTGTTAGCAAAGTCTTCCCGCCTTCCGGTGTTATTTGCCCAGACAGTATCACCATGCTCACCATTAAAGAGTAAGCAACCAGATCACAGAAAGGGAAGTGAGCAATCCCACCTTCAAAAAGCAGAAAGTGCTCATGTGCACACAAATGCACTAGGGGGTGCATAAGGCAAATTCTCACACCAGGGCAAATCAAGAAAAGGAAGCTAGCGCTACACAAGGTAAAGCCCTCACTGTGTCTCAACTGTGTGGCCTGCCTCAAAGTGATGTTATTCTAAGGGTAGAACTGAGCTATTTAGATTGCCTCTTTGATCCAAAATTCCTAATTAGATAAAATGTATATTCTAGAATTTGGTTTCATGGTCTGATAAATACTTGGATTCACGGAACACTAGATTATCTCTCTCACAGACACCCAAGTCATAATCTCCTCTGGCATATGCACCTGATCTGGAAAGTATTAGTATAAGGGAAATCAGTCTAAAGAAAGAGACTACTCTGCCATTTTCTGAGTAGTGCATGTAGCAAAATATATAAATGTGCAACTGTGCTTCAAAAGAACACAGAAGAAAAGCTATACATGTGTCACACCTACAACACCACCACCAACAAATGGACACCTTCTTTAAGAGTTCTTACTTCGCAGGGTGTAGTAGTACACCCTGTTATCCCAAAACTCAGGAAACCAAGGCAGGAGACGGCTGCAAGTTTCAGGCAGACTGGGTTGCATAAGGAGACATCTCAAAAAACTCAAACTGAGAGGAGGAGAGATGAAGGCTCTATTTCAAGCTGTTGTCAATACCTTTTATCATCAGTTAGTCTTTGCTCACCACATATAATGACTACATGTTACTTCTGATTTCAGAAAAAGAACCCCAGTATTTCAATAAGCCTCAGGTTTAAAGAAAATA
Organism: Rhabdomys pumilio; assembly: GCA_030674055.1. Taxonomy (NCBI): domain Eukaryota; kingdom Metazoa; phylum Chordata; class Mammalia; order Rodentia; family Muridae; genus Rhabdomys; species Rhabdomys pumilio. Next base: position 158,992,973 of record JANHMN010000002.1, on the reverse strand, counting down.
ATATATACAACATATATATGCACATATATATCTATCTATAGATAGATATAAAATGTCCTTAATAAAGCCTCTGAGCATAAAACATTTCTGAAAGTTAACACACTTTGGTTAAAGTTGCAAATTTCTACCTATAAGTCAACTTACCTTTCTTTGAATTTTTTTTCTCAAAGGAAAAGCTAAAAACCAAAGTATTACTATCACATTAATCCCTTTATTTTATAGTATTTAAAGTTTGTTCTCTAGGAAGATTTCAACAACTCGTTAGCATTGACAAACTCACTCAGTATAGTAGACTGGTCCCCAGATGATTCGGAAAGAATGCCATGTCAAATCAACTTGAAATTATCAGATCTAGTTTGGGCATTGTCAACTACCTTAACTACAGTTATCCTGCCTATTCTTAAGCATGTCTGAATTCCTGGTCCCCTCCCAGAAACTCTCATTCAACATAGCCCTAGATGCAATGTTTTTCAAAATCTTTTCAGTTTATTCTGGGTATAAACTGGGGTTAAGACCCAACAGTCTACAGGTAACTGTGGCTTTGGCCTTCATCACAAGGACCAGATTTATTTTGATAACCATTCTACAACTGTTAAGATAATCATTTTGATTCGGGAACACGCCATTGGCTGGTAAGCTCTTCAAGCAGAGAAGCCCTATCAGCTGTGTTCTGGAGCTGTGCAGAAGGCCTCCACAGAGTACACATTCAATAAATACACAGTGAATGATCACACTTCACTTGTAGTAGTAACTTGCAGTAATTCAGTAGAGGTTCTGTTGATCAGTAAGTAATGATCAGGACTAGTTGATCAGATAGGGAAAAAAGCCACATATATCAAGGATTCATTTTAAAAAATTGATAAACATACCAATACCCAAGTACTTCAATTTAATTTAAATAAACTTTTATTTGGTTCTTGCAGTACTGGACCAGACCTTTGGTTTATAGAGCTTTATGGGTAAGAGTGCAGAATATAGCTGTGACAGTAGCATTCTTGACCATTTCCATTTTTAACTTTTAAAGTATGGTAAGAAATTAAAAATATATATATTAGTGTGTAGGCTGGAGAGATGGTTAAGTGGTTAAGAGCACTTAACTGGTCTTAAGCTAGTCTCCCAGAGGACCTGGATTAGATTCTCAGCACCTACAGGGTAGCTCATAACTGACTGCAACTCTAGTTCCAAGGGATCTCGTGCCCTCTTCTGACCTCTGTGGGCACCAAACATGCACATGGAATATGGATATAATGTAAACAAAACACCCACCCATACATATAAAATAATTTTGAAGAAAAAAGTAGCATATATTAATTATATAAAGCAATGTGGTTTTATAACCCCATAACCATGTAAGTATCATTATGATACTTTCATATATGTAATTAATATACTTTGAAACACTTGTTCCAAAGCATTTGATGTGGTTTTCATGGAAACTACTTAGTTTTCCTAAGTCTACAAGATTAGTAATAGCTAACCATAACATATAGTTACAAAAACAGGAACAAATGATTTATGCAGGTTTCCAAACAAATACAACTTGCACTTAATACCCATTCTGGTGGGAAAAAAATTTGTTGAGTTCCAATACTCAGCTCAGAAAATCAGCCCTGTTAAAAGCACTTTGCCAATATCTCTCAGCCTAGAGAAGACTCTCCCCTTTTTGGGCACCACACACACAGAATCTGATTTCATATTTATTGTAATTGTTTATATACCCATATCCCTGAAGAGCTCAGGGAAACTTCTCAAATCACACACAATGAGGCTGAAAAAAAACTCAAGAAATAGGCTTCATTCTACAAATGCTGAGTTCCAGTCCATCAATAAAAAAAATGGGCAAGATCCAAACCTCAGGAAGTTTACATTTTGTGGTTATCAATTTAAGGGTAAAGGATAACTATCAAATGCTGTGGCCTAGATTATATTCGCCACCAAGAAAAGAAACTGACTAAAATGTATATGCCTTTTTAAATCTATAAACTCCCAGCAACATCTTAACCAAATGTAGCAGCCATGCAGCTTCTCCTCAGAAAGATGCTTAAGATCCCCTAACAGCCTGTGACAGGTGGCCGACTGCAGGACTAGTCAACTTGCTTGGGTTAATATGTACCTAGGAGATAAGTAGAGTATAGCTTTGAATATGTCTGTGATGGCCCTTCCAGAGACAATTAGATTACAATAGCTCTAATTTAATCCATAGCTAATTCTTGGATAGATGCATAACACAACTGCAGATTGGGACACTAGAGAAGAAACAGTTACTGGGGATGTGCCCATATCTTGACTGGCCTTGCTCACATTTTCCTTTCTTTCCATGTCTATCACAAGGGAAATAAGTTTCTGTGGCCCAGCTCAAGTGGTCAAGATGTTCTGTCTAAGCACATGGGCTCTGACATCATACCTAAAATGAATCTAAGCTCTCTTAAGTATTTTAGTCCCAATAATGAAAAAGTAACTAAAGTAATAGTTCAGGGTAGTTGCCAGTCCAAGCAACCTAACTAATGACAAGCATCTTTAGTTATTTTGTTTCAAAATAATACACAGAGCTAAGGTTAGACTTTGTTTCAAAATAATACACAGAGCTTAGTGGTTAAAAGCACTGGTTACTCTTGCAGAGACCCAGGCTTCATTCCCTGCACCTATATGGCAGTTCACACATGTGTGTAACTCCAGAACCAGGAGATCTGGTACCTTTTCCTGGCCTTTGAGGGCATTGGGCATGCATGTGGTACACGTTTATCCATGCAGGCAAAGGACCCATATATGTAACATAAAAGTTTTTAATGTTAAAAAAATTACAAATGCCTTGAGAACCAACTCTCTTCATATATATCTTTATTCTTTCACAAAATAGCTTTTGCCGGGCGGTGGTGGTGCATGCCTTTAATCCCAGCACTTCGGAGGCAGAGGCAGCCGGATTTCTGAGTTCGAGGCCAGCCTGGTCGACAGAGTGAGTTCCAGGACAGCCAGGGCTACACAGAGAAACCCTGTCTCGAAAAAAAAAATACCAAAAAAAAAAAAAAAAAAAAAGCTTTCAACTCTTCTGAGAACTTCCTTTAGATATTTACTTCATATAGATTCATAGATATTACATTCATATATATTATACACATACATAGTATCATAGTATTATGTGACTTTATTTGGATTACTGTACTGAATTCTTGCCACAGATAGCTGAACTTTACTTCCACTACTCTTCCTCCTACCTTAAGCCCATCAGACTAACTGTAATTTCTAGTTAGTAGTGAATATTTAAAATACTAGAATTCTTTATGTAACAGTGCTTGATAGGGTAATTAATGCCCTATAATTATACATATATTTTGGCACATTTTGTTACTCATGGAGCTAAAACCTGCCTCATTTTATCATTTACTTGGTTTTCTCTATTCCCATCTTCATTCTTCCCTAAGCACCCCAAAGACGCTATAAAAAGTCAAATAATGGCTCAAAACATACCCTATGGTTTTCCTGTTTAGCCTCCTTTTCCTCCTGCCTGCTTAGCCACCACAGCCGCCACCTCCTCCTCTTCCTTTTTCCTCCTTTCTTCCTCCTCTTCTTCCTCCTTTTCCTCCTCTTCTTCCTCTTCCTCCTCTTCCTCTTCTTCCTCCTCCATCTTCCTGGCTACATCTTTTGTAAATTTCTCCACCCTCATGGCCAACCTGATGCTATTTACTAAGACTTTTTTTTAATTTTGTTTTGTTTTGTTTTGTTTTGTTATTCCAGACAAGATTTCTCTGTGTAGCCCTGGATGTCTTGGAACTCAGCCTGTAGACCAGGCTAGCCTTAAACTCACAGAGATCTGCCTGCCTCCTGAATGCTGGGACTAAAGATGAGTGCCACCACCACCTGGTTTGTTTTCTCTGACTTTTGTACAACTGTGGTCCAGATTTATCTTCCATCAAACATGTTCTGTCATCCTTTTTGTACTGAATTTTCTGGATTCCTATCTTCGTCTTCTTAGTTTATTTTCTTATTTTGACAAAGAACATCCTCAAAGCTGATACGTGAGAATTACATTTTATGACCTTCTGTTTCTAAAACTATCTCTCCTCTACCCCAAGACATGATCGAGAGATGATTTTGATACAGAATTCTACTTGGTTTTCAGAACTATCCTCATCCTCTCAATGAGTCCTAGCTTCCTGGGTTGCAAAGTGGTTTGATGACCAATCTCCCATTTGCAACTGGTTTTGTATTCTTCTTCCTCTAAGGAAGCTTAGGTATTTCAATCCTGATTTTACTGTTTTACAATGAATGATCTGCCTTGATATAGTGGGGGTGCTTTTTTCTATTCATAGCATTAGGTGCTAAGTAGAGTATATTAATATCGTATTATACGCCCTTCAGTGATGGTGAAATTCCTTGTGTTAGTCATAGAATTATTTTCTCTTCTCCATTTTCTTCCATTCTCCGACTTCAAAACTTCTATTAGTTCAAGCATGGGGTCTTGTGAGTTGATCTACAGAAACATTCCTCTTTTGTTGATTAAAGTCTCTTCCATCACTTTACAGGATGATGGCTTTAATTTCCTTTCCCAATCTTTCTGTGAACTAAACTTTCTTTTTCTTTATTGTTCCACTAGTCCCAGCATTCTGTGCACATTCTCTTGCTCACGCAAGAATATAAACTTCTAGTTCCTTTGCAATGTCCCTTCCAAATCTCCATGTATTTTTTTTTTTGGGGGGGGGGGGCTTATTTTTGGGTTAAGGGTAATGCCTGGCTGTTAAGATTTAAGAATGAAGTATTAAAGATACATAGTGACTAGCTTTCTCTGATGCTTCCTGGTAGGAATACAAAATGGCAAGCCACCTTGGAAAGCATTTGGCATTTTTTTCCCTGATTAAGGCTCAAAGCTTTAATGTTCCGCTCTCAATTTAAAGGGAAAGTCCTAACCCAAAACCCCTTCTGGTTTAAGCCAGAGATGGGTGGGATAATCCATAATCCATAATCCATTCTTGGTCATGGCTGGAGATATCTCAAGGCAAGCCCAGGCGCAGTTCTTCTAAGTTCCTGAAGCCAAGGTAGGTAACTCCACCTAGATCCTATCACTCCATCTGTTGTGGTAAACAAGGTCTCTCAGGTCTGCCCAAGGCTGGGGGAAGGGCACAATTCCCCCTTTTGCATTTGGCATTTATTAAAAAGTTAAAAATAGCCTGAAGAGATGGCTCAGTGGGAAAGAACACTGGTTGCTCTTCCAGAGGACCCAGATTTAGTTCCCAGAACCCACATGGCAGATCACAACCATCTGTAACTTTGCCCAGTTCCAAGGATCCCTGTACTGGGTTCTGGCTCTAACCCCTTCTTCTGGCTCCTAGGGTACTAGGCACAAGCATGATTATTGTTTAACAGTTTCCTTCCATGTTGAAACATTCCATCCTACAGGGAACCTCCTTAAGCAGGAAAGTAAATAACTCAAAAGAACTTTAGGAAGTCTCTGAAACTAACCAGATTCACTAGGCCTTCTCAGTCAGAGTAAAGCAATAAAAGCTGAGAATTCCTCTCAAAGTGAAGTGGAGCTGCAAGGAATATTCTGAGAGGAGACCAATTACCTGGAAGAACCCAGCCAAGCTGCCTGGAAGACTCACTAGGAATCGAGACTCTCCAAACTGTTAAGTTCTCTGTAGGCTGTGCCTTATGCTCCAGGTTCCCAGATTTGTGAGCTGTCACCCAGGCTGGTGTGGACTTTGGTGATGCATTGTCTTTAGAGTCATATCTGCTCTTCTAAGTAATTCCTCACCCATATTCCTGTAAGTAACCCCAGTGAAACTCATTCAAGTTGGACTTTCGTAGTTTTGTCCTTTGGTCTGTGGTAGATGACAGACAGGATCTGGGTTGAGTAGACATTTGTGTTGTGTCTCCTCGGAAAAATTTTGTCACACAACAATGGTACAAAGACATAATTCAGGGAAAATATGCATACACATAAGATAAAAATAAATATTTTTTTTTCTAAAAGGAAACTATACCTACCATACAACCTTGGACATCCTGAAATACTGACCCAAGAAATGAAAGCCCAGCTTCATATAGACACTTATGAATGACCACAGAAGTTTCATACAGACACTTATGAATGACCACAGAAGCTTATGTGTAATAGCTAAAATTAAAATAAAACCAGAATCAATACAAAGTATACACTTTTCAAGCCCATCTGTTAAAAATCCTACAATCTGTAAGGAAATGTACAGCAACAAGAAGTAAACTAGTGCTTGCCTGGGGACCAGGTTGGGGGAAAAGAACGGGGTCTTCAAGACATAGGTATATAAGAAAACACCCAGAAGTGGTAGAGAGGCTCCTCAACTTGATTTCTGTAATGATGTCATACCATCCACACTGAGACTTAAGGGGTGCAGCTTATTAATTAATAACTATGTCTTAAAACAGCTATAAAAGTAGCCAAGAGAATTATGAAGTGTTAAAAATAATCTGAAAAGAATGAGGGACTGGCCTGGGTCTAAGTGTGCTTCTAGGTCTTCAGTGTATGCCTATTCCAATATGGCACTCATTCTCCTATACTGTTCCTTCATCCTTGTTTGCTTTGCTTTTGGCTTGATTGAAACAGAGCCACATATAGTCTATGAACATATAGTCCATGATAGTCCTCTACCATAGACTGTTAACGCATGCTAATATTTCAGAGTTTAGTATTTTTCTGATTGTTTCTCTAGATCCCTAGAGTAGGGTGTCAAGCAAACTTTCTATAACCAACCAGACAGTAACTAGCATAAAGCTTTCTAGGTCTTTGTTGAGATTACTGATGTAATAAAAGAAAGCAGCCTTAGACAATACATAAATGAAAGAGAAGAGCTGAGTTCCAATCATTTCATCTAGAAAATCATATGGTAAACCACAATTGCCCAGGAGCAAATCTCTGGATACTCTAGAGAATTACTAGTCTTTGGAGAGCTAATCGATTTCTCTTTGGAAGTTCACTCTAAAATAACAAAAGGGATTTATATCTTTAAAAAAAGAAGAAGAAGAGGAAGAGGAGGAGGAGGAGGAAGAAGAGGAAGAAGAAAAGGAAGAAGAAGAGGAGGAAGAGGAGGAGGAGGAAGAGGAAGACAACAACTAGTCAAGTAAAAATTAGAAAGTTCCTCAGCCATTTGAGAAGTCCTATCTAATCGTATCAGGTAGTGGTACAAAACTATGGCAGAAGCACTCCTGACAAACGGTAGATACCACTTCATCCCCCTCACACCACATGACAAGCAAATCAGGGTGAGAAAAGTGTGAGTTCTCCCAGGGTTGTAGACAGATGCACATAAACAGCTTTCAACTGTTACCTCTCCCTACCATGACTTTTGTCAGGATTTGATTTGGAGGGTTTTGGAGTGGGAGCCTCCACTCAACCTTGATTACTTTTGAGATGGGGCTTACTATACAGAGTAAGGCAGTTCATAAATGCTCCATCCTGTTACTTCAACATCCCAAGTGCCGGGATTACACCCAGACATACACAACTCACTACAGGTTTTTTTAAATTACTATTTATTGTTATTTTATGTGTCAATCATTTTGCCTATCTATGTATTATATCTGTGTACCATGCGTATTTGGTATCCCTGGAAACCAGAAGAGGGTACCAAATCTCTAGAACTGGTATTGTGAATGGTTATAAGCTGCCCTATGGGTACTAGAAACTGAATCTGGGTCCTCTGGAAAAGAAGCCAGCCAGTGCCTTTAACCACAAAGCTATCTTTCTAACCCAGTACTACAGGTATTTTTTTAAGTCAAATAAATTTTCCATGGAAAAGCTGAATTGCTAAATGGTATAATAAAATAAATAAATAAAACTACTACTATTCCATTCTTAATTAAAGGTAATAATTGTGGATTAGCTCAAAATCCTTTGTAAAGCTGTTTCAATTCATGAGAAACTTCTATACTAAAATGAGATCACATGCTCAGAAGAGAATATTTCGAATTCTATCAAGTTAAACATACTAGCCAGTTTTACTAAATTTTCAGGCAGCAAAACTCTGAAAGAGAGCTCCTCTGTGCTGAAAGGAAGAAACTTTCACTTGCCCAGCACCAGAAGACATGAGCCCTGGATAATACAAAGACAGCAACAGACCTCTACTTTTAACATCTTTGGTCAAAATGACATAATTTGTTACAGCAGAAAGGGCTAGAAAGGGTCTATTAAAAGGTAGCAATGTTGGGACAGGAAGAAAGGTGACAAACAAATCAACTGAAATTTTCTGGAGCTTCATTTTTTCAGAGCAAAGGCATGTTGAGAAACTGATCATCACTGTCCCCTCAGCCAGAGCTGCTGTGAAGATGGCTTAACCCTGTGACTCAACCAATGTCTGTGTTCGGAAGCAGAAGCAAATCACCCTTGGGATTGCCTTTGGAGACAGAAGTTTTGCAAAGCAGCCCCTCCACCAACAAAGTACCAGGAGGGCACTAGGTACAGAGGAAACTGCTTCTCGCCTGCTTATTTTACTCTTAACATGCCAGGAGAAGAAAGGAAGATGTATGGCTTGACCTGCCATTTAGTGCTCAACACTTTTTTAAAAACGAAAATATGAATATACTATATGGATTTTGCTAAGCCCGGGACTCCTGAAATGCCAGTGTGGTGGTATTAGTAAGCAAAGGACACAGGTTCCTCTGCTTCAACAGCATGGGTGATGATGGTGATGGTTTACAGACTACTTTAAAATATCTGTAATGACATTTGAAATAAATTACTTTCTAATAATGTATTGTTTTAGCAACAGCAAAATGGCTTTGCTTTAAAAGCATATTGCTAACTGGGGTTACAAAAGTAGACTTTCAAAATAATCCACAAAACCAGTGAACACAATGGCTACTGAAAAATTAGAGTGTGAGTACAAGCGTCTGCATCTATATACCGTGTCTAATTTACACGAGTGGACAGAGAGATGATGTTAATTGCCTTGTCGGTTCTTATTATCCCCTATCCATTACAATTTGATTCCTTATGAACAAAAAATAACCCTGTTTGCCTATCCAGCCTTCAAACTCTTGAGAGGCGGGCCTCTAGCTTTAGGGTATTAGTCAATCTCGGACTCTTCCTACCAGGAGCTAATTGTTGGCACGGGACGGAGGTGAGCCAACAAGATAAGAAGTCTAATGACAGACTTCTAATTAAACTTTTCCTTGCTCTTAGGAAAAGGCATTTAAGAAATAGGCCTTTTCTTGCCTGAGATTTTGGTATGTAAAAATGCAGAGATGGAGCTTCAACAGCCAATCGGTGACAAGAAGTAGTATCTGCCAGCAGGCTGTGAGTAACAGAAAAAGCCGCTGAGAACATTCCTTGGTCCTGGAGGTGTTGTGGAGCTGATGAGCTAACACACATTCTCATGATAGGGAGCTGTGAGCCCATTTGAATCAGTCACTTTCAGAGGGACTTCCTTTAACCTGACAGTGACAAATAAGAAAACCAGGTCAGAGAACTCAGTAGGCTTTAGTCAAATCTGTGAATGGCAGACCAGACTCATTTCTTTAACCTGTTAAGCAGCACTGTGTGAAAACCACATGTACTAAGTTGTTTTGTGTGTGGGGGGTGTTGTTTGTTTGTTTGTTTGGGTAAAAGGGATATAGTTCACAGAAGCTCACAGTATAGAGGAAGGAGACTGACAAGCAAGTGGTTAAAGATGTATGATATGAGTTAGGTAAAAGTCATAGACCAAGAGACTGTTGGTTTACAAAAAAGAAAGCATTTCACTACATCAACAGATCCTAAAGTAGAAAAATCCTGAAAACAACAAAGCATCCTTTAATGATTTAAAATTTCAGAAAGAAATTACCTGTGAATCTATAATTATTTCAAAAATTTTAAACATCAAAAGAAACAGATGTAATCTCATAAACAATGTTAAACAGAATACATCAGACAGAAAAATGTAGATCCAGTTCCCCAAATTCATCTTTCCTATTAAGAGTCTCTGGGGAGGGAACTGGTAAAATGCAGAAGAAACAACAATGTTGCCGTGGTGATGTAAACGTTCTGTTCATTGACATGGGCACTAGTCACCCAGGTGTTTCAATGTATAAAAATGAATCAGAACCATCTGCCAACACATATAAATACCTACACACACTTAAATGTGTGATTTTCTGTCTCAGTATTGTCAATGGTTTTTAAGGTAGCATTCCCTTAATCCCAGCACTCGGAAGGCAGAGGCAGTTAGATCTCCATAAGTTGGAGGCCAACCTGATCTGTATATCAAGTTCCAGGCCAGCTAGGGCTATGTATTGAGACCTGCCTCAAAAACCAAAACGAACAACCTAGCATATACTCCTTACAAAACAAACAAACAAGCAAACAAAACTAAAGCGCATACAAGGTTAAGAGCAGCAAGTTTCTATGGTCATCCTCTTAAATCTCACTTCAAGGAGAAAAGCACTGAGAATACCTGTGTCAAATAATTCTAGATAAGCTTGGATTTGTTACTATACTTTTCAAGTATAAAATGACTATATGCCTAAGAATAAATGATTTAATATTTTATATTTCTTAAAAAGGGAATTACACTGTTCATGTTTTAAAGGGTTTTTTTTTTTTCCACTTTTTATCTATCTTTCCATTCAGTTAAAGCATAGTTCCAAAACATGCCCACATAGGTAACACGCACACACCACATTCTACAGCAGTCTGTTTTGTCTCCCTTGGCTATTCCTTAGGCCACACTATCCTATGAGTACTAATACAAAGGCAGAGACCCTAGGTTTGTAATAAGAAAGGAAGGTAGAAAAATACCCTAGGTTGAAGAAATAATACAGTATAACCAAGAAATTAAGTGTTTGATAATTCTAGATGACCAAGTCTGAATAGCTGCAGCCATTGGCATCCAGGCATGGGGTGGAGAATGAAGGATTTCAAAGGGAAGTCATGTAGCAAACTACAGGAAGATCCTACAACAGTTAACCTCAGACTCATTTATTACTTTATACAACTTTGCTTCATAAAAGTCTACTTTTACAAAACTGATGTGAACCTAATCTGAACACCCTTAAAACATTAACACAAGAAGTGATATTAAGAATCTCTTCAGGGGCCGGGCGGTGGCGGTGCACGCCTTTAATCCCAGCACTTGGGAGGCAGAGGCAGGCGGATTTCTGAGTTCGAGGCCAGCCTGGTCTATCAGTGAGTTCCAGGACAGCCAGGGCTACACAGAGAAACCCTGACTCGAAAAACTAAAAAAAAAAAAAAAAAATCTCTCCAGGGGCTGATAAAGATGGCTTGGTGTTTAAGAGCACTAGTTGCTCTTCTAGAGTTCATCTCCCAGCACTAACAAGGTGGCTCAGGGTTACTCCCTGTAACCCCAGTCTCAGGGTTCTGACCTTTGAAGGCACCAAACATGTATATGCTGCAAATACGCATGCAGGCAAAACATTCAAAACACATAAAATTAAATTAAATCTTGACACAATTTTTAAAATCTCTATACAAAAAGGAAGGAATGAGGCTATCTGAATGGGAATCTTTTAGTGGTCAACATCCATGATACAGATAAACTTGGCTACCTCATTACCCTTCAGAATGCTTAATGAATTAACATATTCAAACATACCTTCTTCTTGCATACCATGCTGGAGTTCATGAGTACATATGTTAGTAAGACCACAGCTTGTCCCGCTGGACCTTACTGACGATCACAAAGATGCAAAGGTTATAAGAAAGTACTACAGTATGTACAAAATGAAGAGCACGTGTGCTATGCCTAGAGGAGGGTGGACAGAAGCCAAGGAAAGCTCTCCAGAGGACTACCAAAAAGGTCCTCAAAAAGTAAATAGGAATGTGCCAGGCAAAGAGGGAAAAATCCAGTTGCAGAAGACATGGGGTTTAGGAGAAAAGACTAACACTGGGGACTTACAGGCTGTGAATGGAAAAGAAGGATACAAGATGAGCAGAGAGAAAGATCTGCTCAAGTGTCTGTACTAATGAACTTCTGTGCCTTACGGGGACCAGTCTTAGGGAGTGATACTAAGATTTTCCTTCTCTGTACCTTCCTGGGGTACCATGCCTGGGGTACCATGCCTTTCTCCATAATAATCTCTCAATAAATGCATGTAGAATACACAGATGCATCAGATTCTCGGAAAGTTTCAGAATGTAGATGAGCCTAGTATGGTGGGCAATGCCTGTGACTGCAATGCTTGGAAAGCTGAGGCATGGAGAATCAAGACGTTCAAGGTCACACTTGGCTACAAGAGAGTTTGAGGCCTATATGTGTGTGTAAGTTGTAGGGAAGGAGGGTGTTGCATTAGAAAAAAAAAAAAGACAGCTCCTAGTGAAAACAGAATAAATGGAGAGAATCAAACACACAAAGTAAGTTCCTAATATAGTTGAAAGGTGGAGTCAAAGCTACACTGGCTCCTGTAAAATAGCTGTGATAGACACTACCATTCAACCACAATCTAGAATAATGTGGTCCTAAGAGCCAGAATCCCTAAACATTTTGAAATACAGAAAGTCCATAAAAGATCTAGACAGATCCAGGTTCTTGAAAACAGTTCTACCAGAATAGGCACTAGCTTGGGTTTCACTAGCTTGAAACTACTGCTCTAAGCTAAGGAGGAGCCCAGCAAAGACGGGAAGAACCTACTGTAGACATATGTGGTGTGTTATATGTATTAACATATAACACACCTCATGTGAGGGATAAGAACTTCAAGATGAACTTTCAGTTCCATTGCCAGCACTGAAGCTAAGTAACAGGAACAAGCTCTTGAGAGGACATAGAGTGTTCCTCCCTGTCCCCCTCCATAGCACTGTTATTACAGAGGGCAGCATCCAGTCACGGACTGCTTTCACTTCCTCTGCCATTCTCTAGTGCAATAATAGCATCATTACTCCACCAAGCTTCTCTCTTAAAGATATCATCAAATATTTAACCAGACAAGTTCAAAATGCTGGCACCTATACTACAAGAATAAAAGTGAAAAGCATGGGCTAGCTAACGCAGCACTGGGAACTAGATCAAGTAAAACACATGAAACCTTGCTGTTAAGACCTTCGCATCCATTGCTAGTATTTAAGTCCTTCCTCCACCTCTGCCCAAATAAACAAGTAAGATTTCCCCAGGAAAAATCTGAAATATTGTACTTCCTATATTAGATGAAAAGGAACAGGAGCTGATGTCCCAAGAACACAAGTGGCAATAATCTCAGAAAACAAATGGTCAAGTACTTTCACATAAATATTACACAGGCAACATGAACTAGACTGACACTCAGGGATGCTTTAGGTAAATAAAAAGATAGGTCTCTAGCCATAATAATAGGATCTCTAAGGGAAAACCACTTATAAATTGTGCTAAAAATACTAGCCAATCATACTAGCCAAATTGTGAAAGAGGGAACATTCTATGGGTACTAGCTCAAACCAGAGCTAGTCTAGTGTCAGGTTACCATTAGAGCACAGTAACCAATTCACCCAACCACAAAACAATGAGAACTAAAGAAATGTTAACTATTCTGTTTAATGTCTGTCCTATTTCAGAAAACATTTAATAGATAAAATCCTACAGAGTAATTCACTACCTAGAGCTGAATGAAGAGTATACTGACATCAGGCAAGGCTACGTCAGAAAGGCCATGTCCCAGTGTGTGTACTACAAAGATGCACTCATGCCTGAGTTAAATGTGGTTGTTCTAGCTCCTTAGAAGTCAAAGCTTCGCACAAGGATGAAGGAGTCACACAGATAAAGTGAGTGGTGCAACTAAAGGCGGCAATTCCTATCTAAACAGAATTGATGTTCCCCAGATTGGATGCACTCAACAGACACATGTCCATTAACTGCTAAAGGTAAAAACCTCCCATACATAAGGAAGTAGATGCACTAAATGGTTTAAAAATGAAACCTTAACCACTATCCTACTAGAAATAAACTCCTAGGTTTATTCCTATCTACTCACCATTGTCAAATCACCTACTACCATCCATGGCATGAAAACTAAAGTGTACCTAAAAGGCTCATGCAAAGGCCTGTCCTCAGGGCGATAGCCCTATTGGAAGCTGATATGAGTCTTCAGAAGGTAGGGCCTTATTGGACGTCACTAGGACCCAGTCTCATTCTCTCTCTGCTTCTTGCCTTGTGATAGGAGCAGTTTGTAATGCCTTGTGCTCCTGCTAGGATGTTCTGACTTTGCTAGAGTGTCAAAGCACAGGGCCATCTGCTCTTGGACTCTGAGCCTATAAAATTCTTTATTAATCACCCCAGGAATTTCAGTATAGTAGCATGAAGCCAATTAATACAGTGACTTGGCTCAAATTATGTTATTATAAGCATAGGGTTGATTTTTGTTTTGTTTTGTTTGGGGGATTCTGGGTGTTTGGTTTTTGAGACCGGGTCTCACTCTAGTAGCTTGGCTGGCCTGGAACTCACTATGATGACCTCGAACTCAAAGACCCACCTGCCAAGCGCTGGGACTAAAGAGGTCTCACCACAACGGACTCATACAATACAAAGGAAACATAGTTACAGCAGACAGGGATCTTTCCAAAGACTCTGGAACGTATTTTACTAAAATAATCAATTGAAAATGGCTCCATACATGGCAATTATTTGTTAAACCCAGAAAAGTACCTAACCTACTGTGATAAAACAGTCTGTATAAAGTGACAGAATAAGTTAAACAGAGTCAGAGAAACAAAAACAGAGGATCACAGACAACAAAGGATTTTAGCTTTCCAAAAAGAGTAAGGAAAAAAGAAGAGTGAAAGGAAAGAAAAACTAAGACTAAAGGACAGATTTCTGGAATTTCCTGAATGGCAAACAGCACATTCCATGAAACATCCAAACTCAGGTAAGCATGGACTCGAGTCCACCATCTGCATGGTACATACAGCACGATGTTCCCCCAGAGTGCCTTCTGTAGGAAAGCATTCTGGAGGTTATCTGGAAATAAATAGTAAAAAGAAGTTTGTTTTTTAATTACTTTGTCTTGTTTATTAATACTCCTAGTTAGCACTCAATGAATTTCAAGTCTCTCATTCTCACACAAGAATATACCATCCCACCTTAGTCATATCCAACCTGCCCCAACTTCCTTACATCCTTCCTCTCCTTCTACTGTTGGTCACTCTCCTGACTCCAGTTCTTTTCTGTGTGTGAGTAGACTCTGTATACGAAAGAAAACACAAGCTACTTTATCTCTCTTCCCACCTGTTTTCAGCCCAGGCTAGCGTAGAACTCACTATGTAGTCCAGGCCTACCTGGAACTTGAAGTAACCTTCAATCTCCTGGTCTGCATTACAGACACGAAACACAGGACTAGCTCGTTATTTATTTTTAATTTGATAAAAATCGTTTTCTTATAGCCTTTGACCAAATATACTTGTGGGTCATTTTCAGTTGCTTTAAAATTTTCATCCATCTTTTACCATTTAATTTTGTGAGGCCTTGATTTGACTCATAGGATGGTAACAGTCTAATGCCAACAGAGTCTCAGTAAGAATTTAGTAGTTTGGCCTTGTGCTCTGGTGATAAACTATGAAGGAAGCTTTAGTCTCTTTGTGTTAAGCTTCAGAATAAACATATTAAGGTATTCATAAGCATATTTACAATCATGGAGGCAGGCCCAGCCGATCCAAAAATGAAAGCAGATCTATCTGGCTGAAGCCATCTGGATCAAGAAAACTCTAAGAGACCTGTAGATCTAATGTGAAAATTAGTATATTATTATAAGCCATTCAGTAAAACTAGTTTGTAATATAGAACTGCTATAATAAAAGCTAGTCACTATACCCAAGTCCATATCTAGGAATTTATCTAAGGCAATCAGAGTAACAATCAATTTACATAAGAATAATTAATCATAAAGATACTCAAAATAGAAAAGAAAAAGGAAAAACAACTATCATCACTGGGGAAACTGTCTTAAATTGTGAATAGTCAAATACGTGAGGGTGTGAAAAATCATGTTTTAAAAGAACACTTAAAGACAGAAGTGCTGACACACACCTTAAATTGCAGCCCTCAGGATAGGTAAATCTGACCTCAAGGCTTATCTGATCTACATAGTCAATTGCCTACAGGGCAATGTAGTAAGACCCTGTTTTCAAAACAAACAAACAAAGGAACACTCAAAAATCAAGAAACATTCATAATATATTGAATCAAAAGATCAAGATACACTGCTCTTTAAAATTGAAAAAAAAAAACAAAAAACCAAACCTGTAAACAGAAAAGATCAGTCAGATAAAATCTGTTCAAAAAATACAACATATTTTTCTGTGGTATACACTACTCTCTCCAAATATTATAAAAGGGCCAATGAAATGCCTCAGAGGGAGTCTTGCAGCCAAGACTGAAGTGGAAACTTAAGGGTTCTTTGGAAAGACAGTTGTGTTGGATGCTGTTTTGCTGGGACAAACAAGTGAAGGAGTGTTTTCCTGAACCAGACACAGGTGAAAGACGAAGGCAAACTCGTGAAGGAACATTTCACTGAAGCAGACACAGAAGGAAAGATGTTCTGTTAAAGCAAGCATGTGAAAGGACACATGATGAACTATTTTTAGCTAACAACGTACACATACTGATTTGTCTTACACTGAGTAGTTGAGCTCCATTTGTCAGGACTCCATAGAGAGAAATGCACCAAAAAACTTCTGGTGATATGCTGCAGTTTCTTCTCACTTCCATGGACTCGGCTGATTGGCAAAGTGATGTCAGCTGAGACAGAGATGCACATGCTGGGGCAAGGCCCATGGAGGACATGTGATGTTTAGAGAGAGTATAAAAAGCAGAGTGATGGAGTCTGAGCTTGGTTTGCTTATAGAGCTAGCTGTGCAACACTTGTTGGTCTCTCTCTCTCTCTCTTTTTTTTTGTTTTTTGTTTTTTGTTTTTTGTTTTTTGTTTTTTGTTTTTTGTTTTTTGTTTTTTGTTTTTTTGAGACAGAGTTTCTCTGTGTAGTCCTGGCTGTCTGTCCTGGAACTCACTCTGTAGACCAGGCTGGCCTTGAACTCAGAAATCCATCTGCCTCTGCCCCCCAAGTGCTGGGATTAAAGGCGTGTGCCACCACTGCCCTGCCACTTGTTGGTCTCTTGTGTTTGCAGATCTTTGATTCACTGAGGCAGGCAAAGCTGAGAACTTCTCCTGGCGCTCTTCCTGGTCTCTCCTGCTAACTCAAGCCAAGTCTGAGGCCTAGCTGTTTCTGCTAGGTAGTGCCACTGCTGCTGCTTTGTGTTTGCTATCCCAACTCTACCGAAATGGACTGCTGGTGGACGTGCAGTGTTTACAAGTAGACAGAGCTGCTGCCACTAACCAGTGAACTGAACTGCCAAGTTCCAGACAACACAGACAAGAGTTGCTCCAAAGACCCTTTCTGAATAGGTCCACTCCCCCAACCCCCGGCTCCACCCCCGTATCATTTCTTTCCCACTACTTCTGGTAAGTGGTAGGCTACAAGAGAGGTTAAAGAGTTTAGGAACCATCATTCAAAGTAGGTTTTGAAAAAATTAAAGTTACACAAGTCTGACAACCTGAGAATTCATAAGAATTCACAAACTAGTAAAAACCACTCCTACAAGATGTCTTAACCTCTGCATATACATGGTGACATGGGTTAGCTCTCTCCAAATAAAACAAAATGGTAGTACTATATATAATATTGCAGGAAGTACTATACTAGGGATAAAAAAGGAAATGAAACAAATTCCCTGTCTACATTTTAATTTAGTCTCCTCTCATATAAGACATCCCAACTGCAGCCTCCCTCCTCCCTGGTCCTCCATTTCTCCCCTCTCTCCCAGACCCACACCACTCTATCTCCCCCCAAGAAAAGGGCAGGCCTCCCAGGGACGTCAATAAAACACGGCACAACAAACTACAATAAGACCAGGCACATTCCCTCATATCAACGATGGGCGAGGCAACCCAGTAGGAAAAAAAGGGTCTCAAGAGCAGACAAGAATCGGAAACACCCCCACTCCCACTGTCAGCAATCTGTGTTCTTGAAACTATTTAGTAAGACATTTTAAAAATAGTAATTTTAAGTAGATATGTAATCACAAACTGTGGTATGCTACAGTGGGTAAAACTGTATTTAGCTTCAGTATACAGTGCCTAAATTTATCTGACCATAGCCTCCAGAAATAAACTACACTTCCCAGTCTTCCCTGCAACTAGTGAGACCATGTGATTGTTCAAATCAAGGATATTTAACTGGAAGTGGTACATAAAGCTTCCAGTAAACATCCTTAAAAATAAAGGGCTCCCTCTCTGTTGATTTCCCCCTTCTCACCAGATGGAGCTGCTATTTTGGACTCTAATGTGAAGTTTCACGCTGAGAATGGCAGAGCAACAGAACAGGAGGTGCCTGGGTCACTAACACTGTACAAATACTCTTTCCAGCCTAGTCTACTGCAGAGTTCTTGGATGACACAGAAATACAAGTATGCCTGTTTAAGCTACCTTTATGTGGAGGATTCATTCATTCACAGACAAACCTGACTGTAAATAACATTAACTAAATAAAATAAAATAAAATAAAATAAAATAAAAGGCTTAAAAAAGGTTATAAAGGAGAAAAAAGCTTTAGGGTTCGCTGCTCAGTGAAAGTAACAACTCTTAGCAGTAAGATGAAAGCAGAGACAGGCTGGCAAACTGAGGCAGGAATACCACCTTGAATGAATACCAACTAGGGCCTAAATCCTCCTAGAGACAAGCAACACTTTGGAATGTTAAGACTGACTATTAGGCTAGGGATATTGTTATAATAGTCACTTGCTTATCATGTACAAAGCCCAGGGTTCCATCCCCAAAATTGCCAGGAGAGAAAAAAGAAAAAAAAGAAGAGAAGGAAGGGGAAGGGGAAGGGGAAAGAAAAGAGGAAGGGGAAGGGAGAAGAAAGGGTGTTGTTTCTACGAGAAATTAGAATTAAAACAGAACACTACAGCAACTGAGCATTTTGGCTCTAGAATCCGAATCTCTGGATTCTGCCACAGACCACATATTTGTCAGATATAAATTGTCAGTATGAATCCTGTTGAGGAAATGAATGGCTGTTTCCACACACTGCCCCACTATGGTTCAAGACAGTTGCAATCTCTGATTAGAGGGATCATCTATCATGATGAAAACATCACAAGGTTTTCAAATGCTAACCATTCCACACACAAACCAGAGACGGGTGTCATTTTAAAAAAAGTTTCTTGTTTATTCGCTCTGTTAAAAATAAGGCATAAATACTATAGAGATTTCAGAAAATACACATAGGAGAATAAGGGAGAAATACCTATATGTAAAATACCACCGCCCAATATTTTTGTTTTCTCACACATTTGCATGCCCACATAGGCATATACACAGAGCAAACACAAAGAGGGGGGCTGTAATGCAGATAAAGTCATAAGTGCCTCTAAGTAGAGGCTATTCTATGTCACTAAGCCATGATTTAATTGACTACATAGCATATAGTTTATTTAACGAACTGAGTCTAGGAATGTTTTGAGTTAAAAGTATCAGACACAAATTGAATCCCTGCAGGTGAAGCTGCCTTCTAAATCCACCCTAGAATTTCTGTTCATGAACCTCAAGTTACAGTTTGAAAGCAATACAAACTTCCAAGCACACATTCAAGGAAATTCACTGAGTTTTACCATAGAGGATGTTCACCAAGACCATCTTTTCCGAAATGCTAACTGTCAAAGACTGAAGTTGTATTAATGAATAAGAATGAATATGTCTACTATAAGAATTTGTAACTATCTGCAATGTTGTATTTCTTTAATAAGGCAAAATAAGAAAATGTTTACATTTTATTTGTGCAATCATCTTTACAAACAGATAGATACAAATGGATACAGAGAAAATGGAAGCAAATATGACAAAGGGTTAAGTCTATAACAATGTTTTTCAGAGGTTTTTTGTTATTATTACTTTAAAAAGCTGCATATCTATTTTGCTTTCTGACTCTGTGCTTGTGCCTTCAAGACATTCACAATGATTTTCAACAAGGAAAGCCTGTTTGATCCTGTCAGGGACACGCTTGGCACACAGGAACTCTACAGGCCCTGCGGATGTGCTTCCTAGTCTTAGAAAATATGTCAGGACTTTGGGTCTCACAGCATGAACCCCTTCCCAACCTTCTTGGTATAAAGGTAAACAATCCTGTTGTCAGGGGCTTGAGACAGCCTAGTTTTGTTAGAGGCTGTATTATAGGAAAGTCTAGGACAGTATGTCAAACTAGACCATTCTGAGTGCCTCTAAGCTCTGTCCCCACAAGAGAAGGAAAGGCTCTTCAGAGGCTTTGTACTTCTTCTCACAACAACAATGTAATAGTAAGTTAAACTATTAGTCATGTAAATAAGATAACTCAGATTTTAGTTACTAAAGTAAAAGGAAAAGTTTTGTCAAAGTCTAAGTAGTCTTCTGACAAGGAAAAACAAACAGGTAGCATTAGAAATTTATCATAAAATAAAACTCTTTTAGATTACAGTCTAATGAACAACAGCAAGGTTTCTGGTTGGAATAATGTCAGTGAAGCCAGCATTCACATTTGACAGCTGTTCCTTTCTTAAACACTGCCCTGCCCTATTCTATCAAGGAAGCACTTTTATAGTTAAGCAAACATAAAAACAGCAAGACTGCATTTCAGTTTAAGGTCTTCCTGAAGCTACATAGAGAGAGCTACCTAGTAAGTGCAGTGTCAGGGTTTTGTCAGCAGATGAATAGGCAGTTGCAATTGTCTAAGTGAGGTCAGTTGAGGACTAACAAGTTTCAGAAGAAGCCAAACTATGGTGGTTTGAATAAGAATGGCCCCCATAGGCTCATATATTTAAATGCTTAGTCACCAAGTAATGGAACTCTTTGAAAGGATTAGAAGGATAAGGAGGTGTGGTCCTACTGGATGAAGTATATCATGGGGCGCTGGGGGGTGGGGGAACAACAGGCTCTCTTCCTTTCCCCACTCTCTCCTTTCTTTTCACCCTCCCTCTATTTCTCTATCTTTGTGTATATGCACATATGTGTCTGTCTCTCCCTCCCCCCCTTCCTTCCACCTACCCCTGTCTGTAAATCAGATGCAATTCTTTGCTACTACTCCAGCACCATACTCCTTGACATGATGATAATGGACTAAGCCTCTGATACTGTAAAACAAGCCCCCAATTAAATGCTTTCCTTGATCATGGTGTCTCTTCACAGCAACAGAATGGTGATTAAGACACAAACCTATCACAAAGTTATTATCACAAACAGATTTTTTAAAATAAATGTAAATTTTTTGTGATTGCCCATTTCTCTGAAATGCAGCCCTGAGTTCTTTTAACTTTCAAAGATATTCCCTACCCCCATCCTACTAATCATTTTCAACCTCTCTGCCAGCTACATGAAACTCAGCAAACGTGACTCACTCGCTGGCATCTTGTCAGAGAAACCCTGCAACTGTAAGGAGGCTCAGAACTTAGGGAGCTCTAAAGCCAGACTGCCACCAACATGCTTCTATCTAGAGAACTCAGTCACATACTAACAAGTCCTGTTTACTTCCATTTTCCCTTACAAATTCCTCTGTCTCTGCATCCTATCACCTCCCAGTTTTACTCTGGCTCTTCCTAATCTAAAATACCTCCTATCTGTGGAGACAAGATTGGAAAGCATTAAAGAGAGAAGAATCAAAAAAGGATGGTTCACTCAGCTTAGAAGATTATCTCATCTGTGGTTCTCAAAATTTATTTCTCCCTTCAGTGAAATGAAAAACACAATCAAAAATCTGCAGGGAAAAAAATGTTGCTATTGTTTAGACAACAACATAAAACTCAAAGTTACTAAAAAACGTTTTATCGACTCTTCAGTAAGGTTTCAGTAGCACAGAACTCTCAACTGGTATCTGTTCCTTACTCCAAGACAGAAACTGTTCTTTACACTGGAGGGGAGGAGTGAGGGAAGAAGACAGGGGATGCTCCTCAGACTACCACAGGCAGCACTCACAGCACTGTCAACTGTCACACTCCACCTGGTGGCAGGAAATGTCTCAGTTGGTAAAGTGGAAGCCACTCTACAAAAAGTACCAGCAGCTCTTTCCTTATACAAAATATAAGATGTTCCTCTCTTGCCCTATATCAAGTCTAGGAATTCCCATCAAAGAGTTTTCAAATAGTAGGTCAGCATCTGATGAAGATTAGCATAAAAGTCTGACAACACTGAGAACAGGAGACCTACATAGAGAGCAAACCATAAGTTAAATGTTAGCTCAAACTTTCTCAACAGGTAAGAAGACACTGGCGCTGCAGGACTCCATACCACACACTCCCACTAACTTTCTCTGTCCCTTCGCCTATGGGTAAACTGCAGTTTAATTAATACAGTTAACAGCAACCTGCTATACTGCTTTTAGGTATCTGCCAGTAGCATATACTCATAGGATACTCTAGAGACTGATTTCAACCAAAAATAAAAATAGATAAACAGCTCAAGCAAAATTAAACTGAGTCTGGCTGCCCACACTTATTTTCACACATGAAAAAAAACAAAACAAAACAAAACAAAACAAAAAAAAACAAACCAGCAGCCCTCTTAGAAGCCTCAAGCACACATATCTTTAGAACACAATGTTAAAAATATGTCCCCGCCTTCCCCTACCTGTTTCTCACTCAAAGCTGTGATTTTGGCTTGGAGTTCATGAAGCTGTTTCTTTAAGTCAGCATTCTGATTGGAAAGAAAAAATATCTGTGAGAAAGATATTCATTTGTTAACATAATAGTATCGGGAAGACTTGCATACTGCATTACAAGTGACGAAGCAAGCTTTAGCTATCAAATTTTCCATGCATTAAATTATAAGCATAACATCAACCCTTAATACAAAAGGGGCAGTTTCCTCATAACCATACTGAATTACAGGAAGTTTTACACTTTCTGATCCCGCACTCTATTAGTACCTTTCTCCTAAGATATTGTTATTCTTTATAGAAAGTATCAGTGGACAGAAGGTCTAAAGCTCCACTAATCAGACAAAAACAGGAAAATGGAGGTTAAAGTATGCATACCCCGCTGCTTAGCGGCATTATCAACAAAGATAAGAGGCTTTTCTCTACTTGTCCTCTCTCTTATTTAGAAAAGTACATTTGTTATTTTAGCCTAGATTTGGGAAGCTGTCAGCACTGTAACTGCCTGAACAGCACGTCATTCAAATCAACATGCTGAAATTCTAGGAATTGAAACGAGTACTATTTTAGATGAAATACACTGAGCACGTTTGCCTTTTCTGGGGGAGTGGGGGGTGGGGAGGGAGGAGGAATATTAAAGTTTTCAAATGTTTAACATAGCAGAAAGTCTGAATGTCACCCCAGTGAGAGACTTATTTACTTGTTTCATAAACAGTCTCTTCATTTCCCTGCCTGGTCTGTCAGGGCTGGGGCACATATTCTCTCCTGTACTCAACTTACCTCATTTGGGATTCACAGGTGTATCGAACATTAGGCTTCTCTGAGGTCACCTAAACTGTTCTCCAGTAAGTTACTGACCCTCAGACTTTCCGGGTTAAGACTTTGCTGTTCTATGACCATGAACTAACAGAACTGAGAACACTTCAGTTCCTGACAATATAGATCACCACATTAAATATAAAGGACCTAGCAATCTGATGCCACTTGGTCTCTTAAATTCAATTTAAATTGTGAATACACTAAAAAGAAAATAAAAATGAAAACAGGGATGTTTCTCATGGAAGGCAGATTGTCAAACAGGAATAAATGTAAGCCACAATGACCAGGTCTCAGAGTTAGTGCATTGTATTAAAATGCAACTATCAGACCACCAAGTCCTTAATTTCTCAGGATGAATAATTATTTCCTACTTCAAAAAAACCAATCTGCATCAGTACTACTCTTCAGGGATTTATTTTACTTTATAGAGAGGTATGTATCCCACTGTTAATGGGTGCCAAGAAGTCACTACTGAAAAATAAATTCTGGAGGGCAAGGTAACTTTGGGGGAAGATTTCTTTATAAAAGAATAAAATGTCCAAGTCAAAACTCCTATAAAAGTAAATTTAACAGTTTATAGATTATTGTATAAGATATGTCTGAAACCCTTTTTACAGGTTCTTTTAAAGATTAAAACTTTCTTTTTTTTTTTTGGTTTTTCAAGACAAGGTTTCTCTGTATAGCCTTGGCTGTCCTGGAACTCACTCTATAGACAAGGCTAGCCTCGAACTCAGAAATCCGCCTGCCTCTGCCTCTCAAGTGCTGGGATTAAAGGCGTGCGCCACCACCGCCCGGCAGATTAAAACTTTCAAAACCAGGTATGATGGCACATTCGTATAACCTCAACACTGAGAGCTGGAGGAAGAAAGGTTAGAAGACCGAGGCCATTTCTGGCTACATATGAAATTCTCAGCTATTCTGGAAGATGAGACCTTGTCCCAAAATAAAATACACATTTCAAACATTTTTTTAAAAGTTATTCTAAAATTTTTACTGTGAATGCTGCAAATCCAGTACTCAGGTGTCTTACCAATAAACTGCACACAATTAAAAATGATTTGGAGGGACTTTAGTAAGTTTGAGACTTTAAAAGCCTGGTAAACTCTAATTCTGATGGTGTGAATTAAATCTATACCAGGTATGGAGGCAAAGCTATAATCTCAGCGTTTGGGAAGTCAAGCAGAGAGGAGAGTTTGAAGCCAGCCTAGAGTCTTAAAAGCAGTTTTCTAAAGAAAGATATTCAAGCTATATAAAGCCTGTTAAACCTCATTTTTTGTTTTTTGTTTGTTTGGTTTTCACAGATACTCACAAAAAGTAACAAAAAAGTGACACAATAGTAACAAGGCTGAAGCAGCAGCAATCTTACTCTACAACTGGACTTTATTTAAACCCATAAAACATGAATATCAACATACACGCTGTTTGGAATCAAAGTGTGTTTTTAATTTCACTAACACCTGCATTTTATTGTTATTGTCAATAACAGTTTATTGTCATCTTCAATTCTTTTTACATTTAAAAATTAAGTTCATAACAACAGGATTTTTTTACCTGCGGATCCTGCTTCATTTGAGCAACCAGTTTCTGGTAACAAAGAGAGAAAAAGAACTGTCAGTCTCACACAGTAACTCCTATGGCTACTTAGGTTTATGTATACACACACACACACACACACACACACACACACACACACACACAAACTCTCTCTCTCTCTCTCTCTCTCTCTCTCTTTCTCTCACTCTTTCTCTCTCTCTCTCCTCTCTCATTATCACCAAAAAACATACCAAAAATTTTGGTGATGTCTATAAAAGGCTAATGAAGCACTCTTTGTAAAAGAAGAATCAAGTATCTCTTTATATTTAAAATGAAAAAGTATCTGCTTTGTTAATGTGGAGGAGGACAGTGACTTCTGAAATTTAAATAAGCAGGATGTAGACCAGGCATAGTGGTGCATGCCTTTAATCCCAGCACACAGGAGGCAGACAGATCTTTGTGTGTTTGGGATCTACATAATAAGTTCTAAGACAGCCAGAGCTACATACATAGTGAGACCCTGTCTCAAAACACCAGACAAGGTCTGGAAAGAAGCTGTACCCATATAAAACAGGGCTGTTTGAAAACAGTAAAGTACAGGTTTGGCAGGCCTATTGGTTTGGATCTTACAGAAGGAGCTTCTTGTATAGTGACTTTGTTCGATTAGCTCATCTTATAGACTCTGCAGGTATCAGAGACATACGCATGGTGCAGACATATTGCAGACAAAACACTCGTATACATCAAACAAACAAGTAAATAAATGTCATCTGACCTAACCCAACTATAACAACAACAAAATTCCAAGAGTAAAAGAAGAGTTTGAAAGATAAAAAATATGGAAAGGCCGACGATACCTAGGATTAGCTTTTCTCCAAGTGAATTTTTCATATTATAATAGAAACAGTTGTCATATTCTTTGGGTGACAAGGCACTGTTAAAATATTGTTATAAAATAAAATCTAAAATACATAACAAACTCATCTACTTTATTAAGTAGAAGCCAAGGTCTTATCATTTGAGGTGTGATCATACGGATTAATATACAAACAATGGACTACAAACCATATGACTTGCTAAAGGCCTTAAACCCCTGTTGAAATGACTTCTCAGTTTTAGTTTAGTTGTTTTATTACATTTTTATTTGTTTGTAGTTTATGTACACATGTGCTATGGTGTATATGTGGAAGTCAGAAGACCACTTTCAGATGTTGGTTCTCTTTCCATCATGTGGGTCCTGGGAATTAAAATCAGGTCTTAGGGCTTGGTGGCAGGACCTCTATCCACTTAGCCTTCTTGCCAACCCTTTAATTTTAGTTGTCAAGCAGTCAGCTAACAGATCCTGCTGTTAGTGTGACTCTCTTTAAAAGCAATGAACCCCAACCTAACTTTGCTGCATCAGATCTGCTGAGATACACACTGGCCCAATTTTAAAACAAGTGAACAGGTTGTAATAGCCCAAGAATTGCTTAGTGAATAATATGACACTTATTTTAACTGGACAAAAGTCTTTCTTCCTGGTACTAAAATACATTCTGGATATCTCAGGTTGTCAAATGCATAAAGTGTGCATGCTGAAATTATGCTTTGTGGTTGAGAAGATAGCCCTTCAGTAACCTCTCTAGATCTGTGCAGTAAAGCATCATCTACATCCTTACAAATCTAGCCACACTTATCTTAAGAGCTTATTTGGGCTGGCAAGACAGCTGAGTGGGTAAAGATTATTTCCAATCTCAACTCACTAGCTCTGTCCCTAGAAAACAACTCATGGGAACACAGAGCCAACTCCACATAGCTGTCCTCCGATGGCAACAGTTGTGCTGGGACACACAAACTCTCATACACATGAAATGAGTAAGTGTAGTAATACTCGAAAAATAAACAATAGTCTGGCTGTCCTTTTTGATTTGGTTACCACAGAACTATTATCTGCAAAGTTGTTTTAGGGCTTAAAAGAGGTTTTCTTCCATGTCACTGGATTTCTTTCAAATTGCTATTTATTTAATGTATATAAGTTTTTTGCCTACATGTTTGTGTGTGCTTGGTATTTTACTTCAAAGTTTGCACCATGTGCATGCCTGTCACTCTCAGATGTCAGAGGTGGGTGACAGATCCACTAGAACTGTTGTTATAGATGGTTATGAACCTCCATGTGGATGCTCCAACCATGCAAGAATCAAACCTGGGTCCTTTGCAAAAGCAGTAAGTGTTCTTAACCTCTGAGCGATGATGTAGTTCATGACTCTAGAGTTTAAAAGCTGACCTGTAAGATCCATGTCTGCAGGAAATGAATGTTTTCTATGTATAACCAGTCAAACTACATTTCATATAGACAAGACAGGATGAGGCGCTCACTAGACCATCCATTTCCCAAGTGACTTTAAACTGGAATTGAGTTATCAAAGTTACTTTCCACTGAGTGACTGCTGCCATTTTTCATAATCTATATTCTGTCAAAGATAAGAAAACAACAGCCATGTCACCAAATCCAGATCACCACCTGTTTCCTAAATAAAGTCTTATGAAACTGAGCCATTCCCATTTGTTTATACACTGTCTGTGGCTGGTCTGCCTGCTCAGTACACAGCAGAGCAGCCACACAGATTATAAACGACCTGCAGTCTAATACATTTTACCATCTGGCCCTTTACAGAAAGTTTGTTAACTTGTGTTTTCTTTATACTAATCTCATTTCATATGGAGTTAATACATTCTTTCTCTCTCTCTCTCTCTCTCTCTCTCTCTCTCTCTCTCTCTGTCTGTCTCTCACATACACACACACACAAACACACAAATGTGCACACAAAAATCAACCAAATGGAGGTATATCCCCCCCAGAAATGGCCATTATAACATTAGTATTTATTGACCATAAACTATATACATATTGGTTCATCTGCCCACACATGCAGAAACATAAAGAACTAAACTTCAAACAGCAACACTAGGCAACTTCTTAACATATTTTTTTTACCTTAAAAGCTTGTCTTTTACCTAATTTAATTCCCAAACTAGAAATGCATCAAAAGATAGCTTTTGTTTTAACATTTAGTTCAAAGTCCACTCTTGCAATCGTTCCATCCAGTATCCAGGACTCATGCTTTGGCATCATCTCTGGTCTTCCTGAGTGTCTCATGTTCAAGAATTACACACATCATCACCCAACAGCTAATCACAACAACACCAGTTTTCAGAATCACTTGGATTTACCACTACTTTTTTCTCAAAAAACTAGGAAAATAAGGGACTAAGGAGATGGCTCAATCAATACAGTGCTGCCTAAGTCCTGAGTCTGGATCCCTGACACTCATGAAGAGGCTGGGTGTGTTGTGACACACCTGTAACTCTAGAGCTAAGACATAGAAATAGAAAAACCCTGGGATCTCAGTGCTCAGCCAGTCTAGATATCAGTGAGCCCGAGGTTCTGTCAGAGACTCTGTCTCAAAAAATAAGTCATACAGTGATAGAGAAAGATATCCAGGGTCTACTCTTGCCCAGTGTAGGGGCACGTGCGTGTGCACACTCACACACACACACACACACACACACACACACAGAGCAAGCTTGGAACTCATAAAGTTGAAGAAAAACAACTCTACAAAGTTGTCTTCTGTCCTCCACACATGCACCATGGCATGTATGCCCTCAAGGAAGCACCATGTATGCACACAACACACCATAATAAATAGTTTGAAATGTATTTCTCAGCGTGCAAATTGCACAAATAAAGCACAGTAATTAAAGATGACTCTAAGACTATAATTTGGGGGCTGAAGAGATGGCTCAACAGTTACGATTATTTGCTATTCTTGCAGAGGACCCAGGTTTGATTCCTACCTCCCACAGGTAGCTTACAACTACCTATAACTCAGTTTCATGGATCTGACACTGTCTGAAGATCTAGTAGAGCACTGCATGCACACAGTGTGTGTAACACATATTCAAGTGCACACACATGCATACATAAAATAAAAAATATTTAACTAAATATTCAATTTAAAAGGCTATAACTTTATACTTAAATGGCTAAATATGTAGAGAAACAGACTGACAGCTAATATTTAATGTTTAAAATACCTAGAATACATACCCTTGAATCAACAAGTATAGTTTATTATTTTTATTTATAGTGAGTGAGTGTGTGTGTGTGTGTGTGTGTGTGTGTGTGTGTGTGCGCGCACGCAAGTGAGGGGTGGGGGAAGATTGCACACACGACACACATGTGGAGGTCAGAAACAATTTTCAGGACTCAGTTCTGCTTTGTTCTGTAGATCCTAGGAATCAAACTCATACTGTAAACCTTGGCAGTAAGCACCTTTACCCTTTACCCACTAAGCCATCTTGCTAACTCTAATTATAAATGGTAATTGGACTTTAAAACATCACAGCAAAGGCTACATTTTTAATAATCATTCATTTATTTTCCAAATTATGAAATAAGATGATATTTTTAAAGTTCAACTACAAAAAATTTGTTCAATAAATATTTATTTGGGACATGTATCTTATGAGGAATTAAAAGAATATAAACCGCATTCCAAATTATCTTAAGAGGAAAAAAAAACTATAGAAATCACATATACCACCATATAATTAACTTCGATTCACACAGATTTCAAATTGATACTATATTCCCAAAACCTACTGGAGACATCAGCTTTAAACAATTTTGAATTTAAGTTGTGTTACGTGTCACTGTCCTGAACTGGATTCAATATTCCTCTATGTTAAAATATTTTCATCCAGGGACTGGATGGCTCAGTGGTTTAAAAACCTGGCTACTTTCTCAGAGGACCCAGGTTCAATTCCCAGCACCCCTATATATAACCCTTTGTACCTCAGGTCCAGGGAATCTGATATCCGTCTCCGGCCTCCACAGACAGCAGGCACGCATGCAGTGCACATACCATAGAGCACAGGGTCCACCAGGCTCAAAGCAGCAGCAGGGACTTTCAAACAGAGTCCCACATGGAAAACAACAACAACAAAACACACACAAACACACACACACATGCACACGCACACGCACACAGCATAACTTTGAAGCTTTCCTGTAGGTCCTAATCCACACTAATTCTGAGGCAATAGGCAAACCCAACAATTATCAGAAGTCCAAGTGTGTGTGTATGTGTGTGGACATGTGTTCAGAAATCAATACTGTACTAGCTCATACAAGAAAAAAAGAGAAACTACTATACCTTAAAAACACTTTTAACAAGTAATGTATATGTGGTAGCTCAAAGTTATAAAACTCAGAACTTAGAAAGTTGCAACAGGAAGACTAAAGATTGTTTGAGGTGAGACCCTAAAACTCAAGTATATTTTAACTGGAAATGCAGCTCAGTGGTAGAGCACTCACTGACATGTAGGAAGCTCTGGGTTCAAACCAAAATATCACACAGAGATTGGTTCCTTCATGCATCCACTTCATCCCCATTACAAGACCATGTTACATGGTCAAAAGTACCCAACTCATCATTTATTACTTTGAATACCAAGGATTATATACAAGTATGTTTATTTATGTGCTTTAAATCTAATGCCCAGCTGATATCAAGAAAATGAAGCCAGGTGGTAGTGGCGCATGCCTTTAATCCCAGCGCTTGGGAGGCAGAGGCAGGCGGATTTCTGAGTTTGAGGCCAGCCTGGTCTACAGAGTGAGTTCCAGGATAGCCAGGCTACACAGAGAAACCCTGTCTCGGAAAAAAAAAAAAAAAAAAGAAAGAAAAGAAAATGAAACAAACAGTGGTAGTCTATTTACGCAGTAAATGTTAACGATTTAGCTATTTACGGGTGGTTTTCAGTCTTGAGTATAATTATATGTCTATTTTTACATATTTCCATATTAACATATACAAATTAAAATATATTAAGTGTTTTATTATGTTGTTATACTTTAGAAACAATTGTATAAATGTATATATATATATATATATATATATATATATATATATATTTTATAATCATATGCTTCAAAGGTTTGTTTATTTTTATCTGAGGTAAAATGTAAGGATTAGAACATTTTAAATATTGACGACAGCAACCAAATTTTCTTTACCAAAGATTGAAATCATCAAAAAAATCAATAAAAAAGAGAGCAAGGAGGCACGGAGATGAGTCAGGGATGAGCACAGGTGTTGGCGTGTGCAGTAAGTATCTATCTCATTCTTACCACAGTGAAGTGAGGAAAGGCAGCACTAAGGAAGCAGAGGCATGAGGACCAGTACAAGTTCAAAGTCGATGTAGTTTACGTGGGGAGTTTGGGGCCAATCTGAGGCCCTGTCAAAAGAGCAAAAGTAAATAAAAAAAACAGAACATGCAAAGAAGGTATCTTGTGTACAGAAGGCCTTCAAACTGGACAGAATATAGCAAAAAATAATTCTTTAATTCTTT
This sequence comes from Rhabdomys pumilio, assembly GCA_030674055.1. Classification (NCBI taxonomy): domain Eukaryota; kingdom Metazoa; phylum Chordata; class Mammalia; order Rodentia; family Muridae; genus Rhabdomys; species Rhabdomys pumilio. The sequence goes on along the minus strand of JANHMN010000002.1, from coordinate 158,961,634 downwards.
CTTTTTCAAATACCTTTAGGATATGAAAAAATATTTCCAGTCCTCTTTTTCTGGAAAAGATATCAGGACTATCCTATTCAAGTTCTTAAAGGCAGTACTGAGTACAACTGCGGAGCGGTGACTGGACAAATGCCATGGCCATTGGGTAAGTCTTAGAATGATCGCATAACCCGACCAAAAGCAGAACTGGGCCTGTCTCATTAGTAATGCAGTATGCATCAGTAGCCGACCACACAACATACCTGGTGAACCTGAATTTCCACTTTAAGAGCTTCCTGTAGAGTCTGCAACTCCATCCTCTGCCTTCTCCACGCTCTCTTATGTCTGCTAATTCTACAGTGTCTTCAGCCTCCGTTGAAAATTACAAGCTCCTCTTGTTGCTGCAGCTGTAGAGATCATAAAATGTTTGGGATCATTGTGTTGGGAATAAAGAAAATTTTTATCAAAATAATTAAATTATAAATATTATATTTTGTAACATAAAAAAAGAGTATCCCCAAAGGACTTTTTAAAAATAATTCAGTACCAAAACTTTCTGGGTTTTCTTCTTTTGGGCACTCACCTATAGAATACTTCAAATAACTTAGAAAAAAAAAAAAAAAAGGAATACAACAGCAAAATAGACAGTTGAGGAAACACATGAACACCAACTGTGCTCAGCACTGAGGACAGGTAGCTGAAGGACCACTTCCATCAGATGAGAACTAGCAGGGGAGACTGACATCATCCAGAGCATACAAAACACGTCAAGCACTTTAACATCAGAACGGCCTGGGGAGTTCCCAGACTCCCCCCATGGGGGTTGGGGGTGCGTTTTAATTTGATCACACTCTCACTCACACACCACAGGTGTAACTGTATGTGGAGATGTCAAAAGTCTGAATTTATGGCCGTAAATGGGACACTCAGTCTCACTTTCCTGTCCTACACCAGCACTACTACAGCTTAACGAAATGGCTAATTTTTCTTTAAAAATTTTTTTTTTCTTAAATGTGATCATGATTTGGGGTTATTTATTAAAGCAAAGAAATTTTTTGTCTGAATAAATTTAAATTTTATTAAAAATATATTTTCTTCCTTGTACCTATAAAAGCTGTAGCTAGCACTGCCTTTTGACACTGAGGAAGGAAAACTAGTACCTGACTACGAGAGTCACAGCCATCAGGCTGCTGCCCAGCAACCACTTAGGCACAGACAGTCCTCATCAGCCTGGGCGTCTCAAAGCCTTTGTAAGATTAAGCTCATAGAGCTTGATGGAATTGTTAGCTAGAAAATATATTCTTAGGATTTTTAGTTTTCATTATATTTACTTAATCTCTCTGGGCTTAAAACATCAATGACAATCTCTCCTCTAGGGTTTATACACTATGTTATGTAAAATCAGAATATTCTAACCTAAAAAAGACTGAATTCTCAAAGTGCAAAATTCTTTCAAAGTTACATCTCTAGAAGCTGGCAAAGATTTACTGGTAATCATAAAAATTCATACAGGCAGGATATTTAGGGGAAATAATTTTTAAAAGGAGACATATCATGAATTTTAGCCACTTACTAGCCTAACAACTGTTTGGAATTATAATGAACATCAGAATCATCAGTAACTCACATAGAGCAAGACTGCTATGGTCATGTACATTTGCAACCTCCTATAGAGCTCAGCCTGGTCTTGAACTCACAATCCCTCCTACCTTGGCCTCCTGAATGCTGGGATTATAAATCTAACCTACCATACTCAGTTTATATTATAGTTTTAAAAATATGGTCTTAATTTTTGCAAAGTTCTATCAGAAAATGTGTCTAAAAAGATTTCCTAAAATTCTTTGTATGTGAGATAATCCTGCTGCAACAGCATGTTCAGAATCAGCCAGGCTTAGCTTACTGCACTGTTGATGACGTAGCTCAGCAGAGCTCAGCTGAGCTCCTAACTCTGGAAACAAGCAGGTCACAGACATGGAGAACTTACAGTACCCACCGCGGCAAGTTAACCCTGTTCATACAGTCAGGGCTGCCACACGTTAATTAACAAACATGTAAGAAAACCAATTCTCACAAGACATAAGAATGATCAGCAAAAAGTGTGAATTCAGTCAAAGTACTTGTCACACACGAATGAGAATCCTTTATGAAACAATATTAACATGAATATACTAGTAACAATCTTATTGACACACTGACCACTGACTTTTTGAGGCACCCATCTGTACTAATGACAGAAACATACATTTAAGAAGGTAGGTTTTGCCTGTAATAATCAAGATGCATAATAATAAACTCTAAACTAACTAGGGTGGGTCTGATGGCACTTCATAATCTGCTAAAAGCTGTTTGTGGGTGAAAGGACAAAGAGCTACTAAACTTTCTTCTTTTGGGAGTGTCAGTATTTTCAAACGTTACCATAGATAATGCATATCTCCTTTCAACTGAGAAAAAATAAATGAGAATTAATGAAACATCAGGACCTTTTATAACATGAAAGGAAAAAAAATCCACAAAAACAAAATAAAACAAAACAAATAACCTCAACAGAAAAAAGTAGCTGGATATGGTGACACACTCCTGTGATCCCAGCACTCAAGAGGTGGAGACTGAAGACCATGGCCAGTCTCTGAGCTATATGGTGACTTTGAGTCCAGTCTAGGCTACAGGATATCCTGTCTCAGAGAGAGAGAGAGAGAGAGAGAGAGAGAGAGAGAGAGAGGGGGGAAGAGAGGAAGAGAGGAAGGGAGAAAGAAGGAAGGAAGGAAGGAAGGAAGGAAGGAAGGAAGGAAGGAAGGAAGGAAGGAAAAGAAAGAAAGAAAGAAAGAAAGAAAGAAAGAAAGAAAGAAAGAAAGAAAGAAAGGAAGGAAGGAAGGAAGGAAGGGGAGGGGAGGAGGTAGTGTGGAAGAGTTAAAGAGTAAAAACAAGGTTTTAACCTGGAGACTCTGAATGTCAAAGCATGCCTCGAATAATAAGCCTGCTAGTCAAGCTATTGAGGAGCTCACAGCTTTCACTTCCTTCATCCGGGTGTTGTCCTTTTACTAGAGACATACAAAGGCATTTAAATGCCAATTATGTATTTTGTTTCATATAAGACTGAAGAGTTAAAAAAGATCATGAATGGTCACAGAGAAACTTACGAGGGCTGGAAGATGATTTTGAAATCCTTCATCAGAAAGGTCTCTTTCTGGACAATTGTTTTAAGAGATTGGTCTATACATAATAGTTAAAATACAGAAGATATAATTTTCAAACACAAGACACACATATTGGAGCCTTTAAAATACATGAGGATCTTAGTGTATGCAGCATCATGTAAACACTAGAGACAGTCTGCAGCTTCACAAGACAGTATTACTTTTTAAACATTTTTAAAATATCATTTGTTTACTGGGAGGGGCACACATGGAGTGTCTGTGGAGTTCAAAAAACAGTGTGAAGATATTGTTTCTTTTTAACATGTGGGTTCTGGGGATCAAACATATCCTCAGGCATGTTGGCAAGGGCCTTTACCTGCTAAGCCATCTCATCAGCCCCCAAAGGTATGAGAGATAACTTATGATATTTGTCCAATTCTAATAAGGGGTGTGTGTATATATAAAACAAATTAGTTACTGAAAGGTGACTATAAGCAAATTCACAAGATAGTAACAGAAAATTTCTATCCAACACCTCTGCATACCTCCATCACTGAGGGCATCCTGCCTAGCACAACATACCAACCTTCTGCCTTCAATGCAGTACACACTAAAGCCCCAAGTAACCTAATAGCCTCTCAATCTACAATGCAAAACAGAGCAGAAAACAGTCAGATAGCAGGGTACATGCTATCGTAACATTTGGGAGGTGAAGGCACAAGAATCAGGAGTTCAAGGTTATCTTTAGCTACTCAGTAAGTACAAGGCCAAAGTGGACTATAAGAGGTGTTGTTTCAAAACACACACACAAATACACAAACACGCACAGGCACTTGTACAAAAAAGTCTAACAAAACAATAAGCAGATCTTACCCAAAAAAGGGCAGCTAGATGGAGAAGGACCATTTACTGCCTCCCCCAGAACAAAACAAAACAAAGCCATTTATTCATTATCCTCTGGGAAATGGGGCTCACGTCACCTAAGGCAGGACTGTTATGAGGGTTGAATCAAGAGAAGGTCTCAGAAAAGGGTTTTTTTGGTTTGTTTTGGTTTGGTTTGGTTATTTTGTGAACCATCAAGTTTTGAGATATTGACATACTTCTTCAAGTTTTAACTTTGAATAAAACTTATTAAATTCCCACACTGTAGACTAGGCTCAGTGGTTGAATCAGGACCCAGGTTTGATTCCCAGCACCCACATGGAGGTTCATCCCTTCCTCACACAGCAGCAATGCATCTGGTGTACAGATGTACATGCACACAAAACACTCATACACCCAAACTAATACAAATAACTTAAAAATGAAAAATAAAATTTAAAAAACTTCTCAAATTCTCTAATATGGCTGTTACCGCTCTTGCATGAAGCTGTACAGCCTCTGAGCCTTCTGCTAAGACTTGCAGGGAAGCTCCAAACCCCTTCTACTGCTAAGAAATACTTTGCTACAAAATTGATAAGACTTCTTTTCCTAGTCAAATCTGACACATCAACCAAGAGTTACTTTAATAAGTTCATGACATGGTGTACTCCCAAACTGTCCCTAAAAAGATTTCTGTGTTCTCTACACCATGTATTTCCATATACAAATGTCCCTGTGTCTGATCGACATTCATAGACTGTTTTGAGTTTACTATTTTAAATAGGAAAAAGCAGATACAAATCTACATATCCCTTTTATTTTGCCCTGCTCTCCAAACTGAAATATCAGGCTTCAATTTTTTACAATATATTTAATATGCAGTGAGATACAATAATATCTTTGATGATTAACCAATAGTGCCAAAAATTATCATAAATGCTAAAACTAAAAGGGCCTTTTAGTAGCATTTATTAAAGTTTTAAGTATTATTAACATGAATCAAAAAATATTAAGAAAGCTAATTTTTCCTTATTATTCTGTAAATTTTCAATATATTCTGACTTATTTCAGAGTACTCTTTCTTTGGTGACACTCTTCAAGTCAACAGAAAGTATCCCTCATAAAACTTGACAACTCTGACTTTAGAGGCTGCCTATTCTAGGACTCTGACCAAGCTGTTTGCTAAAACCACTGTAGCTAGTAGCTGGGTATTTCCAAACTATTAGATTGAATAGTTACTGTTGTTTACTATTGATAAATGATGCTTTTTATCTGTTAAATTATCTCCATTTGTCTGGGTTTACTGTAAAGAGAATAGGTCACTTATTTTTCTAAAGACAATGTCTAGAGCTCATAGCACTGGGTCAAGGCAGGAATTCCCACAACATTCTCCTTAGAGGCTGCACCTCTTCCCACATCAGGCTCATCCCAAAGTACAGGCCAAACTCAGCTTCTGGGACACAGGCTGCCTGCACACTCCCATTCTTCTATTCCCTATCTTTCTGCAGGGAAGGAAAGCATGCCTATTAAAACCCCAACCTCATCCAACAAGAGGAACACTGAAGTAAAATTTAGAGTTTATAGAATTCAAAGTGAAGGTTGGAGAGTGGTGCACAAAAGCACAGTGATGCAGTGTCTGAGACTTTAGAACTGGTTGCCACGTGTACTGAACGGTCACTGAATGACTTGGGGATTGAGGGCTGTTCAGGTGAGCCTGGCCAGAAGCTTATAATAAATATAGACCAAAGAAAGAGTGACAAAGGAACATGTCCCAGCATAACCAATCAATATCATACTTAGTAGAAGCAAAGTCATGGGAGATAGAGTTCAGATCAATATAAAGAAGGACTAAGGATCAGAGCTGTACAAAAAAGGAATGGGTTACCTTATGAGGTAGTGGGCTCCCTGTCATTAGAAGTATTCAAGAATGCTGCATATCATATCCCCATCTTGGAGATTCACAATGCACATTAGCATATTAAAGGTTCTGAGAAGTCCTGCAGTAAAGAAACCTGTTTAACTTTGTTTAATGCAGCATTTCCCAAGTTATTTGACCACAGAACCCATTTCCCACCCCAGACCCAATCTTAGCTTCTGTGGAATCAGAATTTCTCAAAACATATTCATTACAGAAAACAACAGAACAGCCTACATTTTTAAAACATTAGTATTCAATGTGGACCCGAATAAGTAACAACCAGTCAAGAATGTAGGCAAAGAAATTGCCATGCAGGACAGATTCCATGATTCTGTAAGACCATAAGGTAAAGAATAGTGAGTTATTACTTTACAAGGTTCCATGAGAAAAAGGTAATAGAATCAAATGGTAGCAAAATCTAAGGTTCTTTGGTTCAAGAGTCTCTCTTTTATGTTTGAAACACAGTCTCTAAACTAGACATACTAGAAAGACCACAAAACCAAAACTGCTGGGCATGGTGGTGGTGCATGCCTTTAATCTCAGCACTCAGTAGGCAGATCTCTGTATTCAAGGCTAGCCTAGAGTCTATGCAGCCAGCTCTAGGACAGCTAAGGCTACATAGAGTGAGACTCTCTAAAAAAAACCTCAAACCAAAAATTTGTTCCATCTATTCTACCCACTAAGTTTATTACTATTTGAATGACAGAATTTTTTTTAAGCAGCCTTATACTGGAAAATCACACAATTGTAGCTTGAATTTTTTTCATAGCACATGCAATCAAAATAAAGTTATTACTGCCAGTGCTGAGTGTGCCAGTGCTGAGTGTGCCAGATCACCCAGTGCAATCTAGGACCGTGAATTAAGACATCCAGAATCCGAGTTACTACAATAAGCTGTAAGCTTTTTAAAAGTATCAGAAAAACATGTTTGCTTCTCTCTTCTTTTAATAATTATACAAAACAATACACACTAAAAACTTAATCTCAGACTTGAAGGCAATCTAATGTTAAGCATAAGAATACAAACATCAAGAGGCTCCAACTTCAAGGTGAAGGCTATACAGCTGCAGTAACCTAGCCAGCTAATACACAGGGAGGCCTCAAATGGAACAGCACAGTAATGCAGGCTATAACAAAAACCTAACCTGAACTTGACTTTCCTGACTTTAAATTCTCAGGCCTAACTACTCAATTATTGCCAACAGGGCTTTCAACTTTTAATGGGTTATCAAATTCAGGAGCATGCAAGTCTAGTGTAGTTATCAGAAATATAAATGCATTTCAGATACAGCACTGTGAAGCTAAAAATTCACTTTTGGTGCAAACTACAAAGCCTTGTTTTGAAGAAGAAATCTTTTTTAAAAGGTAAAAAAAAATCACTTAATATTTGATTGAGTACAGCTAAAATCATGCACACTATGCTAGCTTTGTAAAAATACTTACCAATTCTGGAGAAGCTGGCTCTCCTTCAGCTCTCTAGTTCCCTGCAACAGAAGGAAAAACCCAGTTAAACTACAAACAGATTCATGATGTCATCAAAAGCTAAAGACTCAAAGATTTCTGACTATAAAAGAGGAAAAAAAAAAAAAAACCTAAACACATCTCTATCTCCAAACTTTAAAACCCAACAAGGGAGAAACAAAGTAGTTTTTACAGCAAAGAAGGAACTCAAGAGCAAGTAAACCTCTGCTTTAACACAGGTTTTCAAGACCAGAAAAAATAAGTAGAGAGGACCTTGAACAACGAGGAGGACATTGCCAGGGGCACAGGGATTCTGAGTCAAAAATCAGAGCATAGATTTTGGTTCCTCAAACCCTAACTACTTTCGATGACTTATCAACAGGAAGCCTCACTGAGGAAACTAACAGTTATTAACTGATAGTGTGTGTTTCAGGTAACTTACAAAAACCCGGTGAAAAGTGAGTGATAACCACAGGTGATAACCCACCCACATGGAGCCCAGCATACTGCCTCATTTGCTACAGATACTTACACACAGAACTCAGGACCACACTTGGAAAGCAGCAAGCAGGACTACTAGCTATCCCAACTGGGCAGTGTTACCAGCCAGCTTTATGTAATTGTGAGCTGACACACTTGTTTGCACTGCTCTCGACTATAAATGCAGCATATGTACTTGTGTGTAACAGTCAGACCCATATCTATGTTATTCATTCAAATGGCTCCACTGCCATCTCTTTACAATAAAGCATAAGAAGCAAGTCCTTAGTTTGTTCTACTTAAAAGGTCTTTTTGTAATAAATCTTGAAATAGATTTGCCTCATGCAAAGCTTTAATTCACAGTATTATATAATGTATAAAGAAACTATGTATTATAAATATAAATAAATAACATAATCAGAATTTTAATCAAATTTTCATCTATATTCTTAAATTTATATCATTGCTTGGGACTATGAGCCACAAACACATAATGATTCTTCTATGCCATATTCATAATCAGTGATAAAGCTAGAAAGAAAAATCAAAGTTTTGGGATCCTCACCCAGTATTAGGGAACTAAAATTAAAATGGACCCCCCTTAACATTTTCAACACTAACCTATCTGAACTCCACACACAGAACCAGCATTTAGACTACACCTAAAACTTTGCTGACCTATGCTACTCCAATAGTGTCTTGTTTCCTTGGGGTTATTTCAAAGATCCTGTCTCTCAGATGAGAAACGTTTGTTAACCATGTGCAGTCACATTAAACATAAAGGAAAGTGATTTAAACAGTTCCTGATTCATGCAGTCTATATTTATTTCCAAAAGGAATCAACTTGGCTATCCTCCTCTTCATCATCATCATCCTCTTCCGGTTTTGTTTTAGTTTAAGATAAGGTCTCTCTACAGATCCCAAGCTGTCCTGAAACTCACGCCGTAAACCAGGCTGGATTCAAACTCACAGAGATCCACCTGCTTCTGCCTCCTAAGTGCTGGGATTAAAGGTGTGTGCCACCATGCCCAGTTCCTTCTTCTCTGAACTCCAGTTCTTTTTAAAATTCTCAGGAGTCCATCTAAATAGGTATTTTAACCATCAGGATTAGAATGGATTCTCAACCACAAAAAAAAAAAAAAAAAAAGTAGTAAATCTGTAAAATAATCCAGTTCCTAAAAACTAGACTCTGTGTCCTGCTGCTTCAACCAACTCCCTGTGCCGAGGAGAAGCTCTGAGTTGCAGCTGACCCTACTAACTGGATTTAGGGCCAACAGGTGCAATTTAACAGAAACAAGTTTCCTGTCTGCAGATGTCCTCAGTCTCTTCAGGCTGTTTGCACGCATACCCCACATGCAGGATAAAGTCCTAACAGCCAATTCCAAAGGAGCCCTGAGGCTCTCAGAAATGAGTGTTCTGCTGTGTGAGTGTCAGTGAAGTCTCAGAAATTACAGTCATGTGTGACAGGATTTAAGCTCATTTTTGCTTCTCTTTCTTGTTTGTTGTGTTCTTTAACAAGCTTTTAAATACTTCTATCTTCTACATCTTACATACATTGTCTTTGCATCCTCAACAACTAAAAGCTATTTTGGTATCCATTCTTTTTTTATACATATAAAATTTCTTCAACTTTGTGACTCTTAATGATAAAGTTAGCTTTTATGATTATTGCCTCACATCTAAAATCTTTTCAAATAAAATATAATTAGACCCACAAAAAAGATTATTGTATCAATTACTACAGTGAAAAGTCTACAGTTTCACTCAAAGGATGCCTAAAACAGTACCAGGCACAGGTGAGCACTCAGGAAATGGTCAGGTCCATGAACTGATCGAATAGCAACTAGCTGCTGAGGCTCCTCTTCCCAGTTCCCTAGCCCTCTCGCTAGTTAACTCCTTACACAGCAATCGCCCACTGCTAACTACTTAGATGGATGACAGTCTAAAACTGTTTTATCAACGATGTTCACCAGAAATGCAATAATACCATTTTAAAATATAATGAGAAAAGACTAGTAAATTGGACTAAACTAAAATTTAGAACTTGTGTTCAACTGAGAAACAAAATAAAATATCACATGCTGCATGAACGCCAGAAAGATAGCTCAGTGGGTCACAGTGCTTACAGCCAAGTCTGAAACCCTGTGTTTGACCTCAGGACTCATTCACACTGTGGATGATTTCTGAAAATCATGCTCTGGCATGTATGTCCACAGACATAAATAAATGTAATTTTTTAAAAAAGGAAAGCTCCAGAATTGGAGATAATTGTGATCAACAATGGAGATAAAAATAATCAACAAATACATACACTCAGGATATATAAAATTCATTGACACGAAAACACAGTCAGGACAGGATGGAATTTAACTTCTATTTAATACAGCACTGAGGAGAGTCTAATGACATAAACTCTTCTGAGCAGTCAATGGGAAGACTACAATGTGTGCATGTATATCCGTTGCCCAGGCATTTTCTCCAAAATTCAGGAGCAGAGTCAATCCTAAGCTAATAAAGAGAAAATCATGAAGTGATAATATCATGACACCAATTATAAAATTGCTTACAGGGCTACAGAAACCACACAAGAAAGCAAAGCAAAGGGTGCAGAAGGAGAGAAGAATCTGCAGGCCGGATGCCCCAGTGACTGAGCACACTTCTCCACCAGCCAACGTTGTCTGAAGCAGGGTGGACTCCTTTGCTCTTCTAAGAAATGAGCAATTTCAAACATGGAAAAATACTTTGAGCCAAGTTTTAAAGAAAAATCATCATATCTTAGCTACTTAGGGCAAGTTTGAGAATTCAATATCCTTTATGCTTAAAGATACCCACTTTTAGAAGCTACCAGCTCCAAGAGACAGTGGATTCTACATGCATGAGCAGAGGTGTAGCTTCAGGGCAGCAGGTCCGCATACCCATCAACCCTCAAGGAGACTCAAGACACCCAGACTATGACTCTCAGACTAACAGTCTTAAAACCTGTACACCAACACTTCAAGTATTTCTTCTGAAGACTGATTGTTAACTGCTACCAAATGGAAAGTGGCCCCAAAAAAGAGCAAATATTTTGTTTGTACAAATTAGTAATGCTGAGAAGCAGAATGCAAGACGGCCATGTAAGTCAGCACTTCTTGCACTACCCATATACAGAACATACCTAAGTCTGAGGTCTTAGTTCCTCACCTAAGACTGCTAGGGCTCTGTGCATTTCCTTACCCCATTTCATAATTGTTACTGAGGTCTTTCAAAACCTTAATTAAACCTGCTGAAATATTTCAAATATGAGATTTCTTATTGAAAATACACTCAAGAGCTGGACATGGTGATTGCCCATGTGCCTGCAACCTTAGCAAGTAGGAGGCAGCTGAGACAGGGGGATTCAGAGCTCAAGGCCAGCTCAGAAAACATAGCAAGTTCCATGCTGGTCTGGGCCACACAAGTGAAACCTAGGCTACTCAGAGTTTCAAACAAATCAACAAAAAAAGCATTCAAAATACCCAAGTAAGAGCAAATACAATTATTTTGCTTTTAGAGATGAATATTATTTTGCTAAGGTAACCTTACAATTTTTTTTTTTTTTAACAAACTCAAGACTTCCCCACTATAGAACTTCACAGGTAGAAGCTTTAATTAGAGCAGGCAAAGAAACAAGTCATTCAGATTTCTGGCATGGTTATGAAATTTAAAACATTATAAATAAATCAAAGATGATTAATGACAAAAATTCTTAAGTACCTTTTGCAAAGCATCTAAGAGCTTTGCATATAATTTACATTAAACAATAAATAAATTTTGCGGATAAAATTTTAATACTTGGCCATGTTTTAAATTAGTCTAAAATTTAATATGCCCCACTACAAATTTTCATCAATTAAGTTTATAGCCTGTGCTCAATCATAAATTTTGACCGAGAACTAGAATAGCACAGACAATTGTTATTTGAAGATCCTTTAAAATATCAACTCACCTAGAAGATTCTGTCTTTCCTCTTCCCTCACTATACCTGACAGTCACTCGATAACTAAGTTTTATACACAAGTTTCAAGTTTTACAGCTTCCTGTCTGCCCTTCCTAACTTTCAACAAAAAGTACATTAAGTCTGAAATAAATGAAAATACAGATAAATGATTAGAAGAAAAAAAGCAGAATTCCACGTGACAGAAAGTCCTCCAGGCCCCTCCCTCCGTGCCCACCCCTCAACACCTGACAAACAGGTGTCTTAAGCTCCACAAATACAAAATTAAACTCCTGACTCTCTTCCTTCCAGACTCCTCCTCAGCCATTAGCATCTCCATAGCAGCAACTCCAGTCTTCTAGCAGAAACACTTGGAAGTCACACAGAGTTCTGTGACATGTCACATCCAACATCAGTGGGCTCTGCAGCCTCCACCTTCAGGAGGTTACTTACTTTGACCTCTCAGCTCAGCTCCACTACTACTTCCCCAGCCAGCTCCTTAGCACCTTTGGCCACAGCTACTGTCCTGACCTGCTCACTGGTCTCCCCACCGCAACCCCAAGCCCCACTACAAGTTATTCTCTTAACAGCAGAGAAGCTTTTCAAAATCCAAGACACATCATTACCCTTCAACTCAAAATCCTTCAGTGGCTTGACATCGCACTCAGAGGAAAGCTTTAACAGTGTCCGCAGGCACTAGCTGGCTGCACCTCAACCTTCCAGGCCGCACTCCCAGCTCGGCCTCTTCCACTTGTTTTCCCACTAATCAGCTCCGTCCTCCTCCAAGTTTTGTCATAGCTCACTCCCACAGTGTTCATGAAATCTACCAAAGCTTCAGCGAATACAAAATAAAGATTAAAACTGCAATCATAATTGTCCCTCTCCTAAAACTTTTACTCACATTCTTTCTTATACGGAGAATATTCTTTCACCTTTTAACTATGCAGATCTCATTCAGAAACTACAGCCCAGATAAAGACTCACCATTGACAGAGGCCTTCCCTGCTACCATATTCCCTAGTCACTCTCTTTAAACTTCCAGGATATCTGTCATCTTTCTCAATATTTTTTTCTTTCTTTCATGGTGCTGGAAATGGAATATAGGGCCTTGTATGTTCTAGACAAGTGCTGTTCCTTTGAACTCCTCTGAGCCCTGCCTTTATTTAGAATTTAACCACATACTACTTAATGTTGTAATATATATTACCTTTATTTCTTTAAATATACATGAATACAGGTATGCAGGCATATGCGCACACACAAATATATGCCCAAACACAGATGCACACACATATAGAAATAATACCTTGTACATTACTTTTCAATCTTAAATCAGAAGCACAAGTAAACTAAAACACAGATTCACTGGCCCTAGTCGTAAGGGCTCAGGGTTCAGAACACATGATTCAGAGCCCAGATACTTGGGCTTTTTACCCTGACGGCTATCATGTTAGAGAACAATGCCTAACGTACAGTGATCCTCGCCTTTTGTGCCTCTGTACCCTCAAAGAGCCTAAAACTAGAACAAACACTCCTGAGGGTCCAAGTCACACCTTCATGCCATTGTACAGAGGTCTAAGAAATCCAGATGACTAACTAAAAATCCACAAAGATAATAGGAAACAAAATACAGCCTACACTACTTTCAATCTAAGAACTAAATCTTCCATCAAACTATATATACATGAATGGAAGTCGTAAGAATCCCTAACTCACAGAAAGGTGTAGTAGACAGTGGTTAACTCTCGACCAGTGATGGCAGTATCTAAGCATTACAGCATTGCACAGAAAAGTCAATATGTCTGCAGAGTATCAGTCACACTAGCTGGCTGAAGACTGAGGGCCAGAGAGCAAGTGTAGAAATGCTTCTCAGTAAGATACTAGTGGTGATGATGACGACAGCAATAAAGATGATGATGACTTTTACACAGTTCTCTTACAGGACACAAAAAAAGTGTTAAAATCACTTGTTTTGTGGTAGAAGAAATGAACAGAAAGAGGGCTTGCTTCATAATATTATAAAGTACAAAAATCATCAAAAGTTTCTACAGCTCACAAGCTATAAATGTTTTGAGTCTAATCACAATGAAAACTTAATTACAGATCAGACTCAAATAATTCATTCCATATCCAAAGACAACTCAAACTCAGTCTTAACAGTCAGTTAACCTCAAGACCAAAGCTCCTGCCATCATCAACGAAAACAACAAAGGTATCTACAAGGCATTATACAAGAGCCTGGGCTTATCTTGGTGTACAGGGACTTAAGCAAGTGTCTCCTATTAACACTAATGGGAGTTTGGAGCACAGACCATCAGCACTAAGGAGGAGGATGGATGCCCAGCTCTACATCACAGAGGCCCTGCTAGCACACTAACTGCAACCCCTGGGAGTTCTTCTCCCAGAATTGGGGCAAGAGACCCAAATTTCTATGTCTTTAAAGTACAATGACAATTCAAATAAAAGCCAGTAAGAATGGTCACTGGTAAGGACTAGGTTTAAAAAGAAAGAGAAAGAAAGAAAGAAAGAAAGAAAGAAAGAAAGAAAGAAAGAAAGGAAGAAAGAAAGAAAGGAAAAGGGAGAGAGGGAGAGAGAGAAATGAAGGAAGGAGAGTAAGAGGGGGGTACATTTAAAGAAAAATTGTTTTTTAATTAAAGCACAATAAACTTAAATACCATGAGACGTTTATCCAAAGAAACATTCACACACACACAAGCAATCCTCCTGGGAGGAGCCCCAGGTAACTACAACCCTGTTTTTAAACATGGAGAAACCCTGCAGTCCTGATAGCCAAGAAAATCAGAACTTCCCAGACAAACGGAAAATGATCCCCAGCTACCACTGACAGCCAAACAAACTAAATAAAACATCAGCACCTTAACCTCACTATATGCCCCCAGGCTTCCCTTAAATGCAGGACTGCTGACCTCACCAGGATGGAAGATGAGCAGGTACCTTTCAGGCTATGGAAATATCCATGTCTGTCTCTCCCTCTCCCTCTCCCTCTCTCTACTCTATCTTCCTCTGCAAACTTGGGCACAAAGGCAAGTTTCAGTTGATGAAGCTTTAGAAAGACAAGGCTTTAGTATGGCATAGGAAACTAAGAGCAGGCCTTGTTGAAGTAGTGACAAAAAAAGGCTTTCCCAAATCCAATTCAAAGATTAAAAGAATGGACATTTATTTTAGCTAATAAGCAGTTGCAAAAATTCTCTTTCTTAAAAAGAAAGAGATACTAAGATCTCCCTTGTGTCTGTCTCTAAAGAAACTCAGAACCTTTTCACCTTCTAAGCTGAGTGACACACACAGAGCCTTGACTCAGGCCTGAAGACTAAGTCTGACTCCGGTGTGGTCAACACATCGATTTTTTACCATCACTGCTCTACTAATGAGCATCTATCTTCTCTGAGATGTGCTGATGAGAAACTGAAACTATCACAATATGCCAGGACTCCTAACTTTTGAAACAAAAGCATCAAGAAACAGAAGTGTGAATCATGCAGCCTCCAACCTGCTAAGTAGTCCTAAAACTTGAAAGTGAAAGCAATACAGACCTCAGAAGTTGTTTGCTTGATGGTAATGCTAGCCTTTAAAACCAAAAATATGTTCTGTTACAGAAGACTGAAATAAGGGCTTCCATTAACCTTGTTTAAAAAAAAAAAAAAAATCCCATGAGCATAGATTTTTTTTTTCCTAAGTCTCTTCATCAGAGCAGCATGGGGTCCCATTAGGCACCCTATTTTACTTCCACCTTATAAATAACGTTAGCTGTTCACTATTTCCATGGAAACCAAGTACAGAGAAACCCACTTAAATGAATACCGGTTAAAGGAATAGTTTTATTTGAGAAGGTTTTTGCTGCTCTAGATGAACTCTACTGGGGAATACTACAAAGTCTCCTTAAGTATAATTTTTAAAAGTATATCTTTGGTGTAGAGGGAGCTTATTAAAGGTCCTGTTAAGCAAGTACACTCCTTGCACTAAACTAAATATGCCAAACAACATCATAACATTAAAGATGCATTTCCCATGCACTGCATGGGGGTTTCAATGCACAACTTGCACTGACTAGACTTGTTCATGCATTGGGGTGGAATAATTATCCCTCTGGGTCTAATTTAAACTAATAAAACAAGAGAAATTCAGTAAGGCTAGCATCACCTTTACTGACTAGTAATAAATGGGTCCCACACTGCAGGTACACATGCAACTTACTGCTCTAGAGAGGAACAGACAGAGGGCAGATAACTAAGCTCTCCTCATCACTGGTACCTGGTCTAAGGTCAACAAACAGTCTAAATTCCTGCCTCAGCAAACTACTCTACAAGTTATAACAGGAATGCTTAACACAAAATCAGTCTGAATACAAAGAGAATACTCTCAAGGAAGTGCATGAGACAAGGTGATTTACAATTCTGTCATACAGTTTCCTACGCTAAAATTCTAAAAATGATGATTATAGGTGTCAAATACAAAAGTTACAACCAAATGTACATAAAATAAGGTGCAACCTGTAAGAGTAAATTCACAATTAATTATCAGAATTTCTAAAGGTCTAGGGATGTAGCTCAGCCGGTGAAGGGCTCACTTGGCATGCAGGAAGCCCTGGGTCAATGGTCAGCACCACATGAGTTAGCATGACGGTGCATGCCTACAGTCCCAGCACTCAGGATGTGGATGCAAGATCAGAAGTTGGTGGGTCTGGTGGTACATACTTTTAATCCCAGCACTCTGGAGGCAGAAGCAGGAAGACCTCTGAGTTCGAGGCCAGCCTAGCATACATTTTGAGTTTCAGTTGAAGGTTATCCTCTCATACATATTCAGTTTGAGGTCAGCCTAAATTAAATAACATCTTGTTTCAACATAAAAAATTTTCTAAAGGATTTTGAACAACTGCCAGGCATGGTAGCACACATCTTTAGTCCCAGCACTTGGAAAGCAGAGGCAGGTGGAGTCAGGTGGATTTTTTTAGTTCAAGGCCTGCCTGGTCTATATTTATAGTGAATTCTAGGACAGCCAGTACTACACATAGAGATATGTCTCAAAAAAAATAATAATAAATAAACAAAAATATATGTCTACATGTATAAAATTCTCAAAGAATAAAATAAACCTACATATTTTTAAAACCCTAGTATAGACCTTAAAAGCTATTGAATTTATATCCAATATAATCATTAATTTAAGTAACCACAATTAATTTTCAAATTTTAGAAGTTAGAGAAATGGTTCAGAGGCTAAGAACACTGGTTGCTCTTCCAGAGGGCCCAGGTTCGATTCCCAGACTCACATGGTAGCTCACAGTCATCTGCAACTCCAATACCAGAGAATCTAATCCTCTTTTCTGGCCTCCCCAGGCACCAGACACACAAATGTTACACAGACATACATATAGAGAAAACGCTCATACATATAAAATAATAAAATTAAATTTCCAAATTTTACTTTTCCAAGTGACAAATGGTACACAGACATACATATAGACTAAACGCTCATACATATAAAATAATAAAATTAAATTTCCAAATTTTACTTTTCCAAGTGAACAATATTGTTAACAATTCCAGTTGTGGTGGCACATGCCTTCGATGTCAGCACTTGGGAGGCAGAGGCAGGATCTCTGTGAGTCTGAGGCCAGCCTGGTCTCCAGAGAGAATTCCAGGACAGGCATGGATACACAGATAAACTCTGCTTCAAAACCAACAAAAACAAAAACCTACTAGCTGCTATTTGGCAATTATCAACTAATGAAGCACAAATTAACAATATATACTAACAAGGCAACGTAAGCCTATTTTGCATTTTACAGACCAAAATAATTCCAATTTCTATATTAATAAGTTTAAAAACTTGTAAAAGCAGTAATATAAAATGCCTCCTTTCTTCTTCTTCTGTTAGGTCCCTACCACTACAAAGAGCAATCTAATTAATTAAAAGTCTTAGTTTTTAAGTGACAAGCCTGCCCTGACACCTCTACCTCAACCCCTACCAAAAATAAAGCAATTTCTGAGGTCAAAGGTCTTTTGTTTTTGCTTTGGGTTTGGGTTGGTTGGTTTGTTGACACAGGGTCTCTGCATTAGATAGCCTTGGCTGTCCTGGAATGCTCTATGTAAACCAGGCTGGCCTCTAACTAGGAGCGCTCCTGCCTCTGCCTCTCAAAGACATGTGTCCACGCCCTGCTTTCAGGTCTTTTTTTAGTCTTCCCCTTTGTTCAGACTTAGAATGGTTCACCAATATTCAGTTACTTTGCCAGTAATTTTAAGCTACTTATCCAAAGCCCAGTTGAGGTCCTCAAATTGGGGAATGGAGTGTCACAAACTGCTAAAGCTTTAAGGTTGTGATAATGGCTTTTTACTTAAAAACTACCAATTACAACAGTATTTTGTTTTCAGAAGAAACAGAAATAAAAATAAAGGCTGTGGAGGGGTGGTGTGCAATACGGGGATGGAGGGTGGGGTGGGAGTGCAAAGACAATGGAAGCCAAGAGGAAGCAGGTAGAGGAAAGGGGCACAGAAACACTATGCAACGGATGTATGTAGGCAAAGCACCACCTTGCTATACATTGGACAGCCTTTGGGATGGCCAGAGCAGGTGCTTGCCCAATACAGATTGGCACCAATCTCTACAAATTAAGCAGGGAAAAACTTCTGAAAACATCAACCACAACCACATATAGAGCCTATTTCTAATATGTATATTTATTAAAATGAAATTTACTTCTAAAATATTCCAATTTTCACTCAACCATGTGAAATAACTTTCATACATCCTACATGTGGCTGAAGTAAAGAAAACATACTGAGGCTGGGGATGTATCACAACGTGAGAGCATTAGTTTAGCACATATGAGACCCTGAGTTTTGTCTTAAGAGCAGCAAAAAACCACCTGATATGGTTCAGTGGGAGAACATTTACCTAGGAGGTACCCATGCCGAGGTGCTATCACATCCACCTCTCCCAAAACCAAACAGGGCTCATGAGATGGCTCAGAGAGAAAGGGCCTTTGCTACCAGGCCTGGAAATCTGAGTTCAATCCCCAAAACCCACATGGTCGAAAAAAATAAGTGAGTCCCCAATCTCTCTTCTGACTGCCACATATTATATCATGAAAACATGCATTCACACACATACATACTAAATAAATTACATAGACACACAAACACACATACATACTAAATAAAAATTTAAAGAATTACTTTATGCTAATTTTAAAACTATAAAGTTTTACCTATTTATTTACTCTAAAGCATTGCTATAATTTTTTTTTTTTAATGAAAGAAACTATATACCCTCTATAATACTGCTGAATTTTTAAAATACCTGTTGGGCAAAAGTATAGCACTTTGTTAGAACAAACTTAGAACTTTTACTCAGAAAGCAAAAACAATGTTTTAGGAATAGAGACAAAATAAAAAAAAAAAAGTAAACACTCTGACTCACCTACCAGGCCTTCATCAGATGGTACAGCTGGGTAATGAGAACAGAGCAATAATGGACGCTGTTAGGTTACTTTAGCTCAAATGCTTACAAGGAGAATATACACATATTCAGGTGTCTTCGTAAGTTATTACAGCTACTACACACTCGCTGAATCTCTAAGGGTTAAACATCACTAATGTTTCAGATACAAATCAGGAGTCAATTAAATAAAAATCTGTTACATACTTAATCTTTTCCCCTTCTTCAATTACTAGGAGGAGATGGGAGAAGAAAGGCATACAGACATGCTAATAATATAGTAAAATCTCCATTCTTCAACAAAAAAATAAAAACTCTTAATTTTGAGATCACTGTAGCTTTTTTGATGATCAACCTGTCCCCACCCTGTTGCTAGGTTTGGCACAGGAAGCTAATGACAGTTGTAGAAAGAAAATGAATATAACAAGTAGTGTAAGGCCAGATACCAGATGAAAGGGACCTCACAAAGGCAAACGCCCAAATGGGAAAGCCAATAGACCATGCCTGTCACTCCTAGAACGCACTTGTATAGCCTTTCACATTGCTGGGGCTCACAGCTATACCTGTCAGGTCTTACCCCTGAGCCTACATTAAGGGCCGAATGCATAACTGGTCAACTCCAACAGACTGACTGGCTGATTAGCACGCTGGAATAGACTAC
Source organism: Rhabdomys pumilio (assembly GCA_030674055.1). Classification (NCBI taxonomy): domain Eukaryota; kingdom Metazoa; phylum Chordata; class Mammalia; order Rodentia; family Muridae; genus Rhabdomys; species Rhabdomys pumilio. Next base: position 158,941,730 of record JANHMN010000002.1, on the reverse strand, counting down.
CTCTGACTCGATGCTAAGTGATGCTGAGGGGCCACTGTAAACTCCACCGTGATTTTGCTGCTGGTCTCTGGTTGCTAGAGGCAGAGGAGCAGCTTATAATACTACCAGTTTTAATGAAATACTCAGAAATATTTTTAAAAGATTAAGTTAAAATTAACATATTCTCGTGTATTTTCTATTTCTCCCAGGAATGTTCCTAAATAAGAATTCATTAGATAAACTTTTTTATGATGCATTCTTTTTTCAAAAAGAGCATTTTTGGGGTAGGGCTCCTGTTTCTCAGATAAACTACTGCATATTTACACTGTTCCCATGAACTTTTAGCTAGACTGTACCAACAATAATTCATCTCATTTACTGAGTATCTTGAGATGCCCTCATTGTCTCTTCACATGAATCCTAGGGGAGGCAGCTATTACCACTCCTGTCCCCCACACAGAGAGACTTAGCCACCTGACCAGTACAAGTCTGTATGTGGCATGTACCAGATACATCTTTATGAAAGACAGTTTAAACTGTTAATCCAAAATTGCACATTCACCTTTAAAGTGATTGTGCTGAAATTCCAACAGGACAAACCACAAAGCCCAGGTTCTTTCCCAATGTGTAACTAACATTTGTCTCCACTATGAGAGGGGAGGGGAGGGGAGGGCAGGGGAGCAGAATTCAACAGTGAACCACTACTTGGTGTTTACTAACCCTGCCTAGCTCACAGTCCACTCACTTATTCTTCAAAATAATCTCAGAAGGTGAGTGTTATCTCTGCAGACTTTGCAGATGAAGAAACCAAGGCAGGTGCAGAAGTGAACTGGTCATGGTCAAAAGCTAACACATGACACAGCCAAGATTCAAGCCCACTGCATACTGGGACTTAACCACTGCATTCTACTGCTGGGCTGAAGAGTTGCCTTGGATTACACAAAAACAAACCTTTTAACCTTTTACTAAATGAGCAAACGGTATGCTTGAATTAACTAAAGGAAGTTGTAGTGCTTTCCAAGCATGTGCACCAGACTTCTCTACAGCACATGTGTACATCCCTGGTGAACAGATCACTGCTCTGTTCAGGAAGCCGCACACTGTAAATCTGGTTAAAAGCCCCCAGTGCACCCCTCTCTACACTCAGACCCACACTAGTCATTCACTGCAAGAAACAGGCAATTCAGAGAGGTCCCAGTGCAATCCTCTATAAAATGAATGTCACTCTGGAATCATCTGAGTGTGTACGGTACCCTTCTATCACCCTTTTCCTTCCCAAACACCATTAAGAAACACCTCAAAGGAAATGAATGAGTCTAAGCTACTTAAAAATCCTAACAAATGTCCAATGATAACTATAAATTTAAATGAGAAAAAAATAAATGCAAAAATCTCATAATTTTGTAACCTGTCCAAATCCTACATCTGAAAAGCACTAGGCTTCTTTGAAAGACTCAATTCTTAGACAAGTTCATGATGAAAGTGACTGGAAAAGGCAGAGAAAAGTCATTTTTTTTTTTTTTTTGCCTCAGATTCTAAATATCTTAAAATATGTATCTAAATTTAAAAAAATACTGCTATGTTGTAAGTTATTGGGCTCCTTACCCAAATACCTAAATAAACAATAATGCATTTAATTACACAAATAAAATGTATAGCATGAATTTAGAATTTGTATATTAACACTTAATACCTAGAGAAAACGGCCAAGCAGCACAGGACAGGACCAGGCAGTGCCGAGAACTTCACGTACTGCATACAAGAGCCATTGCAGCTCCTTCCATTGACATCGTAAAGTTGCCACATTTTCTGGGCTCTCTTTTGAATTAATGTGGCATCTGCTCCAAGTACAGCATGCTAACATTTTACTAAAAGACATTTTCATTGTACGTTTCTATCTGGTTTGCTTTTCATCCGAACTGTTTTATTTCAGTGGTCATCATTTCTTTACACCAAGTTGTGAAATTGGCATTCCTAATCTGTCTCCTGAGCACAGCAAGGGTAGGAAGGCACGATCAGCTTAAAACCTTCTAACAGCAATAATTACAAAATGCTTTGCATATAGATTAAATAAAGAAAATAAACAGCACGGAGATTTTTGTAGGCTTTTTAGTATCAGGTCCTGATAAGTTAACAGCATCTGTTCCTTTTCGAAAAAGAATTCTGCTCTGAAGTGTTGGGGGTGGGGAAGAGGTAAACAAATACTAAACAAAACCATTCAAGTTACAAAGTTTGGTCCTGGTGAAATGCTGATTTCAATGATTTGCACGTTATCCACCCTAGCTTGTGATAATTGCTTCCTAAGACATCCTCAAAAATGCGGCAGCAACGAGCCAAATACAACCACTTATACTTAACATGCATGCCGCATACTCTACAATGTTACGTCACATCAAGCACAGAGAAGACGCTTACCAAGCTATCCTGCGTTCTATAAACTGCCTAACAGCAACAGGAAAAAAGGCACTGCCATTTCTATGGGATTGAGAACTAGCAGAGGAGAGAGCCTTTCCTTCCCTCTGGTCAGCTGGCATGAAAACAAATAAGGCTTATATTTCTGTCTTTTAGGCTCACCCCTCAAGGCCTTCACGCTCAATCTTTCAGCTTCTCACAAGAAAGAAAGGCTGATTCTTTCAAACTAAAGAGCTGCAGAAGATCATTCCAATTTAAAAGCCCCACACCTTGTATCAACTGTCCTACAGCTGTCCCCGTGGCCATACCTCTTTTGCAGGAAAAATGGCCTGAGCAGAGCAGTATTATCCAAGTGAGTGTGTGCCCCCAGAAAGCCCACCCCAACCCTCACCTCAACAAACTTGTACTTTAAATCTCAGTCTTTTAAAATTTCAACATGCCTGTATGTTTAATAGAAGATATAAAATACCAGTTCAGATTATTATACATTTGCTGGAAGCCATAGTTTTAAAAGAGGCAGAGACCATGGGTCAAGAAGACAAAGAACAGAATTTTTAAAGTATGAATTAGGAAGTTAGGTGCTGCCATTAACTAACTTGGATTCTTGTGTTTGCCTCAGTCTCAGAACCAGTGAGATTTTCTGACTATTATGAGGGAGAAGAAAGTATTCTCAGGCCTGGTCTGATCCACTCTAAATGAAAGCATATTTATGAATACTACCAGAGAGAAACACTCTTAATTTTGATCAGCAAAACTCTGACACCCCAGCAAGGTGGTGGCGGCGGCATACATCTTTAATCTCAGCACTTGGGAGGCAGAGGCTGGTGGATGTCTGAGTTCAAGGTCAGACTTATCTACAGAGTAAGTTCCAGGACAGCCAGAGCTACACAGAGAAACCCTGTCTTGAAAGCAAAACAAATAAACAAACAAACAAACAAAAATCCAAACAACAACAACAACAACAAAAAACCCAAAAAACAAAACTCTGACACCTTGTTATATTCCATATGACTCAAGGTAAGGCTTCAGCACTTCACCAGCTATGGGTCGGAAGAAGCATAAAGCAGCTGAGATCAAAGAGTGTGTTTTTAGGGTTAGAAGGCTTTAAAAAAACCAACCCTACTATAATGAAAAACTTTTTATTAGCTATGCAATAAAATGTTCAATTTAAAAATTACTAAGATGAATTAAGACAAATAACCTTAGCAACAAGCTAAAACACTCAAGCCAGAATCCAAACAAAACCACTGAAATCATTTATCTTAAAAAAAAAAAAATCCTTAAAAGATTAGTGGCATTTTCAGCATGGCATTTGGTGGCAAAGTGAGCAGGCACCAGTGACAGGGTGGGGACAGGCAGAACATCACTCAAGTGCAGACGTAAGCACAAGACAAATTCCCAGGCAGCATCTCCTTCTGCCCACTAAGCTAAAGAGGTTCATTATTTCAAGGCTGATCATCATCTTGGTTTTAAAACTCTTACTTTGTAAATAAAAAGTGAATGCTTGAAAAGAAACTACCAGTTTGAAAAGAATGAAACTGAAAGGTTCATCTAAAAATATAACTGCAATCTCTTAAAAAGAGCTTCCAGAATAAACTATAAGGTTTAATTTTCATACAGTGTCTCCTAAACACAGTCCAGAAAACAATAATGTCACTATAAGCTGAGTCTTTAGAAATGTTTTAAAAGTAACGGTGGCTGCAAATAAACCACTTAGGATACTTTTTGTTCCATGGGGAAGAGTGAGACCTGGGACATTCAAGTTTATAATCTAACACGAACATTTAAGTCTCACCCACTTCTCTTCCAACTCCACTCCTACTTTCTACATGAACCTTATTGTTTAAAACAAGAAGGTTTTTATATAGCCACGTTCCTGATAAAAAGGAAACTTCAAAAGTGTATTATTCTGTAATTGCACTAACTCTTAAATGTGTTACACATACATGTACAAATGCACAAGGAAGAAAAACTAGAAAAACTTTAACTTCTACTCTCTCTAAATGCATCTTGATCTAATAACTTTTGTGAGATCGCTTTTATAGTGTTTCTTCAAAGAAAAGATACTTAACTACTGCTCTAAAATGTCCATAAGTTATATAAAGACTGAAATGGTAAATGTCAACAATTTGTATGTACCAAAAACCCCTGTGAAGTCCATACTAAGTGCCTACTGCCATCCCTCATAGATATTAGGTCACACCCATGCCACTGAGGCACCCTGCTCAAGCACGACACAGGCAGCGCTGCTCCAAATGGTGCTTCCCTCCACCCAGTGCGCCCTGAGCAGTCTCCATAAAACAGTCTCAAAATGACCTAGAATTGCAGGGGCCATGTCAGTACATTACAAACTTCTTTGGAGACTCTTTTCCTAAGTTTCTATGGAAATACAGAGTTTGGACATCATTCTGCACACTAAAACAGAGGTTCAGGTTGAAATAGGGGCCTGGATATAAGCTGCAGCATTGCCATCCACCTGACTCCAGGGAAACTCCTGCTTCCACACTTCTAAAATGGAGGGAAGATCACTACAGCAAGTCCTCAAATATTTCTGATAAAGTTAAGCAAAATATGTGTAAAAGCTTATATGCACATATCCAATAATAAACTAACATTAAGAGATAACCCAGCAATATACATTGATGTATACTTGTTATTAATATATAAAACATTTTTCAGCATAATGCCCAAAATCAAATTACAATCTGCTTGTACATTTCTCATATCTACATTACAATGTATACACAGACATGTCAGTATATTTATTATCAAGAACAAGGTATAACTTGTGTCTCCGCACTCAAAAAACTTGTCAGAACCAGGTAAGGTGGTATACAATTATATGTATACATATACATATTTTCCCAGTACTCAAGAAGCTGAGACAGGCCAGCATGGGCTACATAGCAAGACTGTCTCTCACAAAAAAAACAAAACAAAAAAAAAAAAAAAAACTGTCCAGTTGGACATTAGAGGTGGCTCAGTGGTTAAAAGCACTGGCTGCTCTTGCAGAAATCTTAGGTTCAGTTGCCAGAACTCACATCAGACAGCTCACAAGTGCCTGCAACTCCAACTCCAAGAGATCTAATGCCTTCCTGAGTTCCAGGCACACAGCAGGCACGTGCTACACACAGAAACATGCTGGCACTCACCCATATAACATAAAATAAAATTAATTAATTAAAAAGCCTTAAACTCATCTATTGTGAGCAAAGTAGATCACTAATTTCTGGTTCACATCCACCCTAACTCAGACATTTAAAACTTTATAATAATATTATTAACACAACAAATACTTCTAAATACAAATCCAATTCACATACACTATTTTAGTCTATAAAGTACATTTATGAATAGTATCTCACCTACTCCTGTTAACAGCAAGCTCTTACTTATTTTCCACTGAGAAAACAAAACTCAAAACAAGACTGATTTTCCCAAAATCTGACTTATATGACACACATGTGACATATAATGACATGAAAAATTTCATGAAAAGAAGAAAAATTGTTTAACAATTTAAGTGTATCTAAATATTCTAGAGTGAAGACAAGTAACCACCCAGTTTTGTTCTCCTGATTTTCAGCAGTGTTTCAGGAATTATGTGAATAGACATGGCAATACAATTTACAGAAGGAGAATTCATACAGGCACAATTATTTTCTATAGTAGCCCACAAACACCAAAGTACATTTTCCTCCTTATTGCTAGTCATTAGTATTCAATTCTTTATAATTGCTGGATTTATCCATTCTAATATTAACTTAAAAACAAAATTAATGGAAAGAAATAAAACAATTTACAATGTAGAAGCACATCCAACAAGATTCCATATATTTTTGATATTTCAAAAAGGTGTCCTGCTCCTGTGGGAGGGCAAAGTAGAGTCAAATGGTACTTGATTGGTAAGAAATAGTTTCAGTACATAGTTTAGCAGTAATCTATGACAATGTTCCAAGAAGTCCATGCTAACGAACAGATAACCAGTTGAGCAGATAAAAAGTCAATTATCTGACTTTTTCATATTCCAACTAAGGCATGGAACATACACTGGAATTTATATTTATATTTTTCAATATTCCTACGTACCCCTTTCCCACCTCAAACCTCCCTTTCTCATCTCAAAGAGCTAAAGTAAAAATATCCCCAAAATTCTAGAGCCTAAAAGTAGTACCTTAAAACAGAGGAACAAATGTAAATATTTAAAATGTAAACTCTTTTGAATCTACATTCTAAATATAACCCAGATGTGGATGATATTTTAACGGGGGAGGCGGGAGAGCTGGGAAGGAGGGAGTTGTCCCCTCCATCAATCCTCAATGCTGATGATGTCAGAGGTTTTCCTACTCACCACGACAGCAAGAGCATTTTTGCAGAATCTTACTTTTACTTATCAACTATTTGGATATTCTAATAGTACAAACACTACTAACAAAGAAATTGTCATCATCTTTAAACTTCTGAAGTTAATGAGACACTGCAACACAGTACAACAACACTAACCATGCACAACAAAACCCTGCCATCATCTTGCTACGAGCATGTCCAATTTGGGGCATGTGTCATTTAGGTAGAAAATGAAGTACACACTTTAATGTACAGCAAATCATTACGATAAGCCAAAATCTCAAGGCAAAGACTTCCAAAATCAACTGGGTTTCTAACTAAACTACAACATAAAAATAAGTTAAAAGGTAAAGGAACTGTTTTAAGTAAAAATGGTTGCTGGCAATTCTAAGTATTTACTGAGCCTTAATTACATGCCGACCACTAAGCTAAGTAAGCATTCTCAGGGCTCCTACACCCAATCCTACAACAGCCCTATAGGAACTAATAAAGAATGCTCAAAACAAAGTTTTGAAATTTCACAAGTGAAAATCTAAACTATTTAAGCATCTTCCCTTCCTTCTCTCCCTTTCAGACAGCATCTCTTAGTACTCAGTCTACATGGAGCAGGGGAGAAGCAGGGCAAGCCTACAAACCCAGCACTTCCAGAGCAGGGGCAACAGCATCACAAGACACAAAGACCAGTCTGAGCTAGAGTGAGAGCCTCTCAAAACAAACAAAAAACAAAACAAAAACGAGGGGTGGGGGTTGTGGGAACTGAAGCAATAAATCTGTGAGTTCAAGTCCAGCATAAACTATACAATGAACTTTGTCTCAAAAATAAATGACATGAAATAATTCAATTATATTGACTCATTTATTTTCAGGGTTTTTTCTCTCGGTTAGACAATACTGACCAATTATTCAAGAAGCATCACAACTCTGAATTTAATGACTGGAATAAAAAGCCCCCTACCCAAACTAGGTGGCGGCTGGTATATGCCTTCAATTCCTACACTTGAAAAGCAAAGACAGGTGGATCTCTGAGTTCAGGGGCAGCCTAGTCTACAGAGTAAGATCCATGATTGCCAAAGCTACACAGAAAAGACCTGTCTCAAAACAAAATGGTAAAATAATAATAATAATAATAATAATAATAACAACAATAACAATAACAATAACAACAACAACAACAACAACAACAACAACAGCTGAATAACTCTCCCCACTGGGGGCAAAAGGAATAGCATGTGTCAGGCTTGACCAAACAGCTTTGACTGACCTCACTAGAAAACAATGATACCAGACTTCTGCAATAACCTATTCTACCACATGCACAGAAACTACTTACAGTTTCCAAATCAAGTTTTGAATATGTTATTCTGCATTTAAATCTTATAAAAGCTAGTAAAAGCACTGTGATAAAACAGAACACCAAGCTGTTTTTAAAGTCTCACTTTAGAATTTCAGAAACAGAGCATGATTTTATTAGTATAACTTTAAAGAAATAAAGTTCTTAGAGTCTTAGGGACCTATTTATAAAATGGAGTAGAAAAGAAAGAGTTCTCCAGGCTATTTAAACCAACTACACGTCCCAGCATGCAATGCTCTTATCTGAAGTTAAGAAAAAGCTGCAGTGCATCCTGGGACTTGTAGTAAGTAAACCAGCTTTTCACAGCAAGTTTTAGAAAGTCTAACTGTGAAGCACATCTGATAAGGTCTTATTTTCAGAGTCTAATCAAATTCAGATCAAATTTGTTCTCTGCTCTGGTACTGCTTCTCTAGTACATATTAGAAAAAAAGTATCAATTAACATTAATATTTCCTGCTAGAAAAACCTTATATAAGAACAAAATGCTTTAAAAATAATTGATACGACCGGGCAGTGGTGGCGCACACCTTTAGTCCCAGCACTTGGGAGGCAGAGGCAGGTGGATTTTTGAGTTTGAGGCCAGCCTGGTCTACAGAGTGAGTTCCAGGACAGCCAGGGCTATACAGAGAAACTCTGTCTCGAAAAACCAAAATAAGTAAATAAATAAATAATAATAAATAAATAACAGATAATAATTGATATGGCAGAAATATAACTTTATACTTTTTAAAATAAATTTTGTTGGATCATTTGCAATATTTTTATTATATCACAAAGATGTTTTTACTGTACTGTGTCTCCTTTAACAATTATTCTAAATATATTTTAAAATAATTTTTACTTGAAAAATTTACAAGTCAGATGTGGTGGCACATGCCTTTGCTGGGCGGTGGTGGTGCACGCCTTAAATCCCAGCACTTGGGAGGCAGACACAGGCGGATTTCTAAGTTCAAGGCCAGCCTGGTCTACAGAGTGAGTTCCAGGACAGCCAGGGCTACACAGAGAAACCCTGTCTCGAAAAACCAAAAAAAAAAAGAAAAAAGAAAAAAAAAGAAAAATTTACAGCCAAGCATTTATTATACTCTAGGATTGCTCACTAGGAAATATATTCTTACAATAATATGCATGTGCACACACTTGCACCAAAACACCCAAGTTCTTCTCTTGTCAAATCCTTCCTTTAGTTATGCCCACCACTTACCACCCCTCATTCTATATACACACACTTCTGAAAAGAACTCTAAGAAAAAAAGATTTCAACTGTAGGCCTAATTCTCTCATTCACAGACTTCTTTCAAAATTACAAAAGTTTTTGTAAACTACTAACAACACTTCCAAGCCAAAGCTGACAAATCTGAACTGTAGTGTATATACAAACAGTTCTTTCTGACAGCCCTCTCTTCTCTAAGACTCTGGAAGGAGGCTGCAGTCTGCATCAGGAGGCCTACCGCAGGTGGTGGGTTATTTTCAGGCAACAGCACCTTCACAAACATGCTGTGGAATACCATCCAAGAAACTCCTAACAAGGAGAGATAAGCTGGCACATAGATTAACACAATCCAGCTAAAAGTCACCTGCAGCATGTGCTAACACATTTCACCATAAAAGTGACAGGCTACTGAAGTATCTGAAGCTTCATCAATACAACAGGACTGTCCATAAGGCCAGAGATAGCAGTTGCCATGGTTACTATCACCCATTTTTATCATGAAATTATTGTCATTACCCTGAAGTTTAGGGTACTTACTTAAATGTTAAAAAGAAGAGTTCAGTGCTCTGTCGAGGGAGAAAAATCAAGTGCTGTCTGACTTGTAAGCATGCCACTTTAGAAATGCACTTGGATCTGCAGTAGGAAAAAAAATCAATTCCTTTCTGCTGTTCCTGCTCCTCAAGCACTGACAGTTTGTATTTTCAATGCAGCCAAAACAATAAAACAAAACCCATCTTTTTGGCCTCAGTGACTGAGTTATATTTTTCCCTTAGGCCCAAAGAGTCAAAATAAAACTATTAGGCCCTACCCCTTCCAATCTCCATATAACTAGTTTGATCTTTTCTTCATTAAAAAGAAGAAAAGATTGCCTTAGTGCATCCCAAAATATGGGGAAAAAAGAATTTCCTGAGACTGTACATGAACTTTTTTTTTTAATTGAGTAAAAGAAAAAGGAATAAAGGAGAGGGACTTGAGGGGTGGGAGAGTCGAGGGGTGGATTCAAAATACCACAGAGTCTGTGAATGAACATTACTCCTGCAAAGCATCCAGGTGCATGAACCTCACAGTCTACATGGGAAGATTCACCACCATTCTAGAGTCAGGTGCCCCATGCTGCACGCACAAAGTTGTTCTTCAGTATTTATCCCCAAGATGAGTATGGTAATTCATGCCTGCAAACACAGCACTTGGGAATCGGAAGCAGGAGGATTACCACAAATTCTAGGCCAGCCTGGGCTCTGTAGCAAGACTTGACCTCAAAAAATAAAAAATAAAACATAAAAAAGACTATTCCAACATTGTTTCAAATGATAACTATGCAAAGATTTAATACACAGATAAGAATGATATAAAAGTCTATAAAAAGTATAGCTGTATATACATGGGACCAGACAAAGAAAAAATGTGCTCTTTAGGAATAATTATCTGAGGGGAGGATGGCCCAGTGGTAAGAGCACTGCTATGCTTACAGAGCATCTGGGTTCAGATCTCAAAACCTACACGGCAGCTCACATACATTTAACATACAATTAACTCTAGCACCAGAAGATCTGACACCTGTTAGGGCCTACTCAGCACCAGGCATGAACATGGTACACAGACATACATGCAGCCATCTATATATAAACACAAAATATTAATAAAGCTTTTTTAAAAGAAATAACTGGGTTTGGGAGTTTAGCTCAGTAGTAGATCACTTGCCAAGTAAAAGCAAAGCCCTGAATTCAGCCCTCAGTTCATGGTGTGGGGGACAAAAAAGGAAAGAAAGAAAGAAAGAAAGAAAGAAAGAAAGAAAGAAAGAAAGAAAGAAGGAAAGAACTGTCTACAGTAAGTCTGATGTCTTATTAACATACTACCACTTAAAAATAAATCCCAAAGCACCGAAAATACACACCTGGTAAAGTTAATGTGACCAAAACATATTGTATGCTTCTAAAGACAACCTAGGTCGGCATGTAAATCCACGAGCAACAGCTCCAGAGAAGTCAGCATAAACCCAGCACAAAAACAGTTAAAAACTCAAATGCTTCCTCTATCTAAACGGACACATAAAGGAATTCTAGCGAAGGTCAGAGACCTAAACTTTAATCTCTTCCATTTTCCTTCTGAATGGTAACTAAACATAAAAGCCTTCAGCAATAAAATACTAAGTACAAAAAAAAATTAAAACACATTGATGTAGCCTTAACTTCAGTATTTCTTCACCAAAGAAAGAAATAAGCTCAGTGTTCACTGTGGCATAAAAGTTACCATCATCATGAGAGGTTCCCTTCTTAGCTAAACAGTTTAATGCTTTTCTTGCTCTTCCTAAGAACAAGTTTTTATATTTACTTTCTAACTTCGGGCTATTTCATGAAGAACAGTCATTTATAAAATTCACAATACTATACTCCTAAACACAAGGATTGCCAATTAACTCTACTTAACTTATTAAGTTTACCATTCTAAATTTGTAAGCAGTTTATCAAGGAAACTACATGTGCACACGTGCTCGTGCTCTGATACTCTTGCTCTCTCTCTCTCTCTCTCTCTCTCTCACATACACACACACACACACACACACACACACACACACACACACACACAGAGGAGAGAGAGTATTTAAGCCTCTAAAACCGAGTAGTCATTTCCTCACGTAACCTTCTAACAGGAGAAAACAAAAATAATGTATATATTTGTCTAACATGAATGTACAACAATATATATTTCACTATGAAACAAATTAGTAAGCTTTTGTCAGCGAGCCTTTTTCAGAAAGTTAGCAGAGCCAATCAAAATGTTAGCAGGGACATCTGTTACTCTGTGAATTAATACAAGTGGACGGAAGAGTCCAGGGACTTAAACATTCACTAAAGCCAACTGCTACCAAACAAGAGAAAAAGGAAGACAACTTTTAACAGGGGACATATATTTCACACTACCTTCAAAAGCAAAAACTGATTTCTTTTTAATTATGGAAAACTACTTATCAGCATTTTTTTTTCTTAACAAAAGCTTCAAAACTGTAACAAAGAGATTTAGGGTAATCAGGGCAGTATTTAAATTCTTAGTGTTTGGCATGTACTTTTAACTCATTCATTTCCTAACTGATATGGAAGAACTTAGTATTTTAAAGCAAAACTTTGCTCATGTTTTAATCTGTTATATATCTCATAAACAACGTCTACATGATTTCTGGCAATTCACAAAGAAATTTCACAAGAACTACCTAATATATGATCTCACTGAAAACACACACACACACACACACACACACACACACACACACAATACTATAACTACAAAATTCAAAGCAGGTCCACCAAATTTTCTGTGTTTTTAAGCTTTCAAAACTTTGACACAAAACTTTACAAACAATAACAGCTGTTTATTTTGACTCACAATCAATTTATCTAACACTGAGAATTTCAAAGGACTCTACTGTAGACGCCATGAAAATGTTAAAGTAGATACTTTCTTCTTTATACAGTCATCATTAAAAGTTGCTAATGGACACACCAACAAAGACTTATACCAACGGGTATAACTTTCCTTCAGGTTTGTTTATTTTTCTTGAGACAAGGTCTTACAGTGTAGACCAGGCTACCATTGAATCTTAAGTACCTCCTGCCTAAACTTACTAGGATTATGGGCCAAGTACTGGAATTACAGAGCACTCCACTTAATTTCATATATAGTTCAAAAATCATAGTCTTTGAGGGCCAACTGAAATATAGTAACTGTTATCTATAAAGTTGAAAGCCTAAGATGGCATCTAGATTAAAACCACTGTCCATAGATTCAAAGAGATAGAGAAAGATACAAGAAACCTGAACCCCAAGCAATATATCTTTTTCCAAAAATGTCTACTTTATTTCTATTAATGTTTACAAGGGCTGAATCATGCCACTTATTTTTGTTTATTGCAACTTCAAAGAATTTTTAAATTATGTTCAATACTCCACTTATTAATATTAAACTAGTTCCCCTTTGAAGGAAAATAATCCTAACGGTACCCTATTCCTAACCCAGCATCCACAGTGACAATGTTATTCTGCATAGTAGCATAGGCAGATACAAATCAGATTTCAAATAGCAATAGTATTTTAGAACAGACTTACTCAAAGTCTTCCTGGACCGTTACTCCTGTTGCTTAGCTGAGCTAAGAGAACTTCAATAAGACCCTCAAAATTAAGAGCTCCCCTTTAACTTGTTGTAGCGCCTCCTGCTGGATAGTGCTAGAGGTCTTCTTGTAAACAGAAGAGTGTTTCTGAAGCAGCTCCTTCCAGATAATTGAAAACCAAAGGAACCGGTGTCCCATCCATCACTTTTATCCCTTTAAAACAAAGTATGGCCCAGCCAGGTGTCTTCTCAATGTATTATTCTTCCGGCTCCATAAGGATTTGCCTGCGTCCAAAGTTTGACCACCTTAAACCTTTGTGAAGCTGTCCAAAAACTTAAGTTAAAAATGACTCCAATAGTACATAAAGAAAAAAAAAGAAAGACTTTGTATAATAGGCAACCAAGCAATGCCAGTCAAAATGTACATATTGAGTTACCAAAATCAAAAGTCTCAAGTAAGAGAGAGCCCGAGATCGCCCTAACGATCGGATGTGGGTCGGATGTGTGTGCTGTCAGTTTTCTGCACTATTACTACATTCCTCACTTAAGGGTAGCTGCACACACTCAAGTGCTGAGTACTGAGAGTCTTCATAAACACGAGCATTACTACACTCAAAAAAGTCCTCTCTGCCATCAAAACATGTTCCGGGATTTTAAGATGTATTCTTAAGACATTTAAAATGGCCCTCGGCAAACTAATGCTAAGCTCACAACAGATTCCATATATAAGTGAAGACAGAAGAAAATAGCAAGGAACTTACCGAAATTAAAAAAAGTAACAGTATTCCCAGGGAAAAATCAGTAATGCTTTCCCACAAGGCTGTAAACCAAGTAAATGGTAAACCTTTGAAAGGGGGGAGGGGGCTAACCTTCAAAAACCAACAGGAACGCTGACCTATTTATTTCTACTGCCCAAACGTGAAGAAACATGAAATGTAAACAAGTAACATACTTTTCTGAAAAGCAGCCTTACACTTCTTAGCCTCAATATCAGCCTCCTGAACAGGCCGCCAATAAAGCTACAGGCGGTGCTGAGGTGATGAAGATCTCTCTAAAAGGTGATACCCCCCCTCCCCGTGCCCCAAAGAACCACCATAAAGAATGCCTGCCAAAAGGCTTCCTAGAGTACAAGATAGCTTTAAAGAAAAAACGGAGGAAAAAATCAAAAACCTTCAACCAGCCCAAATGAATCTGATTCTAACATTCAGCTATCAATTATTAATAAATAAATGCCCTTCCCTCTCTAACTTCCTCAAGACTCTACATTCCTGATATCTACCATTAAGAAAAAGCATAACTAGCATCCCAGCTATGGGATAAAAATCTTAGAAGTCCAAAAACACAGCCATAAAGTTCACTGTCAAGGCCAGTACTGAGGCCCACACATGCTGAGACCTTAAAATCACATTTGTGATTCTAGAAATCCATACTCCCAGAGACATCATTTAAAAACAACACAATGTGGACGTGCAGAGGGAGAACCTCTACTTCAAGACCTAAACAAAGAATATTTCAACATATGACCGGAATATGATGACACCGGATTCACCCACGAAAACAAAACCTGCCTACCACTAGCCGTCTTACCCTCATCTCAACAACTCAACTACTTAGAAATCACTCCCAGCACATCTACACCCCACAATCAGCATGTGGCCTCCTCCCGGGGTGCAAGCTACAAGACAAAGTTGAAAGGAGACCTCTCTCGCCCGGTGCCCCAGTGTCCACATCAAACCCCTCCCCTGCCAGGGCCACCTTGCAGCTACCCACCATTTCGAGCGTGGTCAAGGGAGGAAGAGGAGGTAGGAAAAAAGAGAGAGAGCGAGAGAGAGAAAGAAATCCTAACAGCACCGCTCAGCAGAATAAAGAGAGCAGAGAGAGGATGACGAGAAGTGTTGGGAACTGCGTGCACCGCGGGGCTGGACTAAACGGAAAGAGTCCCACTCCGCGCGCCCCTCCCCCCGCGGCCCGGGGGGGAGGGGCGGCCGCGGCCCCTCTCTGAGGGGCCTGTGAGTCCCCGGCCCGCGCGGGGTCCCGGGGCGGCCGGCCGGCGGCGACGGCGGGAGGGCCGCCCCGGGGTGAGGGGTGCAGGCGGACTCCTCGGAATAACAAGTTGCAGAAGAAGAAGAATAAGCGGAATTTCCCCAACGCTGCTCCGGCCACCCAAGACAAATGCACCAACACACACTCACTCACACACACTCGGGCCCGGCAGCGTCAGCAGCCGCAGCTTTTTTTTTTTTTTTTTTAAACCAGATCTCTCAGTCACCAAACAAGATGGTTTTCCCAAAAAAAAATTTTTTTAAATTAAATAACCATAATAAAAACTTCCCCCCGACAGCATCCCAGGGTGTGGGGGCGGGGAAGGGGCCCAGCAGCCATCCCCCGGCCGCAGGCACTCGCGGGGGGCGGCCTCAGCCCGCGACCCCCGCCCCCGCGGCCCCCCAGCCCGACCCCCCACGGGGACTCTGTGTCGCCCCCTCGCCGCCACCCCCGACGCGCCGCCCCTGTCACCCGCTCTGGCCCTGTACTCAGCGCCCAGGCTCCCGAGGCTGCTCATAAACTTACTTCCAATCTATCCTAGGGAGGGGTGGAGGGCAGAGGGGAGGAAGGGGGGAGACGAGGTATTCCCATTGTCTTTTTTTTTCCTGGGGGGTGGAGAGGAATAGGAAAAGGGCACGCAGGGGGGCGCCCCGAAGGGGAAGTTATTGCTGAAATCTCAAGTTGACTGAGGGGTCCTGACAAGAACACCCCCTTTCCCTCCTCCCTCCCACACACCCCTCCCCTCCCCCTACCTCCCCCCCACAACAAACTCCAAGCAAGCAGCCCCTGCTCCTTCCCAGAGACAAACACCAGAGACAAGACAGAGGGAGAGAGGGAGGGGGGAAGGGGGAGGGAGGGGAAATAGAGCTACTCAAGAAAAAAAAGAGAGAGAGAGAGTGAGGAAAAGAGAGAATGGAAAAGCTGGGATACTGCACCCTCCTGCTGCTGGCTGGCTGTCCCCCCTGGCAGCTGGAGGCAGGAACTCTGAGCAGGAGAAGCAGGAGGAGGAGGAGGAGGGAACTCTTCTTCATGGGGAGGGAGGGAAGAGGCTGGAGCTGCTGCTGCTGCTTCTGCTGCTGCTCTGGGCCTCTCGCACTTTTTAGATATTAGTGTGTTAAGATGGTAGGTTGTTCCCTTCTCCCTCCTCCTCCTCCTCTCCTCTCTCTCACTCACTCACACTCTCTTTCTCTCTCTCTCTCTGGGCTGTTTCTTTCCTCCTCTTCCCCAGGCAAGGGGGGGTGGGGAGGAGGGGGTGGGGGGAGGAACTGGAGCCTCCTCCTCCTCCAGGAGAGACACACACAGGCCCCGGGCCGGAATGGGGAGGGAGGAATCAGAGCAGCAGGAGAGAAACTGTGGGAGACAAACAAGCCCAACTCTTCATCCTCCTCCTCCTCCTCTCAGCAGCAGCAGCGAGCACCACCAGCCCATTCACCACCCGGCCCCGGGCCGCAGCACCTCCGCCGCCTCAGCCCGGGGATCCCTCCGCCCAGGCCCAGACACACTCGCCCGCGCGGGAGCCCGCCGCGCGGCCCCGCCGGCCCGCCGCCGCCGCCGTGCGCGCCCCCGCCGCTCCCGAGAGCCGGGCGAGAGGGACTGGAGCTGGAGAAGCGGGGACGAGGGAGAGCGGGCAGGCGGGCGGGGGCCGGGCGGAGCCGGACCGCGGCGGTCCCGGGCCGCCCCGCACCCCTGCGTGTGAGCCCGTCGCTCGCGGGAGGTGCGGGGGACCTCACGGGGGCACGGGGCGGCGGCGGGGGCCCGCGGCGGCGCTCGGGCGGGCGGACTACTTGACGTGTCGGTGCGGCGAATTTATTTCACTTTGCCTAAGGAACGGGGTGTGCTGCGGCACCCATTGCCTAGGGAAAAAACCCGGATGTAAAGTGAGTGAAACTAAACTAGAGTGAAGTAGGGCAGCAGCAGCCAAACTCCGGTGCAGCGGCGGCGGCGCTGGGGCCGAGCGGCCGCCAAACTCCCGGCCCGCCGCCGCGCCGCAGCCCCGGCCAGGCCCGAGCCCCGGTCCCCTCCCGCCGTCAGGAGCTGATGGGGGCTCCCGAGCAACCCCAACTCCCTCCAGTGCAACAGCAGTTTGCAGGGGTGGGGGTGGAAAGAAGGCAGGAGCGAGGAGGAAGCACTGCAATGGGGGAGCGAGTGGTCCAGGCAACAGGAGAAGATGCAAGCTCAAGTCGAATGCAACATGCAATCCCCGGCCACCCCGCCCCCTTTGCAAATAACTACCCTTGAACCACTTTATTAGCCGTACCGAGTCCCACTCTAGCTCCGGGGAGGGGCGGGGGACGGGGTCCTTCGCTCACCTTTATTTATTGCTGCTTTCTGCCCCCCTCTCCATGTTTTTTATTCCTAAGTTCTTTTGTTCTAAGGGGGATGATGGCATTTACTTTTCTGCTTTGTGTAGCAGGGCAATCACTGGGAATCGGCCACGTATAATCCGGCGGTTTGTCATATTTTATTAGTGAAAGTATTTTATGCCTAGTCCACCTCCAAGGACTGTAACATGGAGAACTGCAGGGGCGGGGGTTGGGGGGGCGACATCAGAAGAATTCTTGTTTTCAGAGATTTCTTGGCGGGGCGGGGAGGGCCTCTCTCTCTTTTTTTAAATCATTGAGGAGGTTCATTTAAATTATTAAATCGATAGTTTTCAACTTGAAGCTTAATGCTTTTGCACGGGTGAATTGTTGGGTTGTAAAATAACCCCCAACCACAATTTTTTTTTAAAGTAAAAAAAAAAAAATCCTAGCTCTTAAAAAAAATCCCATCTGGACAGTGATCTCTGTTCTGAGCTACACGCTGGACTTAACGTAGTGTTAGCCTTCCTATGTTAAATAACAATAAACCTCAACCTCAACGGAATACAAATGGGGGCTGGGGGTGGTTTTGTTTTTAAGGCTCAGCACTTTTGTAGCATCTGCCACTACGCATTTTCCAGGCATTGATTAACCATGCAACTCCCATAGGCATGAAGTCCAGT
This sequence comes from Rhabdomys pumilio, assembly GCA_030674055.1. Taxonomy (NCBI): domain Eukaryota; kingdom Metazoa; phylum Chordata; class Mammalia; order Rodentia; family Muridae; genus Rhabdomys; species Rhabdomys pumilio. The sequence continues at coordinate 158,923,304 of JANHMN010000002.1, read as the reverse complement.
TTTTGCAGATAAAAAGCAACAGTAGTGAGATGATTTGCCCAAAGTCAAAAGGAGTCGCTGGAAGAACCAGGGAGAGCCTTAGACTTGATTTGTTACTAGTCATGTCTTTTCCATTAAATGATATTTTCTCCAGGAAATAGTATTTAAAAATAAGCGCACAAGTCTTTATCTTACCAGAGGGGCTTTGAGATCACTGGCTATGAAGAGATTTTCTTCTGTGAATTGCAAAATTTAAATTTAGCTTCTCAAGAGAAAGCATTTTTTAAAATTCTGATTTCTTAAAAGTAAAAAAAAAAAAAAGTGAACTTTGTTTTCGTGTATAGGCCATTTAGTAGTAGTTTTATGTTAAAAAGAATTCACAGCAGAAAGTGTAAGAGTTTGAGAGTAAAAATGAAAGTCCCTATTAATGATTCAGGAAGCCTGGATGAACTCATTCAATGAAGCTGAACCTGTAACGAAGTCAAGGAGGAGCTGGCACTAAGACTTAACTTCAGCACTAGGATGACCAATGTATTTAAGAGTGGATGGGGGGGGGTTGTCAAGCTGTCAGTGCACCACTGGAACAGTAATCTAAGGTGTCATTTCAAATCATTCCAAGATGGCAACATTGTTTTTCCAGAGGAAGGCAGCCTTAGTGTTCTTTTTGGGAGAAAAAAAAAGTGTGCGTGTGTTGGGGGGGATTGTGTTCAAATTGGGCGTAGATGTGTAAATCCTAATAGAGCAGAGCAGCAAACATTTTCTGTAAAAGCCCAGATTGTAAATATCTTAGATTTTTAAGTACATAAGCCAACCAACAGCTTGTTACCTCATGTTGCTGTTAAAAAATTCTCAACAGACTACATGTAAACAAGTGTGTCTGAATAAGTGTTCTAATAAAGTTTTATTTTGCACATTGACATATTGAGTTGAATGTACTTTTCATGTTATGAAATGTGTTTTGTTTTACTTTCAACTTTTTAAAAATTTCACTTTTGTCGGGCAGTGGTGGGACACGCCTTTAATCCCAGCACTTGGGAGGCAGAGGCAGGCAGATTTCTGAGTTCGAGACCAGCCTGGTCTACAGAGTGAGTTCCAGGACAGCCAGGGCTACACAGAGAAACCCTGTCTCGAATAACCAAATAAATAAATAAATAAAATTAAAAAAATAAAATAAAAAAATAAAAATTTCACTTTAGCTTTCTTAGCAACAAACCAAGTCCCGGGAGGATGGGGTGTAGTGCCTGTCCTTTGCTCGTGCCTCCTCATGAGGGTTCAGATTGAGTAGTCAGTGAACATGCCCCAGGGAGTGTTTATACAACCATTAGAAATCAGAATTTTGAAATACCAGATATTTACACTTTAATTTCTTTTTGTTGTTGTTGGTTTGGTTTGGGGGTTTGAGATTATGTTTTTTTGTTGTTGTTATTGTTGTTTCATTTTGTTTTTTGAGACAAGGTCTTATGCTGTAGTACAGGCTGGTTTAAACTCATTCTGTTACCCAGGTTGGCCTTCAACTTGCAATAATTCACCTGCCTCAACCTCCTGAGTATTAGAATTACAGATATGAATCACCACTCCTGGTTTCACCATTGCTGTGTAACGTCTAACATTCTTGAGACTCTCTATATTCATGGAAAAGAACATTCTACCTTGTGATTCTTTGACAGGCAATCTTTTCCATTTTATACTAAGAGAGTAAAGTAGAAAGGGATGTCTAAACCTGCAGTCTGGTACCTAAGAACTTAATTCTCTTTTTCAGCTAAGCTACTTTGGGCAAGTTACTTCACTTCTCACCACCTCGGTAGTCCCCATGTGTACTGTGAAGGTGTTGTGGCTGGGCTTGTAAGAGTGTCATGTTTAACATGCTCGAGGCACTGGGCTCAACCCCCAGCACCCAGAAAATGATGTGCCAGATTTCCCAGAGCTGTTAGAAAGATTGAATGGAGCTGGGGAGGCACTAATGAGGCAGAAACAGGCTGACCTCTGAATTCGAGGCCTGTCTGGTCTACATAGCACGTTCCAAACTAGCCAGGGCAACATAGTATCAAAGAAGAAAAGGAAGGAAAGCAAAGCAAAAGAGAAGATGGTTAGTTGAGATACTTCCCTCACATGCTTTTCATGGTGCTCGGTAGGGAAGACTGCATACGGCATCTTTCCGTGTGCCCTGCATAGCTGGAGGGGGACATGTGGTGTCAGCTCACCCTGACAGTGCAATAGAAGTTCAGAGTGTCTCTGGTCGATTCCAGTTAGTCAGGTAGATTTGAATAGGGCTCTCATGGTCTACGAATCTTTGTATGCCTGGCATGGGGCACTTTGGCACACACTGACTGTGTGGCCCTGGATAAAACACTTGAGCTCTCAGAACCTTAGTGTTCCATACGTGATACAGATGACTCCTTACAGGGTTGATGTAAGGATTAAGATCATTCATGCTAAAGGGAAACAACAAGTGCTCTCAGAAGTCTCAGGGAGAAGCTGAAGGTCTAGTTTACTATCAAAAGCTCCTTTGAGGTTTTTCAGAAATGAGCGATGGGCCAAGCTGGGAGGCTTCACCTGGTACTGAGTACTTGCGTTATGAGTGAAGTTCTAACAGCACACATGCATACACAATGAAAGTATTGATAAGACTGATGGTCGTACATGGTCCGTCACTACCCAATTATCCCCTAGAAGTGTTTGATTTCATCCAGACTTGGTGGCTCAGGCTTGTTACCACAACTGCTCTGTAACTGAGGTAAAGGATCAGTGCGACCCTGTTCAAAATAAAAACAAAAGGACTGAGAATATAGTTTAATAATAGAATGTTTTCCTGGAATGAGGTAGGCCAGTCAAAGTCCTCAGTACAAAAAAGAAAAAGGCACGTTTGCAGCCATATCCCCATTGAACAAAAACAAAGCTCAAACTGTGTTTTAATTTTTTTTTTTTTTAATTTGTTCACGTATATGTACTCACCTAGTCAAAGACCAACCTGTAGGAGTCACGTCTCTCCTTCAGCCCTGTGATTTCCAGGAACTGAACTTGGGTCCACAGGCTTGGCAGCCAACATGCTTACCCACTGAGTCATCTCACCAGTCCTCACATTTTGAATGTCGTAAATATCAATGTAGTTCTTGCTTTCCTAAAAATTATCAAGTAATTATTTCCTATATGTTTCTGTCTTTTTAGTGTTCCAATCTCCAAAATTAGAAAGATACTAAAATCTTCTCTTTTTTAAATTTTACCAGTTTGTTTGTCTCTGGAGACAGTATTTCACCTAGCCCCGGCTGGGCTTGAACTGCAAGTGCTGAGATTATGCTCATGTCCTCGTACAATATTCTCGCATTTTTGGGGATTTCTGTTTTTTTTCATTTACTTTGTTATAGTTATGTTCTTAAATTCCCTGTGTAAAATAATAGGTAGATTAATAGGTAGAATTCTACATAGTTATTATTTCAATGGGAAACCATTTAGGAGAGAGAGAGAAAGAGAGAGAGAGAATGATTCAAGTTTCATAGGTCTGTTAATAGATTGAGAAACCTGAATAAGGTGTTTGGCTCAGTAACTGGTTCTCTGTCTGTCTGTCTGTCTGTCTGTCTGTCTGTGTGTTGTGTATGTGTGTGTGTACACATACACGTATACATACCTACATACATATGGATAGTGATTGTGTAAGATAATGAGAGGGCCACTACTGCATGAGAAAGCTGCCAATTAGTCCTTGGCAGGGGTGGGGGTGTATGTTTTTACTCTTTGAAATTCTGCCAAGTTCTAGAACATCAGAGACAATTATACAGGAAGAGATCCCTTTAAAATCAGAAATCCAAGGAGACACTTCTTTGAGCCATCAAGATAGGTCAGTGGGTTAAGGGCACTTTCTGCAGGCCTGAATTAAATCCCCTCCAACCCACATGAAGGAAGGCAAGAACCCCGACTCCTACAACTTGACCTCTGACCTCCACCCTTGTGACATGGTACACATGTACTATGAGTGTGGAAGCACATACACAAATAAATAATCACCTTTTTAAAAATCTATGTGTGTGTGTGCATGTATGTGTATGACAGGGGGAGGTAGGGGGAGATATCAAATTCAGGGTAGGGAACCAAGGGTAGAAGAAACCATTGAACTAGACCCAACACCCTGGATAGACTCTATTCGTGTTTAACTATATCTTGAAAAACACACCCTTAATGCCTTTTCCAGAAGCAACTTGTTCATATCAGGGAGCCTGACTCTAAAATCTACGATGGAGTACTGGGGAACTAGCTCAGTTGGTAAAGTGCTTGCTGAGCAAACATGAAGACCTGAGTTTGATCCCCCAAACCCATGTTAAAAAGCCAGGGATGGTGGCACATGCATGCAGTCCTATTGCTAGACAGTCAGAGACAGGTCTGTGAGGGCTCACCAGCCAGCCTGGCCAGCTGAACTGATGCCTTCCAAGCTAATGAGAAATTGTCTTTTTAATTGTCTTAAAAAGAACAAGGTGGACAATACCCAGGCACCACACAAACACACATACATGCTATTTCAGAATCTACAAGGGTCCCAATCAGAGCTGTATAAATATCTGCCTTAAAGCTGATGAAACCACTAAAAGTACCACAGGGCAATCTTCCAAGCCTGGAGATGTTGAAAAAACTTTGTCAACTTGTTGTTTTCACCTTTAGTTTATCTGTTCTCAACATAAATAAATTATACGATGAGCTGGCAGAAAGGCACTGTCTGGTATAAGGTGTTCGCAGATTTGAAGGGGAAGAGGCAGACCTAGAGCCTATAGGTTCAGTCGACCATAAGTAATCACTTCATCTCACTAAACCTACTCCCTTACAAAACAATGACAGCTAATCAGCCAGCTCGTGGGGGTCCAAGATGTCAGTGAGAAGCAGCAGGGCTCATTCCTGAGGAATTAAGAACTCTAGGATTTACAGTCTGGGTTGACCTTGGGCAAAGGATGCTCTCGTGAACAATGCAGTTTCTTTATGTGCAAAATGCAGAAGTAACAGTGCAACTTTATAGAGCCGTTATGAAACTTAAAGCTGACAGTGTGGGAGCCATGCCTGCTCAGTGTTAGGGAGGACCTTTGGTAAGTTGTATCACTCTGTATAAAAGTCTACCATTTAATTTGTGGTCATTTCTTTTCTGTCAACATTGACGCCTGGAATTCTGAAGCACCAATTAGTGAATTCTTTTTAAAAAAAATTGTCCCATGTCCAATCCCAGTCAGAAGCAGCAGCATTATAAACTGTTGTGTACACAACTTCTGTCTTCCTAGTGCATCAGTAAGAACACGGGTATGGGAAATAAACTAAGAGTCTCCCTTCATTGAAATAATATTCTAATAAGTTTTGGTCACTTCTGTATCATGCACCTCTGTATCAAGCTTGTGATTCTGGCTTAGCCTGCCCAGCTAGGATGGTGTTTGTTCCTTGGACATTTATATTAACTAAATGCTGCTTGGAAATTCACCTTGCTCCAAACATTGACAAATTTCAGTACAGTCCTCAAATTGGGTACAAGGTAGGATTTCTAAGTTAAAATACAAACAACGGGATCTGAAAGTCTCTTTTCTGGAGACTTTTTGAAAAGATTCATTTATTATTATTTCATGTATGTGATAGCTTTGACTGAATGTATGTCTACATGTATGTCTACTGCAGCACATGCATGCAGTGCCTGTGGAGGACAGAAGATGTCACATCCCCAGGTACAGGAGTTAACAGACAGCTGGGAGTTACCATGTAGGTGCTAGGAACTGACCTGGGTTCTCTGGAAGAGCAGTAAGTGCTCTTAACCATGTGTCCAGTCCCTCTTCTCTGGAAACTTTTAGATTGAAGGAGTAAAGTGTACACATTATACATTGCTTGTTTTGGTGAATTTTTACAAAGCAACCACACTTTAGTTCTTCCTGGTTTATAGTCAGAAAGTTCTAAAATAATCATGTATTTCACCATTTGGGGGAATCATTTTTTAAAAAAGGACTATAACAAAGTTGGAGGGGGGGGAGATAGTAATCGAGGATTTCCCAGACAAGATAGCAATGTGATTTTGCTATCTTGCACATGTGATTTTGAATTATCAACTGGAGATAAGCAAAATTATTGGCTGGACCCAGATCGCCAAAATCACATCACCATCCACCAGCCGCTTGATATATGATCTCAACAATTTACTTCAAGGGCTTCAGTCCACATTTGTTAACCAGGTGATAATAACAGGACTGTTGTTAGGATTAAATGAAGTAACACTCATATGGACTTGGATGAGCCTGCCACTTAAGTTCTCGATAAAAGTAAATCATTATCCTTTTAGGATGGTGCCCCTGGGGACAACAGGAAGAGTTATGGAGATCTCAAGAATTCTTTTAGGAAAAAAAATCCTTTTTTTTTTTTTTTTTTTTTGTCTAGCAGAAAAGCTGGATCAGAATGGCTCAGGGGTGTTATCACAGAGCTCCAGGACTCACAGCAGCAAGGAGGGTAGATCTGTGGTCAAGGCTGCAGAATGAGAGCAAGGCTCATATCTGGGGGTGGCAGCCAGGTTGATGAACCGTGTAGCTGTGAAGATAGCGTGGCTCTGAAGAGAAAGCCACAGGGGTGTGCCTGGCATCCAAACACGACATGACCTGATTTGCTCAGAGACAGGAGGACAGCCTGAGCGATTTGACGTGGACGTAGAGAGAGCAGTGAGAGGCTCAGCAACCATAGTCAGAGTCCATACGGTCGGAGGCTTCAAAGGCCTGGGCCCAGAAACATAGGACCTCTCAGGACTTCACCCAGAACCTAGTGACCGTAGCACCTTGCAGCTTATGAGAAACCTTTGGCCTTTAACTCAGCGTTCCTTCACATGGAAATAGCAATAATTCTGTACTCGGACCAACCCGGAATGCCATATGAGAGAAGAAACACTAGTACTCCAGGGGTGGAACACCATTCCAGCATGGGTAAGGCCTTGGCAGGATATGTGACAGAGGAGTCTCCCCTGAGTGACAGAAACAAGCAGCGCCCCCAAATCCAGCAGGATTGATTTCAACTGCATTATTAAATTTGTCTTCTATCCTTGGCACTATGTCACAGCTGCTCCTCAGTCTGGATGAATTCTCTCTTTTTGACTGGTTATAGGAGATGCATAAGAATGCAGCAGGGGGCTGGAGAGATGGCTCAGAGGTTAAGAGCACTGGCTGCTCTTCCAAAGGTCCTGAGTTCAATTCCCAGCAACCACATGGTGACTCTCAACTATCTGTAATGGGATCCGATGCCCTCTTCCGGTGTGTCTAAAGACAGCTACAGTATATTCCTATATAAAATAAATAAATCTTAAAAGAAAGGAAAAAATTCAGCAGAATTACTATAGTAAGCGTAGCCTACTTATAATGGCTAAACTTGGCACATCTGATTGGCCCATAGGCCTGTCTGTGTGGCGTTTTCTTGACTGTCAATTGATGTAGAAAAGGCCTAGTCCACTGTGGCTTGTGCGGTTCCTAAGCATGTATGCCTGGGCTGTGTAAGAAAGGGGAAGCCAGGGGAAGTAAGCCCACAAGCAACATCCCTCATGGCAGTGTTGCTCAGCCTGTGGCCTGTGAGCCTCCAAGGGTCAAATGACTCCTTACAGGGCTCCCATAGCAGATATCTGCATTATGATTCATAGCAAGCTTAGTAGCAAGATCGTTGCAGTAGCAAGATTAGTTATGAAGTAGCAATGAAGATAACTTTTTGGTTGAGGATCACCATAGCATGAGTAACTGTATTAAAGGGCCACAGCATTGGAAAGTTGAAAACCGTAACTCCATTGTCTCTACTTTACTCTCTTTAATCTCTTCTGCTTTAATCTCCTGCGTTGACTTTCCTCAATGATGGACTATAACCTATAAACTAAAATAAACCATTTCTTCCCCACATTGCTTTTTGGTCATGGTGTTTAATCACAGCAACAGAGAAGCAAACTAGAAAACTAGTGTTCCCTTAACCTGGGCGTGGTGGCGCAAACCTTCTTAATCCCAGGTGGCAGAGGCAGGAGGATCTCTGAGTTCAAAGCCAGCCTGGTCTGCAAAGTGAGTACCAGGACAGCTGGGGCTGTTACACAGAGAAACTCTGTCTCAAAAAACATAACAAAATAAAACAAACGCACTGCAGTGGTGGCGCACTCCTCTAATTCCAGCACTTGAGAGGCAGAGGCAGGCAGATTTCTGAGTTCAAGGCCAGCCTGGTCTACAGAGTGAGTTCCAGGACAGCCAGGGCTACACAGAGAAACCTTTCTCGAAAAACAAAAAACAAAACAAAAACCAAAAAACAAAACAAAAACAGCAAAACAAAACAAACAAACAAAAATCCAGGGATGGTTTTTCTGTGGCCTGTGGGTTTCCCAGAGCCTGAACTTGAACTCAGAATCCTTCTCAGCATATCCTGGACATCATAATTTTGTTCTGTTTTGTTTGTTTGGGTAGAGTCTCACTATGTAGTCTTGGTTGCTCTCAGACTCCATGTATAAAACAGGTTGGCCTTAAACTCACAGAGATCCACCTGCCTCTGACTGCTGAGATTAAATGTGTGCACTGTCTCACTTGGCCCCATTCGGTAGTCTTTATCAATTATTTGGAACCTGCCACAGACCTGGAATAACTCTGGAGCCTTTCCATTGCCACTTCTCCAGCACCATGCACTGTGCCGGGCAGAAAATCATGCCGGGGCTCAGCTCTGCACACTTAACTTAAGCCCTGGCTGGGTAACAACTGCCTCTGTTTAGGAACCTGCTCTCATATTTCTGAGTTCATAACTGATTTATGACCTATAAATATAGTCACATCAACCTCATTGCTGAATAATTTACATACTAAGGTCATGCTCTTTGGATGAACCTGACACTCATTAGTGTTGAAACTAACCAGCCATGGGCATCCAAGCCAGAACCCGTGGAAGACCCCAAAGTGGTAGAGCCGAAAAGCAGAAAACTTAGATTTGATTTCCTTAATTAGCATCTGGTCAATCTACTTCTCTATAGCCCCACACTCTTCATCTCTAAAATGGGACTCACAGATGTCAATGCTGGGAGAGCCAGAAAAATGATAAATATTAGTCCAGGTGTGGTGGTGCATGCTGGGAATCCCAGCACTTAGGAGGTGGAGGGAGAGGATCAAGAGGTCAAAGTCATCCTCAGCTATATAGAAAGTTCCAGATCAAACAGGGTTATATAGAGTCAGTCTCAGAGAAAAAAAGAAAAAAGAAAAAAAACATTAAAAAACAAAAAACAAAACCAAAAACAAGAATGAATAAATGAATGCATATCTGTAGGATCCAGGTGTTAAGAACTTTGGAATTTTAACCTCTTTCTTCCACATAGCCCTCTTTGATGAAAACCCATTTACAATCATTATGTAAAGAAGCCCAAAGCTTTCAGAACTAGGCTGCTGTTGCTGCTGCCCATAGAGTCTCCATCTGTAAAATGGGCATATCGTGTTTAATCCTCTTCTTTGCTTTCAACAAACTGGTGAGATAGAACTGGCAGACAGGGCCTGGGCAAGACAATCAGCAAGTAAAATGCGCGCCACAAGAGGCTGATAAACTGAGTTTGATCCCAGGAGTTCTTGGTAGAAGGAGAGGCTCAACTGGCAAACGTCGCCCTCTGACTGCTACAGAGGCATCCTGACACCCTCACATCACACACGCATGTACAACAATAATAAATAAGATAATTTTTTAGAAACAGTAAGAGAATTAACTAAGTGAGCACAAGACGACACTGCCGGCATCTTTTCTCCACCTGGGTTAGCGGACAAAACACCAAACAGGAAGCTGCAGAGGTGGGTGGGAGACACGGAGATGGCACCAGGAACTGAGGAACTGAGACCGCCTTATGTTAAAATACACTGAGAGTAAGAACAGAAAGATGAGAGACATTCCCAATGGCCACCAGGGGACGTCCCACTCCCCAAAGGTGCAGATGTTTGTTGCAAACAATGTGATGCGGGAGCTGCAGACACTTCCTTTGAATACTAGCTCCTCAATTAGCACAAGAACAAACTTACTGCTTTCCCAAGCACTGTGTTGTCAAGGTTTAGCTCATAGAAGAAACGCTCACTTCTACTGTAATCTGGGTGAACCCTGTACTCCATTTGACAAATGTCAGGGGAGTGACTGGAGCAGACCTGTTCCTCCAGGAAATGCTTCCACCTAGGCGTTGTGACTAACAGTGCCTAGAGACAGCTCATTTCATCCTCCAAAGTCCTCGCCTCAGCAATTTAGGCAAAACCCAAAAGATCACAGAATAAAGCCTACTGAGACTATGACAACATTAACATGGTGCTTTCCTGTTCACATGGCACTGAGACCTAAGTCAATTTACAATTTTGTTTTAAAGAAAAAGGTTTGCAAGAGTAAAAGTGAAAAGCAGGAAAAACCAAATAACTTGTAACAGTGGCCTCGTTTCTTTCTTATTCATTTATTCATTTATTTATTTTTGCTTGGGTAACGTTTGTTTGCTTGGTTGCTTGCTTTGTTGTCATTGTTGAGACAGAGTCTCTAACTTTGGCTAGCCTAGAGCTCTCTGTGTAAATCAAGCTGACCTTGAACTCATAGATTAGCCTGCCTCCATCTCCCCTGTGCTGGGATTAAAGTGGTGCACCATGGAGCCCAGCTAGGTTACTTTTGTTGTTGTTTGGTTTTGTTTTGAGACTAGGTCTCTTGTAGCCCATGCTGGTCTCAAAGTTGATTGAAGTTGTGGAGAATGACCTAGAACCCCTGGTCCTCTTGTCCCACTATGCCTGGTGATCTATTTTTAAAAAATAAACTTTCAGGCTGGTGAGGCACAGAGGGTGAAGGCACTTGCTGCCAACCTCTGAGTTTGATCCCCAGAACTCACATGGTGAAAGGAGAGAACTGGCTTTCTCCCACAACTTGTCCCATGTCCTCCACAGGCGTGCCCAGAATGCACATGCATATGTTCATACAGACCCCCAATAAATAAATAAATAAATCTAATAAACGTTTCTACTAAATAAACTGGAACAGAACGGTGCTCAGTGGTATAGCACATGCCTGGTGTGTGAAAAGGTCTGGGATTTGAGCCCCCCCAAACATTTCAAGATAAACAAATAAAAGGTTCTCTAAGAGAAGGTGGTTTACATAAGAAGTAAGTCATTGTGGTCCATTTTCAGTTAGGAGATGCATTTAGAGCATCAGTGAGTACAAAGCAAGAGGAGGCACTGGGCACCTGTCTTCCCCAGCTGCACTGGGCACCTGTCCTCCCCAGCTGCACGGGCACCTGTCCTCCCCAGCTGCACTGGGCACCTGTCCTCCCCAGCTAGCACAGGTGCCTGCTTGTCTGGGTGCATTTTAGTTTATCTTAGCATTGAAAAGTTACAAACTGCTACAGGCTGACCTCACTGAATCAGAAAAAGGGAGGAGCTCACAGCCTCAGAAGGATGGATGGGATTATTTTAGACAAGTGGGATAGACTGTGCTTACCTGAAGAACTCATCCAACAAGAAAATCAGGAGGCAGGGGAAGTCAATGGAAATATAAATGCCATTGTTTTGTGCCAAATCAGAGCAGCAGCCATTCTGCCTTCTATCCAGGCTGATGCCCACCTTCTGCAGAACACAAACAAACAAACAAACAAACAAATTCGTCTCACTTTCACTGCTCTGCATCTCCAAGACTGTTATGAAGTAAAGATGGCTGTTTCTCACAGTTTATCTAGTGTTTTCCTGGCTGGGAGATAACTTTGTAAAGTGTCTGCTTGGCAAGCATGAGGGCCTGAATTCGGGCCTCAGAACCCCCTTTAAAGAGCCTGTGTCTTAGCTGCTTTTCTATTACTTTGAAGAGACACTGTGACCAAGGCAACTTATAAAAAAGAAACCATTCAGTTAAGGGCTTGCTTACAGTTTCAGAGGGTAAATTCATGACCATCATGGTGGGAAGCATGGTGCTGGAACAGTAGTGAGAATTTACATATGAATGACAAACACAAGGCAGAGAGAGAGAGAGAGAGAGAGAGAGAGAGAGAGAGAGATAACCCCTAGTGACACACCTCCTCTAGCAAGGCCACACCTCCCAGTCCTTCCCAAACAGTTTCACCAACTGGGGACCAAGTATATCAGCCTCCAAGACCATTCTTAAACCATCACAAGGAAGCATGGTATCATATACTTGTAATCCCAGTGCCAGAGAGTCAAAGACAGAAAGATTCTCGGAGCTCACTGGCCAGCCAGATGAGCCTACTAGGATGCATGCCAGGCCAGCAAAATAGCCTGTTTCAAAAAATCAAAGTGGGTGGTGTCAGACACTGACTTCTGACATCCATGTGAGCACCCACCCACACCTGTGAAGATTTGTGTAAGACCCCCCCTCCTCCACGAAGGGAGGACCTCCTTCAAGCCTCAGGAATTCTCTGCCACCCAGTAACTCACAAGACATCCTTCTTGATGCAACAGCAAGAGGTATATTTCGGGATCAGTCAACTGATGGTCAATTCATAACCCATGCAGGAGGAGGAATTGACCAGACAGCCTGATCAGGGGCGGTCTTATATAGGGGAACCCACAAACGGGAGGGGGAGGGGAGGGGGTGAAGGGGTAACCAAGGAAACATAACATAAAAACAGTGGAAAGTCAGCTAGTTCCTGGAACCACCCAGATGACTTGAATCTTTCTTTGTGGTCAGGAATGTGTCTTCCTGTTTTGGGTCTTCCCCACCCACAGGTGGGTTCTTTTCCCTGAGGTCTGAGGAATGTTAATTAGCCCCTCCCTTCCTCTCTTGAATGTTAATCCAGCAAGTGTCCTCTGACTAAGAGATAATGTACCCCTCCCAGAATATAAAATGTATGCCAGGGGCAGTAAAGGCATAAAATCTTCTATCTAGTTCCGCATTCTTGCTGGAAGTAGGGAACCTGCATTCTTTTGCTCAGGTCTAAGGGTCATAAAAACTTTCTATATTTTTCGTAAGTTTTCTATATCTTTCAGATGCACCTGTATATAGATGCCCATACACACACACACACACACACACACACACACACACACACACACACACAGATCAGCAAGGTCAGTCGGTAAGGTAAAGGGCTTGCAACTAAGCCTGAAGTCCTAAATCCACATGGAGTTGACATGGTGGAAGTGAGAACCAGCTCCGGCAAGCTGTCCTCTGGCCTCCTGTCTTGTTCTGTGGAGCATGTGCTCCTTACAGACACATGCAGATAAAATGAAATTATTAAAAAATCTAATATTTTACAATAGAGTTTCATTTTTATTTTACCAAACTTAAAATTTCAGAGAAATTTTGGCTTTATCCTTGATATTTTTACCAGTTGCAAACAGTTCTCAAGGCTTTCTGTCTTCAGTGTTCTGCCCTAGAAGGAGCCTTTTGCTTTCCTTTTCCTTTTTCAGAGTCATTTATTTTTATTTTACGTGTATGTGTGGTTTGCCTGCATGTATGTCTGTGCATCGTGTGGACAGTGCCTGCAGAGGTCAGAAGAAGGCATGGGATCCTCTGGGACTGGGGTTACAGATGTTGCAAGCTGCCATGTGCATTCTAGGATTCGAACCCAGATCCTCTGGAAGAGCAGCTAGTGCTCTTAACTGCTGAACTATATCTCTAGCCCAGCATTTTGCTTTTTGACATGTCTGGGAGCCTTCAGTGTCTGTGAATCCAGGTCCCAGTGCTTTTAGTAGCTCATTGGTCTGCTGAAAAAAAAGTCACAGATTCAAGAAGCTTCTAGTTTTCCATCTTTTAAAAATTGAATTTAATTTTTGAGAAAGGGTCTCACTATGCTGGCTAGTCTAGACACATTATGTAGACAAGGCTGGCCTTTAACTCATAGAGATCTTCCTGCTTCTGCCTCCCAAGTGCTGTTATCAGAGGCATGAGCCACAACACATGCTTTATTTTATTTTTTTAACTTGTTTGTGTTGTGTATGTTTGCCTGCATGTGTGTATGTACCCTATGTGGGTGCCTGGTGCACACAGAAGCCAGAAAATGACAATGGCTCTCCCAAGACTGGAGTTAGAAATGGCTGTGGGCTACCATGTGGATGCTGGGACTCGAACCCTGTCCTGTGGAAGAACAGTCAGCACTCTTATGCGCTGAGTCATTTCTCCAGTGCCCCCTCATTTCGATTTTCATCTTTAAATATCCGTGCCCTGTCATGCCAGAATAATCAGTGGATTTTAAAGCAAGGATCCCGAAAACATTTCTAATGACTGTTTTGCCCATGAAGATGTAGTGTTGATAATTAACAGGAAAGAAATAAACACTTCTATTTCCTAAGCATCTGGCCCAAATGTTTTGTACATATTCAAAACTTCATAAATAAGGAAAGTGAGGTGCAGAGGGCTCTAGTCATTGCCCCAGGCTACATAAATAGAAAATGGCAGAACTGGAGTCCTGCTCATGGCTACTGAGATTCAGGTTCTGCTCACTCCTGGGAACTCTCCTAAGGCCTATGATGGACTAGCACCAGGCTGAGAAGGACTAGGAAAGTCTTTGAGAATGGATGACTTCTGAGGTGAGGGTCTTCAGAGTAAAAGCAACTCTCCCCTTCAGTGACAAAAAGAGAAGGCAGGGGCTACCCTTTAGACCAATACCTCTCAGCCTTTCTAACGCTGCAACTCTTTGTTATAGCCCCTCATGTTGTGGTGACCCCAACCATAAAATTATTACCGTTGCTACTCTATAACTGTGATTTTGCTACTGTTATGAATCGTAATGTAAATATTTTTGGAGGTTTGTGACTCACAGGTTGAGAACCTCTGCTACAGAGGCAGCTGTGTGGTGAATTGTGTGGGGCTAGAGTTGGAGGTGCTTGGGCTCAAATCTTTTCATTAAGGGGTCATGGCTAACAACCCTGGCAGAAGCAGGGAGGTATTTTAAGGAAAGACATGTGTGCCCCTCCAGCTAGCTATCAAACTACTGAAAAAAAACATGAATACCTCCCCACACTCCCCACACACACCTCCATGGAATTTCCCCAGGAGTCTCATGGTGGAAGAAGTAGAAGGTTGGAGCCCTGCTACCAGTCACACGGGGAACTTGGCTCACAGAAATAAAATCTCCCAGTTGTCAAACTATGTTGGAAAAGAGACTGGAAACAATACCTGACATGGGTGCTGGGAATCGAACCTGGGTCCTCTGGAAGAGCAGTGCCATCTCTCCAGCCTAGAAGTGCTTAGTCTTGCAAACTTTTTGCCCTCTGTTTAAACCTAAACTTGAATGTTGAGATCTGAAAGGTGAAGCTAGGGACGGGTCATTGAACGTTATCTCTTGTGCTTACCACCGAATAAATCTCCTTTCCCTGATTTCATGTTCTTTATGTCTTTAATTGGCACATTAAGGATGAGTGGTCCAGCTTAGTGTGTCAGGGCTGTCGGGGCCTGAACAACTGCAGGAACACTCCTACGGTCCCTCAGCTATGCTGCACCTCCTTTTCCTTGTGTGAACCAGGGATGGGATAGGATGTGAACTGGGATTTCCTGCAACACTATCTTGGATTACAATTGGAAGCAGCTCACAGTTTCCAATATATAATGCTTTGCTTCCTTGGGATTGGTTAGCTTTAATTTTTTTACATGAATATATTTTACATGAATGTGTACACACACACACACACACACACACACACACACACACAAACACACGCACATGCCATGGCATACAAGTAGAGATCAAGACAAATTGCTTCCTCATGGCTATATTTCACAAACCCTTTAAGTTTCAAAAATGCCTGATACTTTCCAGAGACCCTTCCTTGATTTCTTTGGATTACGCAGATCATTCTTATGGAGTAGCTTCTAGCTGGTGTTCATAAGAATAAATACCTGCCTTGCTTGAGCAACCGATCTATTACTCTGTCTCATCGTCAAAGCTAGAGGACCTCTCTTTGAGTGCCGGGCGGTGGTGGTGCACACCTTTAATCCCAGCACTTGGGAGGCAGAGGCAGCTGGATTTCTGAGTTCGAGGCCAGCCTGGTCTACAGAGTGAGTTCTAGGACAGCCAGGGCTACACAGAGAAACCCTGTCTCGAAAAAAAAACAAAAACAAAACAAAACAAACAAAAAACAAAAAACAAAAAAACCCCAACCAACCAACCAAACAAACAAAAAACAAATGACATTGAGAGAAGCTCCACAAAGTACTACTTTCCAGTGTCTATTCAACTGAAAAGTTCAGCTCGTAACAGATCTGGGTAGTAGTGTCTACCAAGCAAAGCAAATACGACCCACAGGGCCAGGGCACCACTTGGCTTCTCTGAGTGAGAGGATGGGTCCACTTCTCTGCTTCTCCCAGAGGAACCTTAAAAGTGCAGGAAACTCCACAGACCACCAGAAGGCACTCACACAAGACCCTGTCACTTAGCCAGAGACTAAGTCCATCCAGAGGGGGCCTGGCTTAAGCTCCGGTCCACACACTTGTCAAAGGCCAGCTCCACCCAAGGGAAGGGGAAAAAATTAAACAGAATCAGCTTTTTATTTCCATGTAAAAAGCACTTGCCTCGGGTTATAAATGTTATTGCATTTGTGTAGCACTTTATGGCTACCCTCTGCTCGCAAGCATCACAGGATCCCAGTGGCAGTACTTTTATAAGCCTTGATCAATAGCTTATTTCTATCGCCTTCAGTCCCAGCTGCCAATCCGTTCTGTATGATGTGGGGGGCCAACTTCCCTGCTCTCTAGCAGTACATGTTAGGAATGCAAACTGTTCCAGTGCGAGTACTCTGAGTGTGTGTGTGTGTGTGTGTGAGTACTCTGAGTGTGTGTGTGTGTGTGTGTGTGTCCCCGTCCGTCCAAGAATGGGACATCTTTAAACAAGGAACAACAAATAAGTCCCTTATTCTAGAAAATACCACAGACCCGGAGTGTTCCCACTCTCCCTCTCTCTCTCCCTCCAGATCTCATTCATTTTCTCTCTTTCTCAACAACGTTTGGAGTTTCCGACTAATGAAACCCAATTTTCTATTAAGTTTTTTGTTGTATTTTGTATATATTGGGAAGAGAGGTCAAGGGTGATATTATACGTCCCAGGAAAGAATCATTCTGTCTATCCATTCCTCCTATTCATAGCAGGAGAGGAACCTAAATCAAAGTAGGTACTCAGAAAACATCTGTTGACTTAATGAATGAACTCTGGTTCTCAGTAAGAAGGGAAGAGAGGCCCAGAACATCCCCTGCTGCTGTCCTGACACGGGAACTAAGGACAAAGGCTACTGCCCCTGGCAGAAATGGGGTTCCCAACAGCTTCTGAGTTTCTGCTTTGTTTAAGGTTCATAGCCCAGACACTCTGGAAATCACAGAGAAATGAGGCCACTAAGTTGAACCAGCTACTTGTGTCTTTCCCAGGAGCAGTCAGTGTAGAAACCCCTTAGAGACAAATACTTGGCTTCATTCTGTTCCCCTGAACTCAGAGATCAATTTTAGGATAATCTCCTGTAGAAGAGACCCTGAGGGAACACACCAGGGCCCCCGATATTGTGCAACTCCGGGAGGATGCCAAGGTATAGGAAGGAAGCCAGGCCTGCCCTTGCTGGAACCTGCGTCCTTGAGACAGAGCCAAAGCTCTCCCAGCGGCTTGGCGGAGGGATGTTGAGGTGACTTTCTTCTCCCTGCCACTCAGCATCTTTTCCACGGTCTTCCTCCACCTAGGGAGAATATGCATGAACTCCCTGCTGACAGGGCAGCTCCGTAGAAGCTGAAAAATTCCCCTTTCTTCCTGAGAGGAAACCGGGTCTCTCGTGAGAAAAAATGCATCTCCTGTGGAAAAGAAGAATAAGGAGTTTAGAAAGTTGCTAGGAGGGATCAGAGAGTGGGGGTACCTCATGAGAAGGATGTCAGTATGTATGTGGCATCTGGGCAGTGGCCTTCGGAAAGACCTGGGATGGAGCCTAGGAATGCCGGGAGAAATTAGGGAAGTAGCTCCCCTAGTTTGCCTGCTGACAACTGAAAACTGCCTCCTCTTCCTGCCCTACCCAGGATTCCCAGGCAGGAGATTGGGTTGGAGGGTGTTCGTGGGGGTAGGGAGAACGTGGCAGGAGGGAGCACGAGGTTGGCAGAGGCCCCTTGGCTCAGGACCACACTGCCTGTAGCGCATTATGAATTAATATTTTTAATAAATCCTGTAATTATCCTGTGAACAGAACATTTTTGTGGCACAATATTGTTCAGCTTTAAAAGCATTAATTTGTTCAATATAAACATTAAAAATACACACCATCGTTTTTCTGTAACCTGGGTTTGTTTGTTTTTGTTTTTTTAATGCCTTGGGACCCTCATGAAATGGAACCGGGCTCTGTCACCCCAACTAAGAGATGCTTTTTGTAGCTGCCCAGAGTGTACAGAGAGGACTGCAGCCAGCTCTCCTACCCAGTGGGACAAGTCTGATAGAGACACTCAACAACTTGGCTTTGACCTGAGGTTCATCCCAGCAGGATCAGCTGTGACGTGATAGGCCCTCTTTTGAAAGAAGGGGGAAAGACTACTCAGACACCGGCAGTTACCATGTTACCCTCCCCCTGGGCTTACTCTGCACAGAAACACAGAGGCTGCAGGGTCAGCCAGACCTTGCAGGGTGAACAGAGGTGCCAGGGAATTGCCTGACTGAAGGGGACCCAACAGCCTTGCCGCTCTGCTTCATGGGTGTTCATCACCTGACTTCTCTGAAGCGTGCCTTTGCTACACTGCTCTCCTCTTTGATCCTAATTATTTCATTTGTTTGTTTGCTTGCTTATAAATGTTGGCTTTCTTACATAGGAGAACAAAAGACACAAAACAAGACTCAAGATGTCATCAGATCAACACACGTCTTGTAGCCTTCCAGAAGCCTCGCTCAGCTTAAGAGGTCTTGGTCAGGGTCAGGCTTCCGGTCTTCCTGGCCTCCCATCTTTCTTTCCTGCCTCCTCTTGTTCCCTCTCTCCCTTTTTCTTTGCTGCCCCTCCTCCCTCCATCCTCATCCTTCTTTTTCCTTTCTCCCCTCTTTCTTTTCCTTCCTCCCTCCTCCCCCGCCCATTTTGAGGTTTAAGGAACTGATTCTTTGACTCCACACACTATAATTCCTTCAGTCATTGACATCCTCTCCTTTTCCCTCTCTCCTTCTCTCCATTCCTCTTTCTCTAAGCATAACTTTTTCCTAAGAACTATGTATGGGGGAGTGGGAGCAGCTCAGCTGGCAGAGGGTTTGCCTAGCATCACAACTCTCTGGGTTCCAATCCCAGCACTATATACATGGGTGTGATGGCTCACATCAGCAACCCCAGCACCCAGGGAGGTGGAGGCAAGAGAATCACAAGTTCAGGGTCATTCTTGACTACATAGGAAGGTTCAGGCCACCCAGAACCACGAGACCCTGTTTCAAAAATAATTGGGTGGCCGGTAAAATGGCTCAGTGGGTAAACATACTGTTGTGTGACTAAACTTTTCCCAGGAGACACAACAAATGACTACTCATAGGGAGCCCACAATAGACCAAAGTGTGAAGATCACCAAAGTCCAACTCGGACTTTGAATTTTACTGAAGTTATTCATAGGAATATGTGCGGGGCAGTGGACCGTGCCACCAGAGAGAAAAATCTGGTTAGTTTGAGCAGATTCAAGAACCTCAGCAATTCTCATACTTGAGAACAGTAGGCAGTTAAATCTACTCCCGACCAGGTTCTGGTACTGGAACACGTAGCCATGACACCCCATTGAGAGGACTGTGACAATCAGTCACGCAGGAACAACACCTTCCACATGCAGATGAGGCATCCCTAACATCTCAGACCAAGCCAATAGGAAGCATCTGCCTCTAGATCCCAACCCTCCTCCAAATGTTTGTAAGGTCCTATCTATAGGAAATAAGGTGCACAAGTCATTTCACCAAAAATCACCAGAGAGTGCTTGTCTTAATGAGCTGTGAAATACTCCAGGGAAGAGTTTTCTCTTCCAAAGCTTTCCTGCCACCTGCCACCAACTCCAGGGCAGCGGCCTTGGCTTCAGAAAAGGCCTGGCTCCAGCTTCCCCTCAGAGAGCTGTAGTAACTCTTCAGCTGCTCTCTCCAGGCCACAGCCAGGAGGATCTGTAGGCAGACTGGCAAATGTGGGTGAGCGGTTTCTTATAGGGGCAAAAGTGACTCAAAGACAGCTGCATCACCAAAGCCCATCCCAGCATGGATGACAGCTCATAAAGCTGTGAACCTGGAGCACACTACACAGCTTGCAGACAGCTCAACAGGTGCTTTTAAGGTGCCACCGTTGATCTAACTCTCTTCCAGACAGCTCAGTGGGTTTCCACTTCTTCCAGAAGCTCAGCCTGTTGAAGTCTATTTTGATGCTAAGCTTCCTTTTATCTAAGAGGGAAGCTCAACCTTTATTGCTTAGTCTGGCAGGGGGTGGGGCTAGTGAATGACCAATTTCAGGGACTTCCTAAAACTCTTCAGTTGTTTACCTTCCTGCTTAAGGAGTTTCCCAGCAAGATGAAATGTTTCAGTCTAGAAGGAAACTGTTACAAGTGCATGTTGCTAAATCTGCCCACCCCAGTCCCCTGGAACCCACATAGTTTAAGGATAGAACTGACTCCCAAAAGTGGTCCTCTGACCTCCGTGAAAACACACACACACACACACACACACACACACACACACACACACACACACAAGTTAAAAACAATTTGTTTTGTTTTTTTGGGGTGTTTTTTGTTTGTTTTTCAAGACAGAGTAGTTTCTCTGTGTAATAGTCTTGGCTGTCCTGGATTTGCTTTGTAGTCCAAGCTGGCTTTAAACGCACAGAGATTTGCCTGCCTCTGTCTCCAAAGAACTGGGATTAAAGCCATGCATCACCAGGCCTGGCCTTGATTTTAAGATTTTAATTTTTTCAAACAAGTATGACCAATAAAGTAAAAATCATTTCAAATTCCCACCATGTTCTTCCCTATAAGATAGCTACTGTTTGTATTTCACTTAATTGATTTGAGACACATTAGAAAATTAATTTTTATATTAACTCCTGCTTATATGTTAAATTTGCAGGCAACTTCCAATAAAATTATTCCACCATAAGAAAAAAGGCCCTATTATAATAATGACTGACATCCTTGGTTTTCTTTTTTTATACAATATATTTTAATTACATTCTTTCCCTTCTCCCAGCTCCTCTCAACCTCCCTACCCACCCAAATTCTTCCTCAATCAATAAAATAAAAAAAAAAAAAAGAAAAGAAAAACAACATAAAACAAAAATCAAAACAGGCAAGCTTAAGTCAAGAAAGCAAAAAATTATGAAAATTAAACACACAAAAAACCAGGGAGTCCATTTTTAACTTAGTGACATCATAGGCTTTTTTTCACAGAGCTTTATACTATTCTGGAGATGTTTACTTTAAAATGCACACAGCATTCAACCTGTACAGAAAAATATGTAGTGCCCCATAATCTCACTTCCTAAAGATAAACAGTATTATTTTTAAAAGTCTTTTAAGTTTGGGTATGTAAGCTCACCTGCGTTTAACTTCTAACACACCTTTGTGACCTGCCCTTTTCCATTTATGATACTTGTATTTTTTCATGTCAGTACATATATGCTGCCCTTTTTAACTGCTACGTAGAATTCCATTTCATTCCATGAAATTAGTGTTCTGTAATTCACTTCAGCAGTATGATTGGAAACTGATTCCAATTTTTCTCTACTTTTCTAACTTCTCACTGCTGTAAGGAATGACATGAAATATCACGACATGTATCTCTGTCACTTATCTCATTGCTCTCTTAGAAAAAAAGTTCCCAAAAGGAAACTTGCTGACAAAATACAACTTTCTTCTTTGGTTTTAATCGGATCTTAGTATGTTTATTTATTAGTCAACCTGGCCTTGTATAAAGGGTCACACCTTGTGAATAAATTTCCATGTGACTTAGGACAATATTACTAATAGCTTTTTCCAAGCCCCAAATTCTTGAAATGTGTACTCTGTTATCATCTTCTAGAACATTCCTGGTTGGTTTGTCAGTTTCTGGTCTTGATGAACTTTCTGGAATTTACTTGCAATGTGGTATAAGGATATTCAGAGGTACTTATAACTTTTATGAAGTCATCAATACTCTCCCCACTAGTGTGAAATATCTCCTTCATTATTCGTGAGTCTCTGCATTCAGGAGCCCACCTCAATTGATCTGTCTCTTCCTGCTCCAGCAACATAGCGTTTTAGTTACTGCAGTTTTAGATCACTAGGAATAAGTCATCTGTTTTCATTATTCTCTTGGCTGCAGCATTTGGTAAATACTACAGTTAGCTCTATCAGTGAGTACATGCATACACACACACACACACACACACACACACACACACACACACACACACCATATTAAAATTGTATATTGATTTCAGAAGAACTCATGTCTTTTCCAAAATCTAGTCTTTCCAGGATTCTGGCAGCTGTCCCTCCATTTCTTTTATGCCTTCTAGCATAAAGAATCCTCATAAATAATGTATGTAGTTGTGTTACACTTATTTGTAAATACTTTACTTAGAATATATATATATATATATATATATATATATATATATATAGTGTGTGTGTGTGTGTGTGTGTGTCTGTCTGAATGTGTAGACATATGCAGGTGCCTGGTGATACACATGCAAAGGTCAGAGGACAACCTAAAGAGTTCTCTCCTTCCATCCTGTAGACTCCAGGGATAGAAGACAGGTCCCCAGATGTGGCAGCACACGCTCTCTCTCACTGAGTTACCCCACAAGCCCAGAGTT
>JANHMN010000002.1:158878515-158900630 GCA_030674055.1 Rhabdomys pumilio | reverse complement strand
CTCTGGGAGTGCTAGGGACCTCTGCAAGAACAGCAAATGCTCTGACTTTGGGAGTGCTAGGGACCTCTGCAAGAATAGCAAATGCTCTTAACTGCTGAGACATCTCTCTAGCCCTAAAAGCCAATGTTCAAACCAGATGTGATACCTCATACCTATAATCCCAACACTTCAGGGGACTAAAGAAGGAGGATTATTTTGAGTTCAAGGCTAGCCTGGACTACATAGTGAATTCCAGGACACCCTGGGCTACAGAGTAAGACCCTTACACAAAATAAAATTAATTGAAATAAAACTCATCCTGGTCTACAGATCAAGTTCCAGGCAAGCTGGGCCTTCATTGCAAGACCCTACCTCAAAATAAATAAATAAATAAATAAATAAATAAATAAATAAGTTTGATTTAGTTATTGGAAAACTTTGGGATACTAGGGTTCTACTTTAAAGTGTGTGTGTGTGTGTGTGTGTGTGTGTCTGTGTGTGTGTGTGTGTGTGACAGACAGAGATGTGTTAATGTGTCTGAGTGTATATATGTGAGATGTGTGTAATGTATATGTTCATAAGTGTATGTGTGTGTACATATTCATGGGTTTTTGAGTGTCATGTGTGTGCATACCAGTATGAGTTCCACAGCATGCGCATGAGATCAGAGGACAACTTTTGGTGCTGGGCTTCACCTTCCATCTTGAGATAAGGTCACCTGTTGTTCACTGCTCTGTACCCCAGACCTATGAGCTTCCAGGAACTCTCCCATCCATCCCCCCAAACGAGCACTGGAGTTACAGATGTATGCTACTGCACCCAGCTTTTACATGGGTACCCCAACTTTTCTGAGTACCCCAACTCCAGTCTCCAATTTGATCTTAATCCACTTACCCATCTACCCAGACCAGGAATCTACTTTCCAATAATAAGTTTTATAGGCCAGGAGGTGGTGGTGCATGCCTTTAATCCCAGCACTGGGGAGGCAGAGGCAGGCAGATTTCTGAGTTCGAGGCCAGCCTGGTCTACAGAGTGAGTTCCAGGACAGCCAGGACTACACAGAGAAACCCTGTCTCGAAAAACAAAACAAAACAAAACAAAACAAAACAAAACAAAACAAAACAAAACAAGACAAAACAAAAAAGTTTTATAAATCAAATCAGAGAGAAAAGTATTTCTAATCAGGGCTGGGCAGATGGCTCCTATGATGAAGTGCCTGGCATGTCTGGTATGTACTCATTGAAAGACCCCCGAGGGGACCCTGTCTCAAGTCTGGACCGGCGCTCACCCACGGACACACGAGAGACCTCCTTGATGCATTTGCATGAGGTAGTTTAATAACAAGGGCCCTTGGGTTGAAACCAGTCCCATGCAGGAGACAAGGGATTTCGACCCAGAACCCCAGAGGCGGGAGCTATTTATGGGTAGGGGTAGGGAAAGGCGGGAAAGTTTGGCACAGTTACACATGATTGGTTATTTCAAATATCAGCAACTTGCAGAGGCGGCAGGATGGCTAGTTAGGACTTGTCTGGGCATGCCTCTTTATTTTTCTTTGTGGCCAGGAATGCGTCTTCCTGCTTTGGGCCTACCCCACCCACAGGTGGATTTTCTTCCCTGAGGCTTGAGGAATGTATTGGGGCAGTGAAGGCCCGAAATCCTACATTCAGTTCCGCCTTCCTGGAACTAATGAGCCTGTATATATTTTATAAAATGGTCTTTATAATTTTTTACTCTACACTCATGAGGACCTGAGTTCTGATCTCAGCACTCATAGAAAACCGGATATGGTGATATTCGTGTGTAACCTCAGTGCTGAGGAGGCAGGTCAAAGGGATCCCTGAAGCTCTTTGGCTTCTGCTGGCCAGCCTAGCCAAATCCACGATCTCTAGGTGAAGTCAGAGATTGTGTCTCAGGAAAAAGAAATGTGGAAGGTAATGAGGACAGCATCCACTGTTGACCTCTGGACTCCACCTGACCTCTACACATATGTACATACACCACACACATCTTTTTAAAAATATGGCTGATGAAAATTTGGTGTCTGCTTTGCAATGTGCCATGAGTGTAAAAATAGGCAGGAAGTTCAAAGACTTGGTGAAGGAAGAATGAAAAATGTCCTATTAATAATTTTTATACTGATACATGTTGAAATGAAAATTTTAAATATATTGGATTAAATAAAATATATCACTCAAATTAATTTTATCTATTTCTTTTTACCTTTTTTAATGGGACTGCTAGACCTTAAATTGTACATGAGACTCGTTCTGTATGTCTACTGCAAACCATTTCTCTAGGTCCTTAAATAACAACAATCGTCTGATCCTTAAAGGTGCTAGATCTAGGTCAGCGTGGCAAAATGTCTATAATTAACATGCAGAGGCTGAGGCAGGAGGATTGCTGCAACTTTAAAGCCAGCTGTGATACATAACAAAATCTCTCTCTCTCTCTCTCTCTCTCTCTCTCTCTCTCTCAAAAAACAAACAAAAAAAACAAACAAACAAAAAAAAAAAGCAAAACAAAACAAATGTTCAGGCACCGTGATGGTACACACTGTAAAACTCAGCACTCAGGAGGAAGATACAGGCAAATCTCCCTAAGTTCAAGACCAGCCTGGTCTGCATAGTTCTAGACCAGCCAGGGTTACATACTGAGACTGTATCAAAACCAACCCAACAACTATTAGAACTACATTTGCTTTTGTTTGTTTGAAATATTTTGTTTTGTTTTTCAAAGACAACCCTATCTCTGTGTAGCCCTGGCTGACCTGGACCTTGCTCTGGAGACCAGGCTGGCCTTGAACTCAGGATCTACCTGCCTTTGTCTCCTGAGTTCTGGGATTAAAGCCTGTGACACCAGGCTTTACATTCACTTTTAACAAACCATACTGCCCTATCATCTGAATATACTAAGTATGTTTACAAAATCTGTTATCTTTAATATTGAGGTTATTTTTTTCTTCCTTTATTTTGATAACTATATACAAATGTGTCTGGCAAGTTTGAAATCTGTGTACAGGAGATCACAGGACCAAACCTGCTCTGAAAACTCCTTTTGGCAATACTGCAGAAACATGCTGGCAAGGTCAAGTGGTTTTTGGGAAACCATTAGTAAATCTATTGTCAAAGTTCCAGCAGAGATAGAGAGGAATAGATACTCTTGAGAGTTCAGCCATAACACCCATAGACCAGACATGGGTTAAATACTCGAGTCACAGTAGGGGAATCAATTGCCAAGGATGACTTTTTAGGCTGTTGTTTTGCTTTGTTTTGTTTTGTTTTGTTGAGACGGACAAAGTCTCTATGAAGCCCTGGATATACTGGAACTCATTATATACAACAGGCTGACCTTGAACTCACAGAGATCTAGCTGCTTCTGCTTCCCAAATTCTGGAATAAAAGGGGTATGCTACCATGCCAATGATTCATCCAGTTTTCTATATGGGCAACCAGAGGGCAGCAAGACTGTTTGTGATTTGTGAACTCCATGAAAGCACTGGCTTTGGGGAATGAGCTCTTGAGTTCAGTTTATGAATGCCCTAGAGACTTTCTAGTCGAAATGAGACTTCAGTCTAGAGCAGGAGACAAGACTAGGAAGCAGATAAACATGGGACTCATCAGTTACAAACACTTATCTGGAGTCTCCATGGGCCTGACTGAGACTGGGGAGAGAGCAGAGGACGAGGTGGATAGGACTAGTATTTAAAAAAAATCAGGGGTAGGGTTTTCCTATAATGTCACCATCCCCTTCAGCTCCCTCAATCTTTCCTCTAAAGGGGTCTTCCATAGGGGTCTCCGACCTCATTCCAATGGTTGACTGTAAGTATCTGCATCTGTCTCAGTCAGCTCCTGTTAGAGAGTCTCACAGGACAACCATGCTAGGCTCCTGTCTGCAAGCATATCACATCAGTTAACAGTGTTAGGGTTTGATGCTCACCCATGGAATGGATCCCAAGTTGGGATGGTCTTTGGTCTGCCTTTCCTTCAGTCTCTGCTCCATTTTTGCCCCTGCCTTTCTTTTAGACAGGAACAACTCTGGGTTGAAAATTTTGAAGGTAGGTTGGTGTCCTCATCCCTCCACTGGGGTCCTTGTCTAACTACTGGAGGAAGTCTCTTAAGGTTCTGTCTCCCCAATGTTGTGCATTTTGGCTGAGATCACCCCCCTTGAGTCCTGGGAGCCTCTTGTATCCTAGGTCTCTGGGACCATCAGAATCAACTAACCTGGACTACTGGGACCTCCCAGAGACTAAGCCACCAACCAAAGAGCATTTGTAGGTTGGTGTGGCCTTCCCCACCCCCCTGCATAAATGTAGAAGAGAACTGTCTTGTCTGGCCTCAATCAGAGAGGATGCACCTAATCCTGTAGCATCTGGATGCCCAAGAGAAAGGGGGTGGGGGGCACCCTCTCAGAGTCAAAGAGGAGAGGTGAAGAACTCTGGGAGGGGGGACCCGGAGAAGAAGCAACATTCGGGATGTAAATAAAATAATTAATTTTTTAAAAGCAGAGTTAGGGGAGATGGAGAGATGGCTTGATGGTTAAGAGCACTTCCTGCTCTTCCAGAAGACCTGAGTTTAGTTTTCAACACCCATGTTGTACAGCTCATAACCTACCTGTGTGACTCTTGCACAAGGGGATCTGACCCCCTCTTCTGGTCTCCAAAGGGATTCACACACGTGGTATACATATACACATAAATACATATAAATAAAAATAAAGTATTTGTAAAATAAAAAATGAAGTCAGGAGGACAAGGAGGAGTCTATTCTGGGAACTTTCTAATAGCAGGGTAAGAGTCTATTAGTCTAGAAGGTAAGCCAAGGGTGCGCATGGGCTTTCACAGAAGCTTAGGAAGGGGGTATATTAGAAAGCATGTCAACAATTTCTGAGGTTAGGTGACAGGAGGATCTGAAAACAACAACAAAACAACACAAAACAAAAACACACTCAATTGCTGGGCAGTGGTGGCACACACCTTTAATTCCAGCACTCAGGAGGCAGGGGCTAGCATAGTCTAAAGAGAGTTCCAGAATAGCCAAGGCTACACAGAGAGACTCAGTCTCTGAAAAAAGGAAAGAAAAACAAACAACTCCCCCCAAACAACAACAAAACCCAAAATAATGGAAACAAAAAAAATAAAACCACTCAATTGCTGAATTTTACTAATTGTTAGAGAAATGAAAATTAAACACTAAGTTATCCACGTTATCAGATGGTAAAGATTTTCAAGATTAATAACATCCAGGGGCCAGGGAGATGGCTCAGTGGGTAAAAGGTGATTGCCACCAATCCTAACAACCTGAGTTCAATTCCCCAGGACCCACAGGGTAGAAGGAGAACTTGACTCCTGCAAGTTGTCCTGAGATTGCCACAGGAACCATGGTACACGTGAATACAAACACACATAAATAAATGGATGTGATTTTTATAAGTAATAATATCTAGTGTGAGCAAAGTGGGCAAAGGGTCATTCGCATATCCTGTTGGTGGAAGGGCAATGGTGCCAGCTTTTGGAGTTGTCCTGCAGTGTGCCTTCAGATGTAAACAATAGAAACTCTTTAGTTCAAGGATTTCTCTTGTAAGTATCTATCCTCTGGAGATAGTCACACAAGGTTGGGATTACAACACTGTAGGCTGCAGCACGGTTTATAAAACCGAAAATTGCTAATATCATAAACGTCCACTGGGAGAGAGAAAATTGTGGCGCTAATATTGAATACTGGGTCGATGTTTAAAAGACTGATGCAAATGTCTATGTAATTAAATGTAAACCTTCCCAGGACACTGAGGTGAAAAAAATAAGTTGCAGACCAATACATACAGGGAAGTCCTGTTGGTACACACCTGAAAACCAAATATGAAGCCAGATTTGTATATTTAGAAAAATGTCCAGAAACTGGGCCACATAGCAAACTGCCCCCCATGATTAGCATGGGAAAAGCGGCTTAGGTCTCTCTCTCTCTCTCTCTCTCTCTCTCTCTCTCTCTCTCTCTCTCTCTGTGTGTGTGTGTGTGTGTGTATGTGTGTACGTGTGTGTAAAACTAGGCCCACTTTTATGCTGAGTATCTGGGAATGATTAGCACTCATTTGTGTTTTGCGTATATGTGTGTTTTTGTGTGTAATTTCAGGTGTATGTGTCATGGGATACTTATGGAAGTCAAAGGACAGCCTCAAGTGTTGGCCCTCATTTTGTACCTTATTTGAGACAGGGTAGTTTGATATAGTGTTTATTAGGCTAGCTGGCTCACAAGATGTAGGAATTCTCCTGTCTCAGCCTCCCATAGATACGCGTTACTGCATCCAGCTTTGTGTAGGTTCTGGAGACTCAAATTCAGTTCCTCAGGCTTTTGCCTCCAGCCCTTACCCAGTGAACCATCTCCTCAGCCCTTGTTTGTTTGTTTGTTTGTTTGTTTGTTTGTTTGGTTGGTTGGTTGGTTTTTCGAGACAGGGTTTTTCTGTATAGCCTTGGCTGTCCTGGCACTCACTCTGTAGACCAGGCTGGCCTCGAACTCAGAAATCTGCCTGCCTCTGCCTCCCAAGTGATGGGATTAAAGGCGTGCACCACCACTGTCCAGCCAATAACTTTTTTTAAAAAAGTGTAATCTAGGAGGCGGGCTGTGGTGAGGCAAGCCTTTAATCTCAGCACTGGGGAGAAGGAGGGGTTTGAGTTCAAGGCCAACCTGGTCTACAAAGCGAGTTCTAGGTCAGCCAGGACACCACAGAGAAACTCTTGTCTTAAAAAACAAACAAACAAGCCGGGCGTTGGTGGAACTCATCTACAAGTGAGTTCCAGGACAGCCAAGGCTATATAGAGAAACCCCGTCTCAAAAAAACAAAAAAAAAAAAAAAAAAAAAAAAAAAAAAGTTATTAATGAACTATTTATTTCTTGTACTTTTCTCAAAATCAAGAGTCTTAAAAATAAAGAGAAAACCCACACTGCGTTGGTTAGAGATGCATGCCACTTACTGTTCTAGTTATTCTTGTCAACTTGACATACACTCGAGTCACCAGAGAAGAGAGAAGAGCAGTGGAGGAATCACCTTCAGCAGATCGCTCCGTGAAGACTTTCTTCACTGCCGGTTGATGTGGAAGACAGTGCCACTTCTGGCAGGCTGGTCCTGGGCTGTGTAAGACAGCAAGCTGAGCAGGAGCTGGGGAAACAACAAGGCCTGTGTATATGTCATACATCATGTCTCTGCTTCAGTCCATGCCTCCAGTCCCCACCCTGAGCTTCCCAAGTAGACTGTAACCTGTGAGCCAAATGAAGACTTTCTTCCACAAGTTTGTTTCAGTCAGCATTTTATCAGTCTTAGAGAAGCAACCTAGATGCTCCAGTAGACGGTGACTTCATACAAAAGATCTGGTATGAAGCTAGGAACCTGGCAAAGGTTCTGGCTTACACATTAACAAGTTGTAGGCAAATGGACAGTAGCAGTCTGTGACTAGAGAGGGACACAGGCTAGAACTTTGTAAGAGCCTGGCCAACATTTTATTGGGTGGCTGATTCGCTGCTCTTCTTGGCTTTTCACAGGGATGCTAAGGATTAGAACTCAAGTCTTCATGCTTGCTCAGCAAGAGCTCACAGGCAGGGAGTCATCTTCTCAGTGCCAATCCTTAACTCTTCTTATTTGTTTGTTTGTCATAATCCTTAACTCTTAACCACATTCCAGAGGTCTGCCTGCCCCTCCCATCTCTCTCTCTCTCTCACTCTCTCTCTCTCTCTCTGTTTCATTTTACAGTTCATAATCTATCACAAAGGGAAGTCAGAGCAGAAACCTGGAGGCAAGAATGAGAACAGTGGCCAAGGAGGAGCCGCTGACTGGCTTGCTCTTCCAGAACCACAGTTTGTTTTTCTACACAATGCAGAACCACCTGCCCAGGCGTGGCAGAACCCTCAGTGGGCTGGCCCACACCAATCATCACCATGAAATGCCCCCAAAGACTTGCCACAGGCAACTGGATGGAGGCATGGTCACAACCAAGGTTCCATCTCCCAAAGTGACTGCAGCCTGTGCCAAGTTGGCAAAAACTAACCAGCACCCGACCCTGGACAAAGAAGTACAGGAAGCTAATGAATACAGAGAGCTGGGAAAAAGGTCGTCCCTAGGGATGAGTTCTCTAATTGGTTACCCAGTACCAAGTGATCAGCCCGAAAGCACGTTCACACAAGTAGCATTATATGACCTGCGTACATTGTTTTTACATGGTTTGGAGTGTGTATACGTCAATTAGAGAATATATAACAATTAACACATGAATCTGAGAGGGAGCAAGGGGAGTATATGGGAGGAGTTTGAGAGAGAATAGGGATGTAGAAAATGATGCAATTATCTTTTAATTAAAAAAAGTAAAAACCCATGTAAGCAAATACTTTAAGAGAAAAACCTTACTAACATGATTGACTCCTTGTCAACTTGACACACCAATATATCACTACTAAATCATAACTTTTCCCTTTTTTTTTGTTAATTCCCAAGATCTCATGTTAATGTCAAATCACAAAACATATTTCAACTTTTAAAATGTCCCAGTCTCTAAAAAATTCAAACACTTTAAAAATTCATTCTCTTTAAAACACCTAAAATCTCTCAACCATGGGTTTATGAAAAATCAAAATTAACATATGTTTTCTTATTTCAAGAGGGACAAACCAGGGCACAGTTACAATTAGATTAAAGCAAAACCAAAATCCAACAGTATAAGTAGTTCAGTGAACAGTGACTGGGACTCATTCATTATCTTCTGAGCTCCAAAGAGCTTGGCAGCTCCACCTCTCTGGTCCTGCCCTCTATAGCACATGGCGCTGTCTTTAGACTCAGTTCAGCTCCACCCCACACCAGCCTCTGTCCTTGGTGATTATCTCATAGTCCTGGCATCTCCAGTATCCTGGGGTCATCCCTGCGTCTGAGACTGCATCACACCAATAGGTTCTCCTAGACTCTCTTCAGGGATGTCCCTGGCCTTGGGACGCCATGCCTCAGCTTTTCTGCAGGATCCTTTCAAATTCTGATATCTCTTCTGTAACTAAGGCTGCACCTTCACCAGTGACCTGTCCTGGTCTCTCACAGTGCCAGACTTCATGGTGCTCTTTCTGACCCTTCAACCTTCATTCTGAGAAAGCAGTGTCATTCAGTGTCATGATGCTTGTAGTATCTTCTCATTTAACCTTCACAGAGCTGATGAACATTCCAGTTTAACAAATAAAAATACCTCTGTTGGACATGGTTGTGCCACAGCCCCGCTCTGATCGCTCAACATCAAACTTTTTTACTACTGTCCCAAAGCCTTTAAGAGCATAGCTGTCTGAGGTCTGACACTGAGACAACCTGGCTATAATCAGTAAAGACTCTCTCTCTCTCTCTTTCTCTCTCTCTCTCTCCCTCATGCTAGAGGCTCTCTACATTTTAGATTCACTACCTACCAGCCTTTACAACCCCAATGTTTTTTAACCCTGTTGACATTAAACACAAACCTTGTTTTAAATTTATTTTATTTTTAAACATTTTTTCTCTTTTCAAAATTTAATTTTATTTCATCTGCATCAGTGTTTTGCCTGCATGTATGTCTGTGTAGGGGTGTCAGATGCCCTGGAACTGGAGTTACAGACAATTGTGAACTTCCATGTAGGTGCAGGGAATTTGAACCTTGGTCCTCTAAAAGAGCAGACAGTGCTCTTAACCACTGAGTTATGACTCCAGCCCTTATTTATTTTATTTTATGTATAGGAGTGTTTTGCTTTTAGGAAAGTATGTGCACTCTGTGCATGCCTGTTCCCAAAGAGAGCTGAAGAGTGTCTAATCTTGTGGAACTGAAGATACAGGTGGTTTGGAGCCACCATGTGGGTGCTGGGAATTGAATCCAGGTCTGCTGCAAGAGCAGTAGATGATTGTAACCATCCGAGCTGTCTCCTCAACTCCACAAAGCCTTTTTTAAAAAATGGATCAAACATAGGACTAGAGACAGAACTCAGTCATTACGAGCACTTGCTATATTGTGCCCATGCTCCGCCCCACCCCTGTCAATGGAAGGGAGTTACACACTCATTTACATTCACCTTAGAGTTGTATACCACACCATTCATACTATATTAAGACATCAGAGAAAAGTGAAAAAAATTAAAGACCAGCAGATTGAAGAACAAATTAATAATTAGAAATTCTCTGGCCTGGAGAGATGTCTCTATGACTAAGAACACTTGCTACTTTTCCAGAGTACCCAAGTTCAGTTCCCAGCATCCACATTGGGTGGATGACAGTCACCTGTAATTCTAGCCTCATCTTTTTCTGGCCTCCATGGGCAGCTGCATTCATGTGCACACATAGATACCCTTTTAAAAGGGTAAAAGAAAAAATTCCACTGGGGATTAGGAAGATTGGCCACTTGGAAGAGTTCTTGCAATGTAAATATGGGGGATCTGAGTTTGATGCCAAGAGCCCACATAAAAAGCTAGATGTGGAGCACACACTGGGAATCCCTATGGGGGGGGGGAAGGCACACACTGGGAATCCCTATCTAGGGGATTGGAGACGGGTGTGTCCTTGGGCCAACCTAGCACACTCAGGAAGGGCCAAGTGAGAACAAGGGAGAGATCCGATTTCAATAAACGAAGAGGATGAACATCTGAGTTTGATCTTTGGCCTCTACACACACATACACACACACACACACACACACACACACACACACACACACGCAAGCACATGCGCGCGCACACATCCCACATGAAATTATCCTGTCTGCATGTTTAATAGCCTTGTGTTCTTTTTCCTCCTGTGTATTTATTTGCTAAATGGAAACCATTTTTGAGGATATCTTCTTATACCACACATAAATATTTGTCGCATGTACTTCAAAGGCTGTGGTATATTCCAGTGAAGCTACTGTAATTTATTTAGATAGTCTACTATTTGAGAAAGAGGAAATTGAACAGCATTTCTACTTCTGGACAGGTTTCTGTGTGCTGAGAAGTTGTGACCATAACACAGAGGACTCTCATACACCACCTCCTTGTAACTAGCACCTTGCCTGAGTAGCGTTCTTTTGGGAGAGAGTGATGTCCTGAGTGGATGCATGCTCATATGAACCAGACACGTGAAGGACAATGCCTTCCTTCGGTATGAATTAAAGCCTGATAGTGTGTACAGACAATGCCACCATAACTTTCTCCACCCCTGCCCCATGTTTGCAGCCTGAAGACCGCTACCCTGCAGAGCCTTCTCCTAAGGAGGGGAACTAAGCCTGTTCAGCAGTGTTGTGGACCATAAGCCCTGCCTTCTTGTTCAACTGTATATGATAACCTCATCTCCTATGATAACTCCTGCTGTTTAATAACTCCACCTCCCTGTTCAACTGTATACAATACACATGCTGACCTTCCAGGGTACTTAGGTCCCTGGAGAGAGACAGACCTTTCTTTGTTCTCTTGCCATCCTAGTCAATGCCTAGAGTTGTGAAGGACATGGCAGGGCTCATTCACTCCAGTTAGTGAGCTAGCCTGATCCTCCATCACCATCACCATCACCATCATCATCATCACAATCACCATCACCATCACCACCACCACCACCACCACCACCACCACCACCACCACCATCACCATCACCATCATCATCATCACCATCATCACCATCATCATCATCATCATCATCTATTTTGCAGGGCTGAGGAAGGATCAAGCCATGGCCTCAAGCCTTTAAGGCTGAACTACTGACACATTATTAACTTAAGTAAAGTCCTTTTATTCAAATGTCTCTAGGTTCCACTCAATACTCCCTTTCCAGGACACCATGTTGTATTTAGTCATGATGTCTAGGAATCTCTTCGTTGGGACATTTTCTCAGACTTTCCTTGTTTTGATGATCTCACTAAGCTTTTGTTTGGTTTGTGGGGGGGGGGTTGCTTTGGTTTTTCAAGACAGGACTTCTCTGTGCAGTCCTGGCTGTCCTGGAACTCACTCTATAGACTAGGCTGGCCTCCTACTCAGAGTTGCTACCTCTGCCTCCCCAGTGCTGGGATTAAAGGTGTGCCCTACTGCCCAGAAGTTCAGTTAGTTTTTGAAACAGAACACCTTTTACTTATTCCTTGGCAACTTTATACATACAAACAATGTACTTGATCAGAGGCATCCGACCCCCTCCCACTCCAGGAGGATCCCGACTCCTCCAGGCACTGCACCTCTTCTCCCATTTTTTTTTTCCAAGACAGGGTTTCTCCGTGTAGCCCTGGCTGTCCTGGATCTCACTCGGTAGACCAAGCTGGCCTGGAACTCAGAAATCTGCCTGCCTCTGCCTCCCAAGTGCTGGGATTAAAGGCGTGCACCACCACCGCCCGGCCCCATATTTTGTTAATAACCCACTGAGTCCAATTAGTGGAATCCTGACAGCTTTTTAAAAATATTTACTTATTTACTTAATGTGTATGACTTTTCCTGGTGTGTATGCATGTACACCATGTGCAATTGTGGTGCCTGAGGAGATCATAAGGGGGCGTCAGATCCCTGGAACTGGAGTTACGAATGGTTGCAATCCCCTGTGTGAGTGCTGGGAACTGAACCTGGGTCCTATGGGAGAAAAGTAAGTTCTCTTACCCGCTGAGTCATTTCTTCAGTTCAGAATCCTTACAGTTTTGAGAGTACCAGTTGGGCACTTTGTCACAAGCTCCTCAACTGGGATTTTTCTCATGACTTTACCGTGGCAGTATATTGGGTGGTAGACTGCAGAAGTAACTGTCACTCATCACGCCCTCTCAAGGGCATGATCTGTCAGTATCTGTCATTGGTGCCAACCTTGATGCTTGTGCTGTGCTCTTTGGCCTTCTGTGAGGGGTGTTAGGTTCTTGCTGCTTGCTCTGGAAGGAAGTCATTGAGGTCAGCCCTCCCTGGAGCAGGGACTTAACTGTGCCTCTTGAGGTGGAATATCTGTAGCAATTATTTAAAATCCTCCTCAGTGGGAGATTTGCCTCCCCTCCCTTGCTCATATTTATTCGTTCACTCATTAATTCCATACTGTGTGAGCCTGCTTTATCTTGCTGTTCCAGCTGCCCACTGTAGCCTTTGGAGTGCTAGCATTTGGCTCCCGAATCCCTTCAACATCCTCCAGTGAGGTGGGAGCCTGCCTGAGTGTTTCTCTTTCACTTGCTGACATTACAAAATGCTGCAAGGTCACTTAACTCCCTATACCTCTTATCCTAGACACACAAGTCTATTCCGTTCTGAGGATGTGACTTATTTCCGTGCACGCACACACAGGGCGTTTTTGTTTTTGTGTTGGGACAGGGTATCACAATACAGCTCTGACTGACCTGGAACTTACTATGTAGACAAGGCTGGCCTTGAACTCACAGAAACCTGCCTGCCTCTGCCTTCCCCAGCCTTTCCTACTATTTCTAAATATAGCTGCAATGACATCCATTTTGGGGAATGTGTCAACGGACATATTCACCTTCTGTAGGGATTATGAAAGGGCAGAAGAACCTGGAACCTAGCAAGGCTAATGAATGGATTTAGACAGAACCATCTCTGCTCAACGGATCCATTGGCCTTACAGATGGCACAGTGGACTGAGCGGAGCTCGGTAATACAATTCTCTGTAAGTCTATCTGCATTTGCCGTGAGAACGTTGCAAGCCTGGCTATAAACACATCCTAGCTGACCACAGTGAACACTGGCCAGGATAGTAGAACCACTTAACAGTTTCCTGGTTTCTAAAGCTATTTCCATTTTCATGTGATTGTCCCTTCTAGGCCCAGGCACTTAGGACAAAGAAAATTAAGCCCACAAAACATTAGCACACCATACCCAAGCAGCAGTATTTTCAACAACCCCAAACTGGGTCCACCCAAATAGTCATCTGTAAGCAAATGGATGAACAAATTGTGGTGGATCCAAAGACAGAAGACCACTCAGCAGCCTAAGAAGGAGCTCTTGAGACATGCCACACCCTCAACAAGATACCATGCTGAGAGAAGGGAGCCAGCCGCAAAAGAGCACGTGGGAAACAGCAGCATGTGTCTGAAGTTCTAGAACCGGTGAGACCAGCCTGTGGCTGCGTGGAGCTGACCAGCGAGAGGGCTAGGCGAGGTTAATGGGGGAGCTGGACCACACTGTCTGTGGTGATGGAAATGTTTGGTGTCCTGAATGTGTTTCTGGTTGAACTATATGATTTTAAAAAACAAACAGGTAAGAGGATCTCACCATCCTCCAGGCTCAGGTTCCCCAAGGCTGAGATCACAGGTATGTACCACCAGATGTGGCTGAATTGAGCTCTTTTCTTTGTTTCTTTCCTTCTGTTTTTGAAGCTTGTTGTTCAAGCAGGTGCATTTTACCCAATGTAAATTATAGTTTAGTTAATTTTTCATTTTGAGTGTGTACATGTGCAGACATGTGGAATACAGAGGTCTCCTCAGAAACCACATCCACCCTGTTTATCTATTTGTCTGTGGTTTGTTTGTTTTGTTTGTTTCTTTGTTTTGAGGCAGGGTCTTTCATTGAGCCTAAGGTTCTGAGATTAGGCTAGGCTAATGGCCAACATGCCCCAGGGATCTTACAGTCTCCATTTCCCCAATATTGGGATTATAAACATATGCCTTCATTCCTGCCTTTTGATTCAGGCATTGGGTCTTCATGCTTACCCGGACACTTTACCATCTGAAGTATCTCCCCACCCCTCAATACAGTTGATTAAAGAAATTAACAAGAGCTGTGTATACACACACACACACACACACACACACACACACATACACACACAAACCATATAATAAGCATATGAATTTATACCTTACATGTGTACAGAAATGTGTATTTATCTATGCACAAAAATATACATACATAAAAGTTTTCTCCTAGAAAAGAACAAGGCTGTTTTTCTGTACATCCCTAAGCAGAACTGGCTTAAATGTCTCCAGCAAAGTTCACCTCTGTTCTTAGACCCAATAAAATGTGTCAACCCAGGCACAACCTGGTGAGCCTGAAAATTACAGGTGATTAGAATCGAGTCAAAATGAAATCACTGTAAGTTTGGGGTTATATTAGCTTTGCGTGTGGCAAATACCAGGATTGCTTGTGCCGTACCTTTATATACATATTATATATTATATTATATTCTCTCTCTCTCTCTCTCTCTCTCTCTCTCTCTCTCTCTCTCGTGTGTGTGCTTTTTTTTTTTTTCAAGACAGGGTTTTTCTGTGTAACAGCCCTGGCTGTCCTGGAATGGACTCTGTAGACCAGGCTGGCTTCATACAGAGATTTGCCTGCCTCTGTCTTTTGAGTGCTGGGATTTAAAGGTGTGGACTACAGCTGACTGGCTCAGAAGACAACTTCTTAAAGGAGTTGGCTTCTTACACCAGGTGATTCCTGTGGATCAAGGGTTGTCAAGCTTGGTAGCAGGCATCTTTACGCTCTGTGCCATCTTGTCAGCTCTTACCTCACATGTAACATCCCCAGGTTTCCAGCCCCAGTCACCCATCTCAGCAGCTCTTCAGACTTCTTGCTTGTGTTATTACTCTTGCCCCAAGCCTCGCCCTGCCAGCCAGATGTCCACAGCAGAGATATCTGGAAGCCTGTCTGAGTTACCCACCTATAAGCTGTGAACCACAATTCTACTTAGACCTAATAAGAAGAGCTAGGAAGCTGGGGAGGATGGGGAGATGGTTCCATGGGTAAGATGCTGGTAACATGAGAACCTGAGTTCAGATCCCCAGCACCCATGGAAAAAGTTTACTGTGATGTGGAGGCTGCTGGATGCTGGTTGTGGTGCTGAGGACCAAATCCAGTGCTTCCCACAGACATGCACTGTCTACACTATATCTCAGGTCACAAACCTCAGTGCCAACCCCATCCTTAAATTCCTCCATACAACAGGTGAGTCAGAAGAGCAGGATTGAGAAGTCCCATGAATGAACACATTCGCAGATCAAAAACAAGCAATCCTTCCTTCCACAAACACTAGAGAGACAGACGAAGGGATGAAGAAACTCACCGAACACAATGGATAAAATTATGAAAGTGTTAAAGTGCTTGGATGGTGGAGAAGACGGGGAATAAAAACAGAAGTAAGCTGATTCATGGTGCAAAGGGGCCGGGGTTGGTCCGGGGCACACTAGCAGCCCTCCTCAGACAGAGTCCCTGAAACAGGACCCGGACAGCCCTTGGCTGCCTCATTACCAGACAAACGTAGAGAAAGTGGCAGCTTAGGGGGAAACAGGAGTGATTAAGGAATGGAAGAATCCATGAGTAAAGATGAAGAAATAATTACGCACAGTTCAGCTAGCTCATAAATCAAGGGCGATCACTCCATTTATAAACACAGCAAGGTGAAAAGAATCAGAGAGAACGATGAGCTATTTAATGTGCATTTCAAAGTGAAACAATGGCTGGAATTAAGAGAGTGCTGAAAGTCAGGGACAAGAAATCCACTGTGAAAATCCACCTCCCGAGGGAAAGGGGAGGAATCCTGAAGAGGTGGGGAGGGGAGTTAATACAAGAACACCCCCCGACCCCCCCTCCGACAAAATCATGAGGAAAGCCTGGTGGGGAGAGCGCCCTGCTCTGGTCCCAGTGGGAACTTGAGACTGACTTCTGTTCTCTCCAAGGCTTCCACACCTCACTCCCCGCCTCCCTACCCCCACCTCCACCCCCACCCCGCCCCGGAAGACAGGATGGCAATTCAAAGAGGGAAACTGTGTCAACAAACATTGCAAGGTGTCATAACATAAGCCTGCTGTGTTTGACTTGGGGCTGTGGCAGAGGAGCCCTAATTATCCCAAGAAAGCAGCCCCAAGGCAGAAGCTGTTGGGAACAGCACAGCCCCTAGATACCTCTCCCATGGAGTCCTGGGAGAGATCTCCTGGCTTCTTTGCCACAACCAGCTGTAGGAGGATTAACTGCAGGCCCCACAACCTCTCCACTCCAGGGGACAGGCAAGGCCTTGCACCACTGGAGTCATTTGTGGTGAAATCATTCCAGTGCTGTTTTTTGTTTGTTTGATTTTCTTTTGTTTGAGATAGGGTCTCCCATATTCCCGGAACTTGCTATGCAGCTGAGGATGACCTTAAACTTCTGATCCTCCTGCCACTACTCCAAGTGCTGGTTGGATTACTGGTTGTGTGCCACCAAACTTGACTGGTTTATGTGGTACTGGGGTCTTAGGCATGCTAAGCCACTTTACCAGCCGAGTGGTATCCCCAAGATGGAAGAATTTTCTTTCAATAAAGTGTGAAGTTGCCTGAGAAGGCTGGACACTATTGCCTAGAGGGAAGAAGACCAGGGTTGTAGTCTCTGAGATCAAAACATTTTGCCTAATCTATGAAGAAAGAAACTTTTTTGTTGTTGTTAAAAACACTTAAACTCATGTCTGTTTATTTGTGTGTGCAGGAATATGTACCACATCACATGTGTGGGCTCAGAAGACAACTTCTGGAAGTTTGTTCTCTCCTACTGTGGGGCCTGAGGATAGCACAGTTCCCTGGGTTTAACAGCAAGTCTTTTTATCAGCTGAGCCATCTTGTCACTTTCCTAATTTGTTTTCTTTCTTCTTTCCTCTGCCCTTTCCTCTTCTTCTCTCCCACCTCCTCCTCTCCCTCCTCCACTTCCTGCTTCTCCTCCTCCTTGGCCTCCTCTGCCACCTCGTCCTCCTCCTCCAAGAGATGATTCTTGTCCTGAAATTCTTCATGGAGGGAAAAGGGCCAAATGGAACCGGAGCCAAGATTCAAATGCAGGTTTAAGAAATGTCCAAAACAAATACCCCCTGCCTTACACAGATCAAGTTAAGATTTTTCTATTTTAGAACAATATGCTGGAGGTGGTAGTTGATGCCTTTAACCCGGGAACTTCTGAGGATTGCCACAAGTTCAAGGGCCAGCCAGGGCTACAGTGTAAGTCCAAGGACAGCCTAGATAGAGTGACACCTTGTTGTACCCCCCAACACACAAATCAAGGAAAAATAACAGAAATTATACAAAAGGAACTCGTATGTTGAATTTGTGTGGTGAATATGTATCTATATTTGTATCTGTTAAGTGTGTGGGAGGCTGTGTGCATAAGCACATGGGTATATCCATGAAGGCCAGAGGTCAACATTGGTTGTCATTCTTCAGGTGCCATCCATGTTGGTGTGTGGTGTGTGTACATGTGGGGGGGAGTATATATGTGTGCATAGTGAATGTACATGTGGGGTGAATATATATGTGTACATGTGCAAATAGAAGTCAAAGGCCAACCTTGGGTATGATTCCTCAGACACTGTCTACCTTGTTCCTTGGAACAGAGTTTCCCATTGGCTTGACACTCACAGATTAGGCTAGGCTGGCTGGGCAGTGAGCCCAGGGGACTGTGCATCTCTGCTTTGCAGTTTTGAGATTACAAATGTGTGCCTTCATGCCTGGCTAGTTACAAGGGTACTGGGGATGAAACTCAGGTTCTCATGTTGGAGCAGCAAGCACATTATCAACCGAGCCATCTACCTAGCCCTGTGTTTCAAATTCTGAATTAAGAATTTGCCCCAGGCTAGTAGTGACCTCCAGATCCTCTCTCAGGACATTTGTCAGGGTGGCTTGGTCACTCCTGAACAGGAAGATGGTCAACCAAGACTGTAGCATGTTGTGTCAGGTGGGATATGGGGCAAGGATATGATGTACTCATTGCATCTTCCAAGCATGATCTTTTCCAAAATAAGCTTGTACTGGCCAGTTTTATGTCACCTTGACACAGACTGTAGTCATATGAGAGGTGGGAACCCCAATTGAGAAGATGCCTCCAGAAGACAGGTCTGTAGGCAAGCTTGTAGGGCAATTCTTAATTAGTGGCTGGTGGCAGAGGGCCCATTCTACTGTGGGTGGAACCATCCCTGGCTGATGGTCCTGAGTTCTGTAAGAAAGCAAGCTGAGCAAAGCTAGGAAGGCAAGCCATTGAGAAGCATGGCCTCTGCATCAGCTCCTGTCTCTAGTTTCCTGCCCCACTCGAGTTCCTGTCTTGACTTGCTTTAGTGATGGATTATGATGTGGAGGTGTAAGCTAAATAAACCCTTCCCTCCTCAATTCTCTTTTGGTCCTGGTGCTTTATCACAGCAATAGTAACCCCGACTAAGGTTTACTGAGCCATAACCCAACCCTATCATAGGTTAAAGAGCTTCTGTGCTCTGGAGGGGATTTGAAAGAGTCAGGTGAATGGTAGCTCCTTCTCTTGAACAAACTGAACCTCAAGAAAAAAAAAAAACCAAACAAACAACACAAAGGGGGAAAAACTTAATCAAGTTTATTTCACAAGCCCACTGGGACTGTAATTCCAAGTTTCTTACATTACTATCAGTGTTCCACAAAGGTTCAGCCTCCACTGTGCAATTAAATAAATATAAGAATGATGTGGAGAAGAGAAAGACCCTGTGGGAGACTGAGCTAAATAAAGCACGTGGCATAAATTATAAGCTTATTGAGGGCAGGGGCCTTGTGTACATATTGCTCTCTGTTTTCTCTGCATACATAGTACTCCAAGAATTCAAAGGATACATGACTTCAGTCCCAAAGTCAAACAGTTTAAAGTAGCGGCAATTCCCATAGGGCGTACCTCAGTCCTTTTTCAATTTCTTTCCTTCTGCTCTTAGCTCATCCCCATCAAACAAGACTCCAAGACT
Organism: Rhabdomys pumilio; assembly: GCA_030674055.1. Lineage (NCBI taxonomy): Eukaryota > Metazoa > Chordata > Mammalia > Rodentia > Muridae > Rhabdomys > Rhabdomys pumilio. The sequence goes on along the minus strand of JANHMN010000002.1, from coordinate 158,881,028 downwards.
CCAAGTGCATCTCAGAACTGCCTGTTAGCTTTAAATGAGCTCAAGCTTCGAAGGGTCATACTAGAAGGGCAGCTTTTGAGTATGTGGCCGAGGCGCCTGACCAGAGCATGCTGGAAGCCTGGGGCCAGCATCTTGGGGGCCGCCTTTCATGCTTGCATCTGTTCACTGAACCAGCATAGATGTCAAACACAGACTGTGGACAGAGCTCCACCTTGGCCAGTGGAGAAGAATGAAAACCCACAGGACTCTAGAGACAGAAGCTTTGAGAACAGGTGGAGTGCGGTACACAGAGCCATGGGTCATTATGATCTTTCAGTTAGCAACAGATTTTAGACAATTCCACAAGATTATACGGACAGAGCTCCGTATGTCAGAATGAGGGTGGGCAAAAGCACTAGGGGCTTGAGATACTAAAAAGTCTTGGGGTTTGTGTAGGGCAGGGCTTGGCATTGAAAGACTAAAAGGACTTTCGTAGTGGACATGATTATTACCTGCAAAACAATTCCTGTCTGCTTTGTGAGGCCAAAAAAATATTAATTTAAAGCTTTAGAACATTTTGAAAAAGAGTTTTTAAAATCAGTTCAACTTAGCCAAGAGCTCTCTGGCTAAGCTGGGTTAACTCTGTCCTCAGATTTTTATGAAAAGGTACTTTATGGGGATGTTGTGCTAAACTTTGGGGACACAGACACAAAAAAGATGTGGTCTCTACCCTCAGAGTACAGCCCAGGCTGACCATCAAGATGAGCATCATAGACAAAGGGGATTTACAGAGAAGGATACAGTCTGGTAGCTAGCCAGTGCTTGAGGGGCTCAGCTTCTGCAGGCTTCCAGTGGGCTTCTAGAAGCTGTTTTTTTCATCTACGTGTCTAGTACCTAGGAGTGAGCACGTGGAGGAAGGGAAGAATGGAAAGACCATGCAGTAGCCATCATGGGAGGGAAAAGGCCATGCTAAGCTGGATGTCACTGACCTGTGTTTCACAACAGTGACAAATTGGCTAGAGGAATGTAAGGGCATAAAATTGACTGAGAAAATTAGAAGTCAGGATCTGGTCACGGTGCAACTTTGTGATAAACCCAAAGCTCAGGAAGCCGAGGCAGGAGGAGCCAGAGTTCTAGGCCAGCACAGGCGACATACAGAAACACACAGGCACAAGTACAACATAGAATACCAGCCCCTCAGACACACACACATACACAGAGAGAGAGGGGGGGAGAGAAGGGAGGGGAAGGGAAAAGAAAGAAAAAGAGAGAGGTCAAAGGCCATTTTCATCTATATATACTCAGAAGAGGGAATTCTAGAATCGTGTTCAGTGGTGTACAAAAAAATACCATATCATGACTAGGTTGTGCTAAGTATAGAAATGGCAGAGTGACTTAACAATAGAAAAGTATCCTAGCTGGATACCCTGTCATCCAGCATCCTGAAGCTTGGAGCTGGAGGATCCCCAGTTTTAGGTCAATTTGAGATACTTAGAAAGTTTGAGGCCAACCTGAACTATACAGTGAGCCATGTCTCACAAAAGAAGACAAGACAATTAATATAATTAGCCTCATTCAAACAGACAAAGGAGAAAAATCATGAGATTAAATGACCACAGAAAAGAACATTTGCTTTCCAATTACCAATTTCATCCTATACCTGGGGCTTGAGAGATGGCTCAGTGGTTTAGAGCACTGGCTGCTCTCACATAGGACTTGTCTTCAGATCTCAGTATCCACAGGGCAGCTCACAACTGGCTGTTACTCTAGTTCTAGGAGATCCAATGCTTTCTTCTTGTCACCCTGTGCACTTCACACACATGGTGGACAAACATATATGAAGGCAATGAACACACATGAAATAAAAATAAACCTATATAAACCTGATAATTTTTTAAAATTATTGTGAATTATGTGTGCGTGTCCATTCACAGTTGTGTGCATGTAAGTGCGGGTGCCTTTGGAGGCAAGAGCATTCAAGTCCCCTGGAGCTGGAGTTACAGTTGGTTATGAACCACCCAACATGGCTGCAGGGAAATGAACTTGGTCCCTTGGACGAATGTTACGTGCTCAGGCATCTCTTCAGTCCATGATGGAGTTTTTATGCCCTCTTCTTCCCCCCCCTCCCAAATTGTGTTAAGTGTGAGCCACCAAAATGAAATAAAATTTTAGAAACATTCCCTTTAAAAAAAGGAACAAGAGAGTCACCCTTTTTCACCCTTTCCCACTATGGTGCGTCCATTCAGCACAATAAAAAAAAAAAGAAAAGCATAAATCTAGGACAGGAAGACATAACAGACTTTATTAAAATTAATGTAATTATTTAAACACAGAAGACTTTCTATGTATGTTGCTAGAATTGGTTTTTGAGGTTGGTCAGTTTTGAGATTTGAGACTTGGGGTTTTGCTTTTGCTTTTTATTTTTATTTTATTTTTTTTTCCAGACAGGGTTTCTCTGTGTAGCCTGATCCTGGAACTCATTTTGTAGACCAGGATGGCCTCAAACTCACAGAGACCTGCCTCTCTGCCTCTCT
>JANHMN010000002.1:158838664-158878505 GCA_030674055.1 Rhabdomys pumilio | reverse complement strand
CCTCTCTGCCTCTCTGCCTCTCTGCCTCTCTGCCTCTCTGCCTCTCTGCCTCTCTGCCTCCTCTGCCTCTGCCTCTGCCCCTGCCCCTGCCTCTGTCTCTGCCTTCCAAGTGCTGGGATTAAAAGGGTGTGCCACCACCACCCAGCTAAGTTTTAGGTGTTTTAAATTAAAAATTGACAAGGTATGTGGAGTTATATTGTGTGCTTCAGAAGCAATCAGAAAGCACCATTTTAACAGATGCCACTTATAGAAAGTACCAGTAACTCAAGTGTTTAGGAATCAACATAATATGAGATGCAGAGTACCTTTGTAAAGAGAGGTAAATTAACCTCCTTGAAAATATAAAACAATATTTCAGTATGTAGAATGAAGAGCTATGCTCTTTAGATTAAAAACTTGTAGTTTAAAAGGAGTTTGTTCTCTTCAAATTTATATAGATTCATTTCAAGTTCAGTCAGATATCCCAATGGGATTTTCAAGTAATTGGACATGTTAACTCTAAAGTTTATATGGAAGGATGGGGTCTGAAAAGTACCCAGGACATTATTGATAAAAAGAATAAAGTGTAAGTCAAACCTACGGTGAGTGAAGTGTGGAGGTACACAACTGTACTCCCAAAACTTAGGAAGCTGAGGCAGGAGGATTTAGACTTGGAGGATCTGGGTTACATAACCACAATGTGTCTCAAATAATCAAACAAGCAAGCAAACACAACTCATAGTAAGATTCCATCTTGCTCCACTCATAATGGCTATCATCAGAACACAAAACAAAGAACAAACATATAACAAACTCCGGTGAGGGCTTGGGGGAAGGAATTATTTACGCTGTTGATAGGAATATAAGCTGAGACAACCATTATGGGCATTCCTCAAAATCCTAAGAATAGAACTCCATATGATCCAGCTATTCCAGTCTTGCTTTTATATAGCTGAAGGAAATGAAATCAGCCTTCTAAGAAATACCGTCATCCTCATGTTTACACAATGTGTTTCACAATCGCCACGATCCAGAAACAGCTTAGGTGCCATCAACAGAACAGACAAAGAGGATGTGGAACTTATTCTCAACATCAAAGAAGAAGGAGATGCTATCATGTGTAGTGAAGTGGGTGGAACAGAAGGACACCCAGGAAGTGAAGTGACTCAGACGTGAGGTAGGGTAATGATGGCTGTGGTATGAACCAGGGAGACTGGACTGAAACCATACAACATGGATACATGTACGGACCTGTTACACTAGACTCCGCCATGCATTCATCTTAGTACAACTCAAGGTGCTGGGTTTTTAAAAGCTAAGGTGAAAAGGCATGTCGTACTATAAATAAAAACAGCCTATATTCTGTAGTAAGCAATCCGGTTAGAAGGTAGAGTGTGGACAAATGGCCAACGGCATTAAGCAAACAGTTCCAAGCAGATATACACACCTGGTTTGTGACGGATGGCAGAACAGACCACAAGAAATAGGATAGCTTATCCAGTGAACGGTACCCACAATTTGTTATGTATGTGGGAGAGACTGGTAGAAGATTGATTTCCTATGTCACTTTATTCAAAGGTAACTTCTGTGGGAATTAAAAGCAAAAGTTGGTAAGGCAGTGCTTTACAATTATATGACTGATATTATCAATATATATCTTAAAGAGAGTGAAAAGTTAAGTCACAAATCACGAAGAGTATTTGCGGTGCATGCATTAACAACTGACAAAGAAACCCACAGAAACTTTAGAGCTGTCTACCTGTTCACTTTCTTATCTCTCTCAGGACTTTTGCCCAAATGTCAAAGGCTTTGGCTCAGTGGATAAAGCATTTGTCACCCAAGCATGAGGACCTGAGCTTGGATTCCCCAGAAGCCACATAAAAGCTGGGTTTAGTAGCGTGCCTCTGGAATCCCAGCTCTGCTACCATGAGATGGAGTAGGAAACAGGAGAACCCCAGAAGCGTACTGGCCAGCTAGCCTGGCAAGTACAGCAGCAAACAAGACCTCGCTCCAAACAAGGTAGAAGACCAGGGCTGACTGTGGTTGGTTGTCTTCTGCTCTCTTTATGCATACCATGGTGTGCATGCACACACATACTTATTTTGTGTGTATATGTGTATGTCTCCCTGGCAACTTCTATAAATTCCCAAATGAGGCCAGGAGTTTCAGCCTATTTTCCTCATAATATATAATACAGAAGAGAGTACCTGGCACACAGTAGCTGTTGAATAAATATTTATTAATTCAATGAATCTCCACAAATCAATAGTAAAAAATCCCAGCAATGCAATAATGAGTAAAGGGTTTAAGCAGTCATTTCACAAAATGAAAACAAGACAAAACTCAACTGGTCAATAAGCATACCAAAAAGGGTCTGAGTTTATTAATAATCAAAGAAATGCAAAATCAGGCCAAGAAAGAAGACGTTAGTTTCCATCGAAGATTGACAGCATTGTCAAGGCCAAGGGGCAGAGCGTGCTCCCAGCACACTTGCTGGCTGGAGTGACAATTGGAACAAGCTCTGGAATGACTCGGGATTATCTTGTAAAGGTGACCGTGTGCCCAGCCCATGTTACCATTAATATCTTATTAGGTTTATGCTCTGGAACAATGCTACTCAAAGGGCTAGGCATGGGCAGGTGCCAAGACATGAATGATCTTATTGAAGAATGGAAATTTAGACTATTATACAAAAAAAATGTATAGCAACATACAACTTTACATTGACAGTTTTAATCATGTAAAGCATACAGTCTACACACGACTTTTGCTGTCTCCCTCAAATAAAATTTCATAGCCAATAACTCCTCATCTCCCCTCCCCCAGAGCCTGGTGGCCACTATTCTTTCAGTGTAATTCTGCCTCATATGAGAGGTGCCATACAATAATGTCCCTCAGAAACTCCCTATTTCACTAAATATCCCGTCATCAGGACTCCCTGCACTGTTGCATGTGATAGAGCTTTCTTCCTTTGTGAAGATAAACCAAAATCTATAGTACATTGCATTTTTACAATTTATAAATTTATAAATTTACATTTATAAATCTTATTTTATGGTGTGTGTGTGTGTGTGTGTGTGTGTGTGTGTGTGTATGTGTGTGTAATATGTACATATGAGTGCGCATGTGTCATGGCAGGCATGAGGAGGCGAGGACAGATTCGTGGAGTCAGTCCTCTCCTTCGACCCTTACATGGGATCTGGGCATTGAGTTCCGATCATCAGCCTTTGTGGTGCACACTTTCATGCACTGACTCATTCCTTTACCCCACACACTGCATCTTCATAACCATCCCTCCATCAGTGCACACTTTGGTTGCTTCTGCGTAGAGTCTGCTCTGAAAACCTTGCCACGCTGTATTTACAGAATTACAATTCATACCAATTAGACACAGGAGCGAAAACTGAGCTTATCTTTGATATGGCTTTGGTTTTTCTAAAATTTCATTTTCCAAGTAGCTAATTTTTATTACACTTCATGAAAGGTATGTCCGTGACAGATTTGTGAAGCTGTTTAAATTTACCACTGATCCTGTCAGGAGCACACCACACCTGCTCCCAGAACAAGTTCTTTTGAACTTGTCTAAGAACCACCAGATGAAAAACTCTCAACACTGAAAATTTCTGTTTTATTTATTTATTTATTTATTCATTTATTATGTGTGTGTATATGTGTGTTTACACTTGCACACACCTTCCTGTGTGTGCAAGAGCATGTGTATGAAATAAAGTGGAAATTTCTGGTTTCTTTGGAGACTCAGGTTATGACGCTGTTTTGCTAGAGCAGACAGGTAAATGATTGTTTTACTAAAACAGACATGTAAAAGGATGTTTTGCTGAAACAGATGCAGGTGAAAGGATGTTTTGCTCTAACAAACACATGAAAGGATGTATGATGTTTAAAAGGAATATAGCTATGGCCCCACAGACAGCAGGATCTCGAGCTTTGGTTTGCTTGCTCCGACTCTCTAGTCATCGCTAATGACAGACTAATATTGGTTTAGACATCGCTAATATTGGTTCACCTTACACTGCAGTGCTGAGCTTCACTTGTGATGACTTCATAGACAGAAACTTGCCGAGGAACTTCTTGTGAGATTCCTGCTGCTTCCTTAGACTTGGGCTGGTTGGTGAGCCTCGTGGTTTCTTCTGGATTGAACTGCCCTTGCTGATTCATGTGTGGTGTGTGCTAAGTAGACTGACCTGTAGCTGCTGATTTGTGTTTGATGTTTGCTAGTGGACTGGACTGAGAGCAGTGAAGATTGGAATCGCTCCAAAGAACCATTTCTAAACAGTTTTCCCCATATTCTAATAACCTTTCTTTTCTACTACCTCTGGTGGGTGGTGGGCTGGAGGGGAGGTTGAACCCTTATTAAAGTAGGTTGTGAAAAAACAAACCTGTGCCTACAGTGGAAGCCAGAGGTTCTTTTACAGTTCTCCAGGAGCCATCCATCTTGTTTTTTTGATGCAGGGTCTCTTCCTGGGAGTTGGAACACACATACATACACATACGTGGCATACATACACATGCCAATGAGTAATGAGTAAGCGGATGTAAAAATTAAGAACAACCACTGAGAATGTCGAGGTGGACCTCACTAATGTGGTGTGACATAAAAGAACAAGTCACTGCCATCTCTGTATTCAACAAAACCACACACACAGATAGCGTAAAGTTATCAAAAGCAAGACAATCCACACAAAATTCAGGATAGCTTGCTGGGGGGTAGGTCAGAGGAGGAGCTCACAGGCCGCCTTGGTCAGTTGAGACGTTGTCTTAGTTGAGTTTCTTTGCTGAGATGAAACACCATGATCAAAAACCAAGTTGAGAAGGAAAGGATCTATTTGGCTTGCACTTCCACATTGTAGTCTATCACTGAAGGAAGTCAGGACAAGAACCCAAGTGGTAGGAAACTGGAGGCAGGAACTGATGCAGAGTCCACGGAGGGGTGCCGCTTACGGGCTTGCTCCTCATGGCTTGCTCATTCTACTTTCTTATAGAACCCATCTGCCTCATGACGGCACCACCCACAGTAGGCTGGGCCTTCCACCATCAATCAGTAATTAACAAAATGCCCTACAACCTGACCTCATGGAGGCATTTTCTCTGCTGAGGTTCCCTCCTTTCAGATAACTCTAGCTTGTGCCAAGTTGAGCAAAGTAGTCAGCATAGCTATTTATAAGCATTCACATTCTTATGCTTGGTACTAATATATGTGTGTGTTCTTTTATCTAATTGAGCATTTAAAACAAATTACAGTCATGTGTGTGTGTGTGTGTGTGTGTGTGTGTGTGTGTGTGTCTGTGTGTGTGTGAGTGGAGAATCAACTTGTAGAAGTTGATTCTCTTCTTCCACATGTAGTTCAGACTCAGGTTGGCAGGCCTGGAGACAAGACCCCGTACTTGCTGAGCCGTTTAGCCAGCACTCAAGCAGTTTTGTTTGTTTGTAAGTTTGTTTGTTTGTTGTGTTTTCTTAAAAATAGATATAAACAAAGTTGATGAAACTGGCAGAGAATTCAATACATATTGAGCAAGTCACCTAATTCGTTGATACCCTGAAATATCAATAAAATAGCATCTCCTAAAAAGCCTTTAAACTCAGGTTGAGAAGAGTGTCTGGGCATGGTCTTAAAATGGGAAACATTGTTTCCCTTATAAAGTAATTGCCTTGCCTCTCCTAATTCCCACCCAGCAGCCCTGCCCATGCTCTAGCGGCTTCCCTGGTCTCAGGCTCTTAGCTTTCTAGAGTGGGGATCCGGAGGAGATACTAGAAGTGGCCAGAGATGTTAGTTTCCAGAACAGTGAGTGGTACCATGCACGCATGAATGAATGAATGATTTTGCTAAAGAATAAGTGGCTCTCAGTGTAGCTTAGGATGTTGCATCATTCCTGGCAGCATGGACTTATGTGATTGTTTCCAGCCATTCTCCTGAAGGATCTCACCTCAGTCATCACGATGGACGTGGCCTCCCAGGAAGCATTTATGGACTTAAGCAGAAGGGGAGATGAACTGATGGGACTGGGAAAGCATTGGCTTCACATTTTAATTTTTTTTGGCTTTATTTTATGTGCATGAGTGCTTTGCTGACATGTATGTTTGTGTCCCATATATATGCCTGATGTCTGCAGGGGTCAGAAGAGGGTGTCAGACTCCCTGGAACTGGAGGTACAGATGGTTGTGAGCCAACATGTGGGTTTTAGGAATTGAATCTGGGTCCCCTGAAAGAGCAACAAGTGCTCTAGAGCACGGATCCACCTCACCATTCCCCAGCTTTAAAATTGAGGAAGAGGAGAAGGAGTTTCAAATCTTGGAACTGGTGAAGTCCAACTGGACTGACCCGTAAGCTGGTTCACTGGATAGTTTTAAATGTCAGCTTGCCACAACCTGGGGTGAGGGCTTCAATCTGTGACCATATCTCTAGGGACTTGTCTTGATGGATGTTTGATATGGGAAGATTCAACCCATTGTGAGTGGCACCATTCCCTAGGCCAAGAGCCCCCAGAACCCCAAAGAATAGGAAAATCTGAGTAGCAAGCAAGCAAAATTACTTTCTCTCTGCTCTTGATGGTGGATATGGTATGATCAACTGTCTCAAGCTACTGTGTCTGTAAGTTCCCTATAATGACAGTAGGTAACCTGGAGCCACAAGCCAAATGAACCCTTTTCTCCCTTTAAGTTGCTTTGGTAAGGGTATTTAATAACAGCAGGAGATATGATTCTAGAACTGATGGTTGTAGTTTATCTCACTTTATCTTAAGCATGAAGTGTCTTCAGCAGTTCAGTGATTAGCAGCAGGAGAGGAGGAGAAACTGCCTGGATTCCTGAGTCATGTGGGTCAGATACTGTGTTCCCTCCAAGTCCATCTACTGAATCCTAACCCCTGATCTGTTGACATCAGAAGGTAGGGCCTTTGGAAGGTGAATAGTGAAGAGAAAATGGAAGCCTTGAGTGGGATTCTTAGAGGGAATACCAGTGTAGAAAGCTCTTTCTTTGAATGTGTCCCATGAAGATTCAAAGAGAGGTTGGCCGTGTTGTAATTCAGAAGTGGGCCTTCACCAGAGCCTGATCATTTTCACCACAGACTTCTATCCCTTGGAACTGTGGGAGATAAATTCCCATGGTTTACATGATATTCATGGTTTGACATTTCATTATAGCATTCCAAGTTGACCTAATACTGGGGTAAGCCTAGACAGATGGCTTATCTTCTCTGTTCCTCAATTTTTCTATCTGAGAAACAGAGACAGCAGTGAAATATCTGTCTCACAGAGTGATGATAATGAACGGTTGGGTTGATATTCATAAAGAGAATAGGACTGGGCACATAACAAGTACCCTGTCCATGATTCATGTTGTTAAATGCAATCCTTACTTGGTTCACAGATGTATGCTTCTGAATCTTCCTGCTCTCTTACACATGGTGTTGGCTGTATAGCAGGTACTCAGATTTCCACTGTGGAAAAGCAATGTCTGCTGCTTTCCATTGCAAATCCTCTGAGAAGCCTCTCTTTAGAGATCTTGCTATAAGTCCTCTCGTTTAACACACTTAAAGTCCTGTCATTACATTGATATCCTCCTAGATGAATGCTTTCAACATACATGATTTCTGACAGGCTTCCTACAAAGATATATCAGTGTCTTACAATTAACTTATCGTGATAAAATACATGACAGAAGAAATTCAAGAGAGGAGAGATTTCTTTTGGCTCAAAGGTCAGGGGATATGGCCAATTATGAAGAGGAAGATGGTGGCAGTTTGGTCCATGATAACAGGAACTTGTAAGCACTCATTGTTTGCATCATGGTGGATGAGAAAGCGGAGAATTCAGACCAGAACTAGATGGGATATTATCTTTAAAACCTATTTCTGCCAGTCAGGCCACAGTCACAAAGGTTCTATGACCTCCCAAAATAGAATACTAGCTGGGGACCAAGTTTTCAAACACATGAGCATGTGGTGAACATTTTATGTCCAAACCACAATAGTCTATGCCAACATTCTCCTTTCCATCCTCACAGTCTGTCCTGCCTTGCCTTCTTGGTTCCTTGCAATCATCTCCTACCAGATTTTCCTACTTCTGTTTCTGCCAGTTCATCCTTTGTCCTTGGAGAACACAGTAAATCTTCCTCAAACAATCCTTTGGACATCGTCCCTACTCAGCACCTTCTGCTCAGACCCCTCCCTCCTTCATTACTGCGTGCGGAGGATGCTCAGATTCCCTGGCTGACTGCTGGAGACCTACAGACTTGACTTCAGCCTTGTTCTCTCACTTGATCTCTCTCTACTTATCTTTGTAACCCCAACCCACCCAGCCAATCTGTCATTGCCTCCACCCTGATCACCCTGGCCCATGCCCACCCAAGGAGCATCATCTTCTCCACACGCAAGCCTGGAATGGACTTCCTGTCCTCCAAGGTCTGGCAAAGGGACACCCAAGGGTGAGGAAAGGGCACCAAAACGGAGACTGGGAAATATCAAAAGTAGAGCGGGTGTTTTTAAATGGTTCGTTGACTTGGCAGTGATCCCAGGCATGGTGAAGGAGTCGCTTTCTCCTTCTAGAGCAACAGAGAATGACTGGGCTCTGGCTCCATTACTTCCTAGCTGGGAAAGTTCCTCTATCCTCTGGGCCACCAGTGAAAGGAGGAGAAGGACATCAACTCAGTGGGTGTGGTCGGGTGCCCCCTCATTCTCTTACCCACAAGGAGCATTTTTCAAAAATTGCCAAAACGTCTTTGGTCAAAGTAAGCTGTATTTCCCAAGTGGGGTTCTCTGTGGGACAGTTGGCTTCAGAGTACAAAGTCCAGGCATCTCTGTTCTGATTGAACAGGGCTAACCCAGCTTCTTACCTCCCCACAAAACCATACCAGTTTCTGCAGTGACTGTTAATATCTCTCTCCACGGAGCCCAGCTCCATCTCCTTCCCCTTGTAGGTGTGGCTCCCCAATCTCCTCTTCCTTCGACTGCCTGCACACCAACCTCTACTTGGGGTCTGCATCCCAGGAAACCTGGCTTACCATAGTTTGTGGCCTAAAGGTTTCCAAATGGCATTTGGGAGCTGTGTCACTTGCTGGCAGGCTGATACTAAGAACCATTAACTAAAGATGGGGGGGAGGGTGATGAGGGACCTGGCACATGTTTAGAGTGTATTGCTAAGATGTTCCCTAATGGCAACCTGGTATGTGACACAGGTATGAGTTAATGCCCTTGAGGGTGCAGTCCGGCCGGCCTTTGATGCTTTTGCATAGGTAGCATTTGTAAAGATTAAGGAATGAGACAAGGCTGGGGATGGCAGCAACACTGACTCATTAGAGAAAGATCATGAAAGGCCAAAAATGATTAATTGCCAATATAAGACAAAGTGTAAATACTTGAAGGTATCTTTGGCAGCATATAAAGAGGGTCTCACCTGCACCGGAGGGCAGGGAAAACTAAGGACTAGAACTCAATTACAAGAAGAACTGGACTCATGGGAAGACTGAATTCTCAACTCCAGAAGTTTGCTATGCCAAGGTCAGGGACCTAATTGGAAAGAATAAGACCTAGAGACTCTGAGGAGGTGGCGGGCAAAATATCAGTCAGGTTGGCTCTTGGTCAGGTTGGAGGTTCAGTGAAGACCAGAATGTCTGCCTCCAAGATCACTCCTGCCCCAGAAGATATGGTGCTGCAGGCCCCAGAAGAGCTGCTTTTGAGTTCTTCATGCATTCGGGGAAGTTCTTGGTAGTGCCCCCACCCCACACCCTGAGTTCTAAGTGCCCTCTCTTAAGCAGCTGGTTAGGGTTGACAGACAAAACAAAGGCCACAGTCTTTTCATAGTCTCACATTAGAACTGCCAGCACATAGCTGCTGCCATTTTTTTTTTTTTTGTCCCATAGAAGTTTCTAGATCTACACCACACTTAAGGGGAGGAGTAACTAAAGGGAGTGAATGTCTAGGGGCAGGGATCCTTGAAGACTGTCACAGAGTCTGCCTGTCACAACCTGGTAGACATTTTGAGGTTCCAGAGACACTGCTCAACACTTGTAAATATTGTCTTAATGACAGAGAAGGTTGTGAGCTCCCGTTGGGGATCTGGCACAGGGAGGAATTCTGCAGAAGATTTGACCTGGGGTACAGGTGTCCCCAAATTATTAACTACCAGAACCTATGATAAGAAAAGAATAGTTTCTTGGGGAAAGCCCCAAAGATCTCAAAATAGTGATTAGAGGGCCTGAGGCAAGACCACACCATCTACAACAGAGAATTACATAGCCCTGGCAGGCCTGTGTTCTGTGTTCAGGACCTGTAGGCCTGTATTCTGAGAAGTATTTGATTCTAGACATGGAGAGACTGAATGCCAGAGCTGCCAAATCCAAGCTAGACTCTGTCAGACCCACCAAGTCATGAAGTTATCTGAACTTAGACACACCCCACCCTAAGATGGAGATGATGCACTGTCTTCATTTGCTTCTTGTGGCTATGATAAAATACTGAGCAAAAGCAACTCAGAAGAGGAAGGGCTTTATTTTGGTTTACTCTTCCATGTCACAGCCCTCTTTAAGGGAAGTCAGAGTAGGAATCTGGAGGCAGAAACTGAAGAAGAGGCCATAAAAGAACGCTGCTTACAGATTTAATCCTCCTGGCTTGCTCAGCTCTCCTGCTTATACTACCCAGGACCCCCCAGCCATGGTTGCCACTGCCCATCATGAGCTGGGCCTTCCCATATCGTTTATTATTTAAGAAAATGCCCCCCATAGACTCTCCTATAGGCCAATATGATGGATGCATTTTCTCAGATGTCTCTAGCTGGTGTCAAGTTGGCAAAAATAAATAAATAACCAACACACACACCCAGGACCTACCCTGAGAGGACTATTAGGGCATTCGTGAGCTTCATAGACAGGTGGTCACACTACTCCATCACCAACCACTTCTGTGCCAGCTCCTCTCCCTTGGTTCTCATACACGGCTGCATGAGGAGTCTTCACAGACAGCTAATGAAGAAAGGAAAAGGCTGATCGTGGTGAACAGATGGATCAACTCAGTATGCTCAAGAAAACTGAAAACAAACTGCTGTGGGGTTCCTGCCCTACTCTGAGAGAGATACAGTAGCCTGGTGGGAGGATAATGGTAAAGGGTGGTCCCTCAATGTGCAGAGCTTTAGACAGGGCACCTCGTTTATTAGTCAGGGTCTCTAGAGGAACAGAACTGATGGAACAGATATACACTATACAGAGGGACTTATAGAGCTAGAGAGGTAGATGGCTTGCTGGTTAAAAGCAGAAGACCCAGATTCCGTTCCTAGCACCCATCAGCACCTAGGAGAGGTGCATGTGTCAGCTGACAACCTTCTGTAGCTCCTGGTGATCTGATGCCTTCTTCTGGTCTCCATGGACACCTCACGCACGTGGTGCACTTATACACGTGCAGGCGAAACCATTCTTACACATAAAATGAATAAAACAGAGACTGTTTAGAGAAACGATGTGGTGTTTCTTAGATTGGCTTGTGTGGTGTGATAATGACTGGGAGTCGGGGACTAACTGTCTGCATACTAGAGAGGCTAAGAACCTAGTAGGTGCTCAGGCTACAAGGTTGGAGGCTCCAGCAGTCCCCACCTGGTGCTGAAGTCTGGAGGATTCCTAGAGATCTGTTGGTCTTCAGTCTTTATTGAAAGGCTTAAGACGCTGGGTTCTGATGCCAGCCAAGGCAGCAGCAGCAGCAGCAGCAACAGTAAGGGAATGGATCCATTTCCCAGCAAGAAAAGAAGACAAGCAGGCAGCATTGCTTTCCCCTTGGACCTCTCCATAGCTCTTTATACCTGGCCCTGCTGGAAAAAGCCATCCATTCCAGGGGAGGAGCTTCCCTACTTCAGTTAACCCTTCCTGGGAATACCTCATGGATCTTCCCAGAGGCCAGACTCTGAGTTTAATTCAGATCCAGAGCCATCATACCTCTGTAGGCAAAGAAAAATGGCCCAGGGTAAGAACATGTACAGAATTCTGTGCTGGAATGGTTGGGCCTGGTCCTCTGGTCCAAGGTAGAAGGAAAGAGATGGGGCAAAGTGATCTGGGAAAGAGGATAACTGGGGAATCTAAAGGATTATGCATGCAATAGGGGGGAACTTACGTGACTAACACACAAGGGAACCAACATGGGTCAGATGCTAAATAGTGGAGCAGAATTTCACAGGCAGTGGTTATAGCAAGGCTGGATACTCAAGCTCACCAGTGATGGTATAATGGTGCGTGAAGAGAGTAGCCATGGTAGCAGGATAGAAGCTATGAACAAAGTACACAGAGTGGATCTACTCACAGCTGTCCACCTGCAACCAACATCACCGCTGAGACTTCTGTGACACCTGCATTGTTAGTTCTTAGTTACTGTGATAAAATGCTATGACCAAAAGCAACATAAGGAAAAAAAGTTTATTTTGGTTTATAGTTCCTGAGGGCTAGAGTCCATGATAGTGGGAAAAGCATCCAGGCTGGTGAGAGCAGAAGGTTGGGTGATCACATTCTTATCTAGATACAGGAAACAGAGCAAACAGGAAGTGAAGCAAGGCTGTAAAGCCTCAAAGCCTTCCCCCAGTGACACACTTCCTCCAGCAAGACTCTATCTTCTAAAAGTTCTATAGCCTCCCCAAACAGCGCTACCAACTGAGAAACAAGTCTTCAAATATGTGAGCCTATAGGGGCCATTCTCATTCAAACCACCACATCACTGTCTTCCAAAGACCCAAGCAGAACCTGGAGGAAGACTGAGTATGCCCCTCTGGGTAGAACCAGATGACTGGAATTAAAGCACAGTCCAATTTGTCTTTCCTGGCTATAAAATGTACCTAACACCATTTGTTATGAGTTTGCAGACTATTTGATGCACGGAATCTCACACATGTGTCAGACCAGTGGACCCACTTCACAGCAGAACAGATATAGCTGTGGACATCTGGCCATGGATCTGCTGGTCCAGTGACATCCTGTGTCATTCATCAGCTTCCCTTCATGGAGCTTCATGTGTGTTCAAATGTTTGTGCAGGTGCTAGTGCACATGGGTGCATGTGTCAGCCAGCAGTCAAAATTAGTGTCTTACTTTATAGCTCTCCACCTTATGACCTGTATTATTATTCTCTAAAGTGTGTGTGTGTGTGTGTGTGTGTGTGTATGTGTGTGTGTGTGTGTGTGTGTGTGTGTGTGTGTACATAAGTGCAGGTGCCAAAAGAGGGTGTCAGACCCCCCCAAAACTACAGTTACAGGTGGTTGTGAGTAGTCTGAAGTGGAAACTTAAGGGTTCTTTGGAAAGTTAATTGTGCTGGATGGTGTTTCTCTGGGGCAAATAAACGAGGCAGTATTTTTCTGAAGTGGACACAGGTGAAAGACTAAGGCAGACTTGTGCAGAAACATATAGCTGAAGCAGACACAGGAGAAAAGATGTTCAGCTAAAGCAAGCACACGAAAGGACACATAATGAAAGATTCTTTGCTAACAACGTACATGTATTGGTCTACCCTACATTGCGTAGTTGAGCTCCATTTATCAGGACTCCATAGAAAGAAACACACTGAAAAACTTCTGGTGGTCTGCCACAGTTTCTTGCTGCTTCTGGGGACTCAGGCTCCCTAAATTATGTTTTAAAGGAATGGATTAATTCTCTACTTGTAGATGATGTCCTGCAAAAAGAGAATTCCACCTCCAGGACATAGTTCAGATGCCAAATCAATGACCATTGTAAAGTCCTGTGTCCCAAGTAGGTAGTAGGTAGACTAATACAGCCCCATGCAGAAGCCACCTAATGGAAGTAGGGATGGCTTTGCTTGTCAGCACTCCCAATGACCTCAGCTCTTGAGGCCCAGCAGCCAAGGCTCTCTAGTTCCTTCTATCAGTGACAAATTAAAACGACTAAACTTCGAGCTCTGTGTCAGTGTCTATGCCAAGAGTCCACCGGGCCAAGAAAGGTACCATGGTACCATCACACTGGCAGGAGCAGTTGGCCATGACCAACAGCAGGAGGTTGAACTTTTGTAAAATAGTTGCAAAGAAAAAAGTATTTCAAGAGAGAGGGGGGGAGAGAGGGAGAGGGAGAGGGAGAGATAAGTAGACAAACATGGAAAATTGGGGGGGGGGTGCTGTTTCTCTTCCCACCTCCTCCCTTGATAATCCTGGAGCCACTTCCAGAGCAGACCAGTTCATTGTGTCCTGCATGTATATGTGAATGGGTGGGCTGCAGTGGACACACGCTTCCTCACCTCTTCCAAGTAGAAGCTCTTGCTCGCCCAGGTTCCAGAAGAGTTGGTTGCTAACCACTCAGTTCAGTTCCTCTCCAAGCCCTGCCCTTAGCCAGAAGCCAGAAAAAGGACTTTTACCCAAATGCATGCTTGTCCCTGGAGGAAGACCATCTGCATCTAAGACTTGTTAATGAAGACATAAAATAGCTTAGCCCCTTGACAAATTGGGACCCGTGTAAAGAGCCATCCTGAGAACAGCTGCTGAACCTGATATTCTCTTTTGACAGTTCAACATCTCTGCTCAACCTGTGTCCCTCACCTTTCACAGGTGGCTTTTTTTCCTGTTTAAAAAACATTTTTATTAGCACACATTGACAGCATCCCACTTCTTGCATGTAAATCTCTGCCTTGGTATATGCTTCTTGCAGAACCTAATGCTTCAACTTAAAGCTGGTAAAATAATTCAATGAAGGGGCTGGAGAGATGGCTCAGAGGTTTAAAAACACTTGTTGTTCTTTCAGGGAACCCAGGTTCACAGGGAACTCAGGTTCATAATGGCTCACAACCATTTACAACTTCAGTTCCAGGGCATCTGAACCCCTCTTCTGACCTCCTCCATGGATATAAGCATATAAGAAAAACATGTACACATATACATATATACATATAGCACATATACACATACATATAACACATACAAACATATATATATACACACATACACCATACACAGACAGACAGACACACACACACACACACACACACACACACATGAATGAATGGCTGGGGAGAAGGCTCAGTTGTTGCTAAAGTATCTGC
The DNA here is from genome assembly GCA_030674055.1 of Rhabdomys pumilio. NCBI lineage: Eukaryota > Metazoa > Chordata > Mammalia > Rodentia > Muridae > Rhabdomys > Rhabdomys pumilio. The sequence continues at coordinate 158,863,506 of JANHMN010000002.1, read as the reverse complement.
TGTACAAGCATGAAGACCTGAGGTCAGATACCCAGAACCCATGTAAAAAGCCAGGTATGGCAGATACACAAGCCAGTAGTCGCAGCCTTGGGTTTGGAGTGGGAGGCGAGAACGTGGAGTAGTTAGGAGTGGGAGGGGTTAGGATGGAGGAAGATATTGTCTCTGAACTTCATTGCAGCCAATATAACATAATAGCTGAACTTGAAGTTCATCAAGAGACTCTGTCAAAAACAAGTGATGGAGCATGATAGAGGAATTCCCAGTTGACCTTTGGTCTCTACACCCGTGTATCTGCACACAATGAACGTACTCATGGGTTAATACCTAGAAAAGGTTTGGAATGGGACACGGCATACAGTAAGTCCTGAGAAACTGCCTATTAGTGTCACCTTCTCCTTTACTGTGTAGTGTTCAGCCCTAACTCTGGGACCCTAAGTTAAGTCTACTACTGCCACACACCGGACTCGTCCATAGGGCCCACAGTACACTCATAACCGGCATGACTTCAGGTCTGTTAGGAAGCAAGCTGACAAACATTTTCTATTTTAATTGTTTTACTTTATATGGTATGTGTATTGTATATACATGTGTGCACATGTGCGTGCAGGTGCAGGTCACACACACACACACACACACACACACACACACGCATGCACGGGTCCATTACACAAAGATAGATGAGCCCATCGTGTGGAGGGAGGTATGTGTGCCTGTCCAATATGCGTATGCCTGTTGCATGCAGGCTCCTGTTACTTGCAGGCATGTATCTATGCATGCACGTGCAGAGGCTAGAAGTCAATGTTAGGTGTCTTCCTCTGTTGCTCTTACCATATTCTCTGAGACAGGTCCCTTACTGAACCTGGATTCTGACCAGACTGTCTGGCCAACGAGTGCCTGGGATCCTTCTGCTTCCACCTCCAATGTACTGGTTAGTTTTATGTCGGTTTGATGCAAGGTAGAGTCATTTGGGAAGAACTCTTAACTGAGAATATGCCTTCATAAGATGAGGAAATAGGAGAATCTGTAGAGAATTTTCTTGACTAATGGTTGATGTGGAAAGGCCCAGATGACTGTGGGTTGTACCACCCCCAGGACAGGTGGTCCTGGGATGTATGAGAAGCGGGCTGAATGAGAATGGAGAGCCAGTCAGGTACCAGCACTCCTCCAGGGCTTCTGCTCCAGTTCCTGCCTTGAATACCTGTCCTGACTTCCTGCAGTGATAGACTGTGATGTGGAACTATACGCTGAAATAAACCCTTACCTCCCCAAAGTTTTTTGGTTATGGTGTCTTATCTTAGCAATAGAACCCTTAAGACACCAGCAATGAGGTTAAAGCCGTGCGCTGCTGCACCTGACTTCTACCTTTCCACAGAGCCTGGGGTCCAAACTCTGGTCCTCACCCTTGCCCAGCAAGCACTGTGCCCTCTGAGCCAGCTCTGCAGAGCCCAATTGCTCTGTTTTTGAAACATCTTGTTTTGGAACAATTTCAGTCGCAGGAAGCTGCAAAGAAATGTAGAAGGAAGTTTCATGCACCCAGCACCCAGTCTCCCATGTTATTACCTCACAGCAGCACTGAATAAAACCCAAGAAGTCAGCATGCAATGCTCCATAGGACTCACTATCTTATTAGCTTTTAAGTAATTACATTTTATTTCTTTGTGTGTGTGTACATGTATACATGCATGTGCGATATCTCACACGTGGAGGACTATCTGTGGGGAGTCCGTTCTTTCCTTGTACCAAGTGTGTCCCGAGGATCAAGCTGAGGTAGTCAGGGTTGGGTCAGGGTTGGTGGTGAGCACCTTTTTCTACTGAGCCATCTCTCATGTGAGTTCTACATGCACGTGTGTGTGTGTGTGTGTGTGTGTGTGTGTGTGTGTGTATGAGTGAGTGTATGTGAGGTATGTGTGCGTGAGTGTGTGGTGTGTGTGAGAGTGTATGTGTGTCTAGGTTATCAATATGTGAGCCTTGCTGAGCTGTCATTACCACCTCAGGATTCTCTGGTGATGCCTAAGTTTGGAAACACCCATCCTTTTTCCGTCATCCCTAAATTCTTTTCTACATTTTTCTAAATGATCTATGAGTGGAACGGTACTGTTGGTACCTTTTGAACTAGCTTCTTTCCCTTGGTGTAATCTCATTTGGGTTCACCAATGTTGGTGTGTGTTATCAACCATTCATTTTCTCCCATTGCTGAGTAACAGCCTGTGGTGAGAACGTACCGTAACCAATGTAACCATTCATGTCTTTGGCCGCATTTGGCAAGCTTCCAGCTTTCTGACTACTATGCACAATATTACTATGAATATTCATGTGTAAAAAAAAGTCTCTTTTCTTGTAATAAATGCCCAGGTAAGCAATTGAGATTCGCATGCTAACTCTGCTTTTAGCACTGAGAATGAACTGCACGCTACTTCCTACCACACGACAATCCCATTAGCAAAGGATGAGACTGTTTCTCAGCATGCTTACCAGAATTTGATGCTATTCCGATTTTTACTTTATCCTGATTCACTTGCGTGGCTATCTGAAACTTAGGGCAAATCACACTGGTTTTGCCTTTTCACAGTGACATGAAATTTTATTTTAAAATAAAATTATATAAGTGTTAAAAGTAAGTAGACTGGACAGAGACTATTAAGTAGCTAACAGTCCCAGGGCCTCCACAGATACAAAAAGTCATGATTTAATGCTTTAATATGTGAGTTTAGAAGGCCCGTCTATGTTATGGATTAAGTAAGATTTTTATGGGCTGACCACTTTGCTTATTAAAAAAAAATGTTCATGGGGGTAGGTAGGGGCTGGTGAGACGCTCGGTGGTTAAGACTGCATACTTCTCTTGCAGAGCACGGGAAATCGCTTCCCCCACCCATGTTAGACAGCTCACAATGACCTATGACTCCAGCCTCAAGGGATACAACACCTTCCGGCCTCTATGGCACCTACAGTCACATGCACATATGCATATAGTGAAAGATTAAAAATAAACCTCAGAAGCAATGAATCCACAGTGAAATCATGAAAAACATAAACCTGTGCTGGGTGTATTGCTTTCTTTCAGGACATGTTCTCTATTATCCACTGAACTGTAAACAACAACAACTACAACAACAACAACACCACACACACACACACACACACACACACACAGATCTGTCTTCAATCCCTCAGGATTCAGCACCTATCACATCAATACATATTGAGGGTCGTGTGTGTGTGTGTGTGTGTGTGTGTGTGTGTGTGTGTGTGTGTGTAAGGAATCCTGAAAATCCTTCTAACAGGGTACCATGATGGATGGCTGCACTGCGGGCCTCTGCTGGCTTAGCCAGCCTCCTGAGGTCTAAGATCTAGAGGACTACCTTTCCACACTGACTTGATACTTCTTCAGTATTGGACAGGAGCGAATGTGACATGGACAGAGGCTTAGTGTCTGCACAGCAGGCCTTGTCTTCTTGATGTTCCCTCTTGGATCTAAGCCAACATGTAGTAAACTGTTCAGGGTACCCTGCTCGATACAAAGACTATATGTAAATGTACTATAGTTACTACACACAGAGAAAAGTACCCTAGCTGAGGTCACAGCTGAATTCTAGCACAGGATGACCCCAGCCGACAGTGGAGCAGAGCTTCTGATAGCCCACTGCACTTGAGAAGTCCTGGCAAGGTTAGTTACACAGCAATAGACAACAGCTGCCTTGAAGCTGCATAGGCTGGGAGAAGAGAGAGGATCCTTTGGCCACCCACTCCATTGATCCATGAAAACAGCTTTGATAGTATAAAAGAAAATAGACCTAACTAGAAGAAAAGGGTGTTTATTCATGAGTTCAAGGAACCACAGCATTCTTTAATCTAAAAAAATACTTTAGGATCTTGGGAATCACTAATATGTGTCCTAATGGCTGTCTTTCTTCCTTTCCTGGACCATGCAGATATCACAAAGCAAACACAGATATCTCCTAAGGAGAGCTCTCCTAGCACAGCCTTCCTAGGAACCACTAAGCAATGCTAGCACAGAATGTGTAACCAACCTTTACCTCCAATCTCTCCCATCCTTTTTATCAATAGATGAACTCAGGACCTGAGAACTTTATTTGCAGAGATGTCTCACAGGTAGTAGTTGGCAAAGTTAGAAATAGAACCCAAGACTGCAAAAGAGGGGTGGGATTGGTGTGTCATGTGCTAGCCATGTGAATATAGCTCTTAGACAGGTATAAACCTCTCAGGAGCTTGGTTTCCTCATCTGCAACAGGAATAAGGTTTCTGTATCACAAGCTGCTGTATGAATTCAATGAGTTTCTGTGTTCCCCGTGAAAGTGTTGGCTGCCACCATTCCCCAGCTTGATATGCTCAACTTCCCCACAGACACAGCATGGAGTTCCTAGAAGGGAGGAGAATTCAGTGCTTTAAATCTGGCCTTGGGACACTTGGTATGTTGTCCCGCACAGAGGAGGTGTGTGGTTGGCATTGCAACCATGAGTAACAGACAGGCAGAGAGACCGAGCAAGGGGAAGGAGAATTCTGAGAGAAAAAGACTCTCCCTCTGTTCTGGGGTGGAGGTGTAGGTGGACACTCAGTGGCCGCCTCTGACCTATCAGTGTTTAGCTCCTCTGTCTGTAAAATGTGTTTAATACTTTCATCACTTATCTAAATCATGAGAATCAGGACTGAGAATATGGCAAGTCTGTCCTTGGCAGAATGTTCTCTGCAAAGCAGGAAAGGTCTTTTCTTTGTCTAGGCCACACTTTTTCAACCCGGGCTACCTCAGTAGCATCCTTAGACCCTGAATCTCCTTGTCTTCCCATCCAAGTTCTTCAACAGGCCCATGAAGCCCAATTTCCCTCACAGCCTTGTCAGCCTGACTCTCATGATCATTGCTTCTAGGACTTTACAAGAGTTCCCAGGAGAGAAGCCAGTAGGCCTACTGTGCACAGAGGGCACCACAGAGCATTACTCAGCCTATCTTGTCTTGACAGAAGCACTTTCCAGTTTCACAGAAAAACAGCTCCCCATAATCCTTCCCTGCTTTGAGAAGTGTTTCTTGGTTTCAAGCAATAGAAATAAAGCTTGCCTAATTTGACAAGGAAAAGATGTGTGTTTTAGTTAGGGTTTTGTTGCTTTGAAAAGACATCGTGATCATGACAACTCTTCTAAAGGCAGCTATTTAATTAGGGCTAGCTTATGGTTTCAGACGTGTAGTTCATGATTATCATGGTGGGAAGCATGACAGCACACATGAAGTGGAAACTTAAGGCTCTTTGGAAAGTCGTTTGGATGGTGTTTTGCTGGGGCAAACATGTGAAGAAACATTTAGCTGAAGTGGACACAAATGAAAGACTATGGTAGACTCATGAAGGAACATTTAGCTGAAGCAGACACAGGAAAGAGGATATTCTCCTGAAGCAAGCACATGAACGGACACATAATGGAGGATTCTTTGCTAACAACACACATGTGTTGGTTTTCATTACATTGTGTAGTTGAGCTGCATTTGTCGGGACTCCATAGAGAGAAACACACCAAAAAACTTCTGGTGGTCTGCCACAGTTTCTTACTGCTTCCAAGGATTCAGGCTGATTGGCAAAATGATGTCAGCTGAGACACGTGCATGTGCTGAGGCAAGACACACACTGAGGCCTGTGGAGAACTCAGTGATGGTTGGGGGTTATAAAAAGGACTCAATGGACAGTGACAGGGCTGAGCTTGGCGTGCTGGTACAGCTAGCTATACAATGCCTGTGGGTCTCACATCTTTGTTGATCTTCGCTTCCCTCAGAGATGCACAGCTGAGAACTTCTGGAGTCCCTCCTGGTCCCTCCTGCTGACTTGAGCCAAGGCTAAGTTCTCTGCTTGGTAGTGCCACCACTGCTGCTTTGTGTTTGCTATCCCAACTCTACCAAATTGGACTGCTGGTGTATCTGTGAAGTGTTTGTGAGTGGATCGAGCTGCCGCTGCTAGCCTATAAACTGAACTGCCAATTTCTAGACAACACAGATGGGAGTTGTTCCAAAGAACCTTTCTGAACAGGCCCACCTACCCCGTATCCTTTCTTTTCCACTACCTCTGGTAGGTGATGGGCTAAAAGGGAGGTTAAAGCATTTAAGAACCATCATTAAAAGCAGGTTTTGAAGAAATTAAAGTTACACATGCAGGCAGACATAGTGCTGGAGGAGAGTCCTATATCTTGATCTGAAGGCAGTCAGGAGGAGACTGGATTTCTACACTGGGTGGAACTTGAGCATAGGAGACCTCAAAGCCTGCTCCCAGGGACACACATCCTCCAACAAGGCCACACCCACTCTAACAAGGCCACACCTCCTAATACTGCTACTACACATGGGCCAAGCATTTAAACATATGAGAGTCTATGGGGGACACTCCTAATCAACCAATCACAATGGGCCAGCACACAGAATGAAGAGCCACTGAGAGTGAGGCAGGAAGAGCTATAAACAATTCAGAGGTCCTGGAATAGGGGCTAGTATGCCATCTTGTTAGGACCCTTCCTGTCCCTCCCTTTCCTCCTCCCTTCCTCTTCTTTGATAGGATGCTATGTATCACAGGCTGGTCTCAAACTCATTTTAGAACAGAGCATGACCTTTCAACGCTTGATCCTCCTGCCTCCACCACGCCAGTGCTGGGATTATGAACGTGCCACCGTGCCCCACTAGGACAGTGCTTTCTGCACAGCCTTTGTTCATCCCTCTGCTGTGCTGTAGCTGAGACTCCTCATCCTTGAGTCACATTGGTCTAACTTGAATGAAACACCCCTTCTTTGTCACCATGACTGACAGCTAAACTAAAGCTGCAATCAATAAGTGAAATTCAGACTGTTACCAAAGGAAGGTGGACGTCAGGTGGGTGGAGCTGCATGAAACCCAAACACGCCCCATCCCTCCCCACTCACACAATGTGTGCTAACAGTCAGGATTTGAGCTTGTGGAAGCACACACTAAAATGGTGCATGCAGCACTGGGCTAGGCTGAAAGACTCAGTTTGACCAGCAATTTTTCTAGAAGTACCATTAACTGTGTCCTCTGTATGGTAATCTGAGCATTGGAATGATTCTGTCCTATCTAACAGGCTATTACGAGCATCAAAATGGGAACTACTTACAATAGCCAAGTTATGAAATCAGCCTAGGTGTCTATCATGAGGAAGATTTGACAATTGTGCATATGTGTGTACACAACACACACACACACATACACAGAGAGAGAGAGAGAGAGAGAGAGAGAGAGAGAGAGAGAGAGAGAGAATTACTAGCCATAAAGAAGAAAGGGAATCACGTCATTTGCAGGAAAATGGACAAAACTGGAGAAGACTGTGTCACATGAAATGAGCCAGAGTGAGAAAGACAAGTACTGAACATGGAATCTACTGTCAAGGGTGTGTGGAATAAAAGCGGAAGGAGACAATTAGGAAGGAGGGTGGGGACCAGAGGATTCAGGAAGTGGAGAGAAGCAGGACATGATAGAAGTAATATGCAAATATGAAAACGTCACGAAGGAACTTTTTATTTTATACAGCAAATACATATTAGTAAAGCATCAAATAGATACTGCCCTTGAAGCACACGGAAGGTTACAAACATGCAGACTGGAGGAACCGTATTGGCCCTTTGGGGCTTTGTAATATTTTTAAAGATTGTATCGTACGGACTACTTAACCTGAGATTGAATTTGGCCAGGAGTGGTGTCGATCTGACCTTAGCTCGCAGACAGGCTACAGCAAAGCCAGAGTAAGAGAAGTGGCCCCCACAGGTGATAAACTTGGCAGTCTCCTTCCAGCCCATTTTGCAATGCAATGATCTTGAGGAACGATTAGGCTACAGTTCATAGAGAGTTCTTCCTAACTCAGGAAAATCAACTCCAGAGAGAGCCAAGAAATGGAAAGCTGCCAGAGTGTAGGAAATAGCTGTTTGGAAGAGCACGCCGGATATTCAATATGCAACATGAAATTGAGTGTCAGTATAGTATGGTCGCTCAGCACACAGCTCTGCATCAGGGAGACCCCAGTTTGAACTGTAACTGCATCTCTTCCCTCATCCATGTTAGTATGGTAATCGTCCAACCGTCAAATGCTGCACAGACTTTCACACTACCGCCGCTGCCTGAGCAGCACAGATCTAAAACCCCTGCCCTCCCGGGCCTTCTGTTCTGGTGGGGAGGGAAGATACGATTTTGTAAAGGTAAAACATATGGAGTATCATGCTATGGGGGGGCGGGGAACAAGCAGGGAAGGGAGCCAGTGGGGTGACTTGTGGTGGGGGGCATGGTACTGCTATCTATACTGGGATTAGAGAAGGCCTCACTGAACCTACAGCTAAAGGAAGCAAAAGGCTCCATTAGTCAGGGGAAAGACTGTTCCAGGCAGTGAGAACAGCAAATACAGAGACCTAGAGATGAGAAGGCGCTTAGGAAATTCAAGGTGCAAGACACCACAGGAGGAGGTCCCGTTGAACAGAGCCAGGCCTAGCACAGGAACTAGGGCTGGCATGGCTGTTGGTAAAGGGCCTGCCTGAATTCTGGGATCTCCAGCTCACACAGGTTGTGGGGAAGGGGGATGGGGACGGGGTGTACACCTTTAATCCCAGCAGTCAGGAGGCCGAAGCAGGCAGATCTTTGAGTTCAAGACCAACATGCGTTTCAAGCCAGCCAGGGTCACAAAGTACAACTCTGTCTTCTGGGTAGGGGGAGGAATGGGGAAAGGGGATAACATCTGAAATGTAAATAAAATAGCCAATAACAAAGTTAATTTCAAAAAAGTACAATCAAACCGTTGGGCACAGCAGCAAGCACCTATAATCACAGTGCTGGCAAGGCAGAGACAAGAAGATGCCCGGGGCTCTCTAGCCAGCTAGCATAGCCAATTTGGTGACTCCTGTTTCAGTGAGAGAACATTTTCTCAAAATATAGGGTGGATGGGCTGGACAGATGACTCAGAGGTTCCGAGTGCTTGCCGCTTTTGTGAAAGAAGCAAGTTTGGTTCCTAGCACCCACGATTGGCAGCGCATACCTGTAACTCCAGCTCCAGGGGATCTGGCACATTCTTCTGACCTCAGTGGGCAACTGTACACACATAGCAGGCACGTGCACGCAAACACACACACACACAGTGCTGGAGAAAGGACAGATACAAAGCTTCTTAACTTGGTTTTTACATGGAGTGACACTGGAAGGTTTTGACAGGAAAAGAAACACAGCTTGGATGTTCAACAGTTTATTTGAGCTCCTGTGCCGTGGGCAAAAACAGAAAGGTGAAAGTTGGAGCAGAAAGTCGGGAGACTTCTGCTCTAGGCTGCAAAGTGTTTGGAAGCTGCCACTCCACCTTCATGGCAAGCAAAAAACTGAGCGAACCAGAAAATCAACCGCTGTTAAAAAAGAGGTCACAGGGAAAACTGCCATCCCTAAGATGTGGAGAGACACACAAGGGAAGACAGAATCAGGATGGACTGGGGAAGTCACCTCTGCAGAGACCAGCACACAGGTAGGAAAGCCAGACTAGTTATTGCCGGAGGCTCAATGTGGATAAGGCTAATTAAAAAACCCTAGGTGCAGAAGAGGTCCCAATATTTCTGTAACTTTTATTTCCAGGAACTCAACCAGGTTTTCATGGCAAGAAATAGAGTTTAAAACCCTGTTGCTGGAGCTAGGGAGATGGCTCGGTGGGTAAGAGCCCGTGCAAGCAAGAGTTGCTGAATTTAAATCCCCAGCATCCATGTGAAAAATCTAGGCATGATTGCATGTTTCTGTAACCCCAGCCTTGGGTCATGGAGACAGGAGGATATATAATAGCTTGCTGGCAAATAGGCATAGTGCAAGGATAAGCTTCCAGTTCAGTGAGAGACTGTTTCATAGCACTCAGGCACTCAGGCACTCAGGCAGAGAGTTACAAAGGGGAGACACACCACATACCCTTCTAGCCTCTGAATCTATGCATATGTACTCACATATATGTATACACACACACACACACATGAAACAAAGCAAAAAGCACCTGTTGCTTCTGGCCTGGAAACTGGCCATTATGAAATTGATCAGGGCATCCTGTTCTTAGCTACGGCTGCACTCTAGATAAACTGTTTTCCCAGAACCTAAACCACTTGAGTTTAGGGAAGGGAAATATCCAACTTCAGCTCACTCTGGGTTTTGTTTCTTACTTAAGGAGACAGAGGACTAAGAAACACTTGTGAAATTCAACGCCTAGAGCACAGGCTCATTAAAACACCTTGACCTGTGCAGAGCACTATAGAAGCCCTCCTCCCCACTGACCTCAACACCACATCCCTAACGATAGTTTGCCACAGTCCTTTTACCCAGTGGATCAGATCAGGCTACAGTTAAGAGCAGTTGCTACTGTTGCAGAGGACCTGGATTCAGTTCTCAGCACCCACATGGCGGCTTTCTTCTGTCTGTAACTGTAACTCTAGAGACCTCATTGGAGCCTTTTAGGCACCAGGGATAAACGTGGTGTACATCCATATGTGCAGACAAAGCACTCACACACATAAAATAAAGTAAGAGGTTTTTTAAAAAAGATGTTAAGAACTCAAACGAATAAAAGTAAGGAGCATGCAAAAGCAGCAAAAATAAGCACAGCAAACGTCTAAGAAAGAATAGAAGACAAGCACTGGAGGTCAAGAATTATGTAATACAGCCAGTGGTGGTGACACATACCTTTAATTCCAGCACCCAGAGACAGAGGCGGGTGGATCTCTGTGAATTTGAGGCCAGCCTGGTCTACTGAGTGAGTTTCAGGAGAGCCAGGGCTACAGAGAGAAACTTTGTCTCAAAAATTAAAAAAAAAATAAAAATTAAAAAATTAAAAAAAAACAAAAATTAAAAAATTAAAAAAAAAAAAACAAAATAAACACAAAGAATACTATAACACAAATGAAGAATAAGTTTGCTGGGCTCATAGTAGAGCAGGTGTAGAGAGGAAGGAATTGCCAAGCTAGAGGACTTTGAAATAGAACTTGCAAATGGATGAGCAAAAGCAAAAATCAAACAGAAAGAAAACAGACTGAAACAGAACAGAATGCCTAAGAACTGTGGACCTACACACGATGAAAGTGCCGGAAGACGGGAGAGAGTACAAAAAACGCAACTGAGGCTTTCCCCACAGTTGTCAAATACCAGACCACAGATCCAGGATGCTTAGAGGATCAATGTTCAAAAAAAGTAATTTAACAAGGTGTTTAGTACCTGTAATCTCACCATTTGGCAGGCTGAGGCAGGAGGATCACCACAAGTTCAAGACCAGCCTGTGTTACTGAGGCTCTATCAAAAAACAAAAACAAACAAACAAACAAACCCAAAATAGCAACAAAAGGAATAAAAATCTAAATACCTAGGGAAACAAAAACCAAAATTAAAAAAACAAAACAAACAAACAAACAAACAAAAAATTAAGAATCTTGAAGGATGCCAGGAACCTGACCAGTACCAGGGACAGAGGAAAGTAGTGATGGTAGCATCTGCAGATTTCAGGGGCGAAACTTAGTTTGGTGAGGGCTAAAATTGATTACTTACAATAGCATTTGCTTGTCTTAACTCTTTGCTATTCTAAGACCAAAAGCCTTTGGCTTCTGGTAATAAACTCTTATTGGCAGCAACAGGGAATTGAGAAGAAAAGGGCTTAGCTGCTAGTGTTCTCTCTCTGGCTGGGCTCCAGGGCCCTCGCTGGCCTTGGAACTTGTTAACCCTTCATGAATCAGAGAGAAAAGAAGATGAAGAAAGGGAGAATTCAAGCACACACATAAATACATTCTCACACACACACACACACACCCTAGCCAGGCCTGACCACCTGCCTCATCAACCCCACAAGTGTTCATGCATACTTACATACATACACATATACCTACACACACATAGACAGACATATACATTTGATGGGTGGGGCCCCCACCCACCCTCCAAACCACACACATATGTTTAGTGGGTGGATGGGGCAGAGCCCCAGATGTCACACTTTATTCCTTCTCTTTGGCCTTCTTATACCTTCTTAGACAAAAGTGTTTTAGAAAATTACCTCATAGATAAAATGTTACACAAAGAGGAGTTATGAAGGATGTTGATATTAGTTCAAAGCAGTGTTGCATTCTGTCAGCTCAGTATAAGTTCAAAGCCACAGTTTCACATGGCCTTGCTTTATCACAGTGCACACCTATGGCTTCTTCCTTGGATCTGACCTAGAATGAATGTTTTTCCTTGATCACAAATTTGTCCCAAGCCTATTTCTCTTTTTAGCATAGTTGTGAAGGCTCATTGTACTCCTCATAATGCAGCCTTTACTTACCATTCTGTGATGTGGGGGCACACTCTATCCTTGATTCTAACTTTATTATATTTTTCTGGCAAACAACTAAAATCATCTCTTGAAACTTTCTAAAATTATTTGAATCAAATCAGGAATTCTATAAGATCATGAATTCATCTAAACAGCATTAATTCATGAAAGTTTATCTTATCTTGATCTGCAAGAAATCTGCCCAATAGAGTGGGCTACTGCCAAGGAATTATTAGCTTATGTAGTGGTGACAGGAAAAGCATACCAGAAGCAAGAAACAATCCTGGTACAAAGAAAGTCTCTGAAGGCCCTGCAATTCAGAACTTACCCACTGCAGCCATGCAAAGTGGTGGGACATTCTTAGAAATTTTATTTGCCTTTAGCCTTTCTTAGATGGCTCCTGACAGTAGGAAAACAAGAAAGAGAAACATATTTTGCCTTAGAGAAAAGCAAAAATAAAAATTACCTCTGTCTCCCCTTGGGGACTGCAGAAACAAGAGACAGTGGAGTGACACACTTGATGTTTCGTGGGAAAAATAATCACTAAACTGGAAAGAGGAACTGTAGACTCTGAAAAATTATCTTTCAAAAGTTAAGACATGGATGGGGTGCTGGTTCAGGTGGTAAAGTGTTTGCTGCACAAGAAACTAGAGTCAGTCTTCTAGAACCCATATAAAAAAAGCCATATGTGGCAACATGGCAGTAATCCCAATGCTTGGAAGTAGAGAAAGGAAGGTCCCTGGGCTCACTGGATAGTCAGTCTAGCTGGCTACAAGCACAATACTAGAAGGTGGGATGCAGGCTGCTGCAGAAGAATAGTCATCAATACACAACTGTGAACCCTGGGAGCTGCAACACCAACCGGCTGTGTGGGATGGGCCAGCTGATGGGACAGTGGCATAACTGATTTGGAGGTAACCAAGCCCTCTCTGGTCAGATTTGAAGGCTGTTCCACAAGACAGAATTCATGCCTGGTACTGCAAAACCTGACCAAAAACCATCTGGGGAGGTCTTAGACCCTATGAGAAAACTTATTATTTTGGTAATTTGACATCATATCAAACTGCCTTCTAACTTTTGGCCTTAATCAGAGAAGCTTTTCTTTTCAGGGAACAGCAGTGAATTCATGTGGGATTTGTGGTTGTTCAAGGTCCTAAGAGTGACATTATACCAATCCTTTTAAGGTTCAAGGAACATTGCAGAAGAGGAGCAGAAAGAATATAAGATTAAATTGAAGTATACATGTGTATATACATGTACATATATATATGAAATATGTATCTAATCTCAAAAATCAAATGCAGGTGGCCTATTTTTTTTTAAGAGAAAGGTTATTGGGAAAGTCCCTTAAATACATGGAAATTAAACAACATACTTGGCAATAAATGGATCAAATATTTAAAAACTCATAAATATTTCCTCAGTTGATAAACAGCATTTGTTAGAGGCTGGAAAAATGGTTCAGCCATCAAGAATAATTGAAAAGAGCCAACTAAATATTCCACTAATAGACAAGGAATAGTAGTCGAGAAGCAGGACACAAGGTTAACACGTGAAAATCAACTGTAACCAGCAACAGTAAAATTAGATATTAGAAACAGAGTAACCATTACACCAACAGCCCCAAAATAGATTATGCAGAGCTGTAGCTAATGAAATATGTATAAAACTTACTTGAGGAACAATATGAAACTCTCACTGAAGAAATGGAAGCAGCGCCAGGTGAACAAACAGGTAGCTCATGTTCATGGAGAAGGAGGCTTACAATTGTCAGGCTGTCAGCTCTTTTCTCCTTGAACTGTGTAGACAGCACTGCACTAATAAAAAGACAAACAAAGCCAGGTCTGGTGGCTCATGCTGTTAGTCCCAGCACTGGGGAGGCAGAGGAAGCTGAGTTCAAGGCCAGCCAGGTTTACAGAGCGAGTTTCAAAACAGGCTATGCAGAGAAACCCTGTCTCAAAAAACAAAACAAACAAAAACAAATTATTATGTCTATACAAAATAAACAGCAGATAAACTTTGGGGCAAAAAGTTCCATGCAGACAGTGCAATATTGACGGAGAACAGAGCTGGAGGACTGACCCTAGCCTACTTTAACTGATAAGCAACAGTAATCAAGACCGTGCAGTATTGATGAGAGTAGGGTCGAGATCAATGAAACAGCGCAGAGGACCCAGAAACAGACACACATACACACTGTACATAGACACACATACACACTCCACAAAGGCAAAATACACAAAAATTTGCCTTTCAACAAAGGGTGTTATAGCAACAAGCATGCAAAGGGAAAAAAAGAAAAAAAAAAAAAAAACCCTGACTACACAGACAGGGTTTCTCTGTGTAGTCCTGGCTGTCCTGGAACTCACTCTGTAGACCAAGCTGGCCTCGAACTCAGAAATCTGCTTGCCTCTGCCTCCCAAGTGCTGGGATTAAAGACATGTGCCACCACTGCCCAGCTATACTGACATTCAAAATGAATTATGGACCTCACATTAAGATGAAAACTGTGATATTCAGTAACATAGGAAAAGATATAGCCTGTATATTCAGTCCATATAATGCGACCTGTGTGCATGTTTTCAGGTTTACTGTTTGGCACTAGACAACCAATGGATGTTCTCTTCCCTGGGGTTGATGTCCTCTTCCTTGGGGAGCACCATTTCTCCCACTCCCAGCTTCTCTGAGTAACCTGCAGTTCTTTGTGTAGGACTGAGGCCTCCTGGGCTCTCCCTGTCCATCTTGTCAGGTTTGTTGCTGATTCTTGTTCAGCTCATGTTTGGAAGCCATGTTGATGAGACTTTATAGGTCTAGCTTCTGATATTACCAGGAGACATAATGTACAGCAAGCTCCCTGATCTTCTAGTTCTTACAGTCCTTTCACACCTTCAATCACAATGTTCCCTGAGCCTTAGGTGCAGGCAGGCATGTTTTGTAGGTGTATCCATTGGGACTGGGATCCACAACTCTGCATTTCGATGGGTTTTGATTTTCTGTAGTGATCACTATCTGTTGCAAAGTAGAAGTTTCTTGATGAGAGGTGAAGGTCACTCATCTGTGGACAAAAGGATAAATGTTTATAGACTGTTGTTAGGGATTATAATGGTTTAGTAAATTAATGGTTGTAAATTCTTCCCTAATAACTGTGGTCTCACTAGCATTGAGTACTTAGCCAGGTTTTCAGTACCAAGCATAGACTTCCTCTTGTTGAATGGGTGTTAAGTTCAATTAGAGAGGTGTTGGTTACCACCAAGGTATGCATGCCACTACTACACCCTTAGGGATATCATGCCATGCTGGTTGCTGATGTGGTTCATAGGTGTCATAGCTGGGTAGGACTGTTGGTTGCCTCTCTCCTTTGGAAGCTTGTGCAGCACCTTCTGGTACCATAAAAGAAAACCTTGGTTTTAACAATGGATTTTTACATGTGAGTACTGGTAGACTTCTCACACTCCAGTGGATGGCCCCACACCCACGAACATATGGGCATCACTAAGTGGACTTAAAGGGTTATTTTAAAAAAATATAAAGTTAAGGGTGAGAGATATTGGGTGACACAGAGGAGGAAATGTGGGTAAACTTATTTCACTATATGTGTATTAGTCAGGGTTCTCTCAAGAACAAGATAGATGATAGATAGATAGATAAGAGAGAAATAGATTAGAGAGAGAAAGGAGAGAGAGAGAGAGAGAGAGAGAGAGACTGTGGTCCAACTAATCCAACAATGACTGGTACCAGTGGAAGGTCCAAAAATCCAGTAGTTGTTCAGTCCACAAGGCCAGATGTCCCAGCTGATCTTCAGTATAACCAGAGTCCCTAAGAAATAGGGTCCACTGCCAGTGAAGGGATGGACTTGCCAGCAAGAGTGAGAGGGAGTGGGCAGAGAGAGTAAGCTCTCTTCTTCTCTTTCTATAGGCTTCCACAGAGTGTGACCAAGATTAAAGGTGGATCTCACCTCTAAAGATCTGGATTAAAGGTGAATCTTTTCACCTCAAAAGATCTGATTTTAAAATGGGTTTTCCCACTTCAAACACTTTAATTAAGAAAAAACATCCCTTGTAGATGTATCCCGCCATTTAGGTTTAGTAAATTCTAGATGGGGTCAAGTTGACAATCAAGAATAGTCATAGTATTCAATAATGACATTCTCAAAAATAAGTATTTTTTAAAGGAAAATATCCCTACCGTAATAGAGGCTGTGGAGATGGCTCAGTGGGTAAGACCACATGTACAAGCATGAAGACCTGAGTTCAAATCCATAGCACCCACATAAAGAGCCAGGCATATTTGCATGTACCTGCAAGCACAATTCTGCGAGGCAGAGATGAGATAGGAGACCCTGTCTCAAGCAGAGAGCAATAGGGCTATCCAACCTCTTCCTCCAGCCTCCACACAACCATTCTGGCCTCCACACAAGTGTATGTGTGTGTGTACACCTGCAATGACAAGTATGCATATACTACATATACTACACACACACACACACACACACACACACACACACACACACACGCACAATCACACCACACAGGCCAAAGACCTTAAAAGACACCTCACTGAGGAATATACACTAGTAGCAAACAAGCACATTTACTCCCTCTCATTTGCCATTAGGAAAACGCAACTGAAAACAACCACACCACACACCACTACGCACTTACGAGAATGGCCAGCGTCCAGAACACTGACAACACCAAGCGCTGGCTAGGAAGCAGAACCATAGGAGCTTCCACTTATTCCTGCTAGGAACGCCAAACTGCAGAGCCAGACTGGAACACAGTTAGCAGTTTCATTCAAAACAAAACAGACTCTTACCATACACTCTAGGAAGCATACTTCTTAGTACTTACTTAAGGAATAGGAAATAC
Source organism: Rhabdomys pumilio (assembly GCA_030674055.1). NCBI lineage: Eukaryota > Metazoa > Chordata > Mammalia > Rodentia > Muridae > Rhabdomys > Rhabdomys pumilio. Next base: position 158,846,348 of record JANHMN010000002.1, on the reverse strand, counting down.
ATTTCTACAAAAATCTACACGGAAGTGTGGAAATGCAGTTCAGTGGCAGAGTGTCTGCCTAGCACATACAAGGTCCTGGCTTTGGTCCTCAGAGCCTCCCACCACATATACAGACACATGAGCATGCTTTTGAATACACACTCATGCTTACACACGGCAAGAAGAATCTGCACAGACAGCTGGAGCAGACTATTCTTCATCCAAATCATGGAGTGACCAAAATGTCCTTCATCATGTGACCTGGTAAATAAATTGTGGCGATGGAATAGTCAGTATTGAAAAGTAATGAGCTCCAGGAGGTGCCATGCCCTCATCTGGCCTCAAGAAGACCAGGCATGCACATGGTGCACAGACAAAGAAACAAAACTCCCACTCTCATAAAATAAATGAAATTTCAATTATTTTGAAAGGAATGAGCTATCAAACCATGAAAAGATTCAGAGGAAACAAATGTATATTACTTTGCTGGATGGTTCTATGTCAACTTGATATAACCTGTAGTCATCTGAGAGGAAGGAATTTAAATTGAGAAAATGCCTCCAGAACACATTGCTGGAGGCAATCCTATAGGGTGTTTTCTTAATTAGTGCTTCAGGGCAGAGGGCCATTGTAGTTCTGTCAGAAAGCAGGCTGAGCAAGGCACGAGGAGCAAGTCAGTAAGCAGCACTCCCCCATGGCTTCTACTTCAGCTCCTGCCTCCAGGTTCCTGCCCTGCTTGAGTTCCTGTCCTGACTTCCTTCAGTGATGGGTTACAGTGTAGAAGCATAAAACAAACGAACTCTTCTCTTCCCAGCTTGCTCTTGGTCATGATGTTCCTTCATAGCAAGTTACCCTAACTAAGATGGTTACTAAGTGAAGGAAGCCAGCCTGAAGAGACTGCTTGACTAGTTATTCCAGCTACATGACTTTCTGGGAAAAATCAAAACTAGAGAGCCAGGCAAACAATCAGTGGCTGCTGGAGTAAGAAGGGAGAGAGAGATGGACAGAAAGATGGACAGGCAAAGCATTTTTAGGGATTTTGGGTGGTGGGGTGCAGTAAAAATGTATTGGTGATGCTTTGGTGGCAGATACACTAAAGTATACGTTTGCCAGCCCCCAGTCTATATATAATAAGAGTAAACTGTGGCCTTTTAGTGAGAATGGTGTGTCGATGCAGGGTCATTGATTACAGTGTACACACCATTCTGGTGGAGGTGCTAATGAGGAGGCAACTTGTGTCCAGGAAGGGACTTAGAGGAAATCTCTGCTCCTTATCCTGGAGTAACTTGCGGGGTGGGGTGCCTGGGCTTGATGGTAATGCCTGTCACTGCAATGACTTAGGAGGTTGGGGCAGGAAGAGCCATGGAGGCCAGGAGCTCAAGGCAGCCTAAGCAAGTACCATGAGATCCTATAACAAAACCCGAACTGAAACAAAAATATTAGACCTGTAATCCTAGTGTTTGGAAGGGAAAGGCAGGACTGGCTCCATGACTTTGAACTCAGTGTGGACTCTGTGACAAGTACCAAGCTTACCAACTGCTACATAGTAACACAGTGACTTCCTGTTTCAAAAGACAAACAGAGCCAACAGGATGCCTCAGTAGAGGGGACAAAGGCAAACCTGAGGGCCCGAATTCAATCTCTGGAACTCACATAAAGATCCACAAAGAAAACGGACTTCACAACATCATCCTTTGACCTCCACGTTCACGCCGTGACGCTCACATGCTCACAGCCACGCATCACACATACAGTAATAAGTTGTTTAAATTTTCAAAACTTGTTAGGAGGCTACAGTTGCTTTAAAAATAGTTTATTTAATTAAAAAAAAAAACACCCAGGTGAGAGATGATGGTAGCATGGGCAAGAATAGTAACTGTGAAGTGGGGGAGATGATTTCATTTTGGATATATTTTCAAAGAAAAGCCAAAGGATACTGCCAGTGTTTTTGGCGTTGCCTGTGAGGGCAATGGAAGTATCAGCCTGGCATGCATAAGGCAACAGGAAAGACAGATGGACTTAGGGCTGGGGATCAGTGGTAGAGCAAACGCTTAGGACATAAGGTCCTAGGTTTGATCTCCAGTAAAACACACACAAGCATGCACACACACACACACACACACACACACACACACACACACACAGTGCTAAGCATATAATAAATATTCATTTCATGGTTGGGACTGGAGAGATAACTCATCAGTTAAGAGTACTGGCTGATTTTACAAAAGACTAAAGTTTGGTTTTCTGCATTCACATGCTAGCACACAACCTCCTGTAATTCCAGTTACAGGGGTTCTGTTGCCCTCTTTCATCCTCTGAGGACACCAGGCATGCATGTGGTACACACACATACACACACACACACACACACACACACACACACTCGCGAGCGCTACACATGTATATACAGGCAAACACTCATACACATTTTATAAAAAATATGTTCTGGGTAGTTTGTTGGTGGGACTTTGAGGGTTGATCTTTAACTCCAGATCTTTGTGCTTTAGTGCCCTGAGCACTGGGGTGACAAGTGTGTCTTATGCCATACACCCAGTTCATAGTGGATATGCACCACACAGCAAAAACTCATACAATTTCAGAAGATGGCCTTCTCGATGTCGTCATACACTAATAAGGGTCCAGGACACACAGAGAGAAGCAGGAGAGGCTGGCTCAGTTCACACAGTGAGGGAACTAGGAGAGGCTGGCTCAGTTCACACTGGGAGGGAACCAGGAGAGGCTGGCTGAGTTCACACAGAGGGAACCAGGAGAGGCTGGCTCAGTTCACACAGAGGGAAGCAGGAGAGGTTGGCTGAGTTCTTCCCAACTCTTAAAAGCCCTCTTCCACACCCTGCAGTTTCTCAGCGTCTCAGTTCTGGAAAGAGCAGATAAACTGCGTTTGGTACAGAGAAAAACAAGAATGACTTATGCTAGGACAAGTGCAAAATAATAATGCCATAGGTGACACTCTGCCATCCGGGAGACAAGCTAAGGCAGCTTCCTTCCTGCCGTGCTGTTGGTTTACCTGGGACTCATTGTATGCTGCCAGACTTGAGCTGAAGCATCCCTGTCATTTACTGGTTTGTTTGTTTTATGTGTACATATGTGCATGCAACTGCATGCGTTTGTGTATATCACATGCATGTGTATACCTGAGGAGGCCAGGAGAAGGTGCTGGACTCCCGGGAGCTGGAGTCACAGATAGCTGTGAGCTGCCTCACATGGGAGCTGGGAATGAAACTGGGATCCTCGGCAAGAGCAACAAGTGCTCCTAACTGCTGACCCATCTCTCCAGCGACTCTTACCATCTTTGAGCCCCTACTATGCCCATAGACCGCAAGCTGAAACACCTGTGTTTGCTCTACTTTGTTAAAGAAAAAGTACTTTGGTGTTGTATCCATTCTACAGATGGGAAAAGTAAGGTTTAGATGGGAATCATTAGATAATGAGTCTCAAATCTTGGCCAAGGCTGTGTTTTTCTTTACCTATGTACTGTCTGCCATACCGCATGGCCTCACCTTTGGATTGCTAAGGACAGTTGGTCTTCCGTGAGCTCTTCCCCAAGCCAACCCCTTGGCATTTCACAACTAGCCATCAGCTTCTGATCAAACCGACTTTTCAAAAGCGGAAATGAAGGCCTAGGTCTAGAAAACTAGAGAGTGCCACTAGCCACCCCTCAGCTGTCATGTTGAGGTGCGAGCTATGTGGTCCTGCGTCCCAGGATCCAACAGCAGCATGTATTGCCAGCAATAACTCCAGGAACTTTACCAGAGGGCCTGAGGGTGTAACTCAGCTGCCTGGCATGCACCTGCTGTTGTGTTCAATCCCAGCACTAAAGAAACTGGGTGCAGTGGCACACATACAACCAGAAGTTGGAAGGTCAGAGGGTCAAAAGTTCAAGGTCAGACTCAACTCCATCATGAATTTGAGGCCATCATGGTATATGTGAGATCCTACCTTAAAAAGGAGGGAAAAAGTGTGTGTGTGTGTGTGTGTGTGTGTGTGTGTGTGTGTGTGTTTGAAAGAAAGCCTCTAGCCATTGTGGCTCGCACCTGTCTCCTCAGCAGATTGAGGAATCTGAGAAAGATCAGAAATTTGAGGACATCCTGAACTATATTATGAGTTCAAAGCCAGTGTGAACTGCACAAGATCCTGTCTCTAAAAGAAAAGAAATAATAAGAACTCACAATCCTTCTTTTCTGAGATTACCACTTGCTATGGTTTATATTAGAAATGTCTTAGAGGCAGATGGACCTCTGTGAGTTCGAGAACAGCCTGGTCTACAGAGGAGTTCCAGGACAGCCAGGGCTACACAGAAAAACCCTTGAAGACAACAACAACAAATAATAATAATAATTCCAACATTAGAAGCGTCCCTGCAGGTCCCCCAAGTGGAGCTGCTTCAAGAGATTGTGAAATGTTTTGGATGGATGGCTCAGCGGGTCAGATGGCCTTCCAGGTCATATGAGTTACCTTCCTTGTTCCTTGCGGCGAGATACCTGACAAGAAGCAACCAAATGAAGAAAGGACTTATTTTGGCTCACAGTCTGAGGGTACAGGCCATCATGGTGGGGTGGGCATGGTGACAGAACAGCTCTTACTGTCTTATTGAAGTTAGAATGTGAGGCACTGCTCACACTGTGCCCACAGATGAGGAGCAGAGAGAGATGAACGCTGGTGTTCTGCTCCCTTTCTTCTCATTCACCCTGTGCCACGGTCCAGCCTACGTTCAATATGACTCTTACCTCCTCAGCTAATTTTCCCTGGAAATGCCTGCACGGACACACCCACAGGTGTGTCTCCTTAGTGAGTCTAAACCAGTCCACTTGGCAGTGAAGATTGGCTAGCAGAAGGCTGTAGCCTGGTCTCCTCTTCTGATCTCATTTCTTTGCCTCCTGACTCACCAAGATGTACAAGCTCCCATCACTGAGCTGCCCAGCCACTGTGCCTCCCCGCTCTGATGGCTGCCCTGCCCTGATTACTGCTTTTGATGAGTGACACTTTCATGTTTTCCCTATACAGGTATATACATGTGTATATATTTTTAATAAAATAAGATCATATCATAGTCGCTTTCAACCTATCTTTCCCACTCTCTCCCTTAATAATATGCTGTCAACATTTTTCTGCTTTGATTATTTTCTACAGAAGTGACTGTTTTACTCTCTTGGGTCATGTACCTATTTGAGAATCCCGAAAATTTTTCCTTCCAGAAATATACACACTCCCACACAATTCTGCACATGATTTCAGAAATTCCAGGAGCCCTAGACCCTGGCTGAGAGTCCTGATAGGACAATACCAGGTCAGCTTTAATCAGGCCCTTGGATCGGACATTCAGTTTACTTCCCTGGTTGATTTTTTTATTGCTATAATCATTGCTGAGGTTGTTACTCCTACGGGTAAGTTTAGCCTAGGTTATTTCCTTGAGATCAATTCCAAGAGTGTGGTTATTTTTAAGACCGTTGTGTTTTCTTTTGCCTTGTTTACTTTATTATTTTATGTGTATGTGTGATTTGCCTACATATATGTAGTATCACATATGTACGTGATGCTCCCAGAGGTCAGATCCTCTGAAACTGGAGTTATGAATGCTTGTGAGCCACCATGTGGGTACTGGGAGACCAACCAGGATCCTCTGGAAGAGCAGCAATCGCTCTAAAGGGCTGAGCCATCTCTTCAGCTCTGGTTGTGTGCCTTTTCAATGCTGGCTCAGAACTCTTCTTTCTCTTTTTGCTGTCTTGAAGTCTGGGTTGGCACTGTCAGCTTTCTCTGTTCAACACAAATCCTGAAGGCTATGTTGCCCAGGGTGGAGAGAGAGAGAGAGAGAGAGAGAGAGAGAGAGAGAGAGAGAGAAAGAGAGAGAGAGACTGACTTAAGTATTTGTAGCAGGTTGGAGAGGGTGCACCATGGCACCATGTAGAGGTCCAGAGGACTACTTGCAGAACTCAGTTCTCTTCTACCAGACCTGGTAGCAAGTACTCTTACCCATGAGTCATCGCTCCACCCGCTAAGACCTTTCTTTGAAGATCTCTTTGTTCTGCTACAAAAACAAACAAACAAACAAACAAACAAACAAAAACCACCCGTTTTGTTGATTTTCATGTTTAAATTGTAAAAATCTTGTGCCCAAAGCAACCGGAAACTCCTTTCACCCATGGTGATGCTGCCATTTGCCTGTTCCTTCACTCCTATTTTAGACAATCAAATAAAATTTTCTGGGAAGGTGAATCTTTAAGTTCAACGCAAGATCTCCGCAGTGAAGTTTATAAGTTTTAAATGTGCACAGAACGACAAATGTTTGTTGAACTACGATGCGAGATCAGGGCACACAGCCTGGAGGGAAAGAGGATGCCATGTGCACGTTTAACTGCTAAAGCTTTCATTAACTGTGGCAGTGTTAAATACAACCAGCACTAACGAGGGGGAGGGTGACCTGAATACATCAGGATAGGGAACTCCAAGTGAACTCTATTCAAGTCTTGAAATAGAGTCCATGGGCTTTCCTGGTAACAATGTAATCTTTCCAGTTTTGTTTGGCTTAGGCAAACACTTCCTCAAGAAGTTCATCTCCACATGAAGAGAATATGCTGGGGAACCCAGTTTCCTGATAGGATTTAAAAGTCACGAAGGAGTTGGGCGTGGTGGGCACATCCTTAATTCCAGCTCTCATGAGGTAGAAGCAAACACATTTCTGTGAGTTTGAAACCAGGCTGGTCTACATAGCACATTCCAAGCCAGCCATGATATGTAGTAAGATCTTGTCTTGTGATAGAATGGGGTTGAGAGAGTTGTCCCCTATAAGTCTCTGGCATTTAACTACTTAGTCCCCAGTTGGTTGCTATTTGGGAAGAGTTAGGAGGTGGCCTTGTTGGAGGAGATGTGTCACTGGGGGCAGGCTTAAAGTTTCAAAAGCCTCACTCTGACCTCTGCTAGGTCTCTGCTTCCTGTTTGTGAGTTGAAATGTGAGTTTCTGGATTAGGGTTAGGGTTAGGGTTAGGGTTAGGGTTAGGGTTAGGGTTAGGGTTAGGGTTAAGGTGGTTAGAGTTAGAGCTTAGGGTTAGGGTGGTTGTGGTTAGGGTTAGGGTTACTTTAATTTTTTTCAAAGTCTTCTTTTAATGATGATTCTTAAAACTTTAACCTCCCTTCTAGCCCACCACCTACCAGAGGTAGTAGACAAGAAAGGACATGGGTGGAGTTTGGGGGTGGGATTTTTGGACCTGTTTAGATTTTTTTTTTGTAGCAAATCCTAATTGCGTTGTCATGAAATGAGCAGTTTATTTCCCAGAAGTCAGCAGTGGCAGCTCGATCCACTTCGCGAATATACTAGGAGTCCCATTCGGTCGTCAGAATAGCAAACAGGAATCAGCAGTGGAGGTACTATCTAGCAGAGATGGCCAGGTCTCAGCCTTGCCACGGGTCAGCAGGAGGGAGCAGAGCCAACAGGAACACTGAGGGAAGTTCTCAGCTGTGCCTCTCTCAGCGAAGCAAAGATCAGTGAAGACTTGAGAGCCACAAACTTGATATATAGACCAGGCTGGCCTCAAACTCTCAATGATTCACCTGCTTCTACCTCTCTGGAATTAAAGGCATGGGCCACTGCCCCCTGTTTACTCTTCATTGTGTCATGTGTGCAGAAAAGATTTTATTATTTTTTTAAATTCAGCTTAAGTTGTGTGTGTGTGTGTGTGTGTGTGTGTGT
>JANHMN010000002.1:158777517-158828445 GCA_030674055.1 Rhabdomys pumilio | reverse complement strand
GAAGAGGAGGAGGAGGAAGAGGAGGAGGAGGAAGAGGAGGAGGAGGAGAAAGCAGTTATTGCCACTATGCAAAACTGGCAACCTGAATTTGACTCTAGAACCCACAAGAAAGAAGGAGAGAACCAACTCCACAAAAGGCGTCCTCTGATGTGCACAGGCATACAATTAAAAGGAGGAAGAAAATGGGTGACCACATAAAAATTTACACAGAGATAGTGATAGCAGTATGAGCTATAATAGCCAAAAAGTGCAGACAATTCAAATATTCATCAAGTGAATAAAAGAGGTGTGATCATTCATTCAATCAACAGGATGTTTGCGACTCGGCAGTAAGAAAGAAGTGGTCCGTGCCGTCACATGAACGAACCTGGAAGGCATTCTGCTACACAACAGAGCCATATTCCTTGATCCTTTGCAAAGTCAGTAATCAGAAGTGCATCACAGACTAGAAGACTGGCAGTTGACAGGCTGTGGACAGGGAGGAATGGGGAGTGACTGCTAATTCGTAGGAATACAACTTTGTGAATGTATTAAGCACCACTAAGTTGTAGATATAAAAGGGTGGACCTTATGGTATTTTAAGTACAAATACTCAATCTGTGTGGGGAGGTATGGGGTATGGTGTGTGTGGTGTGTGTGGTGTGTGTGGTGGATGGGTATGGGTGTATCTGGGTGTGACATGATACATGTGATGCATGTGTGAGTGTGTAAGCCAGCGCTCATACATGCAGAGGGCAGGGCAGGATGTCAGGTGTCTCCTCTACCGCTCCCTGCAGTATTGCCTGAAATCATGTGCCTCGCTGAACCAGAAGCTCACCGTTCAGCTACGCTGGCGCTCGGCGAGCTCTTCAGAGCCCCTTCCCTTACCTCTGGCCCGTGGGTGCATGCAAGCATGTTGGGCTTCTTGTCATGTGGGTGTTGTGGAACTGAACTCAGGTCCTCAAGCACTCTCACCCACTGAGCCGCCTCTCAATTTTTAAAATGTCATCTGGGGTCACTGTGACATGCTGAAGACAACGGAGAGTTTCTTACAGTCACGGTGGTGAAATCAACACACAGATGCCTGTCACTTTATTTCTTTCCGCTCTTGTTTGTGTTTGTGTTCAGACGCTATCTTATTTACAATTTGGTATACTGTTAGGATTTTTTTCCCCTCTCTTTTACCACAAACTTATTCTAAACATCATTTAAAAATAACTTTCTCATCTAATTATAGTAGTGATTTATTGTAGAAAATTTGGGAAATATAGGAAATTACAAAGAAAGAAGAAAATTAAAATCATCCATAATCCCACTAGCTGGAAGTAATCACTGTGAGCGTCTTAACGCAGTTGATTTTGCCTTTCTTCCTGTGAGCAAGCACCGTTTTCAGTGGCTGTACAATAGGCACATGGCATCAAATTACTCCCATTGTAATGTAGTTAGGTGATTTCTAATTTTTTCTTATGTAAATAATGATGTAATAAATAAGCTTTTATAAAAGCATGAAGCATTTTCATAGACGGGTTATTTCCTTAGCTTCTCAGAAATGAAACTATTGGGTCAAAGACTGAATATATTTAAGTACTTAGAATGCATTCCTGAATTGTGTTCTAAGGGGTTTGAGAACTTCGCCCAGTGACTCAGTGTCGGCTTCACAGCAGCCTCTCCAGCTCTGAGAATGACACATTTTTAAAACGCTCCCTGTTGTTTTCATTTTCCTTCCTTTCTAGTCATTTGTTTATTTTTGCTTTGGTTTTAGAGACCAGGTCTCTTGTGCAGCGCAGGCTCCGCTATCACTTGTGGCAATGCTCCTGCCTCAATCTCCTGAGTGCTGGGATTACTGATGTGTGGCCTCCAGGCCTGGCTTTTATTTTAGCTCTAAAAGTTTCGTAAGCAATGGAGGAAGAGACTGACAGGGGAGAGGGTGAAGGTGATAGTTAGTCAGGAGAGGCCAGCTTCGGGCAAGGCAGTGGCAGTAGATTTATAGGACTGAAATTCAACTTCTTGGGCGTGTTTGTTTGTTTGTTTGTTTGTTTGAGGCAGGGTCTCTCTATACAGCCCTAGCTGTCACAGGGATCTGCCTACCTCTACCTTCTAGTGCTGGGATTAAAGGTGAGCGCTGAGCCTGCTCAGCCTTTCTAAGGTAAGGCAGAGCTTTGACTGAAGCAGCTAGTGCAGAGAGGAAGGGAGAAGTACCGAGGCTGACTTTGAAGGGATGTGGGATGCAGGGTAGATCAGGTTTAGAGGAAACAAGGTGCCCTGTTTGCAGCCTGTCAATTCAGGCTCCTGGGGGAGATCCAGGGGAGACTGGAAATGAGTCCCAAGCTGAAGCTTGGAAGGGAAGGTGAGGCTGGCAATGGAAGCTGGGGAACCGTGTCAGTGAGGTCCCTGGGGGTTATAGCACTGTCTCTCTGTCTCTCTGTCTCTCTCTCTCTCTGTCTTTCTCTCTCTGTGTGTGTCTCTCTCCTCTCTCTCCCTCTCCCTCTCTCTCTTTTTCTGTCTCTGTCTCTCTCCCCCACCTCTTTGTCCCAGCCAGGGATGGGAACGCGGAGCTGGAGAGATGGCTCAGCAGAGGAGCCAGGCCGTACAACATCCATAACTTTAGTTTCAGGGGCTCTAGTGCCTTCTGCCCTCCGAGAGTACCAGGCAGGCTCGCCATGTGGTATACATGAAAGCAAAACACTCACACACCTGAAATAAATAAATAAATGTGAAAGGGGTTTAAGGGAAAAAAGTAAAAGATGAGTGTGATATGAGCCAAATCCAGGGCGTCCAGAAGTTGAGGAGGCAAGGCCCTGGTTGGGCGGGGCCTCAGGGAAGCCCCTGGGCAGGGATCCCAGACCCGGAGAACTCCAGAATCAACCGTGGGCTGCTCCCCTCGGGGTTTCTCTTGCTTACACCGTCACCGCAAGATTTGATCTAAATTCAGTTCCCTGAGTACCTGAGCACAAACTGGCGCAGCTGGGAAACCTGAAGAAGAAGCTGGAGCCCACCCTGGGGGGGACAGAACAGAGGAAGCCCCGTAGTGCTTAGCTGTGAGTCTATACCAGGGTGTCACATGACTGCAGTGAGCGATGTGCAGGAAAGAAGGCTTAAGTAGCGGGTTTTGTTTTTTTGTTTTTTTGTTTTTTTGTTTTTTTTCTTTCATGAAGGAAGTTAAATGTATACAGTTTAAAAGACTCTCTTGTAGGATTGTTGAGATAGCTAACCAGTAAGAAGACTTGTGCAAGCCTGACTATCTGAGTTCAAGTCCCAGAACTCACACAAAGGTGGAAGAAGAAAACTGACTCCACAAGCTATCCTCTGACCTCCACATGCACACCATGGCATTCAGACAGACAGACAGACAGACAGACAGACAGACAGACAGATGCACATGCACAAGCGCACAAGCACACACACAATTTAAAAAAATCTTTTAGAGACTGCCTTGTGTTTGAGATTTCAGTCCGTGCCTTTGCTGTGCCCCTCTGTGTATGTGACATGATAGTAGGTGTGGGTTGATGGCTTCCCCCTGAGGTTTCTTTGCCGTATCTTCATCTGATGAGAAAACATGTGTGCTGTTGGCCCACAGAATTGGCTTATGAATGTTACTGATTCATGAATTGCAAAAGGGCAAGAACGAGTGGCCTAGACATTTTCCAGAGTTTGCATAAGTTACTCTTCTGTCATTGTGACCAAATTACCTGGAACAGTCAGATTTGAAGAAGAAACATTGAGTGTGGCTCTGAGATTCCAATGTGTAAGCCCAGGACGGTCACTTGACTCCATGTGCTTGACCCCAAGTAACAGAAAGCTACTCACTTCATGATCAACCAGCCAACCAGGAAGCAGAGAGGGGTACAGGCAGGAACTAGGGATGATGTTCCCCCAAAGGACCTGCTCCCAGTGACCTGCTTCCTCCAGGCAGACCTCCATGCCTTAGAGTTCTCACCATCCCCCAAACAGCCACAGGAGCCTGTGGGACACAGAGCATTTAGTCTATATCAAAGTTCACTCCTCCAAAACCCAGACTTCTGAAGGTCATACTCAGAAATCTCATCCACACTGGTGAAAGGGACACTAGGGACCCCTCCCCCACCAGAACACAGCACACAAGCCTTGAGTTTGGGCCTTTGCCACATGCCGACGAGCTCTCCCATCCCCCATCCCCCCTCCTCCATCTGCTCTGTCCATCTGGCTACTTGGAATCCAGCAGTAGACTAATCCAGCATTTCCCTGACTCAATACCAGGCTCCCGCACACAGTAGGTACTGTAAGTAGCTGTTGAATAACTGAAGGAGTTCACACTTTAATGGTGACAAAACTAACTCATGTCCCTTCTCAGCCCTCAGGATGGTATTTCTGATGTCTGTCTAATGTTAGCCCTGGTGGTGGTAGGTGTTTGAGGACTGTAAGATGCATTATTTTCAGTAGTCAGGTATGGGTTATGCACCTCATGCTTGGGAGGTAGAGCAGCATACACCTTTAGTCCCAGAACTCAGAGGAGGCAGAGAGACTCAGATCTCTGAGTTCAAGGCCAGCCTGGTTTACAGATCGAGTTCCAGGACGGCCAGGGATACACAGAGAAACCCTGTCTTGAAACAAGAAACCCAACCAACCAAACAACCAAATAAACAAAAGAAGCACCTCCTGTCTCCTCAGTCAGTATGGTTATGAGTCTTGCATGAATTAACAGCTAATGGTTTCCACAGTACCACTGTCTCTCCCCGCCCCTCCTCTCCAACCCAGGGCTGGATGCTTCATGCATGGTGGGCAAGAACTCCACTGAAGAGCCACAACTCCAGCCCTGGACAATTTTTAGTTGTCACTAACATTAACAATTTGCTGTGTTGTTTCCTTTTTAAGATTTATTTTCTTTGGAGTTGTTCATATATATATATATATATATATATATATATATATATATATATATTTGTATGTGTGTGACTGCAGGTACCCACAGATGGACGCCTGAAGAGACAGACCACTGGGGCCCTGGCACTGCAGTTACAGGTTGTAATTCACTTAGTAGAAAGTCTGGACACAGAACTCCAGTCCTCTGCAAAAGCAATCCTCATGCTGAGCTGCCTCTCAGTACCCTGGGCTCCTTTGGTTTTGTTATGGGTTTTTTGCTTGATATTCTGGATGTCAAACAACTCCTGGCTTTACAACAACTTCAATGTTTCCACTCATTCAATTTAGGTCATTCAACCATTCCACTTTTTAAAAATAAATTGTTTTTATTTCATGTGCATTTGTGTTTTGCTGGTCTATGTACGGGTGTCATATCCCCTGGATCTGGAGCTACAGAAAGATGTGAGCCACCATGTGGATTCTGGGATTTGAACCTGGGACCTCTGGAAGAGCAGCCAGTGCTCTGACACTTTAGCCATCTCTCCAGCCATTCCATTCCATGTTTTCTCAGAGACCCTCCCACCACCCTCTGTCCCCTTCAGTCTAGACTGGCTGCTTCTCTTTTCCACCATCCTAAGGTTTTCTTTCACTGTTCGTCTGGTTGGGCTTCACTTGTCATCCTCTTTCTTGGTCTATTTGAAGAGAGAAGACAGCAAGTCTTTAGAGAAGCCGTATGTCTGAGATTTCTCCATTTGCTTGCAGTATCCCATTGGTATCTGAGCAGAGAACAGAACTGCAGGTTGGGAGATGGAGACAGTTCACAGTCAGCCTTGGCTACTCAGTGAGCTGCAGACCTTCTTCTTAGGGTTCTGGGGTTCACACAACTTTCTTGCATGCTTTGTAGAGCATTCTGAGGCCATCCTGATTACTGATGCTTTAAGGAGAAGAGATGACTATGTTAATTCTGGGGAAGTTTTTAGGATCCTTGTCCTTGAGTTCTGAGACTTCACAGTGGCCTTGTGGCATCTCTTCTTCGTAGTGCTTGGAACGTAATGGGCCCTTCGGTTCTGGGGAAAGTTTCCATAATGCTTATTTCAATTTATTCTCATCTCTTTGCCTCTGTTCCCCCCTACTGAAATAAAGTAGAAGAATTAGAGATATTATTTTGGAGTGAGGAGCCAGGAGAAGTCTGATGCAGTGGAATTTGATCATAAAGGTAAACATGCCTCCTCATCATTTTTTTTCAAGAGAAAAAAAATATTATTTTTCTTTTGTTCCTTGAATGGTATCTTTTCATTTTGTCCATTTCTATTTTAGATAGACCTTGGCCTTGTGTATTCCAGGCTGGCCTCAAACACAATATATAGCCAAGGATGATCTTAAAGGTATAATCCTCCTGCTTCCACCTCCCTAGCTTGGTGGCATGTACCATCATCACACCTGGAGCTGAAGGTCAACCCTGGAGCTTCAGGCATGTTACACGGGCACTGGGCCCACAGAGCTACACGCCAGCCCTCTTCTGTCCATTATTTTTAGTCTCTTTCTCAACAGAGCTTTCCTCACATGTGCAGCGAGTCCCAGCTGAGCAGTCACATGGAAAGGGAGATCCTAGAGGCTGGTGGGATGCTCTTGGATCTGGGTGAATTGGAGGGTTTATCACATGGTGACCTCATGGGGCGGTGACACTATTAGAAGTCATGTTGGCTTTTTTACCGAAGAACATCATCTTCAAGGTTTGCTGGGTATTGCCCCACAGAAGAGACTTCTAGTCCCTTCAAAGGGAACAGAGGGGAGTCTGGCAGCAGGGGACACCACCATGAGCATTCATTCATGCAGGCATGCAGGCATGCAGGCATGCAGGCATGCATTCTGACTTTGGCCTAGTTGCCCTCACTCCCTGGAGTACTTAGACCCTTCTAGGATTCTGTTAAGGCAAACAATGTGTTCTGATGTGCAGGTCTCATTTCCGGTCTGCAGCTTCTTTCTTTCTACCCCTCCCCCCCAACGTGGCCCAGGCTGAGTGTGGAGAGCAAGATGTCTCAGTGAATAAAGGTGAGTCCTACCAAACCCACAACCTAAGTTGGATCTCCTGGACCACATGCTTGAGAGAACTACTGTGAACAAGTCATTCTCTGACCTCCACAAGTGCTGCTCTGTGTGCCCAGATACTATTCTATAAAAGAGGGGGGGAGTAATCAAGAGAGATTAAAGAACTCAGAGTAAATTTGCAAGAAAACCAAAAAGGCCCTCTGAACACACACTTCACACATGCATATACACAAACACACAATTGTAATATTTACCAAAAATACTCCACATCCACACAAATAGAATAATTTACCAGAAACAAACACACACACACACACACACACACACACACACACACACACACACACGCAAATATCTTTTAAACTTTTTTCCCCCAAAAGTTTCTTGACCAAAGTGTCAGGGTTGAAGTCCCTCTGCCGCAAACTAGGAACACTGTGCCCTCCTGGAGTTTGCTGCCCTTTTGAGAAAAGACTCTGAGGCAGGAGCAGGACTCTTCTCTTGGTCTTCTCAAGCAAACACTGGTTTGTCCTCTGGGGCAGTCTGACCCTGCTGCTCCCGTCTGGAAAGGAAACATGACAACGAATGGACCATTGTCCCTCATCAAGACCTGGAGTGTTCATGACAAAGTCCATCTCTTAGGACAGAGTCAAAGCAACACCTCCACCTTCAAATGAACCTCAAGCAAGATGACCAATTAACACCCAAATGTATTTAAGCAGAAATAAGTTTAATTGTCTAATTAATTTTTCACCAATTAAGTCCATTTTTTCATGTTGCATTTTTACATTGCTCTGGCAATGGAAGTAATTGGGTCGCTTTATAACCGTTTTCCACTGCCTGGTTTCCTAAGTGGTTCTATGCCTTTGTCTGTAGGAGACATAAATCGCCCCAAACTGGCCACATTGGAACTTACCAAGGTCATAAAGTGATCCTACTTGGAGGGTGAGGAAGTGAGAAGAGACAGATGCGGATGAGAATATGCAGATGATCCAGAAGAAACGGCACCATGGCGACTGCCCTAAGATGGTCCCCAAGGAGCTCTGCCTCCTGGAATGCACAATCTTGTGAGGCCCCCTCTCACTGAGTGGAATCTGGACCTAATGACTCTCTTCTTATGAGCAGAACATAGATAAATTGATGGAATGTTGCTTATAAAAATAGATCATTTGCTGGGCATGGTTGCACACATTTAATCCCAGTACTGGGGAGGCAACGGCAGGCAGATCTCTGAGTTTGAGGCCAGCCTGGTTTGTAGAGTTAGTTCCCAGACAGCCAGGGCTGCACAGAGAAACCCTGTCTTTCTCCTTACACCACCCACTGTCTCTGACTCTTTCTCTCTCTGCCCCCCCCCTCTCTCTCTCTCTCTGTGTGTGTGTGTGTGTGTGTGTGTGTGTGTGTGTGTGTGCGCGTGTAGGAAACAGCATTAGTATAAAAGTCGGGTCAATCTAAGATGTGGCTCTTCCCTCGGTCATTACACATCCTATATTTTTGAGCAGAGTCTCTCAGTGGTACTGGCACTCACTAATTAGGCAAGGCTGACTGGCCAGAGAGCCCGGGGATTACCCATCTCAGCCCCTGTAGTGCTGAGATCACAAGTACACACCACCACACCCAGCTTTTGTTGTTGCTGTTGTTGTGTTGTTTTGTTTTGAGACAGGGTCTCTCTACATAATCCCAGCTGTCTTGGAACTTGCTGTGTAGACCACACTGGGGTCCCACTCACAGAGATCTGCCTGTCTCTGTCCCCTGAATTTACCTCCACACCTGGCTTATACCCAGCATTTTTGTGTGGGTTCAGGAATCAAACCTCAGGTTCGCAAGCTCGCATAGAAGCACTTTACCCCAACCCCCAGGTTTCTGAGTCTCTTGCACATTCACTGAGACCTTCAGTCTCTTTTGATTATTCCTGTCCTGTTTTGTTCTGAGTTCTGGGTTCCCGTGGGGGTCTGGGAGGAGGGGCTACCTTTAAAGAACCCCGAAACCCTTGTGTCTACATCATTTCATACATCATTTCATGTGTTTCATATCTCAGATACATTTTTAAAAATGCATTTCTATGGACTGATCTGGCACACTGGGACACTGTGCCAGTGCTATTAAAGCCAACTTATTTTGTGATTTATTAGAACATTGTTTAACTCAACATCAATCTTGGATCAACCTTAAATAAACCATATGTCCTTAAGAACTCATGGGTTTTAATTAGTTTCTTAATTAGCATGTGAGAAGTTTGCAAGCCTGTTCGCTTCTCCATCCAAATCTGAAGAAAAGCACTATATGATTCTCACATGGGGAGCCAGGGCTGAGCCCACAGGCCGCTGAGGTAATGATTCTCAACTGTTCATTAGCGACACCCCCTCCCACCCGCTAGCCTGATTCCCTCAAGTCCTGTCCTCTCCAGTCCTCCCTTCCCAATCTCTCATCCCTGCATTGTCTAACCAAGACCTTCTGTTCTAACTAAGGAACTTCCCCTCCCTCCCTCCCTCTTACCCTCCCTCCCTCCCTCCTTCCCTCCCACTTCTCTGCCACTATGTTAGGCCAAGTTCATCCTTCAGATTCACTCATTAATCAAGTATCCATTGACAGTGTGTCTAGAAGCTGGGCTCCACGCAGAGACGCAGGGGTTAACCAGACCCAGAAACCTCTCACAGACTGCTTCCTTAGCCTCAAAAAAACTCAGCAGAGCCTGTGGAGTGGTGAAAAGTGGGTGGCCTCCATCTAAATCTCAATTTTTTTTTCCTCCAAGGACTGTGTGTTCTTGGAGAAGTTAGTTCACCTCTCTGTGTTTCTGTCTCTCATCTGAAAAGGCAGGTTGAATTCCTAACTTGTAGAGATCATGACAGTCACAGTTTTTAAACTTATTTATGTATTTTATGAATATGAGAGTTTTGTCTACATGGATTTCTGTGCACCAGAAGATGACACTGGATTCCATTATAGAGAGTTGTGAACAGCCATGTGGGTGCTGAGAATTGAACTCAGGACCCCTGGAAGAGCAGCCAGTGCTCATAACTGTTGAGCCATTTCTCCAGGCCCAGTGAAGATAGTTTCATATGCTTTGAACAGCATCTGATGACCCCTAATTTCAGTTGCTCTTATCTTCAGTCTGTAACTTATTGGCTCCAGCACTCATCTTCCAACCTGTGTAGCCAGCAATGGCTAAGGAAGGCAGCTCAGCACAAACTCCAAAAGTATTATAACGTTTTATGACTTTTTTTTTGTAACTCAGACATTCAGTTCTCAACCATGAACAATGCTGCATCACAGTGCTAAAGGTTGGATATGCCTGCAAGCTGTGCCATGTTGTATCCTCTCAGGGATCTTCCTTCCCCCAGGAACCAATTGATGATATCATTCTCCTGACAGATGCTGCTGATCCAGCTTCCCTCTCTCTACCTCCCTACATCCCATGTCCCCACATTCCCATCTCCCACATCTCCATATCCCATCTCTGGCCCACTTCTTTGGCTGTCCACTCAACCTTTATCTTCATGGTCCTAATTTCCTGAGCTTCTTGCAGCTCTGAGCCTAACTCCATGTCTTCAAGCAATGTCTAATAGAGGGTGCCAGGGTGGTTTAAAAGAGTTCAAAGGAGGAGGGGGGGTTGGATAGGAGATTCCTGGGTGGGTGGGGGATGGGGTAAGGGGATAACATCTGAAATGTAAATAAAATATCCAATTAAAAAAAAAAGATGGTGGCAAATGTTCCTGCCTCTTTGAAGGTGTGAAACAAAGCAGTGCTGGGAGTTGAGCTTAACCAGTAGGCTGTGGTAGCCCCAGCCATAAGATGGCTGGCTATCACATGCTTATTATCAAGAAAGACCTGGGTACTAAAAAGATGTCTCAGTGGTTAAAAGTACAGTCTGCTCTTCCAGAGAAACTGGATTCAGTTCTCAGCACCCAGACCCAAGCTAACGACCATCTGTAATTCCAGTTCCAGAGGATCTGATGCCCTCTACTGGCCGCATTGGGCACAAACACATGTGTGGTACACACGCAGATGTAGTGCCAGGGAAGTGGTAAGTGAACCCCCCAAAACAGACAGGAGCCTATCCAGCACAAATCACAACAGGGCCTTTGTTCACTCGCTCAAGCTTGGGCTCCCTGCCTGCCAGCCCCGACACAGCAGGAGTGGCTTTGACAGAGAGGAAAACAACAAGGGGGTGGGATGAGGAGAGGGTGTTGGGGGTTAGGGAGACAGGGGATGTTGTAGGAGATAACTTGGAAACCAATGCTAGGTCCCAGCATGTTAGTTTACCTAAGTTGAAGTTCTTTAAAATGGAGTCTGAACTTAAAAGATTTGGTCTCTCACAGACAAAATATCTAGACACGTAAAATAAATAACAATACAAGAACAATTTTGAAAAGAAAGCTTCTTCCGGTGTGGTGGCTCACATCTTAAATCCCAGTACTCCAGAGGCAGAGGACTATAGATCTCCGTGAGTTTCAGAATAGTCTGCTCTACAGAGTGAAAGACAGCCAGGGCTTTGTAGAGAGACCCTGTCTCCAAAAGTTGAAAAAGAAACAAGAATAAAGGGGTTAGACTTGGTTTTCTTCTTGAAGTTTAGAGTTGGAAAAAGTATGGTCTTTACATGAGTCTATGTCGAAATCTTTGTTCTATCTATAGTTAAATAGGCAATGTCACCTCAGTTTCTTAGGCTGGAAAGTGGGACTAAGACAGCTTTGAGACTTAGATGAAAACATATGCACATAAGTTCGCAGCATCACAAGCTTTAGAGGAAACACACTCATATCTCAATCTTCAGAGTCTGACATCGTTCAAAAACAAGCATCTGTGGACAGAAACGTGGCTCAGTAGACAGGATGCCTGGCAGGAAACAGGAGGGCCTGAGACTGATCACCGGCTTCTGTGGGAGGCAGAGGACACAGGAGGATCCCCGGGCTCCTGGGTAGCCAGTTCAGCCATCAGTGAGCTCTAGGTTCAGTGAGAGATCCTGTCTCCACAAATAAGGTGGAGGGTGATGGAGGAAGACACTGGAAATGGAGTGGACTTCTGGCTTGCACAGGTGAGCGTATGTGCGCACGTGTCTCTCTCTCTCTCTCTCTCTCTCTCTCTCTCTCTCTCTCGCTCTCTCTTTCTCTGTGTGTGTATGTACACACACACACACACATACACATACACACACTAAATAATTCAGTGAAATAAAATAAGTAGATAAATGAATACTTTTGTGAAAATACATGTTACAGTGCCGTTCCCCAGTCTCCTTATGAACATGAAGACTCTCAGACACTTTCATTCTGACATTACTTGGAATAGAAAATACTGGAAAGCCCAGGCAATGGTGGCACACACGTTTAATCCCAACGCCCAGGAGGCAGAGGCAGGCAGCTCTCTGAATTCAAAGCCAGCCTGATTACCAGAGTGAGTTCCAGAAAAAGCAGGGCTACACAGAAAAACTGTCTCAAAAAAAAAAAAATCTGGAAGCAACATAAATGTCTAATATTCGGATTAAGTAGAGGATGGTTTTACTCAAAGCCTGAGAGGGTGCTGCCATTAAAAATTATCTCCCAGAAATGCACTGTTGACACTGTCCAATGTTCTCAACACACACTGGGAGGGAAAAAGCAGGTTTCAAAACAGTGCTATGCACAGAACAATCCTGTTGTGATAAAAATACAAATGTTTATGTATGCAGAGAAAGATCTGGAAGGACTCAGTGACTGTTTCTGGGTGGGTGGAATTTGCATGTTTCTTTTCGTTCCTTGTACTTTATATGTATTTTGTGTTTTTTTTTTCTATAATGAGTAAAAATTACTTTTGTAGTAAGAAAAAAATTGTAACTACCAAAAATTGTTTTTCTGATTGTAATGCATTTTCCTTGTGGAAAATTCAAAAAGCCTCAAAAGTATAAAAAAAAAATAAAAATAAAAGATAATTACGCATCTCATTCTACCTAGAGAATCTGCTAACACTTTGGTAAAATTCTTTCTAGTGTCTTTTCTAATGCATGCATGAATTTTCATACTACTAAAGATCAAAATGAACCGTAGTATAATATTTTGCAATTTTTTTTATTACATTGTGAATATTTTCCAAAGTTATCTCAAATTCTAAAAGTCTAGCTCTTGAATTCAGCTCTCCCGACTTTAGGGCTGAGCGAGAGTCGAATGAGACTCAGTGTGTAAGAAGTGGTGGGATTGGGGGAGACAAGAGGATTGCAGCACATTCAAGGCTAACTTGGGGCTCAGATGTCAAAAATAACGGAACATTAAATTTAACAATTAATGGAGTTAACGAAACATCGCCATGTTTTGTAAACTTTTAACTAGACGTCTCCAGCTTTAAATATTTTCTTCTTATATTTTGGAATCAGTAACTTTGCCAGCCTTCATCGAGAAAGTCCAAGGCCTGGGTTCTAGTTCCTTAATTTCCTCCAGGAGGGAAGTGTCCTGATGAGGCCTTTGGCAAGGTTGACAAAAACAACAACCAAACCAAACCAAACCAAACCAACCAAATGAACAAAAAGCCAGAAACTTCTAAGGAAGGAAGAAGCTGAGGTACTCAGTTTTCCTCTGAGCCAAGTTAAAAACAGAACTTTTGACAAGCAGGAAAGGAGTTTCCTGACCTGGAAAGTTCTTAAGTAAAAGTAAATCTGGGGGGGGGGGGGGGGGGGGGGGGGGGGAGGCAGGGAAGGGGGGGGGGGGGAAGGGAGGGAGCTCTCACTGACCTAGAACACCAGGCTAGCCTTCAACTGACAGAGACCCTCCCCCTCCCCCTCTGCCTTGAGTTCCAGAGCAGCTCCACAACTGCTGGCTTTAGCACTGAGTGATGAATGAGATGCAACATGGAAAACCCTTAGCTCAGTGCAAGGCATAAAACAAGCCTAAGGTAACTGTCCCTCTTCCTTCAACATTCCCTCCCTCCCTCCTCCCTCCTCTCTCCTCCCTCCCTTCTTCCCTCCCTCCTGCCCTTGTCCCTCCTCTTCTTTTCCCAAGCAGCCATAGGTGTGTGTGTGTGTGTGTGTGTGTGTGTGTGTGTGTGTGTGTGAGAGAGAGAGAGAGAGAGAGAGAGAGAGTGTGTTTCCCATGATCATGAGCTAGAACATGACAACAGCCTCTAGATTCTAATCCTGAATCTAAACTGGCTTTTCACCCAAACTTTTCCTTTCTGTGCCCCTGACAAGCAAATAGGACAGCCAACAGCGAAAGACAGACACTCCTGGTGTGCTTCCCAGACATCAGCTAGTGTGAAGTGTGCTCCCAGCACTGAGTAAAGTGTGTGATTTTGTTGAGAATCTGTAGATGAGGTGTCAGAGAGACAGACATGTCTTAGTCCTGTGGTTGTCCAGAGTTCCACACGGATGATTGAGACCAGTCCTGAATTCTCTACACTGCCTCAAGGCACTGTCGTGGGTTTGTGTGGTTTGTGCTTTTGTTTCTGTCAATTGCTCTGCTATCTCAATGAGAGTTTCTCCTCCCAGTTCCACTCCATTTGCTGTGTGTGTGTGTGTGTGTGTGTGTGTGTGTGTGTGTGTGTGTGTGTACATGTGTGTGTACATGTGTGTGCGTACATGTATGCATATCCAAGTCACTGTTTGCATCTGGGGGTTGAATCTGGGGCCCCACAAATGTCTAGCAAACACTCTACCTCTAAGTCGTGTCTCCAGCTCTTACATGAGATTCTTAATGTAGCCGGTGACCCAGCTAAATCCATCTGGCTGGATTATAAAAGCAAGGCCAAGGGCCAGGGCTGTCCTCTCAGTGGTGCTGTTAGATACGGAGCAAGCCTCAAAAGGATAGCTCATAGTGATGGGAGGTAAAGGTAGATCACACTGCGACCCTCAGAATACAGGCTGAGTCAAAAGCCTGCCAACAGTGGGGGACAGAAGACAGGGCAGGTGTAGAACTGGCAAGTGGGAAGCCATGTGCCTACAATGGGGCTGGAGGTAGGCAGTCAGGTCAGGTCCAAGTGCCAGCCATTAGCTGTGTGGCCTCTGGAGAGTGGGCTGCTTTAACTCTGAGTCTCAGCTTCTTCCTTGGCAAAGCTCTTGTGGGAATTAAATCAGAAAAGGAAATACAGCAACAGGCAGGTATCGAACAGTGAGTCACAACTGAAGTTGACTATAGAATAGGAGTAAAGCCTATCTCATGTCAAGAGAAACCCCAATGCCACTTTCAAAAGATCAAATCCAGCCAGGTCTACATAGACTCCAAAAACAAAGTAAAAAAATCAACTACCACCAAGGTGGTGCACATATTCAATCCCAGCATTAGGTAGCAGAGGCAGGCAGATCTCTCTGAGTTCAAGGCTAGCCTAGACAACATAGTAAGACTATCCTGAAATAGTTTTTTAATTAAAAGTGCAAAACCTCAAAAACAACAGAAATGTGGCATAAGGAGTAAAAGCTGCAAAGTAACTGTAGACCAGCTCACAGACCGGCTCACAGACCGGCTCACAGACCGGCTCACAGACCAGCTCATTAGTAGAAAGAACTACAAGCCTTTACACCTTTGCCAACAGAGGCAAAAATAGTTAAGCATTATTTTGGTTTAAACACCACTGAGTAGGTGGCTTTCCAGGAAAATATTAAATATTGCAATGAATTCCAGAAGAGCTTTGGGGGGGGGTTGGGGTTTTTTTGTTGTTATTTTTCCATAAACAGAGAAGGAAAATAGCAAATTTAGTAGACTGAATTGAAACTACATTAGAAGTACTACACTCAAAAGAAGTGTCAGTCGAAGCAGACACTTGTATGGGTGGATTCTACCTGCAAAGAAAATGCAGAGAAACTTCCTGCAGGAAACTAGACAGGAAAAGAACAGAGCAGACTCTGAAGAGACCCTGGAAGATGCCCCTTCACCAAATCTAAAGGTTGGAGCATTTCTGAGAGGCCCAAACAAAATACAGGCAGCCACAAACACCACCACCATTCTGTTGAAAGAGGGGCCCTCTACAGAGACACTGCAGACACAGAAACATGAAAGCTGGGGGTAGTGATTCACATCCAGCCAGCATGGGCTACAGGGTGAAACCCTCTCCCCAGACAAATAGACAAAAAAAGTATGTAAACAGAAAAGAGGAAAGGAAAATTACTATTGTTTTTATGACTATAAACTAACCCAAGATGGTTAGCTTATAGATTATAGAATTATTATTAGCTTATAGAAGCAATAGATAAAACAATTCACTATCGGTTATCAGGAAACTAAGATGATTAGTTACGTGATTGTTATAAAAATATTGTATCGTTCTTCTCTGCAGTTGGCTACCAGCGAGAAATACCATCTCTATGAGCAAGAACACGGTAGATTTGCATTGCCCATGTGCTGAGTGTACAGGAAGGTTGCCAGCTGACACATACACCGATGGAGTGGTCTGCATCACTTAAGATGAAGGTGTGGCCTGACTTTTTAGTAGGATGGTGTACCACTGGAAAGATGTCAGTTCTCACCGAGCATCATATCAATGGTGATCCTGATTCTAAAAAATATAATCATTTAAAAAAAAGTCAATTTTTATTTTTTCTTCTTTGTGTGTGTGTGTGTGTGTGTGTGTGTGTGTGTGTGTGTGTGTGTGTGGTTTGCTAGAAGCCAATCACTTTGCTAGAAGTGATACCCTGTATTTGAAAAAAAAATTAAAGGTCAACAGAGGCTGCTTGAGGAGCTTAGCAACAGACTGCTGGCCTAGGAAGTTCAAGGTCATGGGTTCAAGCCCCAGTACCACCAATTTTTTAAAATTTTAATTAAAGGAAGCAAAATGTGCTTAGTCTTGTGTCATTTTGTTGTTTACAGCTTATAAACATCGACTGTGAGGTCCCTGCTAACCCTGACAGATTGGTGTCAAGATTATCCTGACCCACAGCCTAGGCCTGGAGTCTAAGTGAGGTTTAGTGATCTTTGGTGTTTTAGAGCATGAGTTCTCTCCCCAGTCTTCCCACACATTACATGGCTGCCACATTCACCAGAACAGCAAAGGCAATGGTGGAGAGTGAGATAGCCCTACATGATAGCCCTCAAGCATCTCTGTGCCCTTTGGATCCCTTTCCAGATGTCTGTGTGAGGAAATGTTCAGCTTCCACAGGGGCTCTCTGGGTCCTGCCCACCTTCTTCTGGGATACCTTCCAAGCCTTTCTGGAGGCCATCTGGACCAGGAGTCCCTGTGACCAACTGCTCACCCTGGGAGGCTCATATCACAGTGAGCTCAGTGTAGACACCTGCTTTCCTCCTGCAGAGATGAAACCCTGGAGATGACAGGCCTCCTAACATGTCTGTTGAGATCAAATACAGATGCTGAGAAACTGGTCATTCATGCAAACTTCAGGCTGCAGGCACAGGGGGTCAGTCAGAGTTCTCCTGGTCTGCAGGTGTGGCCGCTAACTAGATACATTCTCCTGGGCCTCCAGTGCTGGCAAAACAGCACACCTGCAAGTCTGTGGCACAGACAGGTGTTACTGGGTCAGATGTCACAGCAAGGTCATTTACCTTTGGGAAGCTCTATTTAAATAAGTGTGAACGGCCTTTCATGTCAAGATTGCAAGACTTTTCAGTGAGTAATTAGCAAATTTCAACCATAAAATCCTTGCTCCACAAAAAGCAAGACTTGTTACCTTCATTTTATAAATAGATCAAAGGATCTATCAATGCAGATGTGGAAACAGATGTAAGAATTCTGCTTTTGTCCAGGCTGTAGCTGCCTCAAACTGGCTCTAGCGTTGCTGACAGACCTCCTTTCTGCTCTCTGACTTCTGGCCAAAGATATAGGATTGGCCTTTATGTTTCCTCTTAAAGGACTGAATTCTATGTACCATTCGCACACTTTGATATATCTGGAATTTAGAAAAGAAAGGAAGAAGAATGATATTTGATGTTTTTCAGAGTTCACATCAGGACCAAGCCTTGCACTGTGGGTCAAATGCCAATAAAAGGAAAGAAAAGGAAAAAAGAAAAAGGAAGAAGAAAAAGAAAAAAAGCCCTCGGTCACCACATCTTTAGGAGGATCACTTTATTCTGTATTTGAAAGAACTTTTTGTTAAAATTAATGACAGTATATCTTTAGTGACCAAAATGATTGTTGTGGGGCCACCTAATGTCACCATTTATTGACAGCTGAGTGCTGAGTGTTAAGTGCTCCATTTATGCACAGTTCATACAATTCTCACAAATGCACAGCGGCAGATTCTTTATTATTTATTCCATTTGCAGAGCTAAATGGGCTCAGAGATAGAGGATGGCCTGCAAAAAATGAGAGGGAAAATAAAAAGAAAGCCCACAAAGGAACTTAACTATTGGGCACATGCTCTGTGATTAAAGCATTGTGGTGTGAGACACACTGGGGACAAGAAGAAATAAAATACCACCAGGTTCCTACTCTCAAGGAGTTGAGGAAAAAACCTGGTAAGAGAGAAAACTCAATAGATGACAATAATAATAATAATAATAATAATAATAATGTCAATTATCAACACATTTCAGTCAAAGTATTTATTAACTTCCTGGTATGTATTAAATATTGCACTTATTACAAAGGACAGTCCTCTTCTCATGGACCTATTGTTTAAGAGGAAAAATCGGACATTCATCCAATAATCTTATCAATTTAAAATTGCAATTGAGTGGAATAAAAGACACCAGATGGGCCACAGACTGACAAAGGATTAGTATCCAGAATATATAAAGAACTCCCACACATAAGACATGACCAAAAGATGCACTATCAAATAAACCAATGGCCAATTTAAGAAAAGAAGAAAGGCAAATGGCCAATAAACAAAGAAAGTATGTTCCTATCTCTCTCGCTTGTAAACAGGGAATTGCAAATTAAAACATTGAAATGCCATTTCACACTCATCGGCTTGGCAACAATTTTAAAGTTTGACATTAGCAAGTGTTGAGGATGTGGAACACGGGGGAACTCTCACATAACGAATGGAACTGTGAATTAGCACAACCACTTAGAAAACCCACTGAACCATACCCAACAATGCTGCCAGTTTCTACGTCCCGAGTCCAGCAATTCCACACTGTATCTACCCGAAGTCTGCTTTCATACCCGGGAATGAGATTTTTTTAAAGCTATTATAGCATTGTTTCTAACAGAAAAATAAAGTGACAATAAGCTAAATATCTTCTAGAAGACTGGAAAATAAAATGTGCTGAACTCATAATGGGTCCCTCGTCAGCACTGAAAAAGTATGATCAAGGAATACGTACATTAATGTGGATTCATGCTGCCTAGTTAAAAAAAAAAAAAAGCAAATTGCACGATTATATATTCAGTCTAATAGCGTCTCTTCAACGTTTAAAATAATTTCAGATGATTCAAGAAAGGGCTATAGGCACCAAGAAATAGAGTAAAAACATAAAGGCATGTGTGGGAATGAAGAAGCCAAAGTGCTTCCCAACTTGATTTGACTGGAAAGAGACAGAAATCATTTCAGAGAATTTCACCCAGATCCAAAAGGATCTGTGTCCTTTTAAGAAACTCTGGATTGACTAGAGGAAATGTTAAGTTTTAACAAAGGAAAAAGAACATGTAACATAAACAAGTAGTTTTTGTAAGAGTTTTTTAAATGTAGTTTTTGTAAGCTTTAGATTTCCTTCTGACCTTTCGGATTATTTGATTGAATCGAGGTTGGGTTTGGGTGGGTGGGTACATCGGGGTAGGATGGGGTTCTTAGGATGGGGGAGTGGGGAGGGAAAGAGAAAAGGTGTTCCACTTAGAAGGAACCCAACTATGGGAAGAAGGGAGCGGAATGGGGGCGGGGCACAGACCTTTGGGTCCTGTAGCCCAGAAACATTTCACACAGTCGAATAGTAGAACGGGGGGGGGGGGACATCCTTGAAGGAGACTCCAGTCTGGAGTACAGCAGAAAGGTAATCGGAGATGGAGTAAACACTGAACAATTTAAATAGCGCTACTAAGGCAGGGTCTAATTGGGATTAGTTTATGAGGTGCTAGAAAATGGCAGACCTGCATTCTCGGGAAGATAGGAAGGGTCTGGAGCGCCAGGCCTCTCCACAGAAGCTGCGAGGCTTGGGCAACAAGAGTGTACGGAGCTCGCAATGCAGGAGGACAGACTCGGGAGACCTTGGAGAGGAAAATGTTAATACCCAAGGGAGGGTAATTCACAAGGTCACAGATGGAGTAGCTTAGACTATAGTAGCCACTGCAGGTAGAAGCATCCAAGACGCATCGCGAGTGATCGGGTGGGTGGTGTCACCTTCACTGCGACGGAGAGTAATGGGGACAGGATGCAGCGAGTTGGAGATGCGTGCGTAGCAAACCAAGTGGACTTGAGGTGTGTGCTCCGGGCGCTGCAGGCGAGTGGGAGGCGCCAGAGACCGAGGAGGAGTCGTTCAGAGCGAGCACCAAGAGAGGAGAATCTGAACTGGGGCCCTGGGGGTTGATGAGAAATGGGTTCCAGGAGGATGGAGGGATGGGGAGGATTACGAAGATGCAGAGCGGGCTCCCCGTGGGTAGTGGTGCGCCAGGCTGGGCGGGGCCCGGACACTGGAGCAGGGGTTGGCACCTCCCGCCTCCCGGCCAGGCTGCGGTCGGAGCCCCGGGTGCGTCCAGAAGCGACAGGCGCGGCGTCTGACCCAGGGAGGCTCTTCCTGGCCCGGCACCCACGCAGCTGGAGTACCGCTCCAGGTACCACCCAGCCATCCCGGGCCACTGCTGGCGCCTGGCGTGCGCAGGCCGCGCCTCCCTGGCCCGAGGGCCTAGCAACGTCACCAAGGCTCTGACGCGCGCTCACCCAGGCGCCGGTTTCCACCCTGCAGGTCCGAGTCCTTGCAGCCCTCCTCCCGGGGATCTGGATTTTACTAATTCGGGAAGACTGTTTGTCCTTCAGCTACTGATAAGGACGCGAATTTGTGAATAATAATAATAATAATAATAATAATAATAATAATAATAATAATAATTTTTAACAATTCCGGGAAAGAAATAGTTATACTCGAGAAACATACTAATAATAACCAACCAGATAGACCTCTGCTCCTGTACTCAGTGCTCTTAAGGACAATAATGACGACAACAGCCATAATAGCCACAGTTTATTGAGCGCTTACTCTCCCACCGCAGTGTTAAGCGCTTTGCAGGCAACAACCCTCGGAGGTAAGTACCGTTATGATCCCTATTTTTCAGAAAACTAGGGCAGAAAGGTTAAGTAACCTGCCCCAGGGCACACAGCTAGCTGATGTCAATGCCAGAATCCTAACCTAGGTTGCCTGTTCTAGTGTAATCCTCAAGCCAACCCGTTAAGGTCGGGAGCATTCTCTCCATCTTAAAGATGAGGAAAACAAGGCACATGGAAATTTAAGTACCTTGCCCAAGGTCACCTAGCTGGATGAGGCAGAAAGCGAACCCAGGGCTCCTCTCTGTCCGCAGAACCCTCGGTCTTGGCCATAGGCGATGCCATTTCCAAACCACCTCCGATAGCCCCGGCTCCTGTCCCGGCTTCCGGGAAGCAAAAGCAGCCGCTGGGTGGATTTGGGTAGATTCCTGAAGCCTCCGCTCAGCTGATGAACCGGGTGTTTTGGAGCAGCGTCCTTGCTCTGCCTTCAAGCGTAGGATGGAGACGCCTCTCCTGGAATCCAGTCCCAGACCAGGCTGCGCGATCCTGAGAAGGGACGGAGCGGGGGCGAAGGCAGCGAAAGGGATCCGGAGTCCCATTTGACCAGCGGCAGGTTCAGACTCCGGGTTTGCACCCTGTAGCCAGCAGAGGGCGCTGCCGCTCGCGCATGGAGTTTCCGTCCGCTCTGCCTACAGACGCCTGCAGCGGCTTTCCCTCTCCAGGTGACTGCCCCCACACCCGCATTTAGACCTGCTTCTTTAGACTAAGCGATTGCCATTCGTTCAAGGCTTCCCAAGTTCCAGCCGGTTCGATCTTGTTCTGCTAAGGGGCAAGGACAGAGAATCCTTTCTGTTAAAAGGCCTAGACGTTTGCAAATTCAGCTCAGTCTGGTCTGGTCTTCCCTTCTGGTGAGCCCGTGGCTGATTTAAAATGGAGGTAGACCCTCCACTTGGAATAGATAACAAATATTCTTTCCTTTTCCAAAATGGGAGATGGTGACTAAAGAGGGACAGATGAGAAGGACTATTTTCACAGCCGCCGCCTACTGGTGGCACCAGGCCCCTTTTAGACCTTAACTCACTCTGGCCTGGATCATGCAGATGATTCCTGTTTGATGTTAAGTCAGAAAACTAATAAATAATGAGACTGGGATTTGATCTAGGAACTCCCTTAAACGCCACATTCCCAATACCCAGAATGCACAAGTGGATACAACTGATTCAAAGATGTGGGTTATAACCACAAATCTACTAGTGCTTAGAAACCTGCCATGGAATCGGGGACTTGGCCAGTTTTCTGAGCCCCCCCCCCACCCCCGCCTTGAAACTCACATCTCTAAAGCAGAAAAATGAAATCTAAAGGTAGTGTGAGAGAGTGAGCTGGGCCTTTTTGCTCTAGTTTGGAAGAGCAACCAGTGAGGCTCATTCACTTTCTATGTCTGGGCTCTGAGGAAATAAAGGTGGATCTAGGAAAATCTGAAAAATGCCGAAGGGAAGGGGAAAACCCTTTCTGTGGTTTTTACTTTAAACTAAGCCTCATTTTGCTATTTGTGCTATATTTTTAAATTAACGTGGCTCTCCCCACCCTTGAAATTGGCACACAAATAGCAAAAACAGAAGGAAGGCCAGCTCGCAACTTTAAATGTGGTTCTCAAGAAGGAGGGACCTAACTTAAAAAGGAAATGGGAATTAAAATGAGGTGTCTAATTCAGACAGACTTTCCACGAGGAATTTAGATCATGGCTCTTGTAACAGGAGTGTTGTCTGGGTCTGGGTCTGGGCTGGGTCTAGTGTCTAAACTGGAGTGTACCCTGATGAAGAGATTGCATCTCCCTTTTTTAATATGTCTGCATCTCTGACCATCTGGGTGTAAGAAACAGAGGTTGGGGGGGGGGGGTGTCCTGCTCCCTGGATCTGTCCCTCGGGCATCTTACTTTTCCAGAAGTTTGTTTGGAAATTCAGTCAGGTGAGACTATCAATAATCACATCGTTAGGCGTGGTTATGTAGAGTCACTCCTTGACTATAGCATTAGCAGCTGGTGGCTTTTCCAGAAAGGGAAGCCAGTGAACGGATCTCATGAGACTTGTCACCTAATAGCTGTCTCTGCTGCACTGTCTTTGAGCCAGAAGAATTAGCCCTCTTCACTTAACACAAGAGGACTCAGGCTGTCCTCAACTGCCTCCTGCAAAATAGTGGGCTTCTTTGTCCTTCTGGGTACCGCCTTTCCTTCTGTCAGAGCATCCGGTCCACAGACATATGACGACAACGCGCAACATACATCACTTAGGAGTATAGCAAAGACCCCAACATGAGCCCAAGGCTCATGGTTTCAACTTTCCTGCCTCGCTCCACGATATTAATAACTTTCTTCTCCTGCTGGCTTCTAGTTCCCATTTCTTTGGCTCATAAAAGCACTGCTACTCAGACGGAAACAGATCGGGCCATATTTATGAAGCACGAATTACAATGAAAATCCCAAACTGACACCGTACTCCGCTGCTGACAGGAAAATGCTACTTTAAACAGCATTGGCTGTTGGGACACGCTGCAGAAAGTCATTTTTTAAAAATTGCATCTTGGAATTAAGTGAGTCACAATAATCAGGGGAAGGAAGAACACGAGGCTTTTGTTAACTCTCAAGATTATTCAATCAAAATAGACTTTCACCATCCACACTCTAAAAAAGACAGAATACGTAAGGTAAAATGCCAGGCTTTTTCCCTCTTTCTGGAAAATCCATTAACATTGAATGATCTTGGCCTTGACCTATTTTAAAAAATGAAAAGAATTGAAGGTAAGAATGAGACTGTCTCTGAAAACGGGTGGATTTCTAATCTGTACTCTCTGTGCTGGGATTGGCAGCCAGAGACGTGTAAGTGCCAGCGATCCTACTGAGCTACATCCCCAGACTTCTGAGTATTCTTAGCATTACAACCCCCAAACTGCCCCAACCCTTCTAGATGAGCACCGTTTCCTTCCCTTTGAGGAAGGTAGCGGAAATAGAACCTGGAAGAGTGAGGGAGAAGCGAGAGGCAAATTTTTCTGCAGATCACACAAGGACACTATTTAGGCGCCGCCTATGTGTGAATGTGTGCTCCTGCACTGTAAGGCCCCAAATCTCCAACACATTGCGGTATGCCATAAGGCAGATATATCTGGGAAGGGGTGTCGTCCTACAGAGATGTTTCCATCCAGAGGGCCTCCTTTCTAGCTCAGGGTCTTCTGCATGTTCAGCTGCCGGTGGTACAGAGCTGGAAATTCTCCCAGTGTATTCCTGCTGGGAGCTTGCCAAGCCCTTTGGGGAAACGTCTGCAGCGCTTAGTCTGGGGAAATGAGTTTTGCACTTTCACAGAGTGTGAAATTCCTTAGGGGCATTCTTGTACTCGGAAAGAGAAATCAAACCCAGCTCTTTCCTTCAGGGTCCTTGCGGTTAAGAAAGTAAATAAAATACAGTTCAGCGGGGTCTGCCTGCGGCCGGGCCGTGCGTGGGGACAGGAGCAACAGAGTCCCTCGGATATCACCCTGACCACCCTGACCCGCAAGCTTGAAATTTTAGGAGCTTGTGTTGCGGGCGTGTATACACAAGGAGGGCAGGCAACGCGCCTAAGCCACCAAGGAGGAGCTCAAAACCGCGCTATCTTCCTAGAAACCTTGGCGACTCGGCCCGCTGCTTGCTGTCTGATGCAACAGTTTGCAACGCGGTTCTGGGAGTAGAGGCCTGCGGTGCGGCACCCAGGCCAGGCCGACGCGCATGCGCCGGCTGTGCCCTGCCCCGCCCCGCAGCGAGAAGCTTTTCACCAGATGTGCGGGGCGGGGCTGAAGGCGGAGCCAGAGGCGTGAAGACCCTTTGGCAGATCGCGCCTGCGATCTGAGCTGAATTAGAGTTCTCCGCAGGCATTGGCTGACTGACCCAGTGATCCAAAAAAAAAAAAAAAAAAAAAAAAAAAGAATCAGAGAGGCCCGAATCGCCCCCAAAGGAGCCTGGAGAGAAGTTAAAGAGCTAGCTGGCTTTTGAGTCGGCCTTTCTGAGCCTTCGGATTTCTGCTGCTACTCCTACCTATCTTGCCCTGAACGTTTTCTTTGCAGGAGGGAATTTGTCTCATGAATATGTTCAACCTTTCAGATGTCTGACGATTCAGATGAAGACGATTGTCTTTCATATCCACATTCCTCCGGTATTATAGACTGTAATTGACTTTTATTTTATTAACTGTTTCTCCAAATTAACTTTAAATCGATTCCCTGTTTATGTATCCTTGCCCTAAGCGATAACATTAGAGAAACCATACTCTGAAAATAAGTTCAGACCTATTCAAATAAAAGTGTTTGTTGTTGTTAGCTAAAATTGTCTTACCTACCACACTGGGGGTGTCTGGGGATAATAATAGCCATTTGCTAAGGTTTGCCAGTGTTTCCAGAACGACTCTAAGCAGTGTGCACATTCTCCTGCCTCCTGATGCCCTAGGAAGCGGATGTTCTTTACATCTTGACAGAGAAGAAGAGGGAAGCTTAGAGAAGTGAAGCAATTTGCTTGAGATCACAAAACTAGAGACAAAGGCCCTAGTCTGACCATCCCAAAGCCTCCCTTCAAACGTCCGATGCAGGAAGGACCCACAGACATCTCCAAACCCCACCCCTCTTTCAAAGCCAAGTTCAAATGTCAGGGTCTAGATGAAGACCTCCAAAAATCTATTGTTAGGGAAATAGTGGCACAGGAAGGAGGGGGTTACCTCAACTAGGACTCTGTACAAACTTGGCTGTTAGTAGCTGTGACCTGGGCCTTTTGTTGCCTTAACTGAGGAATGCTCACAGCAGAAGCTTCTTCTTTTTTTTTTTTTTTAAGATGTATTTATTTTTTATTTATATGAGTACACTGTAGCCGTCCTCAAATACACCAGAAGAGGACATCAGATCCAATTAAAGATAGTTGTGAGCCACCATGTGGTTGCTGGGAATTAAACTCAGGACCTCTGTCTGGAAAAGCAGCCAGTGCTCTTAACCATTGAGCCATCTCTCCAGCCCCTTTCTTTCCTCTTAAAGATTAGTTATCTACTCATATCTTTATACAGTTTAATTTAGTGTGTGTGTGTTGTCTGTATATATGTCTGTGCACCACTTGTGTGTCCTGTGGCCAGAAGAGGGCCTCTTATTCCCCGGAACTAGAGTTACGAGTGGTTGCAAGCTCCTGTGTAGGTGCTAAGAATCGAACCCAGACCCTTTGGAAGATCAGCCAGTGCTCTTACTAGCTGAGCCATCTCTCCAGCTGCAGTAATAGTTTCTTCCTACACTGTTGATCTGGCCAACTCAGTATTCACTTCCCAGCCTACCACACTCTTCTACAATGGGGTTTCCTTTTGTCTAAAGGAAGGTGCGTTTGAGAACTCCACCCCTAGTGTGCTCTGGCTTTGGCACCTGTGTGGATTATGGCAATTAATCACTGTACTGCAAAGGGCTGCTTCCCCACTGGACCAAAAGCTTCTCAAGCACACAGACCTTTTCTGGCTTACCACTGCATCTCTCAGAATCTGGGGACAAGGGAAAATAACGCCCATTAAAATCATGTTGAGCCACCGAGCAGAGTGAACCCTGAACAGAGAAAGGTCCTTCCTTCCCTGTCCCAGAGGGATAGAAACATCCTCCAGAGAACACAGAAGGACCTCTGGCCTGCCTGAGGCCCCTTCTCCAGGTGCTATGGCTTCAGGAAAACAGTGTGCTTGGTCTGAAAATCCCCACAGGCTTTTGCTTGGTGACATGAGGGGTGAGCAATGATGACGAAGGTGGTGAGCTGAGCTCAGGAATCTCCCAGACTAGACACACTCAGCCCCAGGCCTCCAGCAACCTTGCCACAGTGGCGGTGCTCCTGAAGCCTCAGCTGCTCAGCACACCGAGTGCACAAGTCCCCTCAGCCACCTTCACAGCCACAGGAAGCTGCAGCATCACTGGACCTTAGCAAGTGAGGAAATGGAGGGCCAGAAAAGGCTAAGCTGCCACCGTGAGCCCACCCAGGCCTTTAAACCATCTGGAATTAAACTCCAGAAGTGAGCTTTTAACCAATCTATAGAACTGTTCCCACCCTTCTTTCCAAAATTTGCCTCACGTAGCCTCCTTGGAAACCACACAGGGGCTTCCAGTTAATCCCTGCCTCACTACACACACCTCCCTTCACCTAGCAAGGGTTGGGACAAGGTTTTCCAAAAATCTTTGCTTTTTCATTTTCCTCTCTGAACCAAAGTAACCCATAAATACATATTTTTTCTCAAGAATCCTGTGTATGGTGTATTGTGGGTGTGTGGGTGTGTGGTGTGTGTGTGTGACATGCATGCATGCACAGGTATTGACATCAGCTGTCTGCCTCAGTTCAATTTCTCTCTCTCTCTCTCTCTCTCTCTGTGTGTGTGTGTGTGTGTGTGTGTGTGTGTGTGTGTGTGTGTGTGTGTGTCTCCAGGGTCTCTCACTGAACCTGGAACTTGGCATTTGGCTAGAATGGCAAGACTCCAAGATCTGCCTGCTTCTACCCCCTGAATCTGGGCGGTCACAAGGGTCACAAATGCATACTACCACATCCAGATTTGTATGTAGGTGCTGGAGATCCAAACTCAGGTCCTCCTGCCTGCACAGCAAGCACTTTACCGGGCAAGCGATCTGCCATTCCTCCTCTACTCTCCTGGCCGCAGAATCACTTAGAAATTCCACTTACCAGCCTAGAAACTGATGGGGTCCCTGCAGGTGTCATGGAAGTGAACCCCATGAAGAGGTAAGAATGAAAACACAGTGCAGATTGACTTTGTCAACCTGGATCAGACTTTGAGAAGTTTGATGCCAGGTGGTTGTCAGCATAGTTAAAACACAATACAAATTGGAAAAATAAAAAAAGGTTTCCAGGCAACAAGCAGTCCAAGCAGTCCAATTCCAGGTGCACAATAAAGCTTAAGGTGTGACTGCATAGAAACTCCTTTACAAAGTACGTGTGGCCATGAGCATGGGTTCTATAGCTAAAGGCCTTAGAATCTATCTAGTGTGGTCTCTGAACAATAGCATAGAGGTCAGCGGGCCACAAAGTGCATGTGACACCTCCCCTAGGGATGGGTAATGATCTAGGGGGAAGAGTCTGACATAATCATGTTGGGGGATTTGGATAAGGCCTGCCTCTATAGCAAAAGGTGGGTGAGGTCTGCCCCCACAGATAACAGAAAGGCCACCAGATTGTTAACAAAATCCACTCTCAGCTCTCTAGATGGAATGCAGGTATTTGACTTTTATCTCCTCCATTGAGAAGACACTCCTTCAAGATTAACATTCCTTGTGTCTGAGTGCTTCTTTGTGAGTACAAGGACCTTGTTGCCTCCAACAGGAAACTACATATCCCA
This sequence comes from Rhabdomys pumilio, assembly GCA_030674055.1. Classification (NCBI taxonomy): domain Eukaryota; kingdom Metazoa; phylum Chordata; class Mammalia; order Rodentia; family Muridae; genus Rhabdomys; species Rhabdomys pumilio. The sequence continues at coordinate 158,800,170 of JANHMN010000002.1, read as the reverse complement.
GAATGCCATCCTCTCCTGGAAAGAGAACAAAAATTCTATGTCAGCCATGTGCCTCCTATTTTGGGGTCGGAAAATTTGGTCACTAGCTTGGACAAAGATTGGTATGTCCATAGACTTAATTCTTCTGGCCCCAGGAAGACACGGATTTCCCAGACCTCAGAGATCAGGGGAAGGGACAAGTTATTACAGCAAACAGAACCTTCAATTAGAAGCATGCATGAAGACTTGGCCTGCAGCTTCTGGAAGAAGGACCCCTGTCCAGGAGGCCTGCTTTCTCTCTGCAACGGCCCTTACCACTGCCACCCCTTCCATTTCTCCACTTTCTTTCTTCCAGATTCTTCTCTTAATTGTACCACTGAGCCCCTCCCTGGCCCTTGTCCCCACCCCCATCCCCACCTCCATGCTTTAACCATTTCGTATAAAATCCAGCCCACCAGACTGAGGTTTCCTTCCACCCAAATGTTATTTTCAGAAGGAGCCATTGAGGTTGGTGAGTAATTGCAGCGTTGAGCCTCTGCGAGCCAAGCTGAAAATAATCAGCGAGGCAGATGGGGTGGGAAGAAAGTGGTACCCTTCCACTAAAGAGTGGGAGAAATCCAAACGGGGTGAGTCAGAGAGAGGCGAGCGCCAGGCTGGGCCGGCTGGGCTGATGGCCTGGAGTTCAGTTAAGGGGAAACCGCCCAAGGTGTTGGACCCTTTGACTGAAGACCAGTCCAAGGTGGTTCCTGGCTGCACATCACAAGTCCCCATTTCTTATAACAGTCACTATGCTTCTGCTCTTACTCACTTGGGCCACACTGGAACTTAACTGTGCCAGCTGACTTGCCTGTCTCTCCAGCCAGCCTTCTCAGCTTCCACGCTGTTGACACGTTGGGCTGGAGAGTATGCTGTAGGGAACTGCCCTGGCCTGGAAGGATGCTCAGGAGCCTATCTGGTCACTCCTTCCTTGATGCCAGTAGCGTGCACACGCTCAGTCATGACAATCAAAGACATCCCCAGATGGCCAGCGTGTCAGTGGCTCAAAACCACTCATCTAGTGGACCTGTATCTAAACTACTGGTGACTTCTTATTTCCAAGTACAGCTTAAATGCCCCAAGCCTAGTGTGAGTACCTACTGTGTGCCAGGCTCTGTCCTCAGTCCTGAAAATAGAGCAGGATGCAAGGCAGATATGGCTCCTGGCCTCAGGGAAATGCCCAGCTTTCTGGGACAGGAGACGCTCAAGAACCTTCAGTGAGAGATGCAGAAAAGAAAGACAAAAATCTAGAAAAGGGTTCTGACCCAGATTATGGGAGTCAAAGGAGGCTCTTGGAGAAAATGATGCCTTGGCCAGGTAGAAATTGGAGGGGGAGGGGCTCTGAGGAACACAGGCAGTGCCCAGACACCTTAAGAGACTGATGTACATTTAAGAAACCCAGAGCAATCTGCCATGGATCAGGCTCAGGCAGTGGGAAGGCATCTCTCATCCCCTAAGCCTGTACTTCCTGTCCTCATTTTCTGTGTTCCTAGCACAGGCATGTAAACTTGGGATCGTATTTAACCATCTTTAACCACCACCCCTCGTCCTGAGTCAACCCTCTCCAGTCAACCAGTTACCAAGTGTCGTCATTCTATCTTGGGCTAGAATGCAAACTGTCTCACAGCCTCCATTCCCCTCCCCCACAGCCCCTGGTGTGATACACGACCTCTTGCTCACACAGATTTGTGAAATAGTTTCCTATCAAGTCATTCTCCAGACCCTACCTCAGAGAAAGATGGATCTGAGTGCATCTCCCATATTAACCCTCTGAGACTTCCAAAGGCCTGTCAGCTTGCCGCCTTCCCTGGGCTTTCAAGTGCCCTTCCTTGACGGATCTCAACAGCCCTCTGGCTTGCCTCCCTCTGGCTGCACAGGACCACTAGCCACACCCTGAGAGCCTCCACACCTCCACAGTTTTCTGCTCTTTTTGTCTAGTTGCCTCCCCAAACAACCACTTAAGACCCAGATGAAACAAACTCTTCTGCCTCTCTGCAGACGCCTTCTCTTAATTTTTCCCATCTGTTTTCACTGGGCTTTATACTGATGCTATGTGACCATTTGTCATGTTGGCCCATAATTAGTTGCTTAAATCTGTCCCCTCCTTCAGTGTCTGAGGACTTCGTAGGCAGGCACTGGGTGACTGACTATCCAATGCACACTCCTCCTCTCAGTTTCCTAAGGGAACCCACGCAATGCAAAGCTGGGGATAATTTCAAATAGCAACTAAGGTGCTATAACAAGCAGATGCCTGAGCCTCCATAGAAATGACCCTTGTGCAACTCAAGTGTGGACTCACAAGCCTCACCAAGAGTTGACTGGGGAGCTAAATTAGGTAGTGTGAAATTAGGTAGTGTGAAATGAAGACTTCTTCTATCCACAGATATCCACTCCTCCTCTCCTATTCTTTAATGATAAAAGTGAGGGCTAGAGGAATGGCTCAGTGTTCAGAGCACTGACTGCTCTTCCAGAGGACCTGGGCTCTATTTCTAGCACCTTCATGGCAGCTTGCAGCTGCCTGTGACTCCAGTGCTAGGGAATATGCACCCTCTTCTGACACAAGAGGTGTATACACACACACACACATACAAACACATGAGCTCGCACGCTCATGTGTGCTCACTAAATGCTCATGCACATAAAATCAAAGGAATAAAGCTGATTTTTGACTGAGAGATGGCTGCTCTGCTGAAGACCACATTTCCCAGGCTTCCTTGCAGCTGAACATGGCCATGAGTCTTAAGTTCTCACAATTGTACAGTAAGTGGAAATAATAGTATCGTTTCCAAGTTGTGCCCTCAAAGAGATTGTATGATGCTTCCCTAACCCCTCTCTTGTCCTTCTCTCTGACTAGGAGGTGACAGAGATTGAATCAATCTCCTCAGAGCTAAAAAGAGAAACCTTGCACTGATGACAGCTAAGCTTCCATCTGTCTTGGGAAGTTTTGATCTAAACCCTTATGTGAGATAGACGTTGTTTCTGTTTTGTTTGCATGCCTGTGTTCAGAGGCAGCTTTGCCAATACTCTACAAAACACCTGGTCTTCTAGCTCCCAGGAATGGGCTCAGGACTGAGCACATGAGCTACTTAGGTCAGTAGACAGATGGAAAGAGGGGCGAGACTTTCTAGGGAAAGGGTTCTTGTGTTTATGAGAGAGGTTCATGGAACAGCCATCCTCCTTTCTCTCCCTGTTGACACTGAAAACAGCTCCCAGCCCGAGAACAGAATTACACACAGGCACAGAGGAGGCACATTCCAGGGATGGGCAGAGGCTCTTTTCCTAGGAGAAGGATGCTCAGAGCAGTGGGAGCCTGCCTACCAGGGCTTTACCAGAGAGAAGCCCTGTGGCAGATAGGACTGGCTATGGGAACAGGAGGTAGCCATGAAGTCTGGGTCCTAGTCATGTGCTTTGTTGGTTAGTTCATCTCCCGACTTTCTCTTCTGCTCAGCATTCTGGAGGCAAATGTCATGCCTTAGAGCTCCTTCTCCACTGGTTTCTGACAAGAGTTGCCCCGTGGACGGTGCTAGAGAAAGATGGCAGCAGGAAGGTGAGCTGCCTGGTGTTTTCCCCAGTCACCAGCATCTCTGGTGATAATTGCTCTCTCTGTAGTAACCCCAATTACTGAGCTCTGGAGCTATCTACCAGTTCTTCCCTTAGCTTGTACACAGCCTGGGGGCTAGAGGTGACCACAGCTGTGCAGCCTGGGGGACTCAAGGTGATTTTCACAGCTGTGCAGCCTGCCTGCTCACCCCCCTCATGCCTTCACTTCCTTTTAATTTCCCAAACATTTCTTTCATAGACCCTGGACTCTGGTGTTACTCAACAGGACCCTGCCTGGCCTAGATTGGAAGGAGAGTAAGCGACAGGGTTGCTTCTGACCCCAATAGATTTGAGCATAACCTCACTGGGCAAAATGAGAGGAAAATACCATATACGAGGGTGATTAGGAGTTACTTCTGCAACGAGGCCACCATGGTACCCATGGATGCCAAGTCAGGTAATTGTGTTGGTGGCTGCAGAACCCCACTGTACTGCATGCACGTGTCTTGGTGATAGGTGGGTCTGATGTGCTTTTCTGTCCATTGGGATTAACTGCTATTCATATTCTCTTACATTAGTAAGAATCCTGGCAGGGCCACTTCATATCTGTGACTTCAGAAAAATCACATAACCTCTTGTACTTCAGTGTTTTCACCAGACTATGGAAAGGTTGCCATGAGGGTAACTGAAGACAACAAACACTAGGCACATTAGCTGGTAGGGAGTGTATAGTCAGTGATTTTCATGGGGACCAGTCGCCACTGTTGTTGATGATGATGGTGGTGGTGGTGGTGGTGATGATGATGATGATGACGATGATGATGATGATGATGATGATGATGACGACGATGACAATGATGATGACGATGATGATGATGACGACGATGACGATGATGATGATGATGACAATGATGATGATGATGATGACAATGATGATGATGATGATGACGATGACGATGATGATGGAGAACAACAGCCTTGGCAGCATGAGAGGGATCAGGAGCCTACTTCTGAATCCAGGAAGCCGGGACAAGGGAACCCAAAGCTATCAAAGTTAGAAAGGCAAGATATGGGATCCATATGCTGGTCTCTCCATCCCAACAACTGGCACCATTTCCCTTGGCATCTCAGACTCAGCTACACTCCTCCCTCCACTCATCCTCCACTATCCCTCCCTCTTGTTCCGTATCGTCAGCTGCCATGTGGCTGCTCAGCGACCCAAGAAGGAGACACGAGTATGGCTGAGACCAAAGCCTGGCTCTGAGTCCGGAGGGGTCCTGAGAAGAGACACAAGCCCTCACCTCATGTTGCTGCTTTCCCGGTGAGCGCAGAAGGCGTGGTCACTTCTGGCACATGGTCGTGTTTAACCCTCAGGTCTCTGGAAGAGACACGAGCCTCTGCCACTAGGCATCAAGCCTTGGGGCTGTTAAGGAACCTCCCTAAGGTCACACAGCCCGAAAGTGGCCAAGTCAGAATTGTAGCTAGTCTTGTATGACGAAAAATACAGCCTCCCCAGGCCACTCTGGGAGAGTTAGTGTGAGTCTCTGCCTGTGGCTCTGTCATGAAGGGTCCACGACCTCTGGCATTTGAGTCAAGGAGGTGCTACCCTGTGGATGAGCCAGTCTGCCTCAGTGAGGCCTGGCCTTTCTCTGGGATGCATGCCAGATGTTAAAAGCAAGAGAAAGGTTTGAGAAGGACGATCCAAAAAGAGGTGGGTCCTGAGGAGCCGTCTTTTGTCACAGGTGTTCACGGGTCTGTGGATTTGGCAGGTCAGATGGGCCCAGCATTGAGTCGGTTTGCTCTCCTTCCTTCTCAGTCCCTGGGAAATATTTTCCTGGAGAGCAGACTGTGGACTCTGAAGCCCTTGTTCTCTGTAAACTCGGGAAAAGACAGACACCCTCAGACACCCACATCCTGGAAAGCCATCTGCAAATGTCCCCAGCTTTGCTGCAAGCTGAGTCTCTCATGGCAGCACTAGACACCATCACCTGGTGTGATATCAAAAGCAGCAGCCCTGGACACCAGCTCAGCCTGGATGACTAGAGCCAGGAGACCACAGAGAAGTGCCTTCATTTGTCCTTCTGAGACTCTGGTTCCTATGGGCAGGTGACTGATTAAAGTGACAGAGTTCATCCCTTCCCCCCTTCTGGATCCTCACTGCCTTCCCTGACCATCTGACCACCTGTGGAGGTGGGGGTGCTCTTTCCCAGAATCTTCCCCACATTGTGGCCTCCGGCCTGCAGGAGACAGTGGTTTCACCATCCTTTGCCTGTGGCCAGCCCAGGACCAGCTCCCCTGAGAGCAAAGGGCTCAGAGCTGGAGACACAGGCCCCACCCTGTGTGTAAACACCAGTTGGGCATCAGCTGACCTCAGCAGGGAAGTGCTGGCTTGCTTCCTGCCTCTCCCAGCCTGCCGCTGAGGTTCCAAGGGAAGTGCCAGGCTAAGCTGGTGCCCTGGCCCCAGGCTGCCTTCGTCCTGGAAATAATCAATAAGAGCCAAGTCTTTCTTGCTAAAAGTGGACGGAAGTTAAACATTCCTAACCATGGCTTGCCGGGTCTGGTCAGGAGCATCCATGCTGGTCTGTTCCCGTGAGTCAGGTCTCTCTAGCTGAAATAGTTTTGATGACTATATATATCACCGTCATAAATGCACTCTGCTTATTTCTTTAAAATACAAACTGTAATTACATATAATAAAATATTAATAGTTTCAACTTTGGAGGGTAAAGAATATGCGTTTTGTTATTGTTTGTGAAGTGTTTTTCTGTACTGTTAAATTGTCTTTAAGTAAATAAATACTAAATAAATAAGAATGTAGAATAAGGAGCTGGAAGTTGAGATGAAGAGTGGGCCATAAGTCTAGGACAAGTGGAACCCTGAGCTCCTCCACACGGATACACATTGAGACAAGCATGGTTTTATTGGGGTTAATATTCACAAAAAGTGAAGCATCTCATGGGAACTATAAGCCATCCGAGGACCTCTCCTCTAGATGCAGACCATGGGTATATGAGCATAATTTCTGTGTATATTTATATCATGTGATTCTTTTTGTGTAAGGAATGAACAAACCACAGAGCTGGAGAGCCGAGCCGTCTAGCAGTTAAGAGCACTCGGAGTGTTTGTTAAAGGACCTGAGTTTGCTAATTTAGAGATAAACTAGCACCCACATTTGACCCACAACCACCCATAACTCCAGATTCAGGGGATCTGACACCCTCTCTGGCCTCTTTGGGATCCTGTGTGATCCCAGTGCACATAAACTCTCACATACATATGCAGAAAATAAATAAATTAATTAATTTTTAAAAAGGATTCATGATTGCAGAACCATTTGCCCTTGATAATATATTTTGAATAGTTTCTTGGACTCTTATTTACTTAAATATGCATTTTTAAGGGTTTTTTCCTGGTGTAATCCTAAGGCTATGATTCATTCATCCATCCATTTATCCTCCATCCGTCTGTCCATCCGTCTGTCTGTCTGTCTGCCTCTCTATTGGAAACAGGGTCTTACTACATAGCCCATACTGACCTCAAACTCTCAATTGTCATACCTTATCTTGCCAAAGACCAGAACGACCAACTTACAAGTTTTTTTGAATACACTTTTGTGAACAGGGGTGTGTATGATCACACATGGGTAGCTGTGCGTGTGCAGTGGTATAAGAGCACGCGTGTGAGAACATGTATGTGGAAGCGGGAAATGAGACTCGGTTGTTTATTCCTCAGGTGCCTTCCACATTATTTATCTGAGATAGAGTTTCTCACTAGAATCTGTTGCTTGCCAGTTAGACGAAAGTGTCCAGCCCTGGGGACCAGCTGCCTGCCTTCCCTGTCCTGGAATCACATGTTCACACCGCCATGTCTGGCTTTTTATGTAGGAGATAGGAACTGAACTCGGGTTCTCGTGCCTGGGTGATAGGCCACCCTTCCAATCTCACTGATAAGGTATTTTTATGACTGAGGTTCAGGTAGATCATAGTAAAATCACAAGGTGTACTGATACTGGGTTTTTTTTGTTTTTTTTTTTTTTTGTTGTTGTTGTTGTCGTTTTGGGTTTTCTACTTAGAAAGTAATACACTCTACATTTGTTGCTGAAAACCTAGGAAATAGAGATAAACTGTAGAACATGAACCCCTGCAGCCTTATTTTCAGGAAGGACCGCCTGCTGACATTTTTGGTGTTTAGCAGTTTGATCCATCTTTTATATGCATTTTAAAATGAAATTGGGATCCAGGGAGTTAGCTTAATGCATAAAGTGCCTGCTATGCAAGCCTGGTCCCCGGGTTCTCTCCCTGGGGCTCACCAAGAGATCAAAAGAGATAACCAACTCTGCATGTGAACTGTGGCACACCTACCCCCCCCCACACACACATCCACACCTACCCAACCACATACACACACACACCTACACACACACACCTACACACACACACACCTGCCCCCCCACATACCTACCCACACACACACCTACACACACACATCCACATGTATATATGTGTATATATATGTATGTATATGTACATATACATATATATACACATATATATACATTATACATATATACATCATGCACACACACATCCACATGTATATATGTATATATATATATATGTATGTATATATACATATACATATATACATATATATATCATGCACACATACACACAAGAATAATAATTAACAATTTGCCAAGTCTGGTGGTATACAACTTTAATCTCAGATCTCAGGAGACAGAGGCAAGTGAGTGTCTGTGATTGCAAAGTCGGCTAAGGCTACAATGTGAGAATTTCTCTCAAAAAATAAAATAAAATGCACTATTACTACTGTTATTATTGGAGAAAACATCCCTCACTTCTCTGAGGAAGAAACGTAAAAAGATCCCAAGCTGTCCCCTGCACTGTGGCCTCCCCAAGCTGTCCACAAGCCACACCATGAGTTCTCACCTAAGACCTTCATCCAGAAGTATCTCTTTTTCTCCCACCTGTATGCCTTCTCCTCTTTCTTTATTACTTGTAGACTTTGGCAAGCACTCACTATGTAGCCCAGGCTGGCTTTCAACTCTCAATCCTCCTCCTCAGTCTCCTGAGAGCTGAGATTATGAGAAGATCTTACTACACATTGTTCTAGCAGCTGTCCAGAAAGCCTGATTAGGGACCGAGTTCCTTCCTGCTGTCAAAATGCACTCCCTTAGCAGATAGTGCCCTGCTTGCCAACGGCAGGGGAAGTTACAGGAGGAGACAGGCAGACAGGCCTCCACGCTGAGGCAGTGGAGGAATGTGGAGTGTGCAGAACTTGGATGCCCATTCACTTGTCATTTGAGTTTGACAAAAGCTATCAAGCCCCTACCTTGGACAACATCCTTTCTAGGCTTTGAGAGTGTCTCAAAGAAGAAATGGTCCCCACCCTCAGGAGTTCAGTTGGCTGTGGTATCCCAAATGTTAGCCCTTCACTCTTAGCCTACAGTCCGGAAGCCTGTACCTCTAAACCATTGGTGCTAGTAGACTGGAATTATTCAGTCCCCTCGGGTCACCTTAAAAGGGCCACCAGGGACCATTTTGGAGAAGAAATGTCAGTCCAGGCTCCTGGAGGACATTTAAATGAGGTTATCCTGGAAGCTCTAACTACTGAGCCATAGCGTGGCCCTCAGTTGAGCCTTCAGCAGCCACAGAACAACAGGAAGTAGGCTCAGACAAGCTGAATCTGAGGCTCAGCTCCACCCTCAGTAAGTGACCTTGGGCAGTTACTTTACCTCTACTAATCCCAGTCTGTCCTCCTGTGAAACAAGGGTAACCCTATATGCTCTGCTTGAAATTAAACATTAACGTGCTTGGCAGGGTGTCTGGCAAGCCATGTACGCCACACATCACCGTTACTAAATGAACTGAAACTCACTCTTTTAAATTGTCACTAGGTAAGTAGTCACAGCGGGGGCCCTGAAAAGAAGATGCACAGGGTGTCACATTCTGTCTGACCTCTGCAGGAGATCAATCACCACTGTCATTGTCACCATCGGCTTCGTATGTTATTTGGATTCTAGGCCTTGGGAGCAATGCGGTCTATTCACCATACAACTTTAGAAATGACAACCACAGTCTTAGAGCATCCAGAGTGTCAGCTTCATACCCACTCGTAGTGCCTGTCCCAGCATGAAAGAGATTCTGCCTCCCACTCCTTCCAGATGAACATTCCCGTGGTAGGCAGTTTCAACAAAGATGGGCATTTACAACTTTCTTTTTCTTTTTCGGTTTGTTTGTTTGTTTGTTTGTTTGTTTGTTTGTTTTGTGGGGAGGGATAGCCCAGGCCTGGGTCATTTATCCAGTCCCCCACCTCAAGGGTCAGAAAACTATGGAGGCCCCAAGGCTGCTGCTGTGAGAAGGGGAGAAGAGATACGCCAGTTCTCTGTTGATGATGACATTCTCAAGCACTCACGGATGGCTCTGTTGCCATGGAGACGCTGAAGGTACTGAGCAAGCTGTAGCCTCTCTTGAGTCGTGAGTCAGGTTCCACTCTATTTATTAAAAAATAAAAGCAACGCCTTGACCTACAGAAGACAGAGCAAAGCTCTGGGGGCAGGTCAAAATGTCCGCTGCCAGGGGAGATGAATCAGCTGTGTTATGCACAGTCCTGGGGTCTCCTGACGTCAGCTGTCGCAAGAAACGTTCACCAAAATGTGGATGGGATGACAGCAGTGTAAATGGTTGAATATGGAAAACACAAACAGAAGTCACACTGCTGAGTGGAAATCAGGTGGAAGGGAACAGACCCATTTCTCAACTATAGCCCTTGGGGACTCTGCCCTTCTCAGATGTGAGTCCTCCAGTCCCTAAGAAAATTGTCATAGGTCAACCAGGGCTGAGCTGCCCCAGCCACATGTGACACAATAGGAGTGTCCTCTCCATTCCTGCTGAATCCAATGATTCCTCTAAGAGGGACAGAATCCTGGAAAAACAGGAGAGATCACAGAAAGTGTCTCCCAGGGCCTTACTGTGTGGGATGGGTCCTTTCCCCAGAGCTTCTGCAGAGGAAGAATAAGGCAATGAGGACTCCAACTTCCATGGTCACTTTTGATGACACCACCTTGCTCATCACCTTCTGGGAAGGGCCATTGTAACAGTAACAGTGACACAAGAATTCTCTTCTTGACTTGGAACCAGTCCCAGGACCCTAGACCTGTAGCAGAAGGGTCAGAAAACCTGCTCATTTGTCTGAGTTCATCGTTGATCCCAGAGACTGAAGAGGAGGGTTTTATTTCTTCTTTTCCCTCTGAGGTTGAGGTGGGCCCGCCTCTTAACCAGTTGACTCTACCCACCCACTGCCTCACTGACAGCAGACAACCACAGTGATTAAACCCATGAGTGCTGAAGACAGGGTGCTGGGCTTCTGCTCTCTCTCTGCCACTTACTGGCTATGTGACTGGGGTCCCAGTCCCAGGATGGAGAGGTAAACAGAATGTAAAAAGCACTGTCTCACTAAGGAGGTTTATCTAAAATGTGACATAGAGACTCACTCTGCAGGCAGAATCAGGAGGCTCCTCACATGTTTTGGGCCAGCCAGGACTATAGAGTAGGACTTTGTCCCAAAAGGCAGGGCAAAACAAAAGAGTGTCCACTGTGGTGGTGTCCCCTGAAATCATCACTAATTTCTGTTCCCATTTTCCTTCGTTCCGGATGGCATATGTGCTTCTGCTCTGGTTGGGGTTTCTATTGCTCAGATGAAACACCATGACCAAAGAGCAAGTTGGGAAGGAAAGGGTTTATTTGGTTTATACTTCCATGTCACTGTTTATCACAGAAGGAAGTCAGGACAGGAATTCAAACATGGCTGGAACCTGGAGGCAGAGGCTGACGCAGAGACCATGGAGGAGTGCTGCTTACTGGCTTGCTCCTCATGGCTTACTCAGCCTGCTTCTTATAGAAGCCAGGACCATCAGCCCAGGGATGGTATCACCCACAATGGGCTGGGCCTTCTACCACCAGTCACTAATTCGGAAGAAGCCTTACAGGTTTACCTACAAAATGAAGGCATTTTCTCAATCGGGATTTCCTCCTCTCAGATGACTACAGTTTGTTTCAAGTTGACTTACAACTAGCCAATACAGTTTCTGTAGAGTGGCCTGCAAGGTTCCACAAGATCTATTGATTGGCTGCCCACTCCAGCCATGTATTCTCCCCCCACTCTCCACCTGAGCAAACTTTAGCCATATCTTTGAGGGTGGAGTGGTATCTGTTTGGTTTTGGGGTGTGTGTGCGCATGCGTGTGTGCGTGTGCGTGCACTTCCTTTTGTTCAATTACCCTTTCTCTTTTTTATCAGTTTAATGGACACCTGCTCGTCCTTTAAGACAACATCAAGAACCTCACCCAGTAGCTGGAGAAAGTGTTCAATGGTTAGAGCACTTGCTGTTCATTCAGAAGACCTGGTTAGATCCCCAGCCCTCACACGGTGACTCACAGCTGTCTGTAACTACAATCTCCGGGGTTATGATTCTTTCTCCTAGCCTCAGTGGGCACTAAGCATGCACATGTTGCACAGACATAACACCCATACACAAAAACTAAAGCAATAAAATAAAATTTAAATGTGATTTTTAAAGGACCTTAACCTTCTGAAACTTTCCCTCAAGTACAGACCAAACTGTATCTTGCTCTGAACTACCTTAGCCCCTCAATAAAAAAATAGACAATTACTCACTAATGTCCAAACCGCTGCAGTCTGTATTGAGGACCCTTTTCAGTTTGTTAGGGTTTTTTTTTCCTTTTTCTCTTTTATGCATGTGTGTATATATGGGCATGTGTGTGTATGCATACAAGTGTGTATTTGCATGTTTACATGCATATGTGTGTGCACGGATATGAAGGTCAGAGAACAACCTCAGGTACCATCTACCTCCTGTCTCTCACTGGCTTGAAGCTCAAGCAACCAGGCTAAACTGTCTGACCAGTGAGCCCCAGGAATCCTCCTGCCTCTGCCTCCCCAGTGTTGGGAATACACGTGTGCATTATACCATACCTGACAATTTTACACACGTTTTGAGAATCAAGCTTAGACCTTGTGTTTGCAAAAGAGGTGCTTTCCAGACTGAGCCATCACCTCCAGCTCCCTACTCAGATCTGGAGGCTAGTACTGAGTCTAATTAAGCTTTGCTGCCCTGGGACATGGCAGGCCATGAAGGCCAAACAGGAACAAAATGATGCAATTAGAGAGTCGTTCTAGAAGTCTCTCTTTTCAAGCTACTTTGGGTCCAGGGACTGTGGATCATCATCCGTGCACAAATCAATCAATCTGTGTGCACGGCCTGATGCCAAGCACTGTGCTGTGCCCTGCAGCATAAAGGAGTTGTAGCCCTCAGCAGTCCAGGATGACAGGCATGTAGACAGTGCCCATACCTTCCACCACAAGCTGTAGAAAGAGCCATAGGGATTCCAGGGCTCCTAATGGAACAAGAGCAGAAGACGAAAGCCTGGATTCTTCTACTCCCATTAAAACTCACGTTAGCCAGTCATGGTGCCAAAATCCATACTCCCATAACCTGAGTGGCAGAGGCAGGAGGCTCGGGAGCTCATCTTCTGCTACATAGCAAGTTCTAGGCCAGCCTCGGCTGATAAGAAAAACACACCCCTCTGCAAAGATTCATGTACTGAGTCTTCAAGGTGGTACTGAGAGCTGGCCATCCGGATGTGATGAGGTCATAACAGGGCTGGGGAAGCTGCTAGGAACGGGTTTGCATCCCATTCTGTTTCGTGTGTTTGAAGAATTTTTGAGATTGGAGGGAACCCCTTGCCTCTTACGAGCTTGGTAAGAAGTTAATCATCCATGAGTCAGAAAACAGACCTTCGAATGGATTGGGTTCTTATCTTGGATGTTTTGGCTCCAGAAATAAACGTTTGTGTTTAGAAGCCACTCAGTCTCTGGTATTTGGTTACAGCAGCTCTAATAAACTATTTCTGTATCTCCATTTTCTCTCCCCAGTCTCCTGAGGTCAATTCCCAGGCCAAGACAGCTGTGCTGTCTATGTTGTCAAAACAGAATATACACAAGACAAATGATGTAACCATACCTTGCCCCACAGGTTAGGACAGATAAACACAGGAAATGTCTGAGCCTCCAAGCCGTCAGGCCAAGAGTCATGCATAGACTAGAGCCATGAAGTTAGAGCTAGCCCTACCTGACACCGTGCATCACATGACCCCCAGTCTAGGCCTTACCTGAACCTCACCAGATCTCACAGACATGCTGAACACTGCTTCCTGCTCCTATCCTAATGTCAGTAGCAGTTTCTTTGTTCGCATCTTACTTCCTACAGATGAGCAGTGGGTTTGAACTATCTGCTAAGCTCTGCCCCATCTTTACATCAGCTGCATCAAGCCAGGCTCCCAGTCAGACCTCCCAAAAGCTCTCATCGGCCCAGAGTCAAAACCAGTTCCTTAGCAGAACCTCGCCAACCCAGCCCTTGCTCCCTTCCCCAGCCCACTTCTCTCTGCTCATCCCCATCCTGACCTCCATGTATGGGCCTTCTAGCGGTACCTGGATGAAAGCTAAGTCCTCCATCCTGCCTTTACCCTTATCTTCCTTTTCCTGAGCACTATCCTGCCACTCAGGTTGCCAGTGGCCCCTCACTTCCGACTTGCCCTTTGTCTATATAATATGGACAAGCTGGGTGTGGTGGTGCATGCCTTTAATCTCAGCACTTGGGAGGCAGAGACAGGTGAATCTCTGAGTTTGAGGCTAGCCTGGTCTATATAGAGAAACCCTGTTTAGAAACATGTATGCATGGTTTATGTCAGAAACACATATATGCATATATTATGTGTGTATGTATCTACTCACAAGGCAGAGAAGAGTACTTAGTACATAAGAGAAACTCAGTATCTTCTTGAGACATAAATGTATTTGTCATTCATTTTTTAAATAATGTCTTTTAAAAATATTTTTAAAATACTTGAAACTATTTTTAAAATAATACCTACATGGAGGGAGTGGGTGGCAATCAGGATGTAAAGTGAATAAATAAATGGATTAATGAACAAAATAACACTTTCAAGGGCTAGAAAGATGGTTTTCCAGTGCTCTTGTGGAGGGACTTGGTTCAATTTCCAGCACTCATATGATGGCTTACAACCATTCATGATTTCAATTCCAGGAGATCTGATGCCCTCTTCTGACCTTGGGCACCAGGCACACAAGTGGTGCACAGACATACATACATACATGTGATCAAAACACTCACACATATAAAAAATAGAGATTTTTAAGATAATACCTACAGCAATGAATTTTTAAAGATTCAATGATATTTTTAAAAGGAAGATAAACTGAGCATTGTGGTGCCTGCCTGTAATCTCAGTTGCTTTGGAGTCTAAGGCAGAAGGATACTGAGTTTGGGGCCAGCCTGGGCTACACAGCAAGACTCTGTCTCAAAAATAAATAAATAAATAAATAAATAAATAAATAAATAAATAAAACAAAACCTCACAAATGTCAGTGAAATGGCTCAGTAGATAAAAGTACTTGCTATGTAAACCTAGACTCTAGCCCCAGAGCCCATGCAAAAATATCTAAATTTTATGTAATAGAAGCAAGCACTCCTACTGCATCAAGGTGAGAGGCTGAGACAGGAGACTCTCCCAGAAGCTTCTGGGTCAGTTAGCCTGAAGTTCACTGCACAATAGGAATAAGACAACTCCTGCCTCAACAGGGGTGGAGCTGAGTGTCAGCTCTCTGAAAGTTATCGTCTGACCGACCTACTGAGTGCCATGGCACACACACAAGTAACAATAACAGTAACTAATAATTTAAAAATAAATAAATACAGAAGATGCCCAGCCTGGTGTTTAAAGCTCAGCTACATGACACTGAGAGCTGCCACCACCATGGCTTAGCTGTTACATGACACTGAGAGCTGCCACCACCATGGCTTAGCTGCTACATGACACTGTGAGCGAGCTGCCACCACCGTGGCTATTGTTGTCGCCTTTAGCTTGTGTTCATTGTCTCATGAAAAGATAAGTTTACAACCAAATGCCTGGGCCAGGAACACAGCTTAGTGTTAGAGCACTTGTCTACTATACACAAGACAGGTTCAGTACTCGGCACTGCAGATGGATGGATGGATGGATGGATAGATGGATGGATGGATGGATGGAAAAATGGATTAATGACATCATGTGATCTTCCAGGCCCTACTCTCCATTCCTTTATTCCACTTTGGGGTTCAAGCAGCAACCCCTCCATCTCTCCATGAGCTGAATGACAAGCTTTTGTCCTGACTGACAAGGTCACCCTCAGGGTCTGTCTCTAATGGTCAGGAGACCTCCAGTCCAGGCTTGGGCAAGGGGCCGTGGGCAGAACCCAGACAAGGCTTCAGAAACCCAGTGATTACCCCCTAGAGCAGGACCCACATCAAAGCTACTCTCAGAGGGGCGAGGCCTCTAGATAAATGAAAGATTAAAAAAGACTTGGTCTGCACAGGCCACAGGGAGAGGCAGCCCACAAGTGGCCACAGAGGGGAGGCTCTGACGGCCCTGGCTGTACCCATCATGGAGAGCAAGAGTGAGGTATTCAGATTCCAGAAAAGGGGAATGAAGAAGAGGTGACTTGAGTGGACATGGACTCCCATTATTTTATGTCTGCCTTTCCTTGCAGTCCAGAGCTACTCCTTAACCCTTTCCCAGTCAGGAAGCAGCCAAGAGGCTCAGTGGCCAGACCCTGGGTTACTCTTGCAGAGATCTTATTTCGTCATTGCGTTTGGTCATTGGGGTTTGTGCCCTCCAGCACGGGAGCCTGTAATGAGGAACTCCTGGCCCCAGCCTTCCTCCTCAGGGAAGGTCTGTAATTAGCGCAGGAGGCCAGGCTGGGGAAGCTCAGACAATGTCATTTGAACCAGGATGAGACAGGGCTCAATTGCTAGTCTGCACTTTTTTTCTTCCTGGTGCCATTTCATATACAAAACTCTAGCAAGGTTAACCCTTTCCTGGTTGGGCCTTGGTGCTGAGATTTCAGCTTGGTGTACCATCTATTCTTAGGCTTAGTCTGTGCAACCCTTGATGTCCCTACACTCCCATGGGGACTTCCCAAACATCTACACATCAATCTTGCAAGCCTTCACTGAGCTGAAAGGTAAGTCTCTCCTCCAGCAAGGAGAGTCCAATCCCAATCGGTAGAAGATGCATGCCAGAACCCACTGGCAAAAGATCCAGTGCAGGAGAGGACAAATCAGATAGTGAAGGCCATTGTGTGCAAGGAGGAGAGCTGCATAGAAGCCACGCGTGCTGGATGACCCATGAGGAAAGGATGAAGTAAACACATCCTATAGGAGTCATCCTCCTGGGACAGAGTTCACTGCAACCTGGGCAGGATGCCGAAACCCCGGGGAGAGGAGAGGAGAGGTGAGAGAGGCCCGCCCTGGCAGAGCTAGATAGGAGTATCCTCCTGACAAGAAGGCGAATGTGGTTTCCCCAGGAGTACCACTTCCCTGTCATGTCCCTGAGGCACTTGTTCCCATCACTACACCTCATCTCACTGTAGACTCCATCCTGTCTGGGATCCCCTGGAACGTGGACAACTATGGTGTCTCCTCATCAGTGCTCTTGGGAGCATCAGTATTTCACCGGTACACAAGAGGTGCTCAGTTTACACTCATGCGAACTGAGGCTGTCTCAGCACCACATGAATCAGGTGGCACACACGTGTAACATAAGCACTCAGGAGATACAGATAGGAGGTCATCCTTGGCTACATAGGGAATTTGGGGCCAGTATAGGCTACATAAGACTCTGCTTTAAAAAAAAAATGTTAGTCATTAAATAAAGTCCAGCCTCAATAAAAGAATATACAACCTTTCCCAGAAAGGGTTCAGAGTGTAGCACCAGGACCTTGAAAAACATCAAAATCTGCCCGAAAGTTAAGGAGCTTTTAGAAGTCACATAAGACAAGGCCAAAGTACCAACTATATATGTGTGTGCGCATTATATGTGTGTGTGCGCGCTAATGCGCATGTGTGAATAGAGTCTACAGA
Organism: Rhabdomys pumilio; assembly: GCA_030674055.1. Classification (NCBI taxonomy): domain Eukaryota; kingdom Metazoa; phylum Chordata; class Mammalia; order Rodentia; family Muridae; genus Rhabdomys; species Rhabdomys pumilio. The sequence goes on along the minus strand of JANHMN010000002.1, from coordinate 158,782,597 downwards.
CCAGGGAACAATTCTTCTAGACATCTGAAAAAATGCTCAGCTCTCCTCAAGAGAAGTGTACATTTAAAGTATGCCGGTCAGGTTAGTAAGATGGCACAGTGAATAAAAGCACTTTGTCATGCAGACCTGAGAACCTGGCTTTAGTCCTCAGACCTCACAACGGAGGGAGAGAACTAACTCCAGAGAGTCGTCCTCTGACCTCCGTGTATGCCATGGCACTTGGCACCCATATTCAAACACACACACACACACACACACACACACACACACACACAGTCACACATACCAACAACAATAACAACAATAATAGCAAATGAAATTCTAAATAATTTAAATCACTAGTTCATTTCTTATGTGTCTGGATATTTTCCTGACTAGTCCCAAAGAGACCATGTGGGTGCTGGGAATTGAATTCGGGTCTTCTGGGAAAGCAGCCAGTATGCTTAAGCACTGGTCCATCTCTCCAACCCCCAAATAAAATGGTTTTTTAAAAATCACATTGAAGCCAGGTGTGGTGGAACATGCCTTTTAATCTCAGCACTCAGGAGGCAGAGGCAGAGGCAGGTGGGTCTCTGTGAGTTCAAGGCTAGTCTGGTCTACAGAGTGAAATTCTGTTTCAAAGACAAAATAAAAACCAAATAACAAAAACAAACAAAAACCGGTGGGAGGTACTTCCTAATCTGGAAAAATGTAAAATTCTGATGGCTTTCTGTTTGAGAGACTAGATAAACTGGAAACTCCATCCATTGCCCGTGGGGGTGTGAACAGCAGATGAGGGGACCCGATATCCAGGCACAGCTTTCAATCTATATGTACAAGTTCTCTTTAATTCAGTCATTTGGCTTCTGAAAATACATCCTGTGAACAAGCAGGACTCAAACAAGTCTATTACTACAGCATTGTTTCTTAAAGTGAAAAACTGGAAACTATCCAAATGTGACCAGGTAAGTACACTGTGGTACCTTCACACAATGGGTGGCTGGACAGAGAATGAGGGGGAAATGAGGAAGTCCTCTGTGTGCTAATACAGGAAGATCTGCAGGACAGATAAAAGGAAAAATAGCAAACCTGCAATGTGGATCGAACACGGGGTGGGGAGTTAGGGGGTCCACATGCGTCTACACCTTCACATGTACAATGAATGAGACCTAAGAAAGTCATAAAACTGAGTATGTCTTAGTGGGTGGCTGAGATCGTTGATATAGGATATAGGATACAGACATGGTTGGGTCACATTTCAATTCCCTCTCTATGTCTGAATTATCTCAACTTGTTTATCTGCTCAAGAAAATGTAAAAGGCAGCCAGGCTTGGAGGTACACACCCTTAATCCTGGCACTTAGTCGGCAAAGGCAGGCAGATCTCTGAGAATTCGAGGCCAGCCTGGTCTATGTACGTATTGAGTTCCAGAGGCCAGCCTGGTCTATGTACGTATTGAGTTCCAGGCCAGCATGAAGTACATAATGAGAGCCTGTTTCAAAACAAAACAAAAAACAGGCCAAAACAACCTTTAAAAGACAATAGAACAAAATAAAATACCTCAAACAGACTAGAGTTCTGTCTGTTCCACCTCATGTGGTTGCCTGTGTGTGGTTTTCCCTCTCTTGTTCCGTTCAGTTTCCTGGAGACCCTAGATTCCAGTAAATGGCACACTCAAGAGCACAGACTAGGAAATCAGACTAAAGATGTTGTGATTTAGACAAGATGATGCATCTCTCTGAGCCTCGAGACAACAGTGTAATCTCAGTAACAGCCTGCATAGATTGTCATAAAACACAATGAGAACACTTACCCAAACTGCTGAACCAGACCCCAGAACACGACGAATCCACACTGAGTGATGCACCCACCTCCATGTTCGAGTTCCTTGCACTGCTGTTGTTGGATAGCTGGTGTTCATCTTATAGATTACAGGAGCTCCTTATTAATCCAGGAGATTGAGGCACATGTTGTACATTGGGAGAGCATCAGAAGGAAATGGGGCCACAGTAAAGGGAGGGTTATAAAAAAAACACTTTTGCTTTGTTTTGTTTTGTTTTTTCGAGACAGGGTTTCTCTATGTAGCCCTGGCTGTCCTGGAACTCACTCTGTAGACCAGGCTGGCCTCAAACTCAGAAATCCACCTGCCTCTGCCTCCCAAGTGTAAAAAACACTTCTTATAACAAAGAATTAAAAACTCCACACCATGCTTCTAATGTCTGATGGCATTCTGTACTGAAGACCTGAGGCTCACCAGGACAGTTCCCCCAGAAGTCATTGCTCACTGATACTGAGTCTCTGCATTGTCCCTGGGACAATCAGAGATTGACATTCTCAGTGGTGCACCAAGCTCCTTCAGATAACTGCCCCTCACATCTGCTCTGGAAGGGTTCTCTCCTTGTCTTTTCTTAGAGTCCTCGGGCTGTGGGCTGCCTCATGAAGCCAGTCCCTATGAGAAAGAAACTGGTTGGTCATGGTGGTACATGCATATGATCCTAGTACTTAGGAGGCTGAGGCAGGAGAATGGTGACTTTGAGACAATTCTCAATGTCCCATGTGTACGTGCATTGAGGTGACTTCAGCTACATAGATATCTGCACCTGCATCTATATCTATCTATATTGGATTTTTGTTTGTTTGTTTGTTTGTTTTTGAGACAAGGTCTCACTATGTGGTCCTAGCTGTCCTGAAACTCACTATATAGACCAGGCTGGCCTTGAACTCACGGAGGTTCACAGGCCTGCCTCAGCTTCCTGAGTGCTGGAATTAAAGCCAGTATGCCTGGATCACAGCTATATATTTTTAAATAGACAGACAAACTGACAGACAGACAGGAGAGACAGACAGAGCAACAGAGAAAGAGAGAGATAGGGGGGTGCATTCCCATTTCATAAGCACATGGAAGGCCTCCCTGGGGAGCCCCAGTCCTCTTCCAGCCAGAAAGAGGCTCCAGGTAGGTGGGCCTAACAGGATGGCTCAAGACTGAGTTTCAGAATGTACACATGGGCATCCCACCTTGATCTTTGAACACATGTTACTTTCTTGCCACATGGTCATAGACAGATGCATCCATTTCACCCGTTTGGTGGCCTCAGTTCTGAGTTTCCATAAACATCTGAAAAATATATTTACTTTTTAGATGATGCTGGTGGTGGTGGTGGTGGTGGTGGTGGTGGTGGTGGTGGTGGTGGTAGTTGGTTCAGCATTTTGAAGACAGGGTCCAATGTTGCCCAGCCTGGCTTCAGACTCACTACATAGCCAAGGCTGGTTTTGAACTACTGGTCCTCCTGAGTGCTCAGATCATACTTACCTGACTTTGGAATATATATTTCCTTTTATGGTGATTGCCAAGGCCAAGGCTGCTGGGTCTCTGTTTGCTCTACTCAGCCACAGAGGTTAGGGCTAATCCCTGCAATGGGGTATGCCCAAGGCCCCTAGGATCTGATGCACGTAGTATCAGAGAAACCTTCATCTGGACTTGCTTACCCAATGGTTCAGCCTAGCAAACACTGAAGGGAGGTAAAGACTACATCTGCCAAGGTCGTGGGCCCCTCCCAGCACTCCAGGAAGACCCCTGATTACCTGTACTTGGTCCAGTAGCAGAGGCTACTAACGCAGTGGGAAAATGACATTAAAATCAAATTTTCAACTCTCTTATTTAATATCTGGGTGGCCTTGGACAAATCTTACTAAGCCTCACTTTCTTTATGAAGTAAAAACATAAAAACATGTTCCTCTCTGTCTCATTGTTAAAGACCTTGGAGAAGTACTGAAGGCAATGGAATCTGATGGAGCGTGTTGGTGTTTAAAAGATTTGTTTTTATTATTTTTGATTATTCCTATGTGGGGTTGGGTATGTATCTGTGTGTGCAGGTGTTCCAGGAGGCCGGAAGAGGCCATGGTAGCTCCTGGAACTGGAGTTACAGGCAGACTTGAGCTGCCCTCTACGGGCCCTCTGCAAGAGCATACATACTCTGAGCTGTCTTTCCGCCTCAGATGGTTGTTAATAGAAAATAATATGGAAAAGAGGAGATAACAGTGTAAGACCAAGCCAGAGCCCAGCGTATAACATGCACTTGCTTGAGATTCCATTACACAAGGTGGATTCAGCCCCAAGCTTCCACAAAGCCAAGTCAAAAGGGAAGGAGACATGAGGTGTTTCAAAACCCATTTGATTTAACATAGACCCAGAGCTCAGTCAAAGAAGAAAAAAAAAACTTGCCTTCTTAAGTTCAGACAAGTTGAAAGGTGGGATGAATGTTTCAGGGGTGGAGGGGGCACCCACAGAGGAGCGCAAGCCATCTTCTACATTCTTTACGAGTTAAAGTGCTTAACAGTGACCATCAGAGTGGCTGGCATACAAGGAGTGCTAATATGGACCTATTCATTTCTTCTTTCCTCCCTCTTTCCTTCTGCTGAGCTATCTATAGCTCCCTAGAGCAGTGGTTCTTAGGCTTTCTAATGCTGTGATCCTTTAATACAGCTCTTTATGCTGTGGTGATACCCCCGCCCATCACAAAATTATTTGTGCTACTACCTCATAATTGTAATTTTGTTACTGTTATGCATCATAATGTAAATATCTGTGTTTTCCAATGCTCTTAGGGACCTTTGTGAAAGAGCCATTCAGTCCCCCAAATGTGTCATGACTCACAGGTTGAGAATCATCGCTCTTAAAGGATTTCTGTGAGATCTTACAGGCAAATAAGGATTCTATTACCCATTGTTCAGCCAGACTGTCTCCTCTGGGCTGGTTCCATGTTATCACCTGTGCTTCTATGTGGAAATCTTTGCAAACTTAGCTGTCCCCTGATCTTAGGTCTCAAGAAGCCCCCACCCACCTACCAGACACCTAAGCTTAGTCTCCACCTCAGTACAGACATAAATCCCAGGAGCTCTGAAGTTGTGGCTTCCTCTCATTCCCTACATAGCTCCAGGCTGCTCCCTCCGACCACCACATTCATGGAGCCCAGCCACGTGCAAAAGCACAATTAATATTCCACTCAGTCTCCCCAGCCCTGCTGCATGCTGGGAGAAGATGGAAACCAGATCTGCAGCTGCACACGCTGGCAGGAGCATGTGTACAGAGGTGAGAGCTGGTG
>JANHMN010000002.1:158740264-158770668 GCA_030674055.1 Rhabdomys pumilio | reverse complement strand
TGGCTCTGCTTCTGCCACCAGCTAATGGAGCTGTTCACATAGACTTGTGTTCTTCAGGGCTTTGATTTCCTTATCTGTAATAGGAGAATATCTTTCCCTGTAGCATTATTTAAGGATTTGGTTAGAAGATTAACATAAAGATGATGTGGATTAAGGCCTGCCAAGTAAGAGACCTGACTTCTTCCAAGCACTGAATGCAGGAGACAGAAACACTCAGCAGGGAGTTGATGAGTGACTTAGAGTGAATCCCATTCCTTCCCTGGGTCTTCTTCCTATTAGCCAGATGATGCCTATGCAACTTTAGAGGCCCCCTTAGAACAGAGCATCGGTCCTTCTTCCCAGAGGTGCAGGGCTTCTCCTCCAGCCTCTCTGCCCTCCCACGGCTCCTAAGTGACTGTTCTTCAGCTTTCTTGCATTATTATCCTATGGTCCTTTCAGCCCTGTGCGTGCAAGAGAGTTTGGCCTCAGATAACTGGCATGGAAAAACAGAAGGGGAGGGGGTCTGTGCGTGTCTTATCTCTCCTCTGGCCAGGAGAAAGGGATATCTCTGGTTTCTCTCCAGGGAACTGACTCAGGATTCCAGAGAAACCCCAGCTGGGAGGTGTGGAGAGGAGGAAGAGGGGGAGCAGGGAGGGGGGTTCTGTTGTCTCAGAGGGGAGCAGCAGGAAGTTGCAAGGATGTTTGCTCAACACACCCATGTACCTCTCAGCAGCTGGGAAGGCTAGGTGTGGGGATAAGGGGACCCCAGGACCAGCCCAGAGGAGGGGCTTGGAGTGCAGTAAGGCTGATCACTGCTCCCCAGATTCCCAGCCTGACTTCTGCACTAATGCTGAAGTGGAAAGTCAACAGACCCCATCCCAGCCTTTAGAGGATTTGAGGAGATTAGAGAAATATGTGTGTTTGGATGTGCCTGCGTGGGTGGGCTTATCTGCAGCCCTCAACAGTGTGTGTGTGTGTGTGTGTGTGTGTGTGTGTGTGTGTGTGTGTGTGTGTGCACGCATTCTGACCAAAAGAAGGGCTAAGGCACTATGGCCTTAGAACCCATCAGAAAAAAATGAATAAAGAAAAACTCATTGGGAAATCAAAATCTCAGAGCTCTGATTCAATAGATTGGGCTCCTCAAACACTTGAGTTTGGGGTCCATGGTTTGCTTATTTTTACTTTTTTTCATCCCCCACTTTTGAGGAAACAAACTTCCCAGAGCTGGGGCTTCAGCTGCCTCCTTTATCCCAGTGCCCTCCAGAGCTCCGTACAAGATGTAGGCCAACCATTGACATGCACAATGAATGAATGAGGTCCAGGTCAGACCAGCTTTTTTAAATGTGGCTGTGTTATGTGGTGGGGTATGCAGGTGTGTGCTCGGGTATGTGGGGCTGACAGGACTGCCTCCTCAGAACCACCACCTTCCTTTTGAGACTGTCCCTCACTGGCCTGGAGCTCACTAACTAGGCTAGACTGGCCAGCCAGCCCCAGGAATCTGCCTGCCTCCACCTTCCCAGCACTCTGATTACACTTGTGCGCTCCTGGCTGGGTTCTGGGGATCGAACTCAGGTCCTCACGAGAATGTGGCAAAGACTTTACTGACTGAGCCATCTCCCCAGATCTCTAGCCTCTATAAGTTTTAGGGAGAAAAGTAGAGGGTGCTAAATTCACCTGCTCCCACCCATCAGAGTCCTGCAGTGGGTGTTGCTTCTGAGCTTTACAGAGAACATCACCATGGTTTTCAAAGAATAGGCATTGCTGAGAGACATTGCCATAATCTGCCTGAGGACCCTGTAGTCCCCTAGTCTCAAACAGCCTTGAGTTGGTTGAACCATAGGGAATTTGAACCTATGGCTCTTGAGCCAGACCTTGAGCCTGTGTCTTCTTCTAGTCCTTCTTTCTCACATAGTTCCAAGTCTCTTAGACCTAAACTCGGTCTCACAGCCTCAAGTCCTTCCACTTCTGCATCACACTCTCAGCTCAGATGCCTGGGGCCCCACTGTTTTCTGTGTCCTTCCTTTTGGTTTCTTCATGGCCTGTATCCCAGTCTGCAGCTGTTTTATTGACTTTTTATATATTTCCTCCATGAAGAAGTTCTATAAAAGCAGAGACCATATCAATTTTACACATTGCCATAAACCCTCAGCATAGTATTGTGACACAAAAGAGGCACCGGCCATAGTAAAATTCTATAATAATGTAAAATCCAACACACCATTTCAAAATTATGTAAAACATGGAGTTATATCTTTGTAGAGTCAGTGAGAAGGGATACATTTCAGGCAGGTGGACCTGTAGTCGAGAACGGCAAGAACAAACAGCAGACTGAGAGAGCCCCACAGGAGATGGGGGTGCCAGTTTCTGAGCCGCCTGGGCACAGAGATCTGCCCACTTTATCTGAGACTAAGCCTTAGCATGAGGCAGACGCACAGGGTTCTTCACACTACAGATGACTTTGCTCTAGCCAAGGATTTACTGTATTATAAAGAGAATTCTTTTAAGGTAAAGTAAAGCTGTTAAAAACAAAGAGAGTGAACCAGAGCTAAGTACTCAAGAGGCATGCAGGAAATTCCAGAAGGGGCCCTGGAGCTTCAAGGTCCTGACCTGACCACCCTGGGTGTGCTTGGGATGCCCACAGAAACCTCACCTGCCCCAAGCCTTCCTGCCTCTGCCAGAAAGTCTTTTTCTCATTCACTATATACATGTCCATCCCTTTGATGGCTTGGGATTAGAGAGGCATATTGGCAGATTCCAGGGTTGCTGAGTGAAGGAGACCCACTCAGGTCTAAATTGCTACCCATCAATAGATGAGAAACCAGAAAACAGAGAGAATGGATGCCATGCTCTGCATGGCTCCCTGGATTGACTAACTGCAGCAGTGAAGAAATAAAGAAATGATGGGTACATGTCTGGGATTCAATGGCTTGACTCTCTGATGGAGACGCTACAGTATCCTGGAAGCTCAGCATATTTGTTATCTACAGTTGAGCGGAGAAGCAGAGTCATTGCTCACAGATAAACAAGGAGACTGGCTTATTATGTGCAGCTGAACAAGGAGGCAGGGCTATTATACACAGCTGAACCGGAGGCAGGCTTAGCTAATATTTTTGTAGGGGAGCAGTCTTTAGGCTGCAGCCAGGGGAGAGTAAGGTACAGTTTCTGCGCACTATCAACATTCAAACTCTGACCTGAGGAAGGCTTTGCCAGTCCTCTGAGACTCACCCGGAGAAGCCTTTGCCACTCCATGGGACTGAGGCATCTGAGTCCTTGTCATAGCCATACCGGTGCCAACAATTCACATTCACCCAGGACTTCTCTTGCTTTCTATACTGGACACTGGTTGACACCATGACAGATCAGACATTTTGTAGGGCCTGAGGACAAGTTAGAGGTTTCGCATGATTTCTCCAAAGTGACCTTGCATGCCCTCCCCTGTGTCTTCCATACCTGGTGGTGAAGGCTCTATTGAGAAGCATTTCAGCAGGCAGCAGCACCATCTCTGTCTTCTCCTGCCTGAGCATCCAACCTGAGCATTCGATCAGCGTCCTGTTCCTGTGCCGATGAGAAAAGGAGACTTAGAGAGGATCGAACCAAGAGTGCTCCGGGGAATCTGAGAATAGAGAGGAATAGCTAGAGACTAGCTTCCCTTGCATGCTTTCTTGTTCTGGTTCAGACTTTGTTGTGTATCTGAAGGGCTTGGTCTGCATTCTCCCAGCTGCCATCCTTAGGGCCCCATGGATACCTGGAGTTTTAGATACACAGCCTGGACAGGGCTCTTGTCGCCTCTCTTTATGTCTATGCTGGGTTCTGTTCTCTATAGGACCACAGAGAATTCCTCCCACTGTGTCCTCTCCACCTCCTATAATATCTATACCCAGGACTTCAGGGACCTGGCTTGCCCTTGAACCTCTCTCAAGAAACCAGTTCCAGATGTTGGAGAACAGGCTGTTCTTCTGGAAGTCTCGGCACTCTAGGGGGGCAGGATGGAGGAGGAAGATTTGGGTGGAGTTGAGTGAAGACTGTGAACATTGCTTTGGCTGAAAGTCTGTGTAACCCCCTTGAGCAGACCCAGGGAAGCCACAGTCAGTGACAGGACCCTGAGCCAGGAGCAGGAAAAATGTGAAGGTGGGAATGTCTGGCTCAGAAGCTGAAAGGAATAGAACACAACCCAGAACCTTGACCCTCAAAGGGAGTATGTCATGGGTATTGGTTTCCCTGAAAAGTCCCAGTCCTTGATCCCTGAGAACTGGACATATCATATCATCAATGAGTTTGACTTGACTGAATTGTGAGTGGATTTCCCTGTGGCCAGGCTTAGTCTCCTCCTCCCCCAGCTCTCCAGGGACAGAGCATTCAATGATGCTTCCTTGGCCCTTGGCTGTTGGCCCAGAAACCATTTCACCCTTCACAAAGGGGCTGACCCATCTAAGCAGGGATGTGTGGTCTGACAGAGCAGCTGGACAGCAGCAGCCGCTCCCTCCTTCCCCTTCCAAAAGAATAACAAAAATGAAAGCAGCAGAGGCAAGAGGCAGGCCCTTAAGGCCCTCCTGGAGAGCCGGGAAGCAATTCTCAGGCAGTGACTACAGGGCTCTAGTAGCAGGAAGCCAGACTCAGCTTGCTCTTGTGGGCTCTGCTCTGTCTGGACCTCCCTCATCCCTCAGTCATCTCATTCCTCAACTTACTGTGTGATCTCAGGCACAGCCCTTTTCCTCTCTGGGCCTCGACTTCCTCATTGCTTAACTAAACTAAGGGTTCCCTGAAAGCAGAGAGAGGGTCATTCATTAATTTCAGCCATTCTCTAGTTGTAATGCTTAGGAGGTATTTATTCACAATATAGGCTGACGGAGGGATGCGTGGGCGGGTGTTTGCACAGATGAATGGAGAGAAGAGTGGATGGATGGGTGGATGGGTGGATGAATGAGGAGAAAATGGAAAGAAAAAAGTAAAGATTATTAGGAAGAAGAGGAATGGATGTGTGAATGGTGGGAGGAAAAATGGGGGCAAAGAAGGGTTGGCTAGGGCAGCAGTGGAGGGGGAATAAGTCTGTAGCAGGATAATGAAGGAAAACACACTCTAAAACTCTAAGCTTTGGTGGTCCTTCTTTTAAAAGTATTTTCGATTCATCCATTTATGTGTGCATGCATCTTCACTCTCAGCTGTCCACTTTATCATGATGGCCTTTGTGTGTATGGGGGGTATATGTGTGTGCACGCTATATGCAAGTATCTATGCATGTTCACATTTGTGTGTGCATACATGTAGGGGTATGTGTGCACATGATGTACGTGTAGAGATCAAAGGTTGACACGGCGTGTCTCCCTCAACCTCACTCCACTTCAGTTACTGAAGCATGGTCCTTCTCTAAACCCAGAGTTCACCAGGCCACCTAGCCAAACTAGCAAGTCTGTCTCCACCTCTGGAGTGCCAAGGTTACAGGCTGGCCACCACACCTACCTGACTCTCATGTGAGTGTTGGGCCTCTCAGCTCTGGTCTTCATACTTGTTCAGCAAGTGTTTTAGCCACTGAGCTATCTCCCAGCCCCCATGATGACTTTTCTAATGTGAAATACTAAGAATACAGTAGTGCATGCCTGTGAACCCTGTAGTATAATAAAAATAGCTATCTGGGAATTCACCAGACACCATTAGAAACAGACAATGCTCTAAATATCATGGTCTCAAAAACTGCATGGGTTTGGATGAGAAGCAAGCATAACTCTTGAGCCCACTCACTATGGGCAGATTCAAACCCCAAAAGCCTTCAAACTGAGGGCTGGGGATAAGGCCCAAACTATATAGACATCAGGTCCAAAACAGGTGACAGAGGGCTGGGAAGGCCTTGGGCAACTGGACTATGCCTCCTCTTCTTCCTCTTCCTCTTCCTCTTCTTCCTCTTCCTCTTCCTCTTCCTCCTCTTCCCCTTTTCTTTCTCTCTTTTTTTTCTGCTTTTTTGAAACAGGGTTTCTCTGGGTAACAGCCCTGGCTGCTCTGGAACTTGCACTGCAAACCAGGCTGACCTCGAACTTTCAGAGATCCTCCTGCCTCTGCCCCCTGAGTGCTGGGATTAAGGGTGTAGGCCACTATGCCCAGCTCAGACTTCTTTTCTTCATGCTTATAGTGGGAAAGATGGTCAAAAGTAAAGTTCTCATGATTCTCACTCAACTAGAATCAATCTCTCTCCCTCCCTTTGTCTCAAGTGTACATGTGTGTATGCCGTGGAGCCGTGGAGCACATGTGAAAGTCTCTGTGTGTGTGTGTGTGTGTGTGTGAGTGTGTGTGTGTATGCACGTGCGTGTGCGCACACGCACGCGTGCACGCGTGTTGTGGGACACATGTGAAGGTCTGCAATGTCAGGCACCCTTACTAGCTTAGCCATCTTACTGGTCCCCAACTATGAATTCTTGAAGAGGGCCTCATGCAGAGCCTAGTGCACAGTGTGCCCTCGCACAGAGCCTGTACACAGCGCCCTCTGCAGGACACAGTTGCTGCTGCTGCTTTAACTCTGATGCTATCATAGTCTGAGAAGAAAGCTGTCACATTTGGCCACTGCCCTGGGGAAGCAAATCTCCAGTTCTAGGTGGAGGCTTTTATATGTGCACTGAGGATTGACGCCAGGGCCTCGTTCATGTTAGACAAGCGCTCTACCACTCAGCCCTCTTTTTCCTTTTTAAATTTTAAGACAAGGTCTAAGTTGCCCAGGCTTAGCTCACTCTGTAGTCTGGGCAGGCCCTTGAATTTGAAATCCTCCTGCCTCAGCCTCCTGCTTAGTTAGGATTACAAGCCTACAACACCAGACCTGGATAGAAGCCCCTTTCTTTGGGTTAAGCCCCCAAACTTCCCAATCCCAGGCCTCAGAGCTCTGTGCTTCTAGGAAGCAGGAGACGAAAGATGGAAGGAACATAGCCCTAGATGTAGACTCCAGGCCTAGAGCAGGGGCCTATATTTGGTACACAACCTTGTGCTAACAGGAACATGCCTCCATTCTGTCAGCAGCCAATGATGTCACAGACTCTAAAGAACAGTTTCTGGAGTCAAGGCTGGGTTTAACTTTGGTTTGACCAACTGCAAGCAGCACAAGGCTGGGCAGGATTTCTCTCTGTGTGCCTCGGTTTCCTGGTTTGTCAGGCAATGGCTCTGATGATATCTACTTTATTTTCTGAAGCTTAAATGAGACCCTGAAGGCAAAGAAGCAGAGCAGAGACTGTGGCACACTTTGCCATTATTATTACCATCAGCTGTACTGTGAGGATTGCCACCTGGTCCCATGCTCAGGGTTTCTATTTAAAAGGAGACTTGGGTCCCACTGTGCATAGAGTTTAAGGCATGGCATTAACGAGTCGCCAGCAGCCTGCATTCTATGGTAGCACAGGAAAAAAGAATTCTAGGAGCTGAATGATCTGGGCAGGCTTCCTGGAGGAAGCAGCATGTGAGGAGGTAAATCTTAGAGGATGAGAGGAGTAGGGATGAGAAGATAAAAGGACATTTCAGGCACAGGGTATAAGCAAAGGAAGTGACAATCTTACAAGCAGGAGAGAGGGGAAGAGGGCCTACCTCTTCTGTGGTTATCTCAGACCTTTGACCCCATTCTAGGGAGTGCGGGTTTTTTTCAACAGAATGCAGAGAGCCAGTGATACTTCTGGCCTGGCCACGGTGGTGGCCCCAGTAACTTTGACCTGTCTTGCTGCTAGGAGATCTAGAGTCCATTGGGGCATCTTAGATCTCTGTCCGTCTGAATGATCAGGGGCTTTCCTCAAGAGGAGACAAAGTTTTCCTGAAGCCAAAGGTAGCACACATACCATGAGACAGCAGTGAGCCAGGTCCTTCTCCTTCCCTGCTTGTAATCACAGCCCCTCCAACCACTAATCCCTGTGACCTGGTGTGACTTCACCCCCTCCCCCTACCTCCAGTCAGAAGCAGCAGTCCATAGTTCCTTTGGCCCTATATCCTAACACCATAACTCAAGGCAACTCCACTGAGAGTAGATAAGTTGTCTCTATTTAGAACTGGGGTCTCTCCCAAGCCATGCCCTGTCTCTTGGCCCAACCTCAGGACTCTAATGGGGTTCCCCTATCCCATCCAGTAACTCAGACCCCTTCGATGTTAGACAAAGCATGTCTCTTGTGAAGTCCAGGGGACTGGAAGGATCTGAATCCCATTCTTGAGCCAAGCCCAGCTTGGCACAGCACCTCCTTGGCTCTCCCAGCCCTCAGCTGGGACAAGATGCCCGAGATCTTCTCCTAGGGTGGACGCCCAGCCCTACCCTCTGCCTCCCCAAAGCCTTCACCCCTCTCTCGCCAGCACTGCAAATCAGTTCCACATTTGGGGTCTGGCATGCTGTATCCACTCAGAACTCTCCCCTCCTAGACTGCCTGGGCTCCCACAAGGTCAACTCAACCCGCAGGGGTCTGTGGAGAAGAGAGCCCTTGCCTTTGACAGCCCCTCCAGAAGACTGAGGGGCTGGATTGTGGTGAGAGGATCTGAGGGTTGCCAGGCTCTCCAGAAAAGGATGAGAAAGGGGAGGGGGTGGGGCTGAGGCCTAACCCCAGTAAGCAGATGCAGGGTGAGGGGGGGTGGTGGTGGTGTGGGAAGCTGAGAGGTAGTTCCCAGCTCAGCACATTCCTGAGACATCTGGCTGAGCTGGAAGAGCCCCAGCTGGCCTGAGAGTTGCTCCAGTTTCTCTACTCTGATGTCAGGCAGGACCTAGTGCTCCCCCACCCCTCGCAGAGTCCTACTGGCCTGGAGTCCATGGGACTGAGTTCTGAGGCCCTTGCAACCTGAGTTCTAGGCACCCAGAGAGCAAAAACAATGTTGCAGTAGAGAAAAGAAGGGCCCACTGGAGAGATGGCCTAACTAGGGTGCTGGAAGGATGTTAGTCGCTCATCTGACTGACTCAAGAGTCCTTCTTTGAGCTTGGAAGGAGCTAGAGAGAGATGCATAACACTGCACAAAGCAGCTTGCCTTGAGTGATGTGGCTCTGGACAAGTCCACTCCATCCCTGGCCCTCCATTTTCTTCACCAGCCATGGCTGACATTGCATGAGAACCTTCCGTGTGCTCTGCATTCTTGAAAGCACTTTACTGATGTTTTCTTGTTCACTTTTCCTAGCAGCCTGGTGCTGTAGATAGAAGTACCCCTGCTTCATAGCTGAGACTCAGGCTCAGAGAGGTTACCTGCCTGGCACAGGCTACACAGCACAGAGGAGACTGAGGTTAGGATCAGACCTGTCTGTCTCCCTGTTTATAATCCCTGAGCTACGTCACTCCCACAATAATAGGAGGAGGGCCCTAAGGTGCTTCAAATCATGATTTCTTTTGGCTAGAGCAGCGCTCTTCAAGAAGGACAAGGGTAGGCATTAGTCATACACTGGGTGGGGAAAGAAGGCAGAACATCTGGCTTGGGTGCATCTGCTGGGCTAAGAGTTTCCCTTTGAAGGACTAGAGGAATTCAGAACCCAGGCACTGAAGCCATAGCCTTATCCCCAGTGGAACCCAAGGGTCCTACACCTTCCCAGAAGGAAGGGTGGATATAAGGAGAGAAAATGCCACTTGTTCCAAAAATAAAACTTGAGGACAACTCAGACAGGCTGGGCCTTGAGGAAGCCAGAAGCCGAGCAGTGACTGTGCCGGGGAGAGGGGAGAGGCCAGCAGAACTGCAGCAAGAGCCAAGCACTAGGCTCCAGCCTAGAAGGTCTTCCAGCTGGTCAGGACCCAAAAGAGAGCAGATCCAGCTAGCTGACCGGCAGGCCCCATGTATACTCAGATCTGGCCTGCAGCTGAGAATGGCTTCTCCAACACTGAGTGGGGTCTCTGGACCCTACAGAGCTGGTTTGTCTTGGCTTAAACATAAAAAGGCCTTGGGCCAGACCAATGTGAAAAATGGGTATAGCACACCCCCTTCTCCCCAGGGAGGAGCCCAGGGAGTCCAAGCCAGTGGAAACTCTGCCTGGAGCAGGAGCAGGCTGGCAGCAGAGCAGAATTCAGGACACTCATTCCTGGATGCTCTACTACAGAAGAAGAAGCAGCCTCAGACCATTAGCTGATTAACACATACTTCATTGACTGCTCAGCCAGTCTCCAGATGCCTGAGTTCTGCCTGAGCATGCAAGGCATTGGCTAGACCCTAAAAAACTGAGCCCGGCAGGCTCCATGCCTATAATCCCAACACTGGGGAGACTAAGGCAGGAGGATTGCAAGTTTGAGGTCATCCTGGACTACAGCAAGACTTGGTCTAAAAAGGGGTTGAGGAGAGGGGCACAGCTAGTCAGAGACCACTTGATCAGCCCAAGCTTCCCTATGGAACTTAGACCCTGTTCCAGGGGCGCTTTGGAGTTACAGATGAATATGGGAAATGGCATAGTGGTTTTAGGGTTTGGTAGATCACAGCTCTAGAAGACGATCACACTTCCAAATATCAGAAAATCTTTCTAGAATGGGATACAGGCCGGCTTGCTCATCTCTCAGTCTGCAGAGCTAAACATAGTAAAATGAACTTTTACTATGAACTCTTACTGAAAGTAGACGAACTGTAAAGGCCGGATGAGTGGGTACATGATGGGTAATGGGGGTGCTACCTGCTTATTCTCCAGAGATGCCCAGGGCTAGCTCTAGCTCTTGGTTTTTCAGTGTCCTGAGCTGTCCTGAAGGCATCCTCTGGTGACTGCATATGGACCAGCCTCCCTAGCAGCCAGACCGTGAGCTGCGATCCCTCAGTGGTGCCAGTCACAGCTAATCTGAGCCCTGGGCAGTGCCACTCACTGCCATAGCATCCTCCTGTCCAGACAGTGCCTGGCTCCTGCCTCAGAGTTGGGCCACAGCACAGGGGCCGCCTGGTTAGAGGATGGCAGGGATTGGCCAGGAACCTGGGGACCTTTGGGCTGCCCAGGAAAGATTGGTGGTTAGACTACCAAGCAGGGACTGCGGAGGTGGGATATGCCCTCTCAGGACCTTCCTTGGCTTAGAAGTAGCCTGCAGTGGGTGCCAGCTTATTTTTCCAGCATATGCTGGCACAAAACTTGCTCCAGTCTCTATGACAGCCACTCCTCCAATCCAGCTGTGATTGTCCCAGTGTCAAACAAGCTAGGACTCCCAAACCTCTCCCTGGGGCTCACATGACTCAGTCATCTCAGGCTTAGCTCAGTCATCTTTTAAGCTGGGAGGGTGTAAGATGTTGAGTGTGGTGTCCACGACTGTGTCTTTCTTGTATTTTTTGTTGTCTTGGTTCTTGAGCTAGATCTCTCTGTATAACCTAGGCTGGCCCCAAACTCATAGAGATCCACCAGCTTCTGCCTCCCAAGTGCTGGGATTAAAGGTATGCATCACCAAACCTGGTGTTTGGTGGGGTTTTGGTACTGGTGATTGAAGCCAGGGCTTCATGCATACTTAGTATGTGCTCTAACCACTGAGCCACATCCCCAGTCATCCTTTGAACCGATGTCCATCTGACCCCATCTGATGAGTGTCCTCATTGAGCTTGTGTTACTGCCTGATAGTGTCCGTCTACGGAAACTGGGATGCAGTGGGGGGAGTCGTAATATACATATGATAGACCCTGTGCAAGACAAATCTCAATGTATCAGTTGTACGGGTAAAGGTGGTCTGTATCTCTCATTGTGTTCTGTCAGAGAAATGGGGATTCCCTGGGTGGAAGGTCCCTCCCATCCCAGGTCTGGGATGTGGTGTCCACGTGTGTACAGGTGCACTCATAGAAACATTTGCATGTAGGTTGTATGGTAAATAGTTGAATAAGGAAAAAACAGGTCAAACCAGCACCAGCCCTTCCTTGGCCTGTAGGAAGAGGGCTGATGGTGAGGGAGGTTAGAGCAGCAGACTCCTTGTAAGTCCCACACCTGCCAGGAGGGCTCTAGGAAGACTTTATCTCTTCTAGGCCCAGAAAGGCTAGACAAAGAAGGAGCTGACTCTTCTTTCTGACCCTGACACCTCGATTCAGAGGGAACACAAATGGTAACCCAGGAGAAAACTGTACACACCACCCGGCCCTGCCTGGACCTCAGAGCAGAGCCAGGTAGGGCTCTCTATCTAGGGCCTCCTGAGTTCGAGTCCAGTGTCTATGCCCTTTTGTCAGCTAGCCAAGAGCCTGACTCTGGAAGACAAGTTCTTAGTCTTTTAGGGCCCCCAAATACCTGGTGGGTGATGTTTTAAGGACAAGGAGATCTGCTGACAACTGGGACCCAGGAGCCATTTCTCCCAGCAGTCTTAAATCTCCCTCACCCAACTTCCACCCACATTGGACCCAGCAGTGACTCACAGCGGTGGCCTTTGGGCTTGAAATGGAGGCAATTATCTAGTGATCGCTAGGCAAGTAACCGTCCGGGAATGTATGGGTCAGTGTGTTAGGGGACGAGAGGCGTCTGCTGCCCTCCCTGGGAGAAGAAAGAGGGAAATGTGAGAGGATTCCCCTCCCATCTCTTCCCAGAGCTCATTTTCTCAGAAGGAAAGTTCGCTGGGGATTTCCCCCACCCCTGATCCCGTATCTCAGCCTGGATCAACTTAGGTCTTCCCCACGCACCACGGGCTGAATCTCTGGATCGGGGTTTGGTGCAGGCTTCAGACGACCAGATCTAGGGGGGAAGGGGCGCACGGTGAAGCTGCTTGTACGTACGCCCCAGCAAGGCACTGCGCCCAGATATTTTCACTGTCTGCAGTGACCGCTGTGCAAGGGTTAAAGAAAGAGTCGCGGAAAGCAGCTAGAGGTCGGTCTGCACAACCCTGGGAACATCCCTTCTCACACCAGGGGTTGGCTGGGTCCATTCGTGCCACCCTATGTTAAGATTATCTTGCTGGAAGAGGGGGAAGGGGCAGAGCTGGAGGTGAATTGCTCTCTCTGTTCCCCAATTATCGTGAGTGGCCACACTACTGATTAGGGTCTCCGGATACCGCGGAATTGCCATCTCAGCTCTGCCCCAGACACAAACTAAGAACTGGCTGTACTCCCCGACTGCCCAGCAATCTTCCCGCTCTAGAACCCTACTCTGCGCAACCGCGTTCCAGGCCAGGCGGGCGGTGGCTCGCAGCCTCCGATCATTGGCCAGGAGCTTCTCTACTCTTACCAATGGCAAGCGGGATTCCTGGGAGGGGCGGGGCCCAAGAGGCCCACTAAGCCACGTAACTGCAGCGCGGAGCGAGCAGCGGCCCCTCCAGCCCTAAAATTTAAAGGGCGGGCGGCTGAGCTGTAGCGCCAAGGAGAGAAGCAGCAGCCGGGGAGGCGGGGTGCCGGCCTGAGAGCCGGAGGTCTGGGGACTTCTCTTTCCAGAGAGTGGAGCCGGCGCCGGTTGCCCGTGGCGGCCGAGAAAGAGCTGATATTGGCACAAGTGTAGGAAAAAGTCTTTAAGGGGGAGGGAAGTATCTCCAATTTCTCCTTCTCTAGTCTCCCACCCCTGTTGCCTGTACGGAATGGCACCCCTGAAGACTGCCCACCCTAACAGAAAACAGCCTCCCCCACCCCCAAACGCTGGCGTGAGCCTTCTGTGAACTCCTGGCCACAGGCCTTTCTCCCCCAGCTCCACCCCCCATTTCCATCAGACAGCCTAAATATGATTCTTGTGTGTCTGTGTGAGCTGGAGGAGGGCTCGATAGCGGGCGAGAACGACCAGGGCCAGAGCTGGGGAGATCTGAAGTCTCTATAGTGAGCTTTACGGGGATGAAGGGAGGTGGGTATAGAGAACACGAGGGGGAACCCCCTTATCCTCAGCTCAATCCCAGAGCTTCGGAGAACCCCGTCCGAAATACTGACAACACGCTGTGTGACTGTGGGCAAATGGCTTGCTCTTTCTGGACTTTAGCGTTCTCGTTAGCAAATGAGTTGAGGGGCATAGACCATTGACTTTCTCAGGTTCCTGCTGTCTCACAGCATAACTGATGCTGCAAGAGGCCAAACATCAAATGGAAGAAGGTTACAGTATTCATTCAGTGAGCAGCTACTGGTGGCAATGCTCCCATGAGAGACAGATGGGTCTAGGTGCTATGTGACAGGACCACCATCCACCCAGCACTCCAGGAACCCGGGACAAGGAGGACTGAGCGCGAGAGTGCCTCTACCCCACCCTGCCTGCCCTTTGGCCGCCCTCCTCTTCCACTTGGCTCGCATTGCTCTGGAAGCTCCAGCCTGCTGAGCTTTGGCTGGTGTTTCTAGCAGGTGGGGTGGGGGGCGCCTCACAGCAACCGGCCAACTGAGGCCACCTAGCAAGTTCATTCGGGCACCCCCAAAGGGGATCATTCTCGTTTATTTTCCTAAAACTGGAAAAACTTCGGGAACCCCTTATCCCAGACTGGAAGGTACTGGTTCTCCTCTCCCAGGCCTCCGGGAAGGGACTTGGCAAAAACCCTTATCGCCTGCGGAGCAGCTGCTGGAGAAATACCGTGGCCGCTGACTCATGGCTCTTCCAGCTCTGTGCAACCCCCTCCCCTGGGCCCCCCCGCCGCCTTGGATCGCCCCCCCCCCCCCCCCCCCCCCCCCCCCCGGCGCCGGGGCCCCCCCCCCCCCCCCCAATCCCCGAGTTCGGCTGGAAGGAAGCGCCCCCAGCTGGAATGACCTGGTTCTGCTGCGGAAGTGAATCTCTCAACCATGGCTGGGAATGGCGGTTGTTAGAAAGGAGCCTACATCCCTAAACCGTTTGTCTAGGTTCTCGGTTGTTCTAGAGACTTGTTCAGACCCTGAGCTCTTTGTACCGCACCGCCCAGGCTCTACTGAACAGCTAATACACTAGTGGCCTTACTCGGATGCAAGGCCCTGCCCCTGCACTCCTACTGAATGAATGTCTAGCAAGTAAACAAGGCACAGACCTGCCTCCAGGAATATAGCTGGCTAGAGGTGTGTGGTGGCTGGGGAAGGTATGGGCATTGAGGGCACTTTCTGGCTTTGTCTGGCTCTGTCTGGCTCTGTTTGCCCTGCTGGTCAAATGTAAAGCAATGCCTTTGCTCCTTGGGGAGTGGTGCTGCGTAATGCAATGGTGCAGGGGCTGGGAGCGTGGCTCAATAGGTAAGGGCAGCTGTATATGAATGCACAAGGCCTTGGGTTCCATGCCAGCACCTCGTGAAGACAAGAGGGTCAGAAATTCAAGGTCACCGCAGGGTATGGAGAAGGTGGAATATATGAAACGCACTGTAGAAGATTTAAGTAAAAAGAAAAATATAAAATAATGACGAAGAGTCCCAAAAGAACAGAAGTGAGACCCAGAGTATACCAGTGGAGTCTCTGGATTCATTTTGTCCTGTAGCTTCTCATCACGCTTGTTCAGAGAGGAACCTCAAACTACCTCCCTCTATAGATTCCAAGCTCATGCCTGAGTTTAGGGGCTGCTGTTTTCATAGTATTAACTACCAAGTGTTTCATACATACTACCTACCACATGCTGTGCTGAGTGCTTCCTGCCCACTCCCTCATTCCATCCTCATTATCATATGAGGTGGGTACCAGACATCTAACCAATACTTGGTCCTCCATGGCAATGCTTATTTCCCACTTCCGGATGAGGAAACTGAAGCACAGAGAAGTTTTGAAAAGTCAGCAAGTACATTTGGGAGGCAGAGGCAGGCGGATTTCTGAGTTCGAGGCCAGCCTGGTCTACAGAGTGAGTTCCAGGACAGCCAGGACTACACAGAGAAAGCCTGTCTCGAAAAAAAGCAAAAAAAAAAAAAAAAAAAAGTCAGCAAGTAGTGGAACTAAGAGTTGAAAACAAGTCTCTATGGTTCCAGACTCTTGCTCATTCCCTGATCCTTGAAGACCGCTCATCTGATGCTGAGTCTTATCCTGAAGCAGAAGGCACTGCTCACCCCTGCCCGGTAGGGAGAGGTTCCTGATAGTTCAGGATGCAGAGAGCCAACCCTTCATATTCTCCAGGTGTAATACAGAGCCTGAAGCAACCCCTGACCAAGCCTCGTTCGACCAACCAGCTAACGCACATGAACCATAGCACTGTGTTGCGCGTTAATGACTCTTCAAGAGGAAAAAAAGCACCTACTATGTGTTGGTCCTGGAGTGTTTTATTGATGGTATGACCTTTCTTGACTTATGGCGATGCAAGGGACTATCTACCCTAAACCTTTACTCATATGGACTGGCTTAATGCCCACAATAATCTTAACGAGTGGAAACTATTATCAGCCCCATTATATACAGAAGAGGTTAAAACATGAGTTAATTAGCTTTCCCACAATCACGATCAAAGCTTTTGTCTGTTTATTTCTGGAAAAAAAAAATTGGCATCTGTACCAAGTATACATAGAGCTGAAGTCAATAGTTTACTAGGGTTTTTTACTTCAGTATGTATGATGAATTCTGATATTTTCTACTTATTTTGAATTTTATTCTGTGCTATTTTTTTTCTTATATTCTGGCTGTAAATGCCCACATGGACATGGGGCCAGTTTATATAACTTAGAGCTTACAAAGCACTTGCTAGGTATACACAAGGCCCCAGATGAAAATAAAAACATAATTTTACCTGTATGTGGTAAAAGCAGAAAGCACAAAAGTGGTTTCTAGGGGCTGGGAATGGCAGGGAAAATAGGGGCTGGGGAGAGGGGACAGTGGAGGCAGGGATACACTGGCAAAGAGGTCGGTTCTAATGTTTTGCAGCACAGTAGGGTAGTTGTGGTCTACAACGATTAATTATATATATCAAAATAGCTAGGAGACAGAATTTCAGTGCTCTACAAAAGAAGTATACATGTTTAAGGTGATGGATATGCCCCATTAACCCGGTCTGGGCATTGTGCATTGGCACAAGTACTGAAATGTCAAAGCCTGCCCCATAGATACGTACAGTTATTGTGTGTCAAGGAAAATTTTTCTAAGTATATTTTTTTAAGTTCTGGTCATGACCCACTAAATCGATTTCATAACCCATTAGTGAGTCACCACTTGAGGCTCACACAGACTGAGTCAACAGCTGGAAGGACTGAGGCCAGGACTCAAGCCTCAGTGAAGTGGCCCCACAGCCTTATGCCTTGGGATAAAGGACAGCTCAAAAGGGGTGCAGTAGATGCCTGTAACTCCAGTACTCAGGAGGCTCCGACAGGAGGATCATGAGTTTGAAACCAGCCTGGACTACTTAACAATACCCTGTCTCAAAGAAGCAGGCAGGAAGGCTAGAGGGATGGCTCAGCAGTTAAGACCACTGGCTGGTTCTGCAGAGGACAGGTTTGGTCCCCAAGTGCTCACGTGTGGACTCACAATCATCTGTGACTCCAGCTCTAAGGGATCCAATGCCTGCTTCAGACTTCCACAGACAACAGGCATACACAAAGTGCACAGTCATGCATGCCCACAAAACACACACACACACACACACACACACACACACACACACACACACATACATATATATATATATATATATATATATATATATATATATATAAAATGCCCCCCCTTTTTTTTTCAAAAATTCAAGGTGGATGGAACTACAGGGTTTCCAGGCTTCCTATACCAGGCAGCAAAACCTGGGCTCTTAACTGCCTGAGTCTGTTTTCTAGTTCATCCCACATTCTTCATAGATATTATTTGTGACTTTTGTCCTGTCTGTCTATCTGCATCCGTGTGTGTGTGTGTGTGTGTGTGTGTGTGTGTGTATTTGTGTGGAGGCCAGAGGTCAACCTGGTTTCTCAGGTTCCATACATCTTGGGTTTTTTAATATGTTTATATTTATTTAATAGGTATGAGTGTTGCTTGCTTGTTTGTATGTGCTCTCTGTATGAGCTTGGTGCCTATGGAGGTCAGGAAGAGGCATCAGTTCCCTGGAACTATCTGCAGATAGTTGTGAGTCACCATGTGGGTGCTGGAAACTAAAACTGGGTCCTTTCCAAGAGGACCCAGTTTTTTGCAGCCAGTGGACTTAACTGCCCAACCATCTCTCCAGACCCTAATTTCTTTAAATAAAAAAAATTTAAAGGTGAGGAAATTGGTGAAGTTGCTCCATGAGTAAAGGTGCTTGTCTCATGTGCCTACCAGCCTGGATTAGATCCGCTAACCCCACATAAAGATAGAAAGATAGAAAAAACCCACAAAATTATCCTCTGACTTTTACACATATGCTGTGGCATGCATGTACACACACACACATTCACACATATACACATACGCACACATTCACACACACACATATACACACACATGTTATAATGATAATGATGATAATAACAGAAAATTTTCAAGACACGGTCTTTCTACATAACCCTGGCTGTCCTGAAACTTACTATATAGACTGCGCTGGCCTCTAGCTCACAGAGATCCACCTGCCTCTGCCTCTTGAGTGCTGGAGTTAAAGGCAAAGGCCACATACCCAGCAACAACAAAATAAAAAAAAAGTAAAAAGAAAGAAAGAATAAGAGTTAAAGCCAGGGATGCTGGTCACGGGGCAGGTGATGGTGTCATGGTACATGGGGAGGCTAGTCACGATAGTATGATGGGAGGAAGAAAAGAATGAAGAGATGCCATCACAGCAGTACCTAAGCCCTCTCCAGGCCACACTGAGGTTCCTCTTCCATCCCCAGCACTTCCCGGAGCACCTGGACCACTTTGTGGAGAACATGGAGGACTTCTCCAATGACCTGTTCAGCAGTTTCTTTGATGACCCTGTGCTGGATGAGAAGAGCCCTCTGCTGGACATGGAACTGGACTCCCCTGCTCCAGGCATCCAGGCTGAGCACAGCTACTCCCTGAGTGGGGATTCTGCACCCCAGAGTCCTCTTGTGCCTGTCAAGATGGAGGACACCACCCAAGGTAAGATGGGCAAGTGCCCAAGAGGAAAAAAGTGTCTGGGGCTTGGGAGGGGGCATCTGCAGCCTGAGACTCCCAGAGCGCCTGCTCACAAACCCCTTACAGCAGGGTGCAGCGCCAGTCCTCCTGGTTCCCCTGAAATCAAACCCATTTGGCCACCTCTCAAAGGGCCTGCCCTGACTTCAGTCAATAAACAGTTCACAAAGAATGATCCTTAGACCACAGTGTCACTGACAGCCTGTGACAAGTGCAGCGGCTTTTGTGGAGCTGCTGGGGGTGGCTTAGAAGCGATGTGCCTGCCACTCAAGCATGAAGACCTGAGTTTGGATCGACAGTTAGATAGTGGTGGTCCCAAACCATGGGGCAGGTATATAGAGGAGAAGAATAAACTCAGAGACTGGTAGATCCTAGAGGCTTGCTGGCCAGACAACTTAACTGAAATAGGGAACTTCAGGTTCAGTGAGAGCCTTTGCCTCAAACAATAATTTGGAGAGCGACAGAGCCAGACGTGTAAGATCCACCCACCTCTGCCCTCCACAGGCACAAACACACGTGAACATGCACCTGCACCCTCCCATACACATCCACACACAGAAAACAAAATAAGAGCCAGTCATGGTGGTGCATACCTTTCATCCCAGCACTCAGGAGGGATCTCTGAGGACGGTTAGATCTCTGTGAGTTAGAGGCCAGCCTGGGCTACATAGTTCCAGGACATCTAGAGCTACACAAAGAAACCCTGTCTTTAAAATTAAATAAGTAAAATAAACAACAACAACAATAATCAATGGAGAGCTACAGCCAGTCCAGCATGGTGGTGAGTGTTGGTAACTTAGCACTCAGGGTGCTGGGTGAATGGTGGTAGGTCTGAGGTTAGCCTGGGCTACATGGTGAGACTTTGTCTCCTGACACACAAACTACAAAACAACAAATGAGGGTTGGAGAGATGGTTCAGCGGTTAAAAACACTAGCTGCTCTTCCAGAGGTCCAAAGTTAAATTCCGAGAACTACATGGTGGTTCACGACCATCTACAGTGAGATCAAACGCCCTCCTCTGGTGAGCAGATGAACATGCAGACAGAACACTCATAAATAAATAAACCCGTTTTTAAAAAATGAAATGCAGTTACACAGGAGACTGAGACAGGAGGACAGAAAGTTCAAAGTCGACAGGCAGGGGAGGCATCAGTCTTTAATCCCAGCACTTGGGAGGCAGAGGCGGGCAGATCTCTGAGTTCGAGGACAGCCTAATCTATATAGCGAATTCCAGGACAGCCAGAGCTACACAGAGAACCCTGTCTTGAAAAACAAAAAGGCTGAAGCAAGGAGGATGGTGAGTTTGAGGCCAGAACTGGCTACCTAACAAGCTCCAGGACAGCTTTAGATTCCAGCATGCACTCTACCTCAAAATAATAGCAATAACAACAATCGTCATCATCATAAATATAGACAAATCACAAAAAATCTAGAGCCCTCCCCACCCCATCTCCTTGTACTGACATCCTCCAAAATATCACTTAGGAGCCCTTTCCAATTTTGGCTCCTGAAGTAGGGCTCATCAAGGCAACCTCTCTCCCATCTTTGAAGCAAGCAGCCCTCTGCCTCCAAACTGCTCCTCGAAGGTGAACAGCAACTGAGACCCACATTGTGCCCCACCTCAAAACACTGCCTATTCTGTCCTTTCCTCTAAGACAGGTAGTCCCGATCTTGTCATTTTTTATGGCTGGGTGACCACAGACCTGTCGTCCCTCTGAGATTTATTTTTATTTTCTGTCTATAGTTGGTTTGCGTATGCATATGTATGTTAGTCACATATATGCAAAACAGGGTGATAAATTCCCTGAAACTGGAGTTACAGACTTCCATGTGGGTGCTAGGAATTGAACCCTGAAAGAGCAGCTAGTTCTCTTAACCACTGAGTCATCTCTCCAGCCCACAGATCTGTCTCTTAAACTTGAGAAGCCTAAGTATCTTCATCTACCTGTGGGGACTGCCGTAAAGATGTGTAAAGCACTGTCTGTCTCCATGGTAGATGCAGGTTCCCTGTTTCGTTTGTACTGCACAATGTGCAGGCGAGGTAGAAGTACTTTTATAATCCCTATTTGACCCATAAAAAAGACTTCACAAAGGGAGAGCTGTTTAGTTCATACTAGCAAACAGAATAGAGGGCTAGAGCCAGCCCCTTGATTCTAATGTCCACCCCTTCTGTCTACAGCCTCCAGGGGCTGCAGGGGCTGCTGGGTTGAGACCTCAATAAGATTAGACGTGCACCCTGGTGTTTTCATCAGCTTACAGTGTCTGTGTAAAGTCCTTAACCTTTCTGGACTTCTATTTCCTCAATTATAAAATGAAAATAAGGGCTAGAAAGATGACTCCACAGTTAGGAGTACATATTGCTTTTACAGAAGACCTGAGTTCAGTTCCCAGCGCCTGAGTAGCGCTGTACACAACTGCCTGTGACCCCAGATTCAGAAAGACCCAATGCCTCTGAGGGTATCTCCACTCACACACAATACTTACACACAGAACTGCATGTAGATATAACCTGAAATATTTTTTAATCTAAGGGGAAAGTCTCTTTGTAAGATAAAAAAAATAATATGCACCTAAATCTGGACAAGAATGAATATATATATATATATATTCTAGGAGTGGTTAGAACAATGAATGAAATTTGCTCATCTTGCCTTCCATAGAACTCTGGCCTTGGGTGTAAACTCTATCAAATGGAGAGAACCTCTGTTAGCCCATGCCATTGTGCCCTTCAACTGTACCATGCTGCAGAGTCTCTCCAAGAGTAGAAAACTGGTCTTTGTTCTCCCTGCCAAGAAGGAAGGGACACCTTCTGGAGTCTTAGGAGGTCCTGTGGCTTGTGACTGCTGAGGTCCCAGCTGCTCAGCACACTTCAGCAACTGCCAAGTTCCTGGACCTCTGAGAGGTCTCAGACCCCAGCATGGGGAGAGCAGGGACATGGCTCGGCCCCTGTCAGCCCATGACAGATGATGACGGCAGATGGATGACAAGGTTTCAATCCACCCTGCTGGCTGGCTCAGCAGCTTCTCAGCTACCCCAGGTCTATTTTTAAAGTAATTTGTCTGTGGCCCTTTTCGGGGACAGCTTCCCGAATAGCCACAGCTTGGCCCTGTAATTTGGGAAGACTCTGGGTGTTCCTGGAACTTGGGGACTGCCTGTGGCCCAGGGCTGGGCTCTCAGGCTCCATACCCATAGTGGACCTCAGAGTCCCTTCCACCCAAGCCCCTGCAAGCTGACCTCCTGGTTCCAGCCTATTGCGACAGTGGGCAATACTGCCCTGCAGTGGGGGATTCCCATTATCCATGGGGAGCTGAGGCATGCCAGCCTTGAAGCCCAGGTGAGGCCAAAAGACCCCCACCTTACATGACTGCAGGTTACACCCTACATGACTACGTGTTAGGAAGTGGAAAAACCTAACCATCCTTCCACCTCCATGAACCCCCATCACTGAATCTTGTAGAACTCACCTTTGAATTTTGTTTCTAATGTCATATGTGGTGGCCCAGTATGGATAAAGCCTTGAGTTCCATCCCCAGTACCAGCATAAACTGGGCACAGTGGCCCACCTGTAAACCTGATGCTTGGGAGGTGGAGGTAAGGTTGGAGGATCCAGGTCACCAAGGTCACCCTCAGCTACATAGCAAGTCCAGAGTGAGCCTGGACTACTTGAGACCTTGTCAAAAAAAAAAAAAAAAAACCCAACAACAATAAAAAACAACTCTTTTCTTCCAGGTTCTTTTTGCTCTGTTCCCACTGCCTGCCTTTGCTCACTCTCATCCTCTCCCTCCTGCACCATTTACAGCCCTGCCCCCTGACCCCGTGTGTACCTCCCTGCCCCTTCTCATCAGTCCTAGTCACAGTGATTCCCCCCACTTATAGCTGGTCTGCTTGGTCCTTCTATATAATGGGTTTCACAACTCACATTCAAATCTAAAAATGGCGCGCAGCAAGCAACTGCACATCTCGTAAGGAGGCTCCAGTCTGTGACACTACTAATCTGAGGGTGTACATGGATGTTATTGCCCTTCATGCAATTCTGGGCAATAAGACAACATGAGAGAGTTGTCTTCCAGCATACCATCCTTAGCCATCCATTCCCATGGCCGCATTCTGAATCTTACCACCCAGAAACTGCAGCCATCTAAACGGTTTTCCAATTTTTATCTATTTTTATTATTATTATTACTATTACTACTACTATTATTATTATTATTATTATTATTATTATTATTATTATTATTATGAGAATGAAGGAGGGCACACGTGTGCCACAGATCACCTGTGGAGGTCACAGGATAACTTTGTGGAGGTCACCAGACTGCA
The DNA here is from genome assembly GCA_030674055.1 of Rhabdomys pumilio. Taxonomy (NCBI): domain Eukaryota; kingdom Metazoa; phylum Chordata; class Mammalia; order Rodentia; family Muridae; genus Rhabdomys; species Rhabdomys pumilio. The sequence continues at coordinate 158,747,595 of JANHMN010000002.1, read as the reverse complement.
CACTGAGCCGTCTCACTGGCTGTGATTTTTTTTTTCAAACATGTTTTCAATCATGACTGTAACTTTCAGCTCACTGCTAGAAAACCTCTGTGTTCAGAAGTCTCTGGATCTCTTTCATCAGGACAGGAGTTCCACTTAGCCAGCCCGCTGTCCTTCTTAGCAGAAAGGAACTTAGAGCAGTTCACTCCATGGTGTCTGGGAAGCAGTTGAAAGAGCCAGAGTTATGTTTCGTTAATTCAGAATCCGAGGATTGCAAAGGCGGCCAATGGTTAAGAGCCTGTGCTGTTCTTGAGGAGAATTTGAGCTGGATTTCACCCTTCTCCATGGCTCACAATCACCTGTACCTCTGGCTTCAGGAGATCCAATGCTCTCTTCTAGCCTCCTCAGACATTTGCACACGTGCACGAGCGCGTGCGCGCGTGCACACACACACACACACACACACACACACACACACACGCATGCACACTCTTAGATTTTTTTGTAGCTGTTTCCAGACTACATTTATATCTAGATTTATTTCTATTATGTTAAAGTTAAGAGTGTGCTGGGCTGGAGAGATAGCTCAGCAGTTAAGAGCAGTGACTGCAGTGGGGGGGGGGGCGGTGGCGTACACCTTTAATCCCAGCACTTGGGAGGCAGAAGCAGGTGGATTTCTGAGTTCGAGGCCAGCCTGGTCTACAGAGTGAGTTACAGGACAGCCAGGGCTACACAGAGAAACCCTGTCTCGAAAAACCAAAAAAAAAAAAAAAAAAAAAAAAAGCACTGACTGCTCTTCCAGAGGTCCTGAGTTCAATTCCCAGCAACTACATGGTGGCTCACAACCATCTGTAATGGGATCTGACGCCCTCTTCTGGTGTATCTGAAAAGAACAACAGTGTATTCACATACATAAAATAAATTAATTTTTTAAAAAATAAGAAATAAATCTAAAGTTATGAACCCTCTCATGGTACGGCCCCAGGGCAGCTCCCAAGTGTGTGCTACCTGCTAACCTTTCTGACTCCACAATCCCTGTCCCAGGTGTTCTCATGCTGCCGAACAGGGCAGTGTTTACTGAATAGCGATAACTGTGTTAACACTAGTTACTGATTGATGAACATTCATTTCTCGTCAGGCCCAGTGCTAAGCGTAAACAAGCATTGTACTAGCAATCCTTAAAATCTCCCCAGTAGGTCTGACTGTTCATTCCTCTATTGTTTTTCCACATGTGTTTTTATGTGCATGTGTGTGCACATGCATGGGGCGGTCAAAGACAGATATCCCTGTGGTTTCCTCAGTTACTCTTCCATTATTGTTTGAGACAGGGTCTCTCACTGAACATGGGGCCCACTGATTCACTATACTGGCGAGCAAGCAAGCTCTGAAGGTCCTCCTTTGTCTGTCTACTCCTGCGTCACTGGACTGATAGACATATGCTGTTGTGCCAGCTTTTTGTATGGGTGCTAGGGGTCTGAACTAAGGTCCTCATTTTTACACAGCAAGCCCTTTCCAGATGGAGCCATCTCCTCAGCCCTGCTTTCCTCATTTTAAAGATGAGAAAGCTGAGACTCAGAGAGAGTAAGCAGCTCGCCTAAGGTCACACAGCAGGCCAAGAGAGGTCTTCTAGGTGCAGAGGCAAAACTTGCTCAGTCAGTGCCTAAATACAATGATGCTCTTGCCTGGTTCCAGCCCACCTATCTCACTTCACAAGTGTGGCCCGAATTTGCTGCCAGCTTCCAGATGGGCATTCTGACATCACCCCTCGGTCCCAGTAGGCAGTAGGCAGTAGGCAGTAGGTCAGAGCTCTGTGTTCTGGGAGTTCCCTGAACCTGAGTCTTTCCCACTTCACCCCTCACCCCAGATGTGGAACACGGAGCATGGGCACTGGGAAACAAACTGTGCTCCATTATGGTGAAGCAAGAGCAGAGCCCGGAGTTACCTGTTGACCCCCTGGCTGCCTCCTCCGCCATGGCTGCTGCTGCCGCTATGGCCACCCCACCACTGCTGGGCCTCAGCCCCATCTCCAGGCTGCCCATCCCTCACCAGGTAAGCCTAGGGAGTATCCACAGGGAGCGAGGGAGGGAGGCTGAGGGGAGAGAGGGGAGTCACACCCAATGTCCTGGACTGCACCCCAGGGTCCATGAACTGGGAATCTTGGGAGCTGAGGGTCTTCGGCCTCCCACACTGACCACCCCTTCCCCATCCTCCAGTAGGCACACACAGCAATGCCCTCCAAGCATGCTGGGCCCTTCCTAAGTCAGAGAAAGCTTGCAGGGTTCCAGGCAGGCCTGAGGGTTAGTTTCAAAGTGAAGGATATCTGAACAGGAGATATCCCAGGATACTCCCTTTTCTTTTAAATTCCAGGATTTAGAGAAAGATCAACATGTAAATGCAAAAAAAAAAAAATGTGTTGAATTTTAGTTAGTTTGTATTTAGGTTAATAAACCATGCTCATGACAATCTCTGCCTCCAATTCTGGAGTGTATAGGTAACAGCTGTAAATGCAAGACCCTTCCAGGAATGAAGCTCAGACCACTGGCTTCTGGGAAAGGCTTTGCTGGGTCAGGCTCGGTTCCTTACTGTGTTCTAAGCATGTTGCCATATGTTGCCATCTCTCTTTTTTCTTCTGCTTTCTTCTTTGTAAAATAGGTATAAGCCATGGGGCCTAAAATTCTATAGTTTAAAAAAATAAAGACTAGGGCTGATGAGATGGCTCAGTGGCTAAGAGCAATGGCTGCTCTTCAGAGGGTCCTGAGTTCAATTCCCAGCAACCATAGGGCGTCTCACAACCATCTATATGAGGGGATCTGGTGCCCTCTTCTGGCATGCAGATGTATATGCAGCAGAACACTCATACATTAAATAAATAAAATGTAAAAAATAAAAATAAATAAACACTAATCCTTAGGCTGGGAGTTTGCTGGTCACCTGGATTACCTCTTCAAAGTAGGTGATCACAAGTAAGAAAGGTCACCCTTCCTTGTCCCCAAGATCAAGGACTAATGACTGGCTTGATCCCCAGAGACTCCAGATCTAGTGCAGCAAAAATCAGAAGGAAGAAGAGACAGCAGCAGAAAAAGAAACAAGATCCCAGGAGTTAAGCCCTAAGTCATGCAGCCGAGCTTGGCCTGTCAGACCCTAGAGCAGAGGATTCCCACTCCAGCCAGTGCAGGACACAGGAGCCAGGCTGTAACTATCTGAACTCCCAAAGGGCTGCCACCACTCCACGCTTCCCTCAGGTCCTCTCTATGCTGCCATTGAGCTGGGTGGAGACCAAGGAGTGGCCAAGCTCCTGGACACCTCATTGTCCTATGCCCCACACTCTGTCTCCCACACAGTGTCGTGATCTCTGCTGGCAGCAGACACAGTGGGGAGAGACGGTCCCAAGAGCCACGGCCTTCTCACAGAGACCACACTTACATGCACGCTAGTGGAGCCACACATGTTCCTGTTCACACATGTTCATGTTTCTATCTAGAACACCCCTTTGGAACTTCAATACATAGGAATACATATTTCTTAAGAAGTGCATCTGACTGCACCCAAGCCTATCTTGAAGCCCCTCGAGGGTTCTCACTGCTGCAAGCGTCCACTCACATTTGTATCCCAGAATCCACGTGACATTTCATCTCCTGCAGCTTTCTCTGAGCCTTGGCTATTTAATTCCTCCCGAACTATTGTTCCCATTCATCCAACAGCCACAGTGGGACTAACGTGACCTCGTGCTCATGGCAACCACATACCAAGGCCTACATGGCTTTCACAGTGAAGGGTCAGCCGCTACCTGGAAGTTGGCCTGATCCTGGATACTGTAGGAACTCTCCTTCCTGAGACTCAGTTCTGACCTTCAGTGTGTAACCACCACTCTCTCTGCTTTTTGGTGTGGTATGGCTTTTCCAAGCATGAGGTCTTGCCTGGGCTGAGCCCAGAGCTCCTGAGGTCAGCCATTCCTCCGACTATGCAGGGCAAACCTCCAGCCTGAGGAAGGGAGGAGGGCGACTGGCTTGATGAGGATTGTCCGGGGTCAGGTGATGGAGGTGAATCTGTCTCTTCCTCAGGCCCCAGGAGAAATGACTCAGCTGCCAGTGATCAAAGCAGAGCCCCCAGAAATGAGCCAGTTTCTCAAAGTGACAGCAGGTAAGTGTGTACAAGAGAGAGACTCTTTCTGATCATGGACAGACGGCATCCTACTCCTTCCATCTCGACCACCTTCGTCTAGACCACCCCTGTCCCCCAAAAGTCCTGCTTCTCCCCCAAATGCTCTCACCTTCCCAATCTCTCGCTCTTTGTCTACCCATATTCCCTCTTCTTCTTCCATTCCTTCCTTACCCAGCCTTCAGCTGCCGTCATTCTACCATCACCTCTATCTGTTTACTGATCCTCTATCCATCCACTCGATAACTGAAAACTACTTTATAGCCACCAGACATCATTTCTTCCATCCATATACCCATCCATCCATCCATCCATCCATCCATCACCTACTCAACTGTTTACCCATCTACCCACTTATCCATCCAAACATTCATCCGTCCACCCATCTGTCCATCCATCCCTCCAGCCATCACCTGTCAATTCATCTATAAATTTGTCTCTCACTCCACCCACACATCCATTCATTCGATTACCACCCATCCCATTACCCTGAGACTGGATCCATATTTTAGAGTCAGAGAAAGGAAGTGGAAGGACGTTGGTCAGCCTGAGCCCATGTGTCTGGTTTGAACTTAGTCATCTCTGGACTTACAGAACTGGGGCTTTAAAAACCTGAATCCTGTGAAGCTATGGGTAGGGAAGCCTGCAGCTCAGGGGGCTCCTTACCAAGGTGGCAGGGGCTTCCTCTGCATAGGTTTGTCTTAGTTAGGGTTTTACTGCTGTGAACAGACACCATGACCAAGGCAACTCTAATAAGGACAGCATTTAATTGGGGCTGGCTTACAGGTTTAGAGGTTCAGTCCATTATCATCAAGGTGGGAACATGGCAGCATCCAGGCAGGCATGGTACAGGAGGAGCTGAGAGTTCTACATCTTCATCTGAAAGCTACTAGGACAAGACTGACTTCCAGGTAGCTAGGATGAGGGTCTTAAGTCCACGCCTACAGTGACACACCCACTCCAACAAGGCCACACCTCCTAATAGTGCCATTCCCTGGGCCAAGCATATGCAAACCATCATATAGGTGGTACTCGGCAATCATCTTCTTGGGTACCAGGAGTCTTTCTAACACTGCTAGGGACATCTGACATTCCATCTCAGGTCAAAAGCCTCTCAGTATAGTTTCTGCAGTGACAGGGCTGGTCCAGCCTGTGTTCAACTGTTCTCAGGTTGTTAGAACAGAGATGGGGTACAGCCCTACTAACCTAGTCCTCTACTCTTTGCAGAGGACCTCGTACAGATGCCTCCAACGCCCCCCAGCAGCCATGGCAGTGACAGTGACGGCTCCCAGAGTCCCCGCTCTCTTCCCCCCTCCAGCCCTGCCCGGCCTCTGGCCCGCTCCTCCACGGCTATTTCCACCTCTCCGCTCCTCACTGCCCCTCACGTAAGCAACTAGGGATGGGCTGATCCTGGAGGTGAGGTCATGAGTAGGTTCACCCAGTTCTCTAACCAGTGAGGATGGACAGGGAGCCCCAAGTCTGACACCTAACCTGTCAGATCCAGGGAGGTGCCTGTTTGACAGGTAAGAGGGGAATGTTTCAGTTCTGCCTCAAGATGACTAGAAATCAAATGTCGAGAGACAAGGTCCGATAGGGCCTAGATGCAACACTTACGGACCCAAGACGAGCATCTGACATTTCTGAGCCCTAGCAAGTGACCTAGGCTATCTCCAAGAAGCACTTTTGTGGGGCAAAATGGAAGAGACTCTGAACCTGAGGAGGTCATGGATCCTCCTACCTGGAACTGTGGGAAAGGACCTGAGGTGGGTGCTGTTTAGGGGGGACCCTAGACGAATGAGCTTTGAGATGTGGATTCTAGGGTAGTATAGATGAAGGGGGCCTCCCAAAATCATGCAAGCACTTGAGACATGTTACTGAACCCAACTCAGATGTCTCCCCTTCTCCAAGGAGGGAACTGAGGGTCAGAGAGTTGAATATGTGGATAGTAAACAGGGGTGCTTGAGTTTGAACCCAGAATCATCTGCTTTCTCCAGAAGCTGCAGGGGACATCAGGGCCACTGCTCTTGACAGAAGAGGAGAAGCGAACCTTGATCGCTGAGGGTTACCCTATCCCCACCAAACTCCCCCTCACCAAGGCTGAGGAGAAGGCCTTGAAGAGGGTACGGAGGAAAATTAAAAACAAGGTAAGACCAGAGCCAACCCTGCCCTAGGACTATGGGGACATTTCCACTGAATGGGGCCTCTGCCCCCTGGTGGATATCAGCTCTGAAACTGGGGACTGCCTAAGAAGGAGATATTCAGCCGTGGTAACCCCTCTTTTGGAACCTCCTCAGATCTCTGCCCAGGAGAGCCGCCGCAAGAAGAAGGAGTATGTGGAATGTCTAGAAAAGAAGTAAGTGTCGGTTACGGCTTGGCCCCACCCTGGTGTGCTGTCCTCAGCCTGAGGCCTGGCTGCAGCCAGTGGATGGCTGTGGGACAGAGGAGTCTGTGGAGATGCCCTGAGCCTGTGCCTGCTTGACCCTTCCAGGGTGGAGACATATACATCAGAGAACAACGAGCTGTGGAAGAAGGTTGAAACCCTGGAGACTGCCAACAGGTGAGCGGTACCCCTGTGTCCCACCTGCTTCCCGGCGTCCCTAACTGTACAGGCTGACACCTGACTTCTGACAGGCTGATAAAATGCTCAAGTAAGACTGTGCAGGGCAGAAACTTTCCAGGTGTGCCCCTCAGCATCAGCATTGTCTCTCAAGCTGTTAGAAATGCTTATTCTCTTTTCCAGGTATGGTTGTACATGCCTTTGATCCTAGTACTTAGGAGGCAAAGGCAAAAAGATCTATGTATGTTCAAGGCCAGCCTGGTATACCTAGGGAGCTCCCGGATAGCCAGGACTGCAGAGATAGACTCTGTCTCAAACAAACAAAGAAAAAGAAAAGGAAAGAAGTGCTTATTCTCAGACCCAGAGCTAGGTGTATTGAATCATTTACTGCAGAGGCAGGGATTGGCAGTCTGTGTAGATTTTATTTTGTTTTGAAGGGTCTCATATAATCCAGGCTGGCTTCAGACTTGCTAAGTAGCTGAGGAAAGCCTAGGACTCCTGATTTCTCGGCCTCTACCTCCTAATTAGTAGGATTCAAGCATGCATCCCTGTACCTGGCTGCCACCAGTGTTACTGTGGTTTGTTGTTTTCTGTGCATAAGTGTTTTGCCTGCATGTGTGTCTGTATAGCACATGCA
>JANHMN010000002.1:158654623-158724685 GCA_030674055.1 Rhabdomys pumilio | reverse complement strand
TTTTTTTTTTTTTTTTTTTTTTGAACTGTTATGAGCTAACAGTTCCTTAGCTGTCTGGGCTCCTACAGAAAGCACCAACAAGATATTTCTCTACATTCAAGTCAGGGAAATGTATCAGCTGGAAAGGAGGCCAGGGTCAGGGAGGGGCTTGGAGAACAGGAAACAGAGCATGACGAAAGGATTGACATATAAGATCTATGAGTGTGTGAACACACATGGGGGTGGAGAGGCAGCTGTAAGGATTGAAACTCCCCACGTAGAAGCTTTTCCACAGACCACAATGGGAGTCCCTGGCCATCAAAGATGCATAGTAACCAAGTTGGATCTCTTCTTCTGAGAATTGTACCAGGACAGGACTGTACAGGATGAGGCCATGCTGAGGCCAGCCAGGGGTCTAGTCTTAGCACCAGAACTGGGCAAGGCATTATAGCAAGGAGAGCCCCGGGCATGGAAGAGAGGGTGCAGCTCTGGGCTCTTTGAGCCTTCTGTGGTGGAGGAAAAGGCAGAGGCTGCAGTGGAACAGCCATGTGGTAAATCCTGAGAGGCCTGCTGACCTATGCTGCTGCTCCTCTCTTCCAGGCTGTCCCAGAGCTGTCAGGAGCTAAGGCCCACTGTGGCCCTTTTCACACCCTCTGCCTGCTACTTCTATAAAGCTCTGGCTCACAGCTAACCCTCCAGTCCTGCTGTGAGGAGTGGCTAAGAAAAGCATTTGAAAACCCTTCATGGAGAGAAAGGGCTTTCAGGCAGAAGTGTGGGGGCAATGGAATATGAGGGCAGGACGGGTGCAAGCGGAAGCAGGACGGAGGCTGGGCTGCTTCTGACGCAAGCAAGGACCACAGGGGCTTTCAGCAGGACTGTAGAAGCTTCTAGGGAGGAGGAGCCTGCTGAGAAGTACCTCTGGGCTCTTTCCAGAGACATCATAGGCTAGAAAACAAAACAAGTTAGGATTTGAGAAGGGTAGGCCCTTGTTTGGGTTAAAAGGGACCTGGTTTCCATAAACCCCATTGAAAAGAGCAGGACAGTAAGTAGAGCCCTCCTGTTTTGCTTCTGTATCTGGACTGGGGAGAAGGTATCCCAAGTGCCAGAAGGAGTCCTAACCAGTTAGGGCTGGATTCAAGAGACTTTTTGCAATGATGACTCCAGCTAAGGAAGAAGGAGGGTATGAGGGTTGCTATGAGAGATGCTGGGTTTGTTGTTTGTGGATCACCTCCAGTGTTATGCCCACGAGGTACCAAACCAGACCACCTGAGTATGTCTTTTTAAATGAATTTTTAAAAAATATTTAAAAGAAAATGTGTGCGTGAGAAAGCCTGCACACCAGGTGTGTGCAGGATCCTAAGGAGAAGGTCAGATGCCCTGAGATTGGAGTTACATGTGGTTGTGAGCCACCATATGCGTCCTGGGAACTGAACTTGGGTCTTATTCAGTGCGTGCTCTTAATTGCTGAGCCATCTTTCCGGCCCCCTAAGATGTACTCTTAAGACAGAGTTGTAGCTCAGTGGCAAAGTGCTTGAACAGGTTCAATTCCTGGTTAAGACGTCAAGAAAAAAATAAAAAGTGAAATGGTTTCTTAAACCCATGGACATGCTGGTCTAGGGTGACTCAGGTTAGAGTCTAGCTCTAGATCTGTAAACACCTCCTGTAGTTCTGGTAGCTTAGCCAGTTTGAAAACTACTTGTTTCACCTATGGAGAAGACAAAGACGGATTTTGGATAAAAGAGGGTAAGCTAGATCTTATTTGCTGGGTGTGGCTGGCAGGGGTATAGACCCTGTACAGAGTTCTGGCCCTGCTGACACACTGCCTGACGTGGACTTATGGGGCTCGGTCTTTTTCCTCGACAAAAGTAGGATTCTGTACAAGGCCAGACAGTAAATATTTTAGGCTTTGTAAGTCACGTGCTCCCTGTCACAGCCCTGCCAGTGGTGCAAAAAAGCAATCATAGGCAGCGTGCATTGGGGGTGCCTGGCTTCTTCTAAAGCGTTACTCACGGACCCTGAACTTTACACTTCATGTCATCTCATGCTGCAAAGTATTATTCTTTTGCTACTTCCTGTTTCAAGAAATGTAGAAACCATTCTTAGCTCACAGGAGCCTATACAATCAGGCAGTGGGTCCGATGAAGTTCTGGAGCCATGACCCAGTAGATGGGACCGCACAAACATGCTAGAAACATTCTGATGTGGCCATCCACCTGGGCAGAGACCATCCCAAGAAAGGCAGCAGTTTTCCACACACACGCACAGGGCTTGGGTTCTGAGGGTCTGAGAGTTTCCACCAGCTCTGACCCTTCTGAGCCTGTGAAGCTTTCACCTCTAACCCTGTTTCCTCATATGGAAAATGGGAACAATAGTACCCACTCAGTAGGATAGCTTGAAGGATATTACAGACAAGGGGAGTACAGTTTTTGACTCCAGGGGAAGTAGTGAACAACCAGCTAGGTCTTTCACTTGAGTAGGACCGGTTAGGGAGGTCCAGGAAGGATGGTGGAAGCTGCCTCTAAGCAATGATAGTGGGAATTGAGGATAGCAAAGCCAGCCAGAGATTGAGAGCAGGAACTGAGCATGTCCCAGCCCCCACTGCCCCCTTTCCCCTCCACCCTCCCAAGACAGCTAGTGGCGCCAGTTGGCAGGGAGGGTGCCCCCTGCGGCGGGCACACAGCCGCGGGGACACAGCTCCTCGAGGGAGGGGCACCTGATCCTACTCTCCCTGCTGCTATTTACCAGAAGCTAAAAATAACCCTAGAGTGACAGGGAGATGGGGCCGATTTGTAATTTAAATAGCAACAGGATAAAGCAAGAAGCTTGCAAGAGATCACATTCTGTCCCGAATTAAAAATGCAAAAACCGGGGGCAGAGAGCTGAGCTGGAGCAGGGGGAGGGAGGGGACCGCTGCCAAAGGAAGCCGGAAGCCGGGGGTCCGTCCATTTTCCTTCCTTGACAAGAGCTGGAGCCCAGGCCCTGGCCGGAACTCTTTCCTCCAGTCGCAGGTTCACGCAGAAGACGGAATGAAAGGCCAGAACCCGCAGAGTCCAAAGGCGGGTATAGACTCATTTTAAGGCCTTCTATCAGCAGTTGGCCTCCCAGAAGAGGGTTTCACCAGATGATGTGTCCCCAGCAGCTCAAATACCAGATGGCATAAGCCACTGAGTATGCCCAAGACTGCTTGGAGGTAACTGGCTTTTGAGAAGGTCCCCTGGGGTGCTTCGGAAGAAGTGAGGGTCGAAGAAGTTTTTGTCTCAGTCGGTACATTTTCACAACAGGGCGTTCAGAAGAGCCATAAAGGGTCACACCCAAGAACAAGGGTCCATTCAGGCTGGGAAACCACTTTGGCGCTCTGGAAGGGAGTGGGGGAAGAGACTGGTCTCTTGCAGGCTTTTGAGATCCACAGATGATTGGGGAGGAAGGTGTGTAGAGCAAGGCTGGAGTTCCGATGGACACTGTCATGGACTATTGCAGTTCAGAGAAGTCAAGCAATTTCTTAAGATCACACAGCAGAAACTTACCTGATCTATTGCATTCCAAAGCCTTTCCCCCAACCTTACAGGCTTCCAAGAGCTTGGCCTTTCATCCTGGAGGGTCTTTTCTTTGGGCTCCACACTGAGTGCTTGTATCTGGGAAGAATAATGGGACAGGTGGTGAGGGTCTGAAAGGTTTCTTTAAAATGTGAGCTTGTGACTCTATCAGGGTGTGGGAGGAGTGCTAGGTGCTTCTTCCAAAGCCCCCCTGCCCCCCCTTCTCAAAAGCCACAGCTACCTCCAAGGAGTCTTGGGCATACTCAATGGCTTATGCCATCTGGCATTTGAGCTGCTGGGGACACATCATCTGTTGAAACCTGTCCTGCCCTAGGGGTTTTGTCGAATCCAAACTGGGGCCAGAAGGGAGACTCTGGAGCAGATCCTGCTGAACCAGAGAGAGAGCCATCTAAGCACCTTCAGTGCAGGGATCCTAATGGAGGCAGTGCCTTCCAAATGTCCACAGTCTGGAGCCACCTCTGATTGCTAAGCTGTCCGTGCTGGCACTGTATCCCCCGTCCCGATGAAAGAGAGTCCTGCCTTTTCTCTGCTCTGACTCCTTTCTGTTCTGTTTCATAAAGTCACCCAGGAGGGGTTTCTTCAATTCCCATCTATCACCAGCAGCACCTACATCCTAACACATGTACACCTGTCCTCTCAGTGAGGGTAGAGTCTCCCAAGGGCTACGCAAGTATTTGGATCACAGGCTTCAGAGCTGGTGAGGGATTTAGACTTCTAGGTCTCCAGGTGTGGTGATCTGTGTAGACTCAGTTACTCTGGAAGCAGAGGCAAGAGAGTCACCGAGTCTAGGTGTTTGTGGCAGCAGTACTCTGTGTGGACCAGCTGTATGAAGTAAGTTTGGCATTGTTAAGGTGGTCTCCAGGGTGTCAGTGAACACCAGGGTGCAGGGGACCACCAGGTGGTGTTTAAGGAAAGGTGAACCAGCCCAAATCAGAAATGGAAAATGTAGCAGGTTACAACTCCTATGCTAAACAGAACACCCACAGGTCTCAGGGCAGAGCGAAGGCTCCACCAATAAAATGACTGTCACACACACAAGCTTAAAGAACCGAGTGTGCTGGTGAGTGCTTACGATCTGTGTTGGGGAGGATGAGACAGGAAGAGACCTAGTGCATACTAGGCAAGCACCTTATCAACTAAGCTAAACTCTTAGTCTGGAGATGCTGGTTTCCCTTTCTCTACTCCACTCGTCAAACACTCAACCTATTTCAACGTCTATTAAAAAAAAAAAAAATCCCTGGGCTCGTGTTTTTGCTCAGTGAGCAGCACAGGATTCAATAGTGTCGTAAGAGAAGATAATGTTTGCAAAGCTGATGAGACAAGCTGCTTGGGAGCAAGGTGTCCAGGGTAAGACTGTGGGTGGGAATGCTGACAGGTGCAGTGCTGGCCCTTGGCAGGTGCTTATTAAAACACTTGTCTTAGGGATGAATGAAAACCTCAAGACTGGGGACAGAGATTCCAATGGAACTGCCAAATCTAGAGGAGATCTTCGATACAGTCTGAGTAGAGCTGAGTGTGACAGCTCACCCGTAAATCCTAGCGCTTGGGAAGCTAAGGCAGGAGAGTTTCTTGAGGTTCTGGGCCAGCCTGGGAAACAGTAAGTTTCAGGTTACTGTGGGTTACAGACTGAGACCCTGTCACCCAGTACAGAGCTGAGAGTATAACTTGCTGTGATAGAGCACTAGCATGCAAGAGAACCTGGGTAGTGCAGAAATGCATACATAAATATGGAAAATAAAACAGAGATCACTGCGTCCAATTTAATGTACAGCATGCAGTCTCACAAGGGCTGAGGTATGAGCTAAAGGACTCTCTTGTGAGTTCTCTACACTTTCCTGGTTCCGTTACTTGGGTTAGGGTTTGAGGGATGAAGACTCCAACTGACAAGATAGAAAGGACCACCATGACAGCAAGACAATGCATCCAGCAGCATAGACAGAATGAAATGGTTCAGGGGCCAGGACCACAGTTGAGAGAGCATGAAAAAAAATAGAAGAAAAATTTTTATTGAGCACCTACTACAAAAGCATACATTTGCATGATATAAACTGAAAGAAAACCCCCACAGGGACAAGGGAAGGACACAAGGATTCTGAAGGTTAGATGGAGGAGGCAGGCTTGACAGGTTTTGAGGGCAGAGGATGTCCAGGTCGTGGGTTGAGTATTTGGTGGCCTGGTACACTTCTTTTCCCCAGCTCCCGCTTGCTCATCCAGGCCACAGAAAGTAGAACGCTTCATCCTCAGGGGCTTCAGCAAAGCCCAGAATAATTTTCTTACCCAGATAGTTCTTCCTGTGTATACCTGGGTGGATTCTGAGGGGTCCCTAGCTCCCCAGTGCTGGTGCATGTCCCAGGAACGTCCAAGGGCATCCTCCCCTGCCCTGTACACCTGTCCCTCCCAGCCTTGTCCTCCCTACCCAACCTGGATTGCAGAGCCAGCACAGACAGCCTTGTACAGTATGAGCGCGATCAAAGTAACCCTGGTCACTAGTCAGAGTTAGCCTGCGACTCAGAGCCTCCAGTCTGCCTGGCTTCCCCTCCAGGAGCACCATTTCCTGCTCTCTGCCTGTCCAGATGGAAAACAAGCCCAGCCCCATTTCCTCTGTTTAGCTGCCGGAGCTACTTACAGAAAGCCTGAGAGAGGAAGGCTGGGCCTTTCCACAGCCTCCTTTTAGAGTAGACCTTGGCCTGTTGGGTAGTCTTGATAGGCCACACCCCCAGAGCCCATCTTGAAGGATTCAGAGGTGATATGTTCAAGGGACAGCAACTGAGGAAACCGGTGCAGAGACTGACCATGCCTTCAAACCTTAGAAGGGCAATGAGGGATCTTAGACCCTGGGGTTAGATTCTTGTGTGTGTGTGTGTTTGAGGAGTTTAGATTCTTAATCTCAATACAAGAAGATCTTAGTCAAGTAAAATTAGAAGTTCTGTGCCTGTTTCCCAGTGAGGAAAACAGGGCTGGCAAGATGGCTCAGAGAGTAGGGATGCTGGCTGTGAACCTAAGGACATGGGTTTGATTTTCAGGACCCACATGCTGAAAGGAGAGAACCAATTCTTGCAAACAGTCCTCTGACCTCCACACATGGGGCACAAGTAAACACACACACACACACACACACATGCACGCACATGCACGCACACACACATATACTCTAACACAGAGAAATAAATATAATTGAGGGAGGGGGGTTGTCTGTGTTGTTTGTTTTGTTTTTAGGACCAGGTCTTGCTATGTAGGTCTTGCTCTGGCTGTCCTGGAACTTGCTATGTGAAGGTTAGCCTCAGAGATCTATCTGTTTCAGCCTCCCAGGTGGCAGAACTTAAAGGCAGGCACCATAGTGCCTGGCTTCATTTGTTTTATAACTTTAAAAAGAGGAAAATAACAAGCTATACCTCATAGGGTCATTAAAGGACTCAATGAGATAATTATATATTCAGTAAAGTTTCTGGCCCAGAAGTGCTTATTAGACTGAGTATTAATTATTCAAGTTATGCATCCATCAGGTAAGTTATTGAAAGCTACTATGCTCTAGTCACGAGGAATATGAGAACGAAGCCCAGCCCTGTGTGGAGGGCTGGTAGCACCATCAGCAGATTCTGCAGTGTTCGTGCTTTGTGAACTGAATTAACACTATTTCTACAGTCCTGCTGGAGTAACAAACACATACAACTAAAGAACTAGTTATAAAGCGTCGTGGTTAGAGGATGCTCTCCAAAGTTCCAAATTTCTCTCAAAGCTGCTCGAACAGTAAGGAGTAAGCGTGGCCCTCTCTAGTGTTTGCTTAGCCCCTCATGGTAGCTTCAAACTTCAGGGCAGTCTGGTCTCGGAAGATTTTTCTAAACCCTTCCAGCATCCTACTGCCTCCCAGTTCTTCAGCCACACTGCCTCATCTGTGCTAGGAACTTACACTTTACTGTTCCCTGCCTGCATCCACAATGCTGTTCTCCAGATGGTCACATGATCCACTCTCATGATTCATTTGAGTCTGTTCTCAAATGTCACCTCCTTGCCCAATCCCCCTGACTGCCACTCTTTCTTCATGTTGGCTTCCCCTTTCCATCTTTTTTAAATAGCACATATCATTGCCTAACATGCATGGGTTGTCTTTTTTCTGACTATCTTCCCCTCCTGGGTTCTAGGTTCTGTGAAGGTACAGCTTGCTTCCCTGCTCTCATACAGTGGCCTATGCATAAGATGTACCAATTAATGTTTCCTAAATTTTCTATGTCCCCTTTCACCTCTTATTTAATCCACTTAACAACTCCATGAGTCCAGGCTATAATTCGCTCAACAGATGAGAAAAACTAAGGCTCCCCAAAGCTCTCTGACAAATGTATTCCCCGATTTATTGTTTATAGCCATCTTCCTAAAAATGTAAGGTAACTTGAGAAGATTTATGGCCTGGTCCAGGCCACAGTGCTGGCAGATGGGAGAAACTGAACATGAGCTGGCATCTTGCATCCACTGCCACTTCCAAGACACCGCCACCCTGTGTGCCTAGCCTAGCTCTGTTGAAAGGTACGGTACATACATGATGCTAAGAGAGAGATGGACACAGACAGGCTGGAGCCAGTCTGTGTACCTGGAGCCAGTGTGCCACCAGGAATGTCATGAAGTGAGAGACCATTAGCAGGACCAAGAGGTGAAATTCAGAGACGTTATTTGGAAAGTAAAGGCCTAGAGCTGGGGTGCAAATTCCAGCCCAGGCAGGTCTAGTGGGTGCCTGGCAGCTTTTGACTCCCGGGGTTGTCTCTTGACTGCTAGGCTGGACTTGTCCCCACCTGCCCCTGCACTCCCATGCAGCTCTGTGCCTTGCCAGTGTTCTGCCCCAGTCAGCGGAAGGCGCCGACAAGCCCTGAGCCCTGTGGTCCTCGGCTTGAGCGTCCAGCCGGCCTCTAGCAGCCCCCCCCCCCCCCCCCCCCCCCCACGTCAGGAAGTGCGGAAAGAGGAAGAGAGTTGCTGGGCAGGATGAGCGCACTGGGGGCTGGCCACAGCGCCGGGGGAGGCTGCGATGTGGCTGCTGCTCTGGGCCCCGCGAAGGTGCTGGGGACGAAAGAAGCCGAGCTGCCAGGGGCACTGAGGCAGATGTGGCGCTCTCGCTCCTGGGACGTGCCACAGATCCCAGCTGAGGTTCCCCAGACACAGTAGGTACAAGGGTGGCCTGGGATGGGCACAGAGACCTCATCCTTCTATGAACTTTCTATATGCTGTAGAAGAATGGCAGAAGTGGGTTCACCCGTCTATTTCCCAGTAATTCCATGGAGGCACATTCTAGAGAGGTAGCCTTGATGTTTCCAGGCTTGGGGTAATTTGATAAAAGGCTTCTCTCTGGGATTGGAGTTGAGAGAGAACGTCAGGGGTTTTCCGGGAGAGGAGCCCTCCCAGGATTGTGGTACACTATGGATGTAGGAGTTTTCTCGAATCCAATTCAAGGACTGTGCAAACTCAATGGACTCTCCAAGCTGTCCCCCACCCCCACTCCCACAGCCCTGAGCTTTTCCCATGGAGCTTGGTGATAACAACCCGATGACTTCCTCAAAGAAAACATGCACCCCAGGAAGCCAGGGTCAGGACCTCTTCCTATCCAGTTTGGTCCCCATTGCTGGCTGGAGATCTGGAACCCAGCTTCTAGGCCTACTAGAAACTCAAGTGTATAAGAGAGAGTAGTGGGCTTCTGGCTGTTGGCTGTTGCTCAGGTATGTCCCTGGGTTACAGCCCCCTAGCTTTAGCTATTTGTGGCAGGCGAGGCCTGGAAAACAGGCTGCCAAAGCCCCAAAGGAAAGGGTGAAATCGAAGGCAACACAGGATGTGGCTTTCTAGAGCGGAGGGCTAACTGAAACAGTAGGTATCAGGGTGGCATAATCTGGGGAGGAGGTGGACCAAGGTCACTGGCTTCCAGGCCTTTCCTGCACAGTTCTGCAGCATCTAGAGACCACCGTAGTTGTGGATTCCCAAATGTATGTGATGGCATGTCTTCTGGTGACTTCTTGTTCCAATTGGTCTCCCTTCTGGAGGAGAACGTGTGTCAGACATGAAGAATATTTCTGGATGTGTATGAGAAATATGAGGTCCTTATAACCACTGCCTTCAGGGATGTCTGTGTGTTTCTTCTATATGGGTGTATATGTGAATGAGTGTGTAGGTTGTAACTGTTGTCCTTGTGTGTATTTGAATGTGTAGGAAGTACATAGTTCATTCTTATGGTATAAGAATTCAAGGGAACATTGAACATTGTGCTGGGAAAATTTCCCTGTGTTAGGAGTGGGTGAAGGGTTGAAGCCACTGTGAACAGCTGTAGGATTGTCAGAGGAACATTGACGTTCTTTGTGAGTGTGTGAAGGTCATTGAAAGACTTTGGTGTCCTGAATTCGAGAGAAAAGTATGAGTTTGATGAGTGAAGATAATTCCATGTGAGGGGCGTGCCAGCTGTGTGTAGGGAGAGCGCTGTGTGACTTTTATCTGTGGGTGCGCTTATGGATAGCCAAGGGGGTAAGGGTGGAGAGCGCATGAGTGCTGAGTGGGTGCAAGAGAGCAATATATAACTTGTGGATGCGGGAGAAGTGGTGACAGCCGCCCTCGCGTGTTTATACTTTGATCATGTAGGTTGTTTGGTGGAGGAGGACATGGGGGCAGGATCATACATCTGGGAACAGCTTGAGCGGCTCAGGCCAGGAAGTCAGTCCCATCCAGGCAGTCTGGCCTCGGAGCTGGGGGTGGTGCCCTCGTAAGTCCCGCCCCCGGCCAGGCCGCTTCGACCGGCTTGCCACAAAGCTTGAGGCCGGCAGAGGGCGCCTTGGAGCGAGTGCGCGGCGGTGCGGCCGAGGGGGCGTGCTCGGCGGCGGGCGGGCAGGCAGAGGCCCGGCCAGCTATGCGGGGTCCTGCGGCCGCGGCTGTCGGCACTTCCTGGAGCGGAGGCTGCTTCCCCGGCACCTGGGAGTGGGGCGCGGGGACGCGCAGCACAGGGCGGGCGGAGCGCGCGCTCGCCATGAGCTTGGCGGGCGGTGCGGAGCCGGCGTGCTGAGCCCCGGCCGCCGGCCCGGCATGGGCGTCTCCCGCAGGCCCGCCGCCGGCCGGGGCTAGGGCCGGATGGAGCCGCGGGACCCCAGCCCCGAGGCCCGGAGCAGCGACTCGGAGTCGGCCTCCGCCTCGTCCAGCGGCTCCGAGCGCGACGCGGGTCCGGAGCCGGACAAGGCGCCGCGGCGCTTGACCAAGCGGCGCTTCCCGGGGCTGCGGCTCTTTGGGCACAGGTGAGCGGGGCGGCGGCGGGACAGGCTGTCCCAGCGTGGGTATCCAAGCGCTAGGCACAGGCAGTCCGGGTGGTGCACGCGCTGGCACCGGCTGGTAGTGCGCTTCGTCCTTCGTGCCGTGACAGTGTCAGCTCCTGACCCTCCTGCAGGGAGACAGTCACTCCAACTCCTTGGCACCAGCAGTCAGGGACCCTACGACTGGTCCAGTGCTTTTTGACAGTCTCCCTGAGCCTGCAGTTACCAGCGTGGTGGGGGCGGTCATACCTCCCTTCGTGCTTCTCTGGACCCCGTTTGCCAACTACCACTTCTTGGTATCTGCCGATTGTGGTCACTGTGATTTGCCACAGCACATGGTTGTCCCCAGGTCACTGATTAAATTACTCGATGTTTTAAACTTCTTGGGACTGTGGGTGCCTAGCGTTTTGCTCTACTTTGCTCTTACATAGCATGAAGGTAGCCGCTTCTCCCTCTGCTAGACAATCATCTCTTCACCCTACCTTCTTCCAGATCTTGCTTTGGAACGGGACGAAGTGGCCTGTAGTTTTGAATCAGAGTTGGCTGTTCAAGCTTCATCTTGCCCTTTCCCCAAGCACTCAAAATGTCACCATATTGTACCTGTGACAGCTTTGACCATGACGGTGATGAGAAACTGGAGGGAGGGTATGGAAAGACTGAGTGCAGGCAGTTCATGGCATGTGTGCTCTGTCTGTGCCTGCTGGAAAAGCCCTGGTATAAGGTGCCACCCAAGAGTATCCTACCTGGCTCTCTGATCTTTTTTTTTCCTTCCTCCTTTCTTTTTTTTTCCTGTCTGACCTCTGAATTTCTTCGGTGGCTGAAGAGCTTGCAGCCAATCAGCTAAGAACCCTAGAGTTCTGATTGGACTCTGACCTCAGACTCTGCCCAGGGCCTCCCTCTTAGTTTTTGTGGCTGTTTAAGGCTTTGCTGTCTTTGGCCCCTTCTGAGCTTTGCCTGGGCCCTTTCCAGGGTAGACTTACCTACTAATAACCTGTGTGGTTTTCCTCTGTTGTGTGGGTGGTGTGCCTGGGTGCTGATCTATGCCCTCCGCCTGGTTTACCCCTGTGAGGGCCCTGCTCTTTGCACTTGCAGCGTGCTTTGAAGCACACACCACGCACAAGGATTTCTGGATTCTTGCATTGGCAGATGGAGCTCCATGGTCTTTTTGAGAAGCTGTAAGGGCTTCAAGATCTCCTATCAGAGGGCAGGCAGTAACACTTCCAATACTTCTGTTTTGTTACCCACAACCTGCAAGATAGAGCAGTTTACACCCAGCTCTGCAGGATGTAGCCTCCTGTGTTCACAGGCTCCTGGGGGGGGGCAGGGAGGGGCACCCTGAAGGCTTCCTGTTGCTGTCTATAGGGTACCAAATGTTGAGTGTTTTTGACCTGAAGCTGTGTTCATTTTGAAGAGCACAGATTTGTGGATAGTCAACAGAAGATCAACAGAGTGCTGAGTACTTTTATATAATTCTCTAAAATAAGCAGGATAGGTTCTGTTTTTCTACTTTTGTAGATGAAATAACACACTGTCAGAGAGAGGAGCCATTTTCCCAGAGTCACACAGCACGTAAGAGTCACAGACAGCATTTGAACTCAGGTTGGTCTGATTCCAAAATCCACATCCCTTTCTCTATACCAGGATCTCAAATACAACATCATAGAGGCCCAGGGAGCTTTAAGAGGTCAAATTCTTAGATCTTACCATTGGCATGTCTGCCTGTTCAGCTCTAGAAGTGAGCCTTGGCTTTTCCTACAGCTTTTCAGGTGATTTTGTGACACCACAAAGTCACAGGCTCACGGCCTCCTGGGATGGGAAGTGATCTTCTAGCATGCTTATCAAGAAGAAAGTCAAAGAAGGCCTCTAGAAGCCTGGGTGTGATGCTTTACAAGTAATGAAGACACTGGGAGCTCACGATGGGGAAGGCTCCTCTGTCAGACTTGGGCCTTCAGGATCTGTGCCCATTGGTGCTGGACCTCCTTTGACTCCATTTGATGGCCAGGTGACAAGAGGAGCAGACATTTGGATTGTGCCCCAGTCCAGGTTCTGTTCTTTTAACTGACGCTGCTCATGTAGTCCTGCTGTGCTTCTTGGCCCCTAGAAGCCTTTGGTTGAAGCCATCTTTTCCCAGGCTCCGTGCTCTTTTATAGTGCAGCTTTTGTTTCTCCTTGGACATTCAACTCTATGTTCTACCACATGCTTCTGCCATTTACACCTTGAGCTGAGGGACCTTATTAAGTGAACAGGCCAGAAGACAGGGTCATAGATGACACCAGATGAGTGTTGGCTCTGAAGGCTAGGTTGAACTCTGTCCTTCGCTCAGATGCAGAGTGTGTGAACAGTTAGCAGTGTCTCCTGTGGGCTTGGCAGGGAGCCACATGTGTGTTGTTTGTGTCAGGTCAGGAAGAACTGTGTCCATGGTGTCTTCCTTCAAACCTACCCCTGCCCCATTCAACTGGTATCACTGGGTGGGTTCCGGGGAGCAGTTTGCCATCCCCCCTCTTTTTCAGTCCAGAGAGACACAGAGCTGAGCCGTGAGTTCCTCTCTTATAGATTCTTCCCACCTCCAACTCAATCCCCCTCCTCTTCTTCATGGTGGAAACTGACAGCCCCCTCTTAGAGGAAGATGGGGGGTGGATCTACTCTAACCCCCGGTCATCTGGTTCTCCTCTACCCTGAGTAGAGCAGGTGGAATCTTTACATACAGGTTCTGTGACCCTAAGGTTTGGCCAGTCTCCAGTGAGGACAGTTGCCTAGAACCAGCCCCATGGAGAGGGGACAGACTCACCCTCTGGCCTTTTGCCAGCACCTGGTCCTAGGCAGGTCACTCAGCTTGTGGATTGGCTGGTTTTGCACCCCAGGGGCATCATAAATTACCTGGCACCGTACACATTTTGACAGAAGGAGCTTTGGTTGTCCAAGCCCCTGGGAGCCAGAATGTCTGTTCTGCCATCTCTGCCCTTCATTAGTCTCAAAGTCAGAAGCTCCCAGAGGGCAGGAGACACACCTGTGGAGCGAGTTTGACACAATAGGTCTCAGTTAGAGGCTGTGCCACATGGGGCCTATGAGCCCAGTCCTGAAGACAAGGCTGGCTGAGGTGCCTGGAGCAGGATGAGCAGAAACAGCCCTTGTTTGGGGTGGTTTGCAATGAACGGGGAGGGACACCTTGAGGGATGTCTCTCTTTTAGAGGTGAGAACCCCTGTCTGTGGCGCCAGGATGTCTCAGGGCAAAAGGAATCTCTCTGAGTGAATCGGTTGCCTTACTTAGGCTAATACTGAGAACAGTCCAGGTGACTGTAGAACCTTGGGTTCCTGCCAACCTGGGGAAGAGGGACCTCAGTGCCTGAGCTGGGTGCGTCTGACCGTCTGCTCCCACCACAGCCGTGTGCCCAGGTACAGAGCTGGCTCGGGTTGGCAGGTGAAGGCAGGATTCTAGTCCCTGTCTACTGTCACATGGACCAGTTTCTGGCTTACATGTCAAGGGCGGGAATGGGCAGTTCCTGTTGTTTTGTCACCATAACAAAGGTCAGATCCCCACACGTAGACTGACAAGGATTGGCACTTAGTCTAAGACAGTAGAGAGGGTATCCTTTCAGTCAAGGACAGAGGAAGGACTCCTGACCCCTGAGCAGAGAAAGCCTAGGCTTGGGAGCTGTGTCTGGGAAGGAGAGCAACAGGCCTGCCTACATCTTTCTGAAAGCCTTCCCAGAATTTTCCATGTTTCCCTAAGCAAAGGTTGCTGGGCAGGCTGGCCAGATTTGAAGCTTGGGCTTGTTGGTTCCTCTATCCAGCACAGAGGGCCAGAGGGCGCCAAGGTCCTTGAGCTCCCTAGGAACCTGTCCTGCAGTATCACTGTGACAACAGCAGGGGGCTGAGGCGACCATGGGAAGGACACTGGGCCTGGAAATTTTCTTTTTGCAGACCACTTGTGCCTGCTGTGGGTGGGTCCAGACACCTTCTCTTGGTGAGTTACCTGAAGACCCTAGCTGCCACAGTGAAGCCAGTGATGGGGTGTGGGGGGGGTGTTTCCGTATCACATAGCTCCACCCTTCCCTGTCCCTGAAGGGCAAGGCCCGGTGAAGTAGACTCTACTCAACCAAGGTCTCACAGCCAGCCAGGAGCACATTCATTTGTGCTGCATCACAGGGCTCCAAGATCTCACCTGCACTTGTCACCTGGCACTCCCAACCTGTATCCCACTTCCTTCCTACCCTCTGTCAGCCCAGGGGAGGGGACACTGTTTTCAGGAAGGTGAACATTTGCCTTTAGGCTAGTGGTTCTCGACCTGTGGGTTATGACCCCCTTGGGGGTCAAATGACCTAAGTTCTTTGCTTAAGACCATCAGAAAACATAGATGTGCACCTTACAATTCATAACAGTAGCAAGATTGCAGTTACGAAGTCACTGCAGCCACAAAAGTAATGTGATGGTTGGGGGTCACCACAACCTTGAGGGACTATAGTAAATGGCCACAGCATTAGGAAGGTTGAGAATCACTGTTCGAGGCTCACAGTTCCCCTCCTTCCTTGAGCCATTCCTGGTGCTATTGTCCTCAGCCACTACCCAATGTTTCGTGTGAGTGCCCTGGATGCCCTGAGAGTGTAAGCATCCGGGTTGCAGTATGCTTCCCCCAGCCCCTTGGCTCTCAGCCCTCAGCCTAGCTGGCACTCACGTCCAGCAGGGAAAGGCTAGGCAGAGCAAAGACCAAATGCCTGCCCCCTTACCCTTGCCCCTGTCTTAGCTAAGGGCATGCTGAGAGAGCAGCTCTGAGTGGGACCAAGAGCTGTGGTTCACAGGGGGAGGTGGGTGAGAGGACTGAGTGCTCGTCCAGCCCTTCCCCACACACCTGAGTTTAGGTGGATGGTGCTCATCTTCTTTTCTGACCATTAACAGCATCTCCAAGCTCGTAGGTCTGCCGGTTTCAGAGACTCATCACAAGGATGACCTCGGTGGGTTTACTTCCATTTTACAGATGAAAAAGACCAAAGCTCATAAAGGTCATGAAGTTCGTCCTGGGACTCAGCCCAAAAGTCTTTCCACAGCACCTGGTTATTAACACTTCCCTTCATGTGTCCCACCCTAACCTGCAGAGCCTCAGGAGGCCTTGGGTGCTGTCTGGGTGTATTGAGAGGTTTGTACCTCACTCGGAAGTTGCCAGAGACTCATGAGATGCTCTGCCCCTAGAAGGTAACCCCCTGGGTCCCTTGAGCAGGAGCAGACTGGCTGTAGAGATAGATACTGGGTAGGCAGCCAGCCTGTCATGGTGCTCAGCAGCTGGACCTCAAGAAGGGCACACCTATGACCTTTTATTAGGTGCCAGGGGAAGAATACTCAGAAGATGGGTTAGAGGATCCCATGATAGCCTGGGGTCAGCAAGTGAGTGGCCTGTGTCCTGAGGAAGAGATTAGGTTCCACTTGTACCCAGCACCCTCTCTCCCTCTACTTGCAGAGACCTGCTCCCCCTCCCTTCTGGCAGAGTGCCAGTACAGAGCTCCCACAGAGAGGCCCTCTCCCCTGCCAGGTCTGAGCACCATCATAGCACATGCCAAAATAGCTGTCTGGGAGCCTGAGCCTGCACCGCCCACGCCCCAGCATCTTGCGGGTTAACAGCTTGCCTGTCTCTCCGCCCCCCTTCCCTAGCTTGCTGACATTTTACAGAGAGAGCCGGGGGTGGTTGTGAAAGGGGCAAGTTGGTTCCTGCTCCTTAGCCCACATAGACAGCCCACTGAGACAACCTGCTGCTGCCCACCACCTCTGGAAGGCATTCTGTAGGAGGGTCCTGCTGTCTGACATGGGAGGCAAAGCTGAGGTCTGCCTGTTAAGCCATACAATGAATGAGTGACATATTGTTAAAAGCAGACAGGGGAGACCCAAGACAACACTGGGCAGCTGGCCTCCTGCTCACGGCCTTTTTTAGTTTTTAGGGATGTGTATGTGAAAGATGGGGGTTGAGACATCTATTGCCTAGGCCCACCTTGAACTCATGGCAATCCTTCTGCCCTAGCCCCTTGAGTGTTGAGATTAGAGTGAGCTACTGGACCCAGCTCCTTGGAAATCTTAAGAGACTAAGACTTGCTGCTGATGCTAGGGTCCGTAGCAGATACCCATGCTGGCATAGCAGACATGCCGGCATAGCGGACATGCTGGCATAGCGGACACTATTTCCCCAGACGCTAGATGATTTTTACTTAGACTGAATGGAATCCCTTAGTTGAGCATAGAGGTTCATGTATGTAATCTTAGCACTTTGGAGGCTGTGACAGGAGGATGCTGAGTTTGAGGTTAGCCTGGGCTATATGAGTTCTAGGCCAGGTTGGACTAAATAGCCAGACCCTCTCTTAAAAAAAGGTGGAGAGGTTAATATGAGGGAGAGGTGTTGACCTGATTTGCTTTAGTTTGGTTTTTGAGGCAGAGTCTTGAACTAAAATGGCCCCTCCCCCTTAGGCTCCCAGTACAGCATGAGCTTATTAACCTTTTTAGGGTTTCCCTGTTGCTTGCAGTCACCAGAGATTGCCCACATGCCTAGTTCTTTGAGTGTCCCTTTCCCCCAGTACTCTGGCCCGTAAGTCTTGGCTTAGATAGATGTTACTGAATTAATTGTCTTGCCAAGCGGTTCCCCTAATTTTTACGCCTCTGGAGGTATTTCCTTTTCTGAAACTCATTAAACTGAGGAAGTGTTTACTGTGAACACATCTCTTTCTAGCCTACAGCAATCCCTACAGCCCCTCGAACCCCAGTTATCAGTGAGGAGGCTAAGGCTAGGACAGCTGAAGCCCCTTGACCTTAGAGCTGGTCAGAGGCAGAACTCTAAACCCTTCCAAGGGCGAGGTGGTCACTTTTGTTCTGGCAGAGTTCTTGTTTTAGCAGTAAGAAAAGCCCTGGATGGCATTCATCAGCACCTGGGGGTGAGGTGGGGGGTCTGGGAGCTGGAGAGCTGATTCTAAGGATACTAGTGGAGGTTAAATTTTGAATGGAAGTAGGAGGTCCATCTCCTAGCAGATAGGGAATTGAAATTTGCTACAGGCACATGAGAAGGGGAATGGGACTTGAGAGCCCCATTGGGAGAGTCGGGGTAAAGTGTTAACATTAGCATCCCACAAAGTGTCAGTCTCCAGGCTGCCTTTAAGACACATGGCTTATCTACACAATGCTAGCAGCGGGCCTGAGAAGTTGGCCAGCCATCCTGAAGCCTTGTGCTGTCAGCCTGACCAAGGCTAAGTCGGGACCATTCACTAGCCCTTTCTTTACTCTTCAAGCCATGCCCAACAGTCGGGGATGCTATTGCTAGTGATATAAGATCCCAGGGTCTGTGACCTCACAGGGCATGTAGCCTAGCAGGTCAGTGCTGCTGGCCCAGAATAACCAGAAGAGGGCCTGAGTGTGGGAGCTGCCAAACTCTCCACCTGCCCCAGGACAGGGTCCTGGGGAGAACTTTCTGGCAGAACCAGTGTCTGAGCAAACTCTTACAAGATGAAAGGGAAAAGGAGAGGTTGAGTTCAGTAAACAGAGGGGCCTGGTTTCCATTATAGAGACTCCAGGTGGCAAGTACAGAGCCATTTGTCTATGTGCCAAGTGGCAAACACAGGCTTGCCAGTGTGGAACTACTGGGTTTTCATTGATACTCTGTCATCTGCAGGCCTATGGCTACCACTGAACTACATTGTGCCTTATTTGCTCATCGATACTATTTGGACGGATAGCAGGGATGAGCAGTACCAACTAGTAATTAAATCAGAATTAGTAGATAACATTTGCTTAGTCTCGTATGGTAGTGCTTGGGAAGTAGAGGCAGGAGGATCAGAAGTTCGAGGTCATCCTAAGCTACATGAGACACTGTCCCAGACAAGCAAACAAACAAATAAATAAATAGCCAAGTGAAGTATGTATCTGTTAACATATAAAAATAGGAAAACGGGCTCAGATGTTAAAGGTGCTTGCTGCCAAGCATATTGCTTGAGACCAGTCCCCAGAATTTACGTTATAGGAGAGAACCAACCCCTGAAAGTTGTCCTCTAAGCTTTACACGTGCATCGTGGTGTGATGATATAGGTGTATCTGCACATTCATGGGAGGGTTCCTGTGTGCGTGCACGTACACAAAATAAATGTTAAAACTTTTTTTTTTTTTCAAAGGAAAAAAATAGGAGGGAAAGCTGCTGGCTGTCAATCAGTCAGGCCCGGGACCTTCCCAGCTGTCAGTGGGACAGTCATGTAGAATGGAGTGCTCCCAGATAATTCTGGGGCAGCAGGGGACTGACTGAAGGGGAGCTCTAAGAACCAGTTGGCCATTCATTACTAGCAGGACGAGACTCTGTGGTGGACCCAGAACATGAAGGAAGAACCTGGGGACACCTCATCAAGGGGTTCAGCTAGGGCCCTGGCTGAGCACCCAAGCTTTCACAGCAGCCCCCCCTCTCCCCAGCTGTTTTATATAGAAAGCCACAGAGACTGTGGAATATGCAGTGACTTCTCAACATGGAAGGGGCCTCCAGGTATCACTCACCAGATCTCCCAAAGAGAAGAGGAAGATGGCCACCCAAACAAAAGCTGTTGTTGTGCCCAAACAAAGAGAAGTGGCCTGGGCCTGTGGCCAGCCCTTGGTGGGGTACCCAGGAGGAAGCACTTCCCATCCTTGAAGGCTTTAACCCCTCCCCCATGGAATTCCCTGTTCCTTCCTCCTGAGCTGACCTGAAGTAAACATAGCTCCCTGCCAGCCCTGTACTGAACCAACCACACCCACATATGCTCACCAGCCCCCAGCCCCCGGGAGCTGGCTGCCTGGTGGAAGAATAAGGCACCTGAGAGAAAGGTATCCAGGGTTTCTGTGATTGAAGAACTAGATGGGTGGTCAGCTGGAGGGAATGGTTGTCTGGGCAGCTGTGAACAGGTAGACTCTAGGTGACAAATTAGGAGGGGAGGGAGGCCCGTGTTCTAGGTAGATTGTCAAGTGTAGAGGCACAGCACTGAAATTTGGCTCCATTATAGTTTAGGTTACACCTGGGGAGTTAGTGCCAGTGTAGAATCCGCATCTGCCAGGCTGTGAGAATTCCCTCTCGATCCATGGGTCTCTAAGGGACCTGGCACTGCAGATGCTGTGGACAAAGCAGTTTTCATAGGAGTCGTTTCTCAGCTGCCATGGTGTGTGCCTGTTCACTGTGTTGCCATCTGCAGAGGCAGAGATAGGAGGCATTAACAAGCCAGCGGGGCCCCTACTGTATATTAATGTTCTTTAGGAAGAAAAGTTGAGAGGATTAGACTGAGGAAAGAGCTCAGTTAGTAGAATACTCATCTACCATTCCCAAAGCCTAGGATTTTCTCCACAGTGCTCCATAAACCAGGCGAGGTGGCATGGCTCCAATCCTAGCACTCAGAAGATGGCTATGTAGGGGCTTTGAGGACAGTCTGCGCTATGTGAGTCCATCTGAGAGAGAGACAGAGAGACAGACAGAAAGAGAGACACATACACAGAGAAATTGATTGAGGAGGCTGAGACAGGAGAATAACAGCAATAAGATACTGACGTGTGTGTGTGTGTGTGTGTGTGTGTGTGTGTGTGTGTGTGTGTGTGTGTAATTTGTGTGATGAAATTTAGTTTACCTAAGTCATTTTTGCTGCTAACTGTAATGTGCTAAAACTCTTAGCTGAGGCAACCTGTGTGTGCTACTGATTGCTTCCTTCTTTCTTCCCTTTTTCTCTTTCCTTTCTTTCTTCCATTTCTTCCTTTCCTTTCTTTTAATGGGGCCTCTACATAGCTCTGGCTATCCTGGAACTCACTATGAAGACAAGGTTGACTTCAAACTCCCAGAGATCTGCCAGCCTTTGTCTCCTGAGTGCTGGGATTAAAGGCATTGGCCACTACCTCAGGCCTGCCAGTGGCACCTTTTGTACTGAGCAGCTGACAGGCAAACTAGTCAGACTCGAGGTGTTTGGCATACATTTTTCCCAAATATGAGTGAGGTGAGCCTGACACCTCAAAAACAGTATCAATATTTGTTTCCAACAAGAAATCTGAGGTTGAGCAGAACTCAGAATTTTGGAAACTTTGTATCTACCTTCTGGTGGAGGAAGGAGCTTTCCCAGACAGGAAACTGTTAAGAGCAATAGATTTTTTGATGTTCTGTGAGGAAATGTATCGACCTTTGGAAGATCAGTATTGCACAGTACCACAGTATTCTCCGCTGACTTACACTTGCTGTCACAAAGTGCAAGCTAGCCCTGTAGCAGTGTAAGCCTGTGTTCCTAGCTGTTGAAGAGGCCAAGGTAGGGGTTCACGTGAACTCAGGAGTTCCAGACTGGCCTAAGCTACTTAATGAGACCCTTGTCTCAAAAACAGTCAACCCCATACCCCCTAAAAGAAAACCAAAACCCTGCAAGGTAAAACTTTATGCTCATTGGTAAGATTTGACCTTTAAGAAGTAAGACTTGTCAGCCTGTTCTGGTGGCATACTTTTTTAATCCCGGCAGAGGCAGAGGCAGAGGCAGAGGCAGAGGCAGGCAGATCCTTTGAGTTTGAGGCTAGCCTCATAGTGACTTCCAAGACAGCCAGGGCTACATATACATAGAAACCCTGTCTCAAAAGAAAGAAAGAAAGAAAAGAAAGGCCACTAGTTATATTTTCTCGTGATGGCATAGAGTAGCCAGAGTTATCTGGAAACCTGGTGAACTGTTCTCCCTTTCCTCAACTCCACACAGAGTGAGGCTTATTCCTTCATATTCCTCCACCAGGGCAACCTGGTATCTTGTGCAGGGATGGATGCTTCACAGGAACCAGCTGCTGCTAGAAAACCAGATACTAGGTTTGCAGAAGCATAAAATGGGCCAGCACGAGGCCTCAGCAGGTAAAGGCACTTGCCTCTAAGTTGGACTGTTGAATTTGATCACCAGGATTTGCACAGAGGAAAGCTCTCCGGAATGTTGTCCTGCGACTTCCACGTGTACTCAGTGGCACTGGCACACAGCGCAGACCTAATGATGTTTAAGTTAAACAGTGTCTTTTCACTGATTCTGTTGTGTTTTATGCAATATTGCTCTCCCTCCTCCTGGTTCTGCCTTCCTAGTCTGCCTGCCTGCCTGCCTGCCTGCCTGCCTGCCTGCCTGCCTGCCTTCCTTCCTTCCTTCCTTCCTTCCTTCCTTCCTTCCTTCCTTCCTTCCTTCCTTCTTTCCTTTTCCCTAGACAGGTTTTCTCTATGTAGCCCAGGCTGGCCTAGAACTCACTATATAGATTAGGTTGGCCTTGAACTCAAAGATCTACCTACTTCTGCATCCTGAATGATTAGTGCTCTTACATCTAGATTCTGTTTGGTTAAATCTTAGTATCTATCACCTGCTCCCAGACAAAATTCTTCTAAGAGTTTTAGAAATTATTATTTCTGAAAAATGGGAAGTGCTTCTGGAATCAGAAGGTTGATAGGTGCCATTCCCTAGTGAGCCATGACGGGAGCATGGACTGGGAGTGGGGAGGTGTTGACTTGGTCACACCAGCTGCCCAGCATGGACCCAGGCAGCTCAGAAAGGCCCCCTTCCCCCTTGACAGGGCCAGAAGAGCCAGGCTCTGGAGTTCCAGTTCTGCCACTCCTATGGCAGGACTCACAGGCTCCCAGGAGCCTCAGGGGCACCATCTGTTCAGCGGGGACAGTAAGCCTCCCGCACAGGGGAATTACCAGCCTCTTGGCTAATAATGCTGGTGAGAAAAGGCTGTCTAAGTTGTGAAACACTCAATAGATAATTATTTTTGTGGTTGTTTTGTCTGGATTCAGTGTGCTTAGCTGTCCAAGACCCCATTAAAACCTATTCCATGGCCATAGGAGGACAGTAAGTGATTGTCTCCTTAAAAGGGGGGCCGTTCCTGCCCTTCTATGTACCCTTGTGCAGATACTTCGTGGGCTGACCTATTACTGAAGGAAAGAGTATAGTGATGGCTGTCACCCAGCCTGGCTTGGGACATGGGAGAGAGGTGCCAGGAGGCCAGGTTCCTGTGCCTGTGTTCCTGTGCACCGCCCACCCTCCCACCCACTGCCTGCCGCCTGCCTGCTATAGGGCCAGGAGCCACCACTGGGAGAGGAAGTGCAGTCGGTTACCAATCGGGCTATTTTCATAACGGTTGTCTCCAGCTTCGGGGAGGAGGGTGGTGAGGGGGAGGGGGCAGAGGCGCAGCCACTGCAGCTAGCTCTCCAAACTAGGACTTGCTCTGAAGAGTCCAGCAACCCAAGCAAACTGGAGCAAGAGCGGAGGCACCTGGGACTCCAGTCCCCACCTGCTTGTCCGGCCAACTCTTGCCTGCTGCTTTGCCTTCCAGATCAGGTCAAAGGGGGGGTCCTTTCTCTTCCTTACCTCCTGCTCCCTTCTGTGACTGGGTGAATTTGGGGAGGGTAGATCAGGACAGGCCCAGGCACCACCATCTCTAGATATGGGCTTTTCCCACCAGTCCTCCCTCAGTCTGATAGGAGAGGAGCAGGGCCTGCTGGGCCCTCCACGCCTGGGTAGACCCTGACAGCAACACTTGGCTGTCTAATCGCTGTTACTCTTCAGCCCTGGGCCACCTGTTCACCTGCATGCTGTCCTCATATTTGGAGCAGAATCTCTTTAGCGAAGAGACCTGGTAAAGTCCACACCCTGCCTGGCCAGCCCAAGCCAGCCTAGATGAGCTGGCTGCCTTCCCAGCTTTCCTCTCTTCCCCCTGATTCCTGGGGCTGTGGGGGCTGAGCAACTGGGGCTGGCTTCTGGCAAGCAGTCCCTCCGACCAGGCAGGCCTTCATTCTGGAATAGCTAGAGTACAGGTGTCCTACCCCAGGCCAGCCTTCATGGAGGCCTATGGGATCCACCCTTCCCATGGCATGAAGTAGCCACTGTAGCAGGACCCAACTGGTGTCCTGTGCAGGTTTCTCTGGAGGCCGAGGAGTTCCTGAGGACTGGCCTATGCCAGATGCAGAAGGCATTCCTCAGGAGCAGATACCAGGTGGCATGTCTATAGGCTTTGTTCCTCATGTGGTGAGTGGTGGCTACCCTGGCCACTCCTGCTTCCTTTTTCCACCCCCACTGTGGGCAGAGACAAACCTCAGGAGGTGGCATGACCACAGGCCCTGCAGTTCTACCCTGTCCCAGGTCTGCCAAGTAGCATCAAGTGCTTTCTGTGCATCGCTACAGCAGAGTGCCCCTCATGCTGGCCTTTGGTGGTCTGACCCATCTTGCACGTGGAAAATGGATAGAATGGCTAGTTGAGCTGCTGAGGTTGTGGTGGTAGACGCTAAGTTCCAGATTGTTTGCTTGCTTGCTTATTTATTTACAGACATGTCTCACATAGCTCAGGCTGACATTGAACTTGCTGTATCGTCCAAGATGACCTTGCCTCCTGCCTCTGCCTCCCGAGTGCTGGGGATTACAAGGGTTAGGGTATACCAGGATTTTCATAGTGCTGGTTTTTCCCACTTGAAGCCAGCATCAAGTGTGAGATGGTTTGGCTAGGAGGCCAGTGGCCCTTCCTCACAGGCGGCCGAGGAAGCACATGGCCTGTCTCGTTCATGCCATCTCCTATCTCCTTCCCATATGCCCTGTCCTCATCAGGCTCCTGGGGGTCAGCTGGAGATTCATGTGGCCCTCTGAGACATTTTTATATTACTCTCCTTGAGTGTGGCTGGCTGCCCCAGACAAGCCCAGGAAGCCTAGGAGGCAGCCATTTTGCTGTGCAGTTGGTGTGAGAACCTTCTGGGGCCTCCCCCATGAACTTTACATGTACAGTGTAGTGTGTGGAGGTGATAAGGTGTGAGAAGAGGTGACCACTCAGAGCAGAACCATGGGAGAACTCCAGGCCCAAACAGGGCTTCTTTTGTTTGCCTGCTTTTTAGTTAAATTAATTAATTAAGATGGGGTCTTACTGTGTAGCCCTGGCTGTCTTGGAACTTGCTTTGTTAGCCAGGTTAACCTCAAAGTCACAGAGCTCCACCAGCCTCTGCTTCTGAAGTACTGGGACTAAAGGTGTGAACCACCATGCCAAATTATTTTTTTTTCTTTTGAAAAAAATTTTTTTAAACAGTTGGTATATACACTGTATCCCACACTGGCCTAGAATTCATTATGTAGCCTAGGTTGGCTTCAAACATAGAACATTCTTCCTGTCTCAGCTTTCCAAGTGCTGGGATAATAAGCGTGAGCTGCCCTAGAGAAGCCTCAGCAGAGATAGGCAATCTCTGGCCAGCAGACCAATGTTTCTATGGAGATGAGCTGAACAGGAAACATGGGACCAGCAGGAGGGGGCAGTGGTGTTTGGGGGTGGTAGTATCCCTCAGGAGAACTTGCCATGTCAACTAGTCTTAACAGTCTTCTTAGAGAAACAGGGAAACTGAGGTCCATGGTACATGGCCATATGTACTGGCTTGGTCTTGTGCTCCACTGGGAGGCTACACCCGGAGCAGCTGAGGAAACTTGTTACAGGTGTGTCCTGGAGCACCCAACAGTGTGTGGGTTCTATAGTTGTGCATGTAAGCTACCATATGTCCTAACAAGGGCTGCTTCCTTCTTGTCTTGTCATGCAGGTCTGGGACAGCAGGGAGGGCCCAGCCTTTACCACTGACCAGAGAGCATAGCACCACCTCCCCCACAGCGACTGTGGCCTTTTGTTTTCTGGGTGACACTAGCTAGCATCAGGCGGTGTGATGCATCTGGGTGACTAATCTCCTCCAGGCTGGGCAGCTGTCACAGTGGCCTGAGCAGACTGGTGGGGAAAGCTGACACCCTAGGGGAGAGCTGGCAAGCTAGTGCCCTGGTGACAGCAGGCAGCTAGGCCTGCAAGTTCCTCTTCCTGGGAGAGAAAATGGACCCTAACTCGAGTAGCCCACACTGGCTGGCTGTGTGACCTGGGCATGCACTTGCCCACTTTCTTATAATGAAGCTGTGGCCCTGCCTCCCTCAGAGGGCTCTGGTAGGATCAGTGAGGTGGTAGAGGGCTCACCCATGGCCTGACACAGAGTAGCACTGGATGGGTGTGTTAACACTATGGGTCCTTTCTCTAATCCGTCTCACCTCTATCCCAGAGTCCAACATCTGTTTCACACTCTCTGCCTGTGGGCTTTGTGTATGCTACCCTTAGTGCCGTAGCTTCCTCCTCTGCTGTGCCCTCTCTCTCTGTCTCTCTGTCTCTCTCTGTCTCTCTGTCTCTCTCTCTCTCTCTCTCTCTCTCTCTCTGTGTATACATAGTGGACCCAATAAATGTTAGCTGGATGAAGCCAGCCCTCTTACCAGAGTCTGCTCTGACATCTCTGGAACTCACTTACTTCCTGTCCAGTGTCAGTGCTGCTTTTCTAGCACAGCCGCCCCCCCCCCCCCCCCCCCCCACTGCCCCAGCTCTGTCCCCCGGTTCCCCTCCCACACCCCCCCCCCCCCCACTGACTGCAGGAGCTCTGTCCCCTGGTCCCCCACCCCCACCCCTACTGACTGCAGGAGCTCTGTCCCCTGGGCCTACTTCTTTTCTCTACCACACCCTATACTGGCTCTAAAGCCACCTGCCAAGACCCATAGCAAGGATAGATGGAGGGCTGAGATCAGGTGCTGCATGTATCAGGTAGGCCTGTCCTCCCAGGCTGTCCTCTCAGACGGCCCTGCCTCTTGCCCAATGCTCTGGGCTTCAGCCAGGCCCTCAGCAGGCAGAAAGTGTATGTCATACAGCGGTACACATCCATGGCTGTAACTTGAGCCTCCATGGCTGCCCTTTGGAGCTATCACCCTCAGCTGACTGGGGACTTCCTGCCATTCCTCAAGTGTAGAAGAGGTGTGAGCACAGAAAGTTGGTCACAGTGGCCTGAGAAGGAGGAAAGATAGACCAGGGAGCAGGTAAAAGGAATAGGTGTCTGGATAGTATGCATGGCCTAGTACACACCAAGGGTAGAGACCCAGGCCCCTGCTCTCTGCAGGAGTCAGTATGGGTCATCTCAAGCATAGAATTCTGAGTCTGGGGACAGTGTGGTACACTAGGTCCCTCTGCAGGAAGGCTTAAGGGGTTTGGGGGCCTCACACCTTGAGATACCCATACTCCGATCTTTGGAATGGTGAGACGGAGCCTCTCTCTCGGTACCAGAAAGTTCTTAGCGATGTGTGCATATGGCACCTAACATCAGCATTCTCTGAGCTGGATCCTCTTTCTGCATCTCCATGTTGAGACAGTGACACTGTGGGCAGGGCATGCCTTTACAGTTCTCTGAAGTCTTCTCCCAGTGATCAGACCCAAGGTTTGGGACTTTATAGGACTCATATCCTTCACAGAGAGTCCAGGTTCATTATGTTTACTTAATTGCACTGTATCCCAGGAGAGGATCCCAGCCTGTTCCATGTGGGAAAAAGAAGGCCAGATGAGAGGGAAATGCCCCAGAGCCCTGTAGTCTACCCAGGCGGAGTCTGGTTCCATTTTGTTTCCATTTCTGGTAAGGCAGATGAAGCCCTTTAGGCTCAGGTCTCTTGTTTCTGGTGCCTGGGCAGGTAAAGGCCCATCTGGAAACTCCTGGGATAGAGTTTAGGGAATGCTAGCTGGGAACAGTGTTTGCTCTCCAGTAACTGTGAGCCTGGGCTCCCCTGCTCTTCCTGGTACCTTCAAGCTCTTTTCACAGAGGCCAGAGTTCCCTCATCCCTAGCACCTATGTGTCCCTTCTTTGCTTATGGGGCCCAGCTGTGCTTCAGCTTGGCCCAGCTCCTGACACTCCCAGTCTGTATGCCCAACAGCCCCTGGCATGGAGACCTTCTTTAGGAAGCATTTCCAGCGAAAGGCACCAGGTTCTGGAGAGAGGCAGCGACGGTCCAGTGGCATGGGGCTGCCCACAGGCAAGGCTCGTCGCCGCTCCCCTGCAGGGCAGGCCTCCTCTTCACTGGCCCAGAGGCGCCGCTCCAGTGCGCAGCTCCAGGGCTGTTTTCCCAGTTGCGGGATGGGCACAAGAGGTGCCAGCCGCAGGCGCTCCAGCACTGCACCCCCTACCTGCAATCCCCGCTTCATGGTGGATGTGGTGCCTACTGCACAGCCTGCCACGGTTGGAGCCCAGCTTCTGGGTGCACCCCTGCTGTTGGCTGGGCTCATGAGCATGAAGGAGGAGGAGGAGGGGCCCCAGGAGGGAGATGAGACAACTGAGGCATCAAGCAATGCCAGGCCAGGTACCAGGACAACGCCCTTCTCACACCAGGGCACCGGGCCACTGCTTCCCATACCCCGCTGCCTGCGCCGAGCCTCCTCCCACCTGCTCCCTGCTGATGTGGAGTGTGGCCATACTCTTTGGGGCCTGCATGGTCACTATCGTCGCCTCAGCCAGCGGAGGCCCTCAGGCCAGCACCTTGGTTTTGGGGGCCGAAGCCCAAGAGCCTCGGGCGCCACAACAGGCCCCATGATACCGGCCCGTGTGCGCCCCCTGTCTCGCAGACGCCAGGTAGCTCTAAGGCGGAAGTCAGCTGGACCCCAGCCCTGGAGCACCCTGCTTATGTAGGTATAGCAGCAGTCAGCAGGGCGAGTGGTGCAGCATCCATGGGGTCTGGCTCAGAGTGAGGACTTTGAAGCTCTGCCTAGCTTGGGGGTAGATTACTTGGAAGCAGCTCTGGGTAGAGCTGGAAGAAGGGCTGCTACTTCTCCTTAAGAGCCTCAAGGCACCTGAGCTTCTTTGGGTTTCTCTATCTTGTACTTGGTGAAGGTCACAGGAGGCAGTTTTTCTGAGTAGTGGGAAGGAAGTAGAGTCAGCAAGCACCCAGCTGGCCAGGCTTCAGCTGTCCTTCTTTCTGTAGGAAAGCCATCACCAAGTCAGGCCTCCAGCACCTGGCACCCCCTCCTCCCACGCCTGGGGCCCCGTGCGGTGAATCTGAGCGGCAGATCCAGAGTACTGTGGACTGGAGTGTGAGTATCAGTGTACTAGGCAGGGCAGGAAGCTCAAACCCTGTTCGGTGCCAGTTCCTGCTGGGTTCTCATCCTCCTAAGCAACCAGGACCCAGGGCTTGTGAGCAGCTGGGAGAGAAGCCCCATGTCTGAGCAGACTTCCAAGTGAGGAGCAGCAGCCTGTGAGCCAGGCTTAAAGGCATTTATAAAGCGAGGAAAGCAGACTGTGGTGGCTATAGCAGGCTTGAGAGGTGGCTGATGGGTAGGGTAGGGGTGGCAGGTAAGTGCTGAGCCTGCTCATCTCATGGTTTAGGAGTCAGCAGCGTATGGGGAGCACATCTGGTTTGAGACCAACGTGTCCGGCGACTTCTGCTATGTCGGGGAGCAGCACTGTGTAGCAAAGATGCTGGTGAGTGAGCTCAGTGGGACCTGCTGCCCCCTGGTGGTGTAGTGGGGTCTAGACCCACAAGGCAACTACTGTAGTCCTTGCTGGGTGCTGCTCCTACCTGGGTGCACTTGCTATGGGATGCTCCAGGGTGAGGGGAAGGGGTTTTTTGTCTAATGACAGGTACAGGAACTGGGACCCGATACATAGAAAACATGTTATTTGGTCTCCCTGAGATGATATCTAGGGTGGAGTTACCTGATGTCTCAGCCCTCCCCCCTTCTGTCCTACAGCCAAAGTCAGCACCCAGAAGAAAGTGTGCAGCCTGTAAGATCGTGGTGCATACCACATGCATTGCGCAGCTGGAAAAGGTGTGTGCGGCTACTCAGCTTTCTGTGCCCTTCCTTGGAATGCTGAAGTTCTCTTGATATGCACACGCATGTATCTCCATGCACATACATGTTACACAAGTTCAGTTTGCCAAGAATGACTGAGCAAGCATGGTGGCCAAGCATCTGAGACAAATGCAAACATTTGAGCCCCGCTTCCCCATTGGTTAGCTATTGTACCCCGCTCCCTAGAATGAGCATGGCCTAGAAGTGAGTGAGGTCCACTGAGTATTACCTACTGGCATGAATTAACAGGTGATGTCCAGCATGCCAGTTTAGCCCATCCAGCCTAACTTCAGAAGAGGCCACTGAGCTGGGGAGGAGGAGTTGCCAGCGTGCACAGTGCCCTAGCTTCATCCCAGTTCTAGAAAGGGAGAACAAAGTTGTCAACCTTCCTGGCACCACAGTGCTCGGCTGTGACTGAGCTCACCATGCTCCTTACATGTTACCTCTGTAAAAATCTTTCCCTGTGACCATTAAGTGTGCTGGGGGGTGGGGTGGGGGAAGAGGGCTCAGGCGACAGGAAATAGGCCTGGCATGGGAGACAGGAGCTCCTGGTCCTGCAGAAGTCAGGACATCATGTTACAGCCTCTTTAAAAGCAGAAACACCCTGAGCAAGGTTGGTCTGGGCCAACTTCTTTAGTCCTCGAATTGTGCAGTGAGGCCTTCCAGTGGCTCTTCTGAGACCGAAGCAGGCACTTTGGGGGAAAGAAAAGTAGAAATGTATCACACACTGGGATAGTGGGGGATGCCTGAGATCCCAGCATTTGGAAGGCAAAGTGATCTCTTTAAGTTTAAAACTAGTCTGGGTTATGTAGAGAGAATTACAGGATAGCCAGAGCACTAATGTACGCGTTCTCTCTCTCTCTCTCTCTCTCTCTCTCTCTCTCTCTCTCTCTCTCTCTGTGTGTGTGTGTGTGTGTGTGTGTGAGAGAGAGAGAGAGAGAGAGAGAGAGAGAGAGAGAGAGAGAGAGAGAGAGATATGAGGGGAGGGAGGGAGGGAGGGAGAGAATATGCAGCCCATCATGGACGGTGACTATGAACCTGAGTTTAGCTCACTGTTAAGGGTCTCCAGGGGTCAGTCTGCACAGTCCACAGGAGGGATTAGTCCTGCCTTCACTGAAGCTGGAGGGTGAGGAAGCAGAAAAATGAACAGAGTTCCCCCACTTCCCACAGTGTACATGGTGGACATGGACCCAACCCAGCCTCTCTGTCCCTGTACCTTCAGTAAAAGAAGGGAAGATCCCTTTGACCAGTGGTCAGGAAGGCTTCTGAGAGGGGTATCCATGTTCCAAGTAGCTCTTGGGATGATTTGGGATTCTACATGCCTGTGAGGTTGACTCTAGGTGACCCTGTCCAAAAGAAGGCTCTGACATTTTGGTGGTCACTGCAATGTTTCACAGATCAATTTCCGCTGTAAGCCATCGTTCCGTGAATCAGGCTCCAGGAATGTCCGTGAGGTAAGTGTCCAGGACAGCGAAAGCAGCAGAGAGGCCCAGGCTCCTGAAGCATTCTCTGCAGTGTCCCAGGAGGGCCACCACGGGGGTCAGGGGTCACCCAAAGGGAAAGTCAGCTGTCCGGTCTGCAGATAGGTAGGGTTCCACATGTGTATTAAGGAATTAACCTTCTCTCCAGATCACGGAGAAAAGTCTACAGTCCATTTCATTACAAGGGACTGCAGAGGACTTCCTGTGAACTGAGTTCAGGGCTGTACCTGTCCAACCCCTCACCCATTCCCATGACCTTTCTGTTGTCCTCCAGCCAACCTTTGTAAGACACCACTGGGTCCACAGGCGACGCCAGGATGGCAAGTGTCGGCACTGTGGAAAGGTAAGGACCCTGCCTAAGGGCACCAGCTACACGCTGCCCACTGGTCTTGTGTGTCAGCGTGGTCACTGACAATAGCTCTTTAGTGGAGTCTTAGGTTTGCTGTCATTCATTCAGTCCCCAAGCCTCCTGGCTGTGCCGTTGGTCTTTGAGTTAAGCAAGGGCATGGATTGTTTTCTTCTGATTTAGGGTATATGGCCTTTGAACTTACAAGGGACCTTTGAGAGCTGTATGACCTTTCATCATTTCCATAGCTATTCAGGAAGTGTCTGTGTGATGCCCTGAGCTTGGCAGCAGGCCCATGCTTCCTAGGACAGTGGCTTGTGTGCTGCTCAGGACAGTCCCCACCCAGCACTGGTGCTTGCTCACCTGTCGCCTGCTTGTCTCCCTCAGTACGACAGGCTCTCAAGAATTCAGGGGCTCCTTCCTCCATTTTTTCCCCTGTGCCCTATACATAGTAACGCTTGATAATGATTTCTAAGCAGGGCATGGGTATATCAGGACACTAAGTGGGCAACTTACTTAACTTACAGAACTTGAATGGGGCCTGTCTAGATCTGGGGGGGTAGGAAGGAAACCTGAGTTAGGCAGATCTCCAGAAGACACACTCAGCCTTGTGCAGCCCGCTACAGTGCTCATGGGCTCCTAGCTAAGCTCCCCTGCCCTTGGGGCTTATTGTAGATTATTTTTTAAAATGTGCTTGGTTGGGGTCCCAAGAGATGGCTCAGAGATTAAGAGCACTGACTGGTCTTCCAGAGGTCCTGAGTTCAGTTCCCAGCAACTACATAGTGGCTCACAACCATCTGTAATGGGATCTGACGCCCTCATCTGGTGTGTCTGAAGACAGCTACAGTGCACTCATAAATAAAATAAATAAATACATTTTTTTTTTAAAGAATGTGCTTGGTTTTCCTGGGTGAGGAAAGGTTGCCAGCAGCAGCATAGCTGGGTCTCTGCTAGGCCGCCCTGACCCTTAGCCACCCTGTCCTCCCTCAGGGCTTCCAGCAGAAGTTCACCTTCCACAGCAAGGAGATCGTCGCCATCAGCTGCTCCTGGTGCAAGCAGGCGGTAAGCGGGCCCTGTGAGCCTGTGCTGGGCATCTTTTGGGTCCCCAGACTTATCCTGGCCCAGCTCAGCCTGGCCCATGGCTGTCTTTCAGTACCACAGCAAGGTGTCCTGCTTCATGCTACAGCAGATTGAGGAGCCCTGCTCCCTAGGGGTGCATGCAGCTGTGGTTATCCCACCCACCTGGATCCTACGGGCCCGGAGGCCCCAGGTGAGCCCTTCCTTTACTCTTAGCACCTTTCTCCATGGAACCTACCAGTCACTCCTAGTCACTCACACCCCTCGTTCCTTTGCAGAACACTCTCAAGGCCAGCAAGAAGAAAAAGAGAGCATCCTTCAAGAGGAGGTCCAGCAAGAAAGGACCTGAGGTAGGACCTGGACTGAGAGGGTTGGGACCAGGAACCGGGGAGGGGAGTTTTCTCTCTCCGGGCCTTTGGACCATACTGCTAGTTTATCCTGGCTCGGGTTGGGCTCTTAGAGTCTGAGTATGTGGGAGATCAGCTTTCTAGTTTCTTGTGGACAGGCCATGAAAGGTCTGATATGTGAGGGTTCTCACTTGTGGCAGGGGATGCTGGGAAGGATATAAGATAGGGTAGGGCAGGAAAGCACATTAAAAGCTCTTTGTCTTCCAGGAAGGCCGCTGGAGACCCTTCATCATCAGGCCCACCCCGTCCCCCCTCATGAAGCCCCTGCTGGTGTTTGTGAACCCCAAGAGTGGAGGCAACCAGGTAAGTACAAGCTTTCTTCCTACCCAGAGCCACGAGTGAAGGTGGCTGGTGTTATTCCACCTGCTCACAATTGTTTTCAGCAACAATTTGGGGCTTTAGCCCCTGCCTTGCTTTTCAGGGACCCTGAGAAGACCGTGTGTCATAGCAGCCTTTATTGTCTCTGTTCCCCTGTGTGCCTCTGATGCCTCTTCACTGTTCCCCTCCTCACTGTCCCTCGGCTGTCCCCGCAGGGCGCCAAGATCATCCAGTCTTTTCTGTGGTATCTGAATCCCCGACAAGTCTTTGATCTGAGCCAGGGAGGACCCAGAGAAGCGTGAGTACTCAACCAGACCCTCTGGGACAGGGAGGTTGCAAGACTCTGACTATGGCGCATGTCTCCTGACTCTATTCCTGTCCTCCCCTGGCCCAGGCTGGAAATGTACCGCAAAGTACATAATTTGAGGATTCTGGCTTGCGGGGGTGATGGCACGGTGAGTTCTGAGAGCCGAGCTCGGGCCAGATGCATCACTCCTCCATCTCAGGCCTGACTGACCCACTTTGCTCTGCTTCCTCCAGGTTGGTTGGATTCTCTCCACCCTGGACCAGCTGCGCTTAAAACCACCGCCTCCTGTGGCCATCCTGCCCCTGGGCACTGGCAATGACCTGGCCCGAACCCTCAACTGGGGTGGGGTAAGTGCCCTTCAGAACAGGGTTACCAGGGAGGAGAGGGAGAGGTATCCTTTGACCACAGGAAAAACTCAGTCTTAGTCTCCTTCCACCAGGGTTACACAGATGAGCCTGTGTCAAAGATCCTTTCCCATGTAGAGGAGGGGAATGTGGTACAGCTGGACCGTTGGGACCTCCGAGCAGAGCCCAACCCTGAGGCAGGACCTGAGGAGCGAGATGATGGAGCCACTGACCGGGTATGTCAGCCAGGACTACAGCCAGGTCAGCGAGAGGGAAGTTCATGAGTCTGGGATTCTCAAGGACCTGGCTGGACTCTATACTACCTGGTTCTGGAAATGTGGCAAGTTTCTAGTTCTTCACATTCCAGCTTCTTTCTGTCCCAGGAGAATGGTACCCACTAAAAGCTGGTTTCTTCTTAAGCCTCCTGGCACATGCCTAGTGAGGGTCTCCAGTGTGCCAAGCTCTGTTCTAAGCAGCGGCAATACTTGAACCCCTGTTCCTGAAGTTGATGCAGTATATGACATCTGGGGACACAGTGTTGTAAGGACCCAGCAGGTCCTCTGAGGAGCTGCCATCTCCCTTCCCAGCTCCAAGAGCAGGGTCTCCCAGGCAGTGCTGGGGACTTTGCAGCGCTGTTCGCTTGATACAAAGGAAAGGCCTCTAAAAGTAGTTGACTGAGCAAGGGCACTGGGTGCTGATCTTGGCCTGGGAAAGAGTTGACACTTGGGAGTCACCTCTGTCATTTCTACACCTTGACATTCTTCTAGCTGCCCCTGGATGTCTTCAACAACTACTTCAGTCTGGGCTTTGATGCCCACGTCACCCTGGAGTTTCATGAGTCTCGAGGTTAGCATCCTCTTGCTGCAGGGGCCTTGGGAGGCCAGGGCAGGCATGGAAGGTTCAGGAGTGTCAGACGTCGCTCCCTTAGTCTCTCCCCACAACCTGGGAAGCAGCAGCAGGTTGACTGATGTCTCCACCCCTTGTCTCTACCTAGAAGCCAACCCAGAGAAGTTCAACAGCCGCTTTCGGAATAAGATGTTCTATGCTGGGGTGAGTATGGAGCCAGCCAGCCCCCAGCCTCTGTGTGCAGGTCACAGGAGCCCTATGACACCGTGGTGAAGGGAGGCCCCTGATGATGACACACCCTCTGTCTTCCACAGACGGCCTTCTCTGACTTCCTGATGGGCAGCTCCAAGGACTTAGCCAAGCACATCCGAGTAGTGGTAAGGGGTGCCGCTTGACACCCACTGGAGGACCCAGAAGGAGGGCAGTTGCCTGGGTACCTGTGTCCCAACACTCCCTGTTCCTGTGTGCAGTGTGATGGAGTAGACCTAACCCCCAAGATTCAGGACCTGAAACCGCAGTGCATCGTCTTTCTGAATATCCCCAGGTGAGGGTGGCGGCTCCTGTGGGCCTGTGTCCCTCCCTGCTGACTCCATGCCACAGCCCATTCATTGCCCTCCTTCAGGTACTGTGCAGGCACCATGCCCTGGGGCCACCCTGGAGAGCACCATGACTTCGAGCCCCAGAGGCATGATGATGGCTACCTTGAGGTCATCGGCTTCACCATGACATCCTTGGTGAGTGGTCCTCGTCCTAGGTTGTCTCTACCCTTCCCTTCCCTGGCCAGAGCAGAGCAGTCACCTCCGCTCTTTTCTCAGGTCGAAGGTTCCGTGTCCTCTGATCTATAGCTGGATAGTGACTCTTGCCCTCCCTCCCTCTGTTGTAGGGGAGGGCACTTTTACTTCTCATCTGATGAGGGAGTCTTTGATACTTTTGCCTTGTCCCTCCATACTGTATTCTGTCTGGGTTCCCTCTTGTGTTTGTCCCCTCACCAGAGCATGTCTGGAAAGAACAGAGCTTGCCCTGCCCACACCTGACCTGAGCATCCTGTGCCCACAGGCAGCACTGCAGGTGGGTGGGCACGGCGAGCGGCTGACCCAGTGCCGAGAAGTGCTGCTCACCACCGCCAAGGCCATCCCTGTGCAGGTGGATGGTGAGCCCTGCAGGCTTTCAGCATCACGGATTCGAATTGCCCTGCGCAACCAGGCCACTATGGTGCAGAAGGCCAAGCGCCGGAGCACTGCCCCACTGCACAGCGAGTAGGTCCCATTTAGCCACCGTGTCCTGGGGTCCAGCCCAGGCTCTGCTCTGCTTGAGCTTTAGTTTACTAACCTGCACAGGGGGACTCAGTCTGGTTATGCAGCTCAGTCAGAGCCCTTGCTTAGCATGCATGAGGCCTTCAGTTGCTCTGGCATCCAAAGTAAAGGGCTTTGGGGGGGAGGCAGGATGTCCTCGTAGTACCTGGCCTGGTACCCCGCTGAGGACCCTTTCTGAGTTCCCTGCCTTTGGCCCCACCCTACAGTCAGCAACCAGTTCCTGAGCAGCTGAGGATCCAGGTGAGCAGGGTCAGCATGCACGACTATGAGGCCCTGCACTATGACAAGGAGCAGCTCAAGGAGGCCTGTGAGTGGCTGCAGGGTTGGGGCAGGGAGGGATGAGCAGCTGCTGGGCTGCCTGGGATGTGCATACATGCAGCAGGGACATGCAGCCAGCTGCTGAAGGGCCTCTCTGTCCTCCAGCTGTGCCTCTGGGTACTGTGGTGATCCCAGGAGACAGTGACCTGGAGCTCTGCCGTGCCCACATTGAGAGACTTCAGCAGGTAAGTGATGGGAGCAGGAGGACGTGGGGCACAGGCGCTCCAGCCTAGCTGTGACCCACCCTGACCTTTGCTTCTGTCTCAACAGGAGCCCGATGGTGCTGGAGCCAAGTCCCCGATGTGCCACCAACTATCCTCCAAGTGGTGTTTCCTGGACGGTGAGTCTGCCATGAAGGGTCCTTTCTAGGCTTCCTAGGCTGTCCTGCCTGTCCTCCTTGAGGGACTGGGCTGGGATAAGGACAGACTTCACATTCAGCCAGCTCTCTCTTCTGCAGCCACCACTGCCAGCCGCTTCTACAGGATCGACAGGGCCCAGGTAAGCCCTGCAGGCCTTCTCCATCCACACTGACACCTCTGTAGGCAAGCCTCAGGGTTAGTGGCACAAGCCCAGCATGCTCACCACAGCCTTATGGCTATAATATACTCACATGCCTGTGGCTGTGGATCACATGTCCCCACCCTCCAGGAATGCACAGGGATGGCGCCAACAGAAAAAGCTGGCATGCCAGAAAAGGCTTTCTAGGTGGGTGGAAGGGAGGGCCTGGAAGCAGGGTGCTATCCAGGGAAACAGAAGAAAATAGCCAGGGCTAGACCACCTGGCTCGACAGTGGGAGGTAGTTGTTGGGCTGGTGAGTGCCACACATGGAGGTCAGGGACCACTGAAGCCATATTGGGATAGGAAGAGGGCTGACTCCCCTCCCTGCTGCCTTCCCTGATGTTCTTGGTCCTGAGAGGCTTTTCTAGGTCTGCTGCCTTGCTTCTGGCCCCTAAACCCCACCCCCATGACTGGATTCTAAGGGCCTTGTGCCTGGCACTGACTTTCAGTTCTAACCCCCTCCTACAGGAGCACCTCAACTATGTGACGGAGATTGCCCAGGACGAGATTTATATCCTAGACCCAGAGCTTCTGGGTGCATCAGC
Source organism: Rhabdomys pumilio (assembly GCA_030674055.1). NCBI lineage: Eukaryota > Metazoa > Chordata > Mammalia > Rodentia > Muridae > Rhabdomys > Rhabdomys pumilio. The sequence goes on along the minus strand of JANHMN010000002.1, from coordinate 158,687,418 downwards.
CCGGCCTGACCTCCCTACCCCTACCTCCCCGCTCCCTGCCTCCCCCTGCTCCCCTACACCCCGGTGAGTCCCAGAACCCCCCCTAACCACCTCTCCCTTAGCTTTAAATCCTGTCTGCTGGCTGCAGGCATGGAATTTCTGCCAGCAGGAGCACTTAGGAGCACCCGACTCTGTCCCTCTACTATCATGCCCCCCACCATCGTCCCCCGTCTGCATTCTGCTGCCTCCAGGCCTGAAAGTACAAGTCCAAACAGGCCACTCCCCTCTTTCTCAGAAGCTCTTCCATTCTGGGCCTCCTGGCCTCTGAGCTCAGCATTTGTCCCTGTCTGTCACCACAGTGCCTCAGCCCAGGTTCCTTGGGAGTCCCAGGCCATCTTCTGGACTTTTGCCCTGCTGTCTCAGACACTCCCCACCCCCGTTTTAGCTTGGCTTTTCCCTTTCAGAGGGATCTTTTCCAGGAATGTCACCTGAAGGTTGGAAAGTGTCCCCCGCTGCTTGGTCACACTGCCCTGTTGTTCTGTTTAATAGCACTTCCAAATCTCTTATTTATTGGTTGGCTTGTGTCTGAGCTAGGATATGAGCCCCTTGAAGCCAAGGTGGAAGCCAGATAGATGGAGTATCTGGCTCCCTACTTTTACCCCACAGTGTGTGATACACAGTAGGCACTCATTGAAAAAATGAAGACTACCATGGTTAGTACCAAGGAAGGAGGCCAGCTGGGCTGAGCTGGGTCACATCTTACCCTGTTCTGTTTGCAGGTCACTGCAGGGGGACACTGCACTGCCTCAAGGTGAGGCCTCCTCCCCTAAAGCCCTGCCACTTTCCCTGGTCATACGTGTGAGGCTCAGTGGGGGTCAGGGTTTATGTATAGCTGACACGAATAGCCATTGAGTCCCATGTGATCACTTCTTACACAAGCCTGGCCTTTGGCATACATGCCCCATACTGTTCACACATCAACCCTTGCTCAGCCTCTGACCTCAGGGTTGATGGACAGATATTCTGTGCAGGTGAAGAGCTGATTGAAGCGGCCAAGAGGAATGACTTCTGCAAGGTACTAACTAGACAGAGCCTGGCCTTGCCCCTGGAGGCCCTCACCTTGGGAGGGATTGGGCCCTTCTCATCTGTCATCAGCTGGTCCTCCATGACGTTGTCCTGTCGAGGTGGCTTCCATCTAGGGGCTACTTCATCCAATTTGCCTGTCCCCTGTCCCTTGTACTTGGAAGGGGGTCATTCTTAAAGGAACTACAGGTTGGTTTGGCTGGCTGTGCGTTTGGGGGAGTTCCTAACCCACAGGATGACAAAAGACTTGTGCTTCTAATAACATTTCAAGGACACCCTCAGAAGCCAGGGGTGGTGGCACACATCTTTAATCCAGCACCCAGAAGGCAGAAGCAGTAGGGTCTCTTTGAGTTTGAGGCCAGCCTTGTCTACATAGTTCAGGACAGCCAAGACTACATAGAAGAAGTGCCTAGGGAAGTAACTTGGGTGAGCCTGTTCCTGGGTCCATGCCTGTGAAGGTGGGAGATCCAGCCCTGCCCTGCCTTGCCCGTTACCCTCAGCTCCAGGAGCTACACCGAGCGGGAGGTGACCTTATGCACCGCGACCGACAGAGCCGCACACTCCTGCACCACGCAGTCAGCACTGGCAGTAAGGACGTGGTCCGCTATCTGCTGGACCATGGTGAGCTGCGTTGCTGGGGCTAGGTGGGAGAAAGGGGTGCCAGGTTCTTAGCACCCCTTCCTTTATTTGCAGCACCACCAGAGATCCTTGATGCTGTGGAGGAGAAGTGAGTATCTGAGACACAGGCGCTTGGTTCACCTGAAAAACCACCTTCAGGCCTAACCATTTGGTCACCCAGAGCCCAAGAACCCTTTCTGGCCAAAATGGCCAGCATGGAGTACCCTTCCCTCTCATGCCCAACTCCTGCCCTTTCTAATGGCTGTTGGGAGACTGCTGGGCAGGCCTGGAGGACTCGAAGTGTCTACAACCAGCCCCTATTCCCCAGTGGGGAGACCTGTCTACACCAGGCAGCCGCCCTGGGTCAGCGCACCATCTGCCACTACATTGTGGAAGCCGGGGCCTCCCTCATGAAGACAGATCAGCAGGTGAGTTGCCTGGCAGAACACAAGCCCACTCTTTCCCAGACTTGGGGGCAGGGCTCGGAAATTTTAAGCTCTTCTGAGCCAACACAGACCAAGCCCGGAGAAACCTGAGCCAGCAGGGGGAAACCTTGTGACCTCTGAGGATACCCTCCCCCCTCTGGCTGAGTAGAAGAGCCCCTGCCCTTTCCTAAGGGGCCCTTCCACCCTTCCTCAGGGCGACACTCCCCGGCAGCGAGCTGAGAAGGCTCAAGACACAGAGCTAGCTGCCTACCTGGAGAACAGACAGCATTACCAGATGATCCAGCGCGAGGACCAGGAAACAGCTGTGTAGTTAAGGGGACCATGGATCAATGAGGGACATGACCAGAGGACTGGAGCTCTCCTTGCCCATCTCACTGCACATTCCTGTCAGATGGCTCTGGGGGGACCCTGCCACAGGGAAGGAGCCCCGTGCCACCCCCTGAGAAGCCGTTCAAATCTAGGGCTGGACTCTAAGGAGCTGGACTCTCTCACCTGTCCCTGGTCTCATGGGGAACAGGAAACAGGCAGGGCTGGCTGGGTCCCTCCCTTCAGGGCAGCCTCCCCCTCACCACAGCAGATGGAAAGCTGGACAGAGCTCAGCATCGAAGTCAAGGAGGCCTGCTCTCAGCAGGACTTTCGAAAGCCACCTGATCCTTGGGCTCTCTGGAGGGTTCTGGTGCCTAGCCCTGTCTCTGACCCACCCACCATGGGCATCCCAGAAACTCAAGAGCCTGCTGCATTCACCTGCCCGCTGCCCTGCTTGGCACCTACCCTGGTGATCCTCACGTCATTTCATTTCTGACTGTATGGCCTGGGGTGGGGTGGGGGGCTCCCACGGTGACTTGTTTACAGCTGGGTGTGACTCAGTAAAGTGAAATTTTTTTCCTTTCTTGTTTTCTTTTTTTCTTGTTGTGGGGGACTCTCATGAAGCAAAGGTGTGTGCTGGGTAAATCCTTGGAGTGGTGGAATGGCCACCAATGTCTCAAACCACATAGGGAGTCCTTAGCAGAGATGGGTCTGCCCGCCTCCTGACCTCTGCCTGGGGGCATAGGCTCGCAGGGCCAGGGGCGGAGCTGATTTCCCCTGCTTCCCGCTCCTGCAGGGATGATAACAATGAAAGTAAAAGAGGTGGGGCGGGGCCAGGCGTGAGTTCTTTGGTCCATTGGCCCTGTGCCCTGAAGCAGTCCCCTCCCCCTGGCTTGTACTGAGGGATCTGGTTGAGGTGAGCCTGAGGCCCCAGGGTCAGGGGTGGACGGTTATCACCTCCGGCGAAGCCTGGTCTAGAACTTCTCAGACAGCTCTTGTCAGCGACAAGATTTACCAAACTCAGTTCTATATGCTCCCCATCCCCCCAACGCCCTTCCCTCCTTCACTAGAAAACCTGCACTAGAAAAAGGCTCTTGAGCCTTGCTCACTCAGAGCCATCTGAGGTCCCGGGTACCCAGCTCCCCGACACATCAGAGACCCTTCTTGCACTCTGAGTGAACTGATCACAAACTAGCCGGAGGTGAGCCTGGCCTCGAAGGGATAGTTCATGGGTGCGGTGGCCGCCCCGGGCCTGTGACACCAGGACATACACCAGGGCTCGCGGTGGGCAAGCGAATTGGTGACCTGAAAGCTGAACAGGCTGCGAGAGGGAAAGTAGACAGGCCCAGAACAGGGAAAGGGGAGGAGATAGAGTGCTGGGGCTGCTGCGGGGGGACCTGAGCCAGGAGTGCACTGGCACGAAGGAGCTCCAGGGCCAGAGACCCAGAGATCAGAGGTGAGTGGCACAGGCGCGGGAGTCCCGGCTCGGCGAGGGGCGGGAGTGGAGGCGGGGACTAGGGGGTCGGGGAGGTAGGGTTTGAGGGGAGGGGGTGGGGCGGGTCCTTCCTTGGGGTGGGGGGAGGGGCGGGGGCCCATGTGACCGGCTCAGACCGGTTCTGGAGACAAAAGGGGCCTAAGCGGCCTTAGCGGGACAAGCCGTAGCGGGAGGGAGCGAGAAGCATCGCGCCGGCAGTGAGCGAGTGAGCGCACGCAGTGGCGGTGGCCCCAGTCCCTCCAGGCTGCTGCCACCAAGGGGACTGAGGTGGGGGTGGGGGGAACACTGAGACTCGTGATAGCGGCTTCAAGTCCTCCCTCCGTCGCCCCCTTGTCGGTCCACGTTTTGGGCCTGGAAAGTGGGACAAGTCAGTCAAGGGTGGGAGGTCCTTCCCGCGGTCCCTAGCGGAGAAGGGACTAGGCGAGCAACTCTAACCCAGGTTTTTCCCCCAGGATGCAGCACCGAGGCTTCTTCCTTCTAGCCCTTCTTGCCCTCTTGGCGGTCACGTCCGCGGTGGCCAAAAAAAAAGGTGATGGGGTAGGGTGGTTTCCGGAGTAAAAAGGAGCTGGGGTGGGCAGGTGAGGCCGGGTGACCTAGGTGCTGGTCTCCGAGGGAGTCTCTGGGCACACCATGTCCTTAATTTTGTTCCTTGCACCTTGTAGACAAGGTGAAGAAGGGCAGCGAGTGTTCGGAGTGGACCTGGGGACCCTGCATCCCCAGCAGCAAGGACTGCGGCATGGGTTTCCGCGAGGGTACCTGTGGGGCCCAGACCCAGCGCATCCATTGCAAGGTGCCCTGCAACTGGAAGAAGGAATTCGGAGGTGAGGTGGAGCACGGGAGGAGGGCGGGAAAGCAGAGGGTATGTCCTTAATAAAACTGTGGCAGCCACAGCCCTCCTGTCTTTTACCATGGGGCCACTCTCCCATCAGCCGACTGTAAATACAAGTTTGAGAGCTGGGGCGCGTGTGACGGCAGCACTGGCACCAAAGCCCGCCAGGGAACCCTGAAGAAGGCTCGGTACAATGCCCAGTGCCAGGAGACCATCCGCGTGACCAAGCCCTGCACCTCCAAGACCAAGTCAAAGACCAAAGGTCAGCGAATGTGGTGGGGCGGTGGATCAGGCTACCCCATGCTATCTCTGCAGAGCAGTCTTCAAGTTAGGAATGGGCAGGGACTTGAGGGTCACTCTCAGGAGAGCCTAAACCCTCTTCCTAAGTAGGAACTACTCTTTCTGATGGATCATCTAATCTGGGTTCCTTGTCTTTGTCACCTGAGGAAGATAGGGTGGGGTCAAGGAGGAGTCCACTCTGCACTTAAAACTATAGGAAGGATGTCCCAAAGGGACGCCCTGCGACTAGACTCACAACAGCTATTGAGGCCAACAGGACAGAGGTCAGTATGCCCACTTCCCCTGTGAGGAACTTGGACATACTCTTTTCCTGGATGAAAATAGAAAGTTGAAAGTCAGGCTTGGTGGCTCATGCTGGTAAAAGCAGCACTTCAGGATTGAGGCATTAAGACTGCCTTGAGTTCAAGGTTACAGACTGAGACCTGAGACTCTGTCCTTTTTCAAAAAAAGGGGAGGGGGTGTGCGCTAAAAAGTTGAAGGAATAAAGAAAGGCTTGGCATCACATGGCTGCCCTTTTCCACCACTTCCAGGTTAACTGATCAGTCACCACTAGGGGGCAGGATTTTCACTCCTTGATGGATTTGCATTTGTTGTCCTGTGAGTCTGAGCTAGGTCACCCATCACACTAATGCATTTCTTTATTGTTTTCCAGCCAAGAAAGGAAAAGGAAAGGACTGAGTCAGGAGGCCAGAGAGCCTCTGGCCTAGCCTGGGGTCTGAACAGAGCCCTCCTCTCCCACAGGCCCAAGATATAACCCACCAGTGCCTTTTGTCTTCCTGTCAGCTTTGCCAATCACGCCTGCCCTCTCTCAGGCACACACCAAGTGCCCAAAGTGGGGAGGGACAAGGGATTCTGGGAAGTGAGCCTCCCCATATCCCCTTTTGTTCTCCCCACTCTGATACCTGTTATTAAGAAATGAATAAAATAAACTCACTTTTTTTTCCAATAAAAGCTTCTTTTTTAATATATAAAAGCCCCTTCCCAGGGAGTTTGCCATGGAGCTTTGTTGGGGGCAGGAGGACCGGGAAAGATGTACTGAGGGGAACTGAGGGCTATGTAGTTCATGGAAAGAGCAGAACATTTACAAAAATGTCTTCCAGGGCCCCTTGGGTATCATCGCTCCCAGGGTCCCACAGGGCTGGGGTTAGGGAAGAGGACCTAGGTGACTCACTTGAATTCTGCCTCACCTAGTCAAGAGTCTTTCTGGTCCAGGCTACTGCCAGTCTGGAATGAGATCTCATTGGGAATTGATGAAGGTGCTTGCTTGCATCACCCGCCACTGAAGCCTGTGTGATCACCAAGTTTACCACCACTGCCTTTTCCCCCTTGGACCCACACCTCCCTCCATGTAGAGGAACACTGCCCACTGCCATTCACTTGATGTGTGACCTTCGGGGGTGAGCTCTGGACAGTTGACTATGAGATCAACCATTAATTGACTCAGTCCCCTGGAGTCTGTATCTCAGCTTAGCATGGCCTCCCAGTTGCCCCATCCAGATGACTGCTGGCCTAAGGGCTTGGCTTCCCACCCAGAGCCTGGCTGAACAACAATGTCAGGGAAGTCTTTCACCCTGGAGTGGGCTTGGGGGCAGGAGAAGGGCTGAGCCTACATGCAGGGGGAGGAAGGTGCAGGAAGGCGGAAAGCACCGATAACAGCACAACGGGGGACCCCACCCTTGCAAGCCTGGCTCCTTTTGCTCCTCTCGAGATGTTCCTGGGCTCTGCTCTGTTCATCCACCTCGGCTGACGGTTGGCCTTGATAGAGCCACTGCCCACTCCAGCTATTATCCCCCTTCTTCCTGAGGCAAAGTATCAGATATGGACCAGGTAGTGCCAGTTCAGACCCTCCCTGGGCCGAGCCTCCTAGGCTTCAGTAGAAATCTGCTCTCCCATCCCAGCGAAGAGCCTCTTGTACCTCATGGTATCTGGGAGACCTGTTCTCTTCAGCAGATGTGAACTCAGAGTGGGGCCGCCTACTCTCTCCTCCACAGCCGGTGAGCCATGTGGTTCCCCGGTACACACTCATGACACCAGCACCTTCTAGGGCACCTGTCCGTCTACCTGGCTGTGCCGATGTTCCGATACTGGCACAGCAAAAGGTGCCGGAAGGTCTTTTTGAAAGTGGCATTGCAGAGTGCATAGCAGGCAGGGTTGATGGTGCTGTTGACGTAGCAGAGCCAGTAGCCGATGGACCACACCCTTTCCGGGATACAGCTCTGGCAAAAGGTGTTCACCAGGACCATGACATTGTAGGGTGTCCAGGTGAGAATGAAGGCCAGCAGAATGGCAAAGATTGTCCGAGTCACTTTCCGCTCCCGGGCCGCCATCTGGCGCTTCTTGCGCACCTGGTTGCGAGCGATGCTGGCAAACTTTCGGGCCACATTGGCTGCTGGGCGCATACCAGCTGGAGTGGCAGGTACAATCTCGATGGCCGTCACACATTCATTGCCTGTCTGCTTTGTTACAATTTGAATCTTGGACCATTTGGAGGCTGGGTTGAGGGTTCGTGACTGCAGGGTAGGGGCAGGCAGCGCTGGTGTGGTGGCCTCTGTGGTGGACAGCTCTGTGGGTGGCCGTTCCTTGGTGTTCTGGGTGGCACTGCCTGAGCTGGACTCATTGGAAGTGTCCTTGTCAGGCACTGGGCGCGGAGGCGGGGGCAGGGCTGGCGGAGGAGCCTCTTCTAGCTTCCCGTTGCGCAGTTCCTCTCGAGAAGCGCCCCCTGGTGGAGGTTTCTTGATACTCGGCTTCATCAGAGGGCTCTTGAGGAAAGCCAGAGTCTTGGCCTTTTTCTCCTTGGGGCCCTCAGGTCGATGCTTGTGAACGCGGCTGCGGCTGGCGAGTGAGATGTGAATGTACAGCACCGTCATGATGACCACAGGCAGGTAGAAGGCAGCAATGGCTGTGCCGAAGGTCACTGCCGGGTTTGACAAGAACTGGATGAAGCACTGGTTATCAGGCACTGTCCTCTTGCCCACCACAAACTGCCAGAACAAGATGGCAGGGGCCCAGAGCACAAAGGACAAGACCCAGGCAGCTGCAATCATGAGGCCTGCCATCTTAGTAGTGCGGCGGGCAGGATAGGTGAGGGGTTTGGTGACGCAGAAGTAGCGGTCAAAGCTGATGATGAGAAGGTTCATGACAGAGGCATTGCTCACCACATAGTCCAGGGCCAGCCACAGGTCACAGACCACGGCACCCAGGGGCCAGTAGCCCTTGATGATGTACAAGGTGTAGAGGTTCATAGAGAACGCCCCGATGATGAGATCCGCACACGCCAGGCTGAACAGGAAGTAGTTGTTGACCGTCTGCAACTGCCTGTTGACCTTGATGGACAGCATCACCAGGATGTTACCCACAACAGTCACCAGGCTTAGGGAGCCAGTTACCGTAGCAATAAACACCATCTCCACTGTCTCCAGGTGGTTGGGGGTTGCTGTGACCAGGCGCACAGACTGATTGGCTGAGCTGCCATTGACAGGTGTGAAGTTCGCCATGCTGAACTCAATAGGATCCAGAAGGGCAGAGGCTGGAGGAGGAAGGAGACGCACAGGAGTGAATTGTGGAAGAAGATGGGGGTCGGGGGTTACACAGAGGTTACCTGGAGTCACTGTGGCTGGAAGAACTTCATCCAGGAAAATGTCAGGGCACTCTGTGCCAACCATTCCTGAGTTTTCAGCCCACTAACGTTTACTGAAATCTTCCTGAGCACGGTAATCAGCTCAGTGCTGAGATTATAGAGGTGAGTGAACACACAGGGTCCCCATCTCAGAGAGGATCATCTAGTTTGGGGGAAAACAGAAACAGGTGAGGGGAAAAACCGCTACAAAGAAGATAAGGCAGTGAGGGTGAAGGGCCCGAAAGAGAAGACTGGTGTTTGCTGGCTGACCCCGGGCCTCACCCAGAAGATGACACACATGAAGGCAACGAGGAAGCCACTGCCAAGAGCTGCAGCTCGTGGCTGAGATAAGGCAAAGGCCCAGAGACAGAGCTCAGGAAAGCAAGGGGGAGCATAAGGAGTGGCCCCCAAAGGCTGCAAGATGGGCCGCGGGGACAAGTGTCTAGTCATCTGTCCACTCAGGCCTGTCACTTCCCAACCCTGCTTCTTGGTTACTGAAGGTTGTACCCAAGGCCATGCACATGACAGGACCGCACATGTGCACGTGACAGGACATGTACCGCACACGTGCACCACTGAGCTGCATCTGCAGTCCCACTTGCTCATCTCTTTTCTTTCTTCCTTTTTTTGTTTTGTTTTTATTTTTGTTTTTGAGAGAAGGTCTTACTGTGTAGACCAGGCTGACCTCAAAGTCACAGACCTTGATCTTCGTGCCTCTGCCTCTAGAGGGCTGGAACTGCAGGAATGTTCCACCATACCCAGCCATTTGGACATTTCTTAACCAATCATGGCCAAGGGAGATTTGTTCTCCTCCTACACTGTAATAATAATAATAATAATAATAATAATAATAAATAATAATAATAATGATAGCAGCCAGCATAGATTGTCTATTGAGTTCCTGCACTCTGTGTTTCCCCACAACAAATCGAAGGCCAATATTGAGAAAACAGGCTCAAAGGTGTTAAATAAGGCTCCACATTTCCTTGACGTCCTGGGGCTGGTCCAGTGCATTTGGGAGCAGAGAGAGCTGTCAAGAAAGACACAGGACCTGATGGTTCTAAGGGCTAGGGAGGTCACTCTAGCAAACAGAGGAAGTGAGGTGGGAGCTGGGACACCTGGAAGAGGAAGAATAGGAAAGGGAGCAGAGAGATGACTCAGGAAGTTCAGATTTGCCTGCCCAGCCCAGTCCCAGGAGTGAAGAGTGGACAGCATGGGGGCCGTTAGTTCCCCAGCAAAGAAATCAGAAGCCTAAAAGACCTATAGCAGCTAAAGAAGAGTCTATCTGATTTCCCAGGAACTAAGGACAAGCTCCCTTATGGAGCCAGAAGATGAGGGAATTACCCCCAGAGGGAACCTGCAGTCAGCCGCTGAGAGTTCACATTCCACACGGGATGACCCAGCTAAGGTCCAACAGAGCTCCTCCTCAGAGTTTGCCTTCCCTCCCACCAGGCTCCCTTCATCTCTCCTCCTCCCCTTCCTCTTCCATACATGTGAGGGAGGCCCACGCCCAGAATACTGTGCCAGGGCAGCCGCTCAGCCCAGCCTCCTTCACACCCGCCAACACACAAGCATTCCACATACGCACAAAGGCACCATCTCAGCCACACGCAGGTCGTATACGCAGTCCTGTGTGTCTGTGTGTGCGTCTGTGTGTGTGTATAAGAGGAAGAGAGGGTGCAGCAGACGGCTGTGGAGAAGAGGCACCAAGTCTGCAGTCTGGGTTCAACAGACTGGGTTCAACCCCAGCAAGTTCTAGCTGTACAGCCCGAGGAGAGCCATTTGTCCTCTGGGAACTAGTTCTGTCATTTACAAAATAGAGGATCTTGTCCCACCATAGCCTTTGAACAACCAGGGGATCCAGTTAGCACCTCAGCTAGCTCTCTGACTGGAAATGGCACCGGGGGCTACAGACACAAGCCAAGCTTAGGCCCAGCCCTCCAGCTCCACCACAACAGATAGATACAAGAGCTTGCCTTCTGGCTTCAAAGTTAAACCCATGGGCCAAAGGAGGACTGGAGGAAAGGGAGGTAATGATACCTCCAAGGTCACCCACAGAGTCAAGGGCAAAAGACAGATTCGTTCTTTCAAGAGACTCCACAGTGGCATTCAGCTCCAAAATGGAGCCTCAAGCATCAGCCTTAGAGCTGGGAGGGTAGTCACATCAAACACAGAGGCTACGCTCCCCACCCCCATACCCGTTGGCAGGGGACAGGGGTAAGCCAGTAGGGGAGCCATTAGTACACACCAAGGAAACCCTCACTTTAGTCTCTCAGGACCAGAACACAGGCAGCAGCCAGCAGGATAAGAAGATGGGGGGCTTGGGGGGGGGGGAGAAGATGTGTGAGAGGAAAATACAATCTCTCTTGTTTATTGAGTCAGGAGCCCCTCAAAGCTTTTCCTTTAGAGGATCGGGTTTAACGCCCATAGCAGCCAGAAAAGGTGAACACTGTCAGTAACTTCATCTCACAGATAGAAAAGTCCTCTTACAGATGGGCATCATAATAATGAACTTGACAAAATTCATCCAGTTTGTAAGAAGAGGGTCAAGATTAGCAACCAGGGACGCTTTCTTATCTCCAAGGCATTTGTTAAACCGCGCAGGATAGAGCCCCACCCCCACCCCCAAGCATCTTAGACTAAGAATCCTCATATTCCACCCAGCTCCCTCACTTGGGTTTGACCTTCTGTCCTCCTGGGACCAAGAAACAGCCTTGACAAGTAAATGACCAGACAAACAGTGGGTGTTTTGGTCTTCCCGGAGCCCCGACAAATTCAGACTGGCTAAAATTCAGTTTTCTCAACTTGGTCCCAGTTTCCTTTCCAGTCTTCTCTGATAGTCTCTTAGACATTCAGACCGCAGCACTCTCAGGCACAATCCCCCCCCCCCCCCCCCCGCCACCCCCAACTCCAATCCGGTCCAACTAGAATCTGAGAAGGCAAGCAGCCGTCACCCTGGTCTGCGCGCACCGCTAGATGGCAATGTCGGTCCCCGGTGCCAGCTCCGGACCCCGAGCCGGAGGTTCACCACATCCTCAAGTCCCAGTGTAAATCGCAAATACAGAAAAGCGGCAGGGCAGGGCAGGGCAGGGCTCTCCCTTAAGGGACCAAAGGGAAGGATATACCGCCTGTCTCCCTGGCCCCAGACTGCCACAAAGGTTCCTTAGATTCGGCCAGGGTTTTGAGGATGAGAAACTTTAGGGTGTCGGGATTCCACCCGCACCCCACAAAGCACCCATCAAGGAACGTGTAGGTGGGAAAACGAGTGCGAGTTGTGTTTGTGTGTGACTACTTGGGAGCGGGAGTAGTCACTAGTAGCTGCTTGCATGTGCCAGTGTGCGCACCACCACGCCTGGATACCGGTGCGCCTTTGAACGTGAGCATGCCAGCGCCATGTGGACACGTGTGTGTGCATGTGTGTGTGCGTGTCTGGCCATAGGGCTTGGGTGGCCGTAACTGCAGACTTGTGTGTTGGAGAAAAATGCTGGACTATCAACGAATGACCCAGTCACATCCAACGCCCATGGCGGGAACCACCCGGGAAACGCCCGGCCTGTGGGTGGGGAAAGGATTGAGAAAGGGCCAAAAATTAGGCTGCGAGGAAACCCTGACTTTGGAACCATTATCCTAGTGGCCCCGCACCTGGTCCTGTCTGCATCGTCAAGAATGCAGAGCGCGCAGTCCCAGCCGTAGGCTGACTTCTGTTGAGAAGCCTCTTCGAGAGTCAGTCGACGAATCGAGCCGTGAGGGTCACCGAGCTCAGTTCGATGTACCCTACGCATTGAGGGCAGGGGCAGGACCTCCATACGGGGAGCCCAGTCGAAGCTTGGGTCAAGAGGGTACAGTTGTTCTTCACTCTTCAACCCGCACCCCCGGAGAGGCCCTGTCTAGTCCTGTCCGTCAAAAGGCACCGAGTTCCCAAGCTCTGGGCTCAGGTCTACTTCAAAGGCCATCTCAGGGCTTACCCTTGGGCCCATCTCTCGGCTCCTCCACGTCTAGGTCCTGGTCGAAAGGGCCAAGGTTCTCTGATGCCCCGCCCTCCCATCAACCCCCAGGCACGCAGTTCCTGTAGTCTCTGGGCGTGGGCAATGTGCTTCCGCGGGTCCTCGAGCCCCTACCCCTGCTGGGAACAAGACGGGAAAGGGTGCTCTGGGCGCCGGTGGGGTTGCTCCTGGGGTAGATTTTTCGAATATTAAGTGATCACTTTAGGAAAGCTATGGCCCCCAGGACTGTTCCTGAGGCGGAGAGAAGCCTCTATACTTAAGGGAAAGAGAGAGGGGTGCTGGATACTGGGCCAAATCATTGTGTCTAACACTTCCTCTAAGAGCTGGGAGGGTGGGGGGCTGGGAGATGTATCTCCCCGGATGAGTAAAAGAGAGGGTACTCCTGGAGAGGGGGAAGGGAAACAGGAGAGAACAGGGGTGTTTTCCGTCGGGGCTCAAGGTCGCGGACAGAGGACTCCACGGGCTAGAGCGTGCTGGAGGCTCTGGGTGGGCCAAGGTGGGAACTGAGAGCAGGGAGACGGGCGGGAAACGGGTGCTTTGGGGCTTCATCTTCCGGCGGCTTGAAGAACAGCCAACGGGAGGGAGTGAGGGAGTGTGGGTCCTGACCCGACGGCTGCTCTGCTTCGGGGTTGGGCTGTGGTCTGGGACTATTCCTCCCTTAGCCTTCCCAATGATCACCAATCCCTAGAGGCTCACCTGGAGAAACCTTTTAGAGACCTAGGGCCCTTCTTCCAGAGGGGTGCCCCATCCCTAGGCTCTCCGCCTCTTCCGCACCGTGCTTGCCTCTTAAAGGGGTCTGGGGCCCCGTTCCAGCCGGACCCACCTCTGGAGATCTTCAGAGGGTCTCAGAACCCTACATCCTCATCTTGCATTGGAGCCCCCCGCCCCCGCGCTTTCGCGGAGTTACTCACCCGCTGCTTCTGTCTTGCTCCGCTGATACCGGACAGACGGCGGAACAAGCCAGAGGCCCTGCAAGTCGGTGGGGTGGACGACTGGGCCGGGGGCCGGGGGCGGGGACAGGGTGCCAAGGGGCGGCCCCTGCTTCGCCTGCAGCTCCCGGCGCTGTGGCTCCGACTCGCGCTCACGCTCTCACTTTTCCCCGAGCCGCGTGATGTCACAGGAAAGCAGCCAATCGTGGTGGGGACGCACCGCTCTCCCGGGGCCGGTCACCCAGCGGCGACGCGCGGGGGTCACCACCTGGAGTGTCGGGCACCCTTGATGTTCACACCCTTCCTGGGAGACGGCCCGCAACTCGGGACTCCAGCACCGAGGGCACCGCCCACAGTCGCCAGATTAGCCTCCGGCACTACCCTCCGGGGGGTGGGGTGGGGGCTGTCCGCGTTGTCATGGGGACTAGGCGCCCCCTCGCGGGCTGGGGAAGAACCAGGCGGCCGAGCTTGGCTATGAGCCCCGCCTCCGCCCTAACCACGCACTCTGGACCCCGAAGAGTTTTCAAGCCTCTCCATGGCTTGTAGCCCCTTTCTTGTCCCGCCTGTGGTTTAATCCTGGTCTTGAGGGTTTGGCCCCAACAGGCTCCTGGTGTGTGTTGGGGCAGATTCTCCTGGTGTGCTTCTGTCGGGGCAGAGCGCTGCCTGTTGGCCGCTGGGCAGCCAAAAGACTGGAGCCGTCGGGGCCTGGGGAAGAGCAGGTGAGACTGGACAGGCGAGCAGCTATCTACCTTGGCAAAAGATCTTGTCACTCTCCACGCCCGGGAAGGGACGCGCACTAGCCGTGAGACTGAAGATAGCACGAGCCTCCTATCCAGCCGCGACACCGAGAATGAGTTCATCGCTGCCTATGAGGGGAAGCCAGGTGTCCAAGGTCACCTGGGACAGAAAGGCCCTGAAGGAGAGCCCAGTCTCCCAGACCTCCCGCAGCAGTACTAAGCTAAGGCCCAAAGTAGACAGATTCAGCACCTCGGACAGCTCTGCAGGTCCTTGGTCTGGAGACCAGTAGATCGGACTAGGTACCCGCGCTTGTTCCCCCGGGCCAGCCAGGGTTGAACGCACCCCTTCGCGCCCGGGCAGGCCCTGCATACCGGTCACCCACAAAGCTTTTTGAGTGTCAACAGCCAATTAACCTTAAGCCGACTGACTTTTCTTGGAAAACCACCTGAGTCCCAGCTCTCTACCCTCCTGCAAGGACCGGTAGGGGGTCCTGGGGGGAGTGGTGGTGGTGGTGGGGATAGCTTTGTAATAAGAGGAGTTAGGAACCTTTCAACAGAAAATGGGTGGAGACATGAACTAGAGCCGGTGAGAGAAGGCTCCTGCTTCATGCTGAAGAGGAGAGGGAGGTCAACATTGGTCAAAGTTGAGGGCAGGCTAGTGTGAGAAGCCATCTTCCCTCCCATGGGCGCTTTGGTCTCCCATAATCCTCGTAAGGAAAAAAATGAAAAAAAGTGCTACTGTTCTTGATCCCACTTCACAGGAGAGAGGAGAGGTGCAGTTGATTCGTATGGCATCAACTTCTTCCACTTTACCATATCCCCCTCCCTGGGGGCCAGGAGCAGGGTGCTCTCGGGAGAGTGAAAGTGGTGTGTGTGGGAGAGGGCAGAATGTTAAGCAGTCACATGAGGAAACAAGGAAGCCAGGCTTGTTAAAGAGAGGAGGTTCCAGAAAACAGAAATGCCTCCAACACAAGCGAAGCTAACGCAGTCTGTGAAGCCTGGGCCTTTACCTCACCCACCCACAGCTCAGAGCTCACGGATGAACTCTGGAAAGCTGAACTGCAACTAGGGAACCCAATTTAGTTTCTCTGCTTTCTTTGTTCTAACTGGGTCTTGGGACACTTTAAGGGACTGTCTTTATCTTGCTGACACCACATGGTTGTAGTGTGTAAGGGGTTCTGCAAAGGCTTACCACTGAGGAGGGTCTCCCTGCACGGAATGTGGATTTCCTAAAGAACTGGTGTAGAGGAGGTGTGACCGGCCCCTCCTCTGCCAATCAGCAGAGGTGACTAAGGCATGCTCGAGTCTGGATCACTTTTATCACACGCGCTCTTTCTATCTTGGTTGCAATCAACTAGAGTGCGTGTTCAGCTGACCGTGCCTTGACTTCTGTTGATGACAGAGCAGCTGTGTGTACCTTGGCTGTTGGTCATAACTGATAACTGAAGTTAAGTCATCACTTGAGGGTTTTTTGGAAGGGTAGACCCAACACACTTAGCATACTGTTTACACTCCAGAAATTCAGAGTCTCTCCTGTTAAACCAAGGTATACATCTGTTTGTAGTAGAATAGACTTGGCAGTGGGTGTCCTTCTACCCTTCAAATATTTAATTCAAATTCTCTCCCTTAAAGGAAGGCCAGTCTCAAGATGCCCATGCAAGGAAAATCAAGGTACAGAGAAGGCAGGTGGCTTGTCCAAAGTCACACAGCTAGCGGATACTTACTGATACAATTCACTGGCAGCACTCTACATCACCTCAGTTTTCATTATTGCTTGCCTACTTTTGCAACATCTCTGTTGCGACAGAGCCTGTAATTCTCACCATCGTCACCTCCACCTTCACCCAGATGACTGCCAGTACCCTACCTGTGGTAGTCCAGTTCCTCGGGTTTTCTATTATAGAGAAATATTTTTATTTTATGTACATTGGTGTTTTGACTGTTTATCTGTGTGAAGGTGTTGGATCCCTTGGGACGGGATTTAGACAGTTGTGAGTTGCCACGCAGGTGCTGGGAATTGAACCCCAGGTCCTCTGGAAGGGCAGACAGTGCTCTTCTCTGCTGGGCCATCTCTCCAGCTCTTTATCACCTCTTTAAGGCCTCTCTCACTTTCTAAAGTGGCTTGGCACGTGAAGAAGCAAAACACAGGACGGCAGGACAACAGCTCCTTCAGGGCTATCTGCAGACAAGCCCACGATCTCCTTTCTGCTGCTCAGAATTTGCCGCAGTGGTCTCTAGGACTTGATGGAGAGTCAAGCTTTTGGTGACTGTCACTCCAGGCCTACAGTCCTGGCAGGAAGCAGTCAGGCTGACTCCCTCCATCATGCCTACTTGCTCCAATGAGCATCAGAGTCTAGGAAGCAGCCTTCAACTAGCTGACTTGGGCTAATGGGTCAAAGAGGATGCCATTACTAACTAGGTCCACTGAAATGCCTAGGGAAACCTGGCCAGCCAGTTTGATGCCCTCCACACCCCAGTCCCAAACCCTTCTCCCTCCTCCCCTCTCCACAGAAATAAGCAGGAGCCTGGTGAGGGGCGTGTCATCATTTTAATGATGTAGCTCTTTGGTGTCTCCCTCATTAGCAGTAGACTATTCCCTCTCCTCCCACCACAATGTCTCTATGATGAATGACAAACAGAAAGGAAATCACATTTTCATACTAAAAACAAAATGATCAGAGCCTTGATTTCTCCACTAAAAACTACACGTACAGTTCAGGATTCCACATGCAACACCTCAAGTCACAGACCAAGACCTCACATTCTGACCTGGAATCTCCTCCCTCCAACCTTGGGCTGGCTTTGGCCTATGCTTAGGTAATACTGACACCCATAGGTGCTGCATGGAGGGCCTTGTGGAGGGGGGAGCTTGGTGGACATGCTGGGGGTGGGCCAGCCTACACCCTCCCACTCCTGAGGACCTGTCCACCATCGTGTATCGACTCCATACTGTGTCAGGCAAGCAAGTTATTTTCTTCACTCCACAGGTGTCTGCATTTGTGTGTGTAAGTCACTGACATGGAAGCTGGGCCTGACTTTTCTGTCTCTGTGGGCTGAGAGGAAGAGAGAGGCTAGAACTCTGGAAGGTTTAGATATGGAAGCAATTGGGGGAGGGGGGAGGGGAGGGGAGGGGAGGGGAGGGGAGGGGAGGGTACTCCTCTGCTGCTAGTGGCTCTTCCCTCCAGTAGTGGGCAGGGAAAAACTGTCCCACCATTCTGTTCAGGATGGTGTAGTCTAGATCTGGAAGACTTGACTCTCTGGGGCTCCTGCCAGGGTTGTTCTGAGTCCCTAGTGACCCTAGGAGAGATGGGGTTTGTAGCACAGACACCCACTGTGGTCCTAGGAGAGATGGGGTTTGTAGCAGATACCCCACTGTGGTCCTAGGAGAGATGGGGTTTGTAGCACAGACACCCACTGTGACCCTAGGAGAGATGGGGTTTGTAGCACAGACACCCACTGTGGTCCTAGGAGAGATGGGGTTTGTAGCAGACACCCACTGTGGTCCTAGGAGAGATGGGGTTTGTAGCAGGGACACCCACCTGCTTCTTCACTCACACCAGGCTCAGCAGTGTGGCTCTTCTGGGCTCTGATCATGGAAGGCTCTAGTACCCCAGGCCAGCCTTACCCCTCGGACTGCCCCTTACCCACTGGCTCCATGCCCCACCCTTTCATTCCTCCTGTTTCTGGACGCAGGCATCAGCTCTTCTGTGTGTACAGTTCCCAGCCAGCTGTGAGGTCCTGCTTCTGCTCAGCAGCTTGAGGGAGGTACCAGTGCCTGGTTTTGTCTCTATCGGTTCCGTGGCTCCCCACTAGGGCCTGCAGCTTCCCCCCTGTTGCTACCATCACCCTCAGGAAGGTGACTGTTATTGGTCACATTGCAGTGCATTGTTGGTCCCTCATTGCTGGCAAGGGGGACTGGAATGGGGACAGGGGAGGAAGAGGATAGGGCTGGCTGGGGTAGTTCCCTCCCAGAGGTACTAGGCTGGTCCCAGGAGGCTGTCCGGGGGCTTAGCCCTCGCTCTGCCAGTTGCCCAGGTTCTGAGAGCAGTCCTCGAGAGGTGGAGGGCTGGGGTGAGGAGGTCCGAGCAGCCCCTGACTCTGTGCCTGTCTGGGAGCTGCGGTGAATGCGGTGGCTAACGATGATGTTGTTGCCAAAGCCACCCATGGAGGCCATGGTGGTGCTCTGCTCCCGCTGTACCACAGCTGTCATGCCACCCTCGGCCATTAGCCTCTGGATCCGACTGAGGGCATCTTCCCCACTGCCACCATATTCTGAACCCTCGCCTGGAAGGTACAAAGCAGAAGAAAGAAGGAATTAATTGCTGGTCTGAGCCTATGAGCCAGGCAGCAGGAGCTAGCAGTGCTGAGGAATTCTATGCAAAACAAACAAACAAACAAACAAACAACAGGATTAAAGCCAGCCTCCCCACTGTGAAAACTGAGGTCCTAAGAGCTGGACAAGAGTGAGTCCCATGGACCACTACTTATACCTCAGCTTTACTGGGGAGGAAAAGGCAAAGCTATGCATCTGTGTCAGAGCAGAGCTTGGACCAAGGCAAGTGCTTGGCTTTAATGAACCCTTTTAGCCCGTTTCAGAATGCAGATTGCTTTGAAAAGAGGTAGAGAAGACTGGACAGCTTGCTTTGTCTGACCCTGTCTGGGATGACTTTCCGACCTGGTCCTGGAATGGGACTTAGCACCTAGTCTTTGGGAAGAAACATGTGCCCTGCAGGGTGTGGTTCAAAGGCAGTCTGCCAGGTTGAGTTCTACATCATCTTCACACAGCTTTGCTCTGTTCTTGTTATTTTCTAGGAGCCTGGGGGGGGGGGGGCGCTACATTTAACTGCTCCCTAGAAGTTCTGTTGTCTCTTTTCTCCCTTTACCTATAGGTCTTCATACATTATCTCCTAGCTACTGCTCTCCCTGGGCTGTATGCCTGATACATTTCCCTGGAGAGAACCAACTGCCGGTTGTGATGCCAACTTGCAACCCTAGGTAACATAGTCTGTTCAATGTCCTATGAGGCCTGGACATTCACAGCCCATCAGTGGCTGGCTGGACTTGTATAGTGTTGGAGAGGAATTGTTAGCCCAGATAACTGGCACCCAGGGCAGCAGCTACTTCTACCTCAAGTCTTCTCTACTCCTCACCACACTGGGCGGTTACAGTCAAGGCTCCCAGCTGCCAGGTCCAGCCCCACCAGAGTGCTCATTTGTTCCCTTTGACTATTCTGCCCAGTTTGGAATACTCATGGATGACAGGTAACTCAAGGTTACCTGTTACTAGCTGTTTTTACAAGGCTTTCTTTGTCTCTTGCCCTGAGTCTTTTCTCTGCTTGCTTATTTGTGTTAGACATCTAGGCCAGTTACCTTCATTACTTCATGACTTAGCTCTGTCTAAGGCCCCATCAGTTTTGCATGGGACATGGCAGGTACCTGCTCACATTCTTCCTCTGGGTTTTGATCCATCTTCCTCAGCACTAAGCAGTGAGGACTCTACCCAGGCTTTGGCTTTCATTCAGCTAGTTTTTCCTGAGGTCCCCAGAAAATTGCTCTTAACCCCTATGACAGCTGCCCTCCTCTATCTGCTCTGAATAACTAAGCTTCAACTTTGCATTCAGAAGACAGGAAACCTGAAGGGCTCTGAGTCCCTTCTGAGTCCCGGGCCAAGCTTTCAAACAACAGGGCAGGGCAGGGGGAAGGCCAAGCCAGAGCTCAGTGCCAGTGAAAGCTCTATCTATGAGCAGCCTCTGGGGTCCTTCCTATGATTCAGGCAACCTACATGGCTTCTCAAGAGCTCTCTGGGACGTCTCCTGTTCCTTGAGGACCTGTAGTGGGCTGGCCTGGGGACTATGGGCATTAAACTCATCATGTCAACTGTGTCTGTTCAACTCCCAGAACTTCCCAGTAGTTGTTTCCAGTGAGAGAAAAGCTACCGAAGCCCAGCCCCAGAGTGCCTTGTGACCAGCACTCAAGTATAAGACTGACCTTCTCTGCTGCCTGTCCATGACTCCTCCACTTCCCTGGTTGTCTATGTCCTACTGATGACGCTCTTCTCTCTTCCCAGCCTATTCCCAGGTTGTTGTCAGTACGGCTCTAATTCCCCCACAATGCCTCCCTCCCCGAGTAAGACAAGGTTTCTCTGTGTAGCTCTGGTTGTTCTGAGACTTATCTGTAGACCAGGTTGACCTTGAATTCAGAGATCTGCCTGTCTTTACCTCCTGAGTATTGGGATTAAAGGCATGCATCTCTACTGACTGGCTACTGTTCTAATTCTTAGTTAACTGAGCTCTGGTTAAGTCCACAACTTGCTCAAAGCTCAGCAACTCCAGAGCTCCCAAAAGTCTCTGACTAGACCATCGTCATTCTCTTGACCTACTCTACCATCGCACACAACACTTCTAAAGCTGACCCAGCTCTGCTCCCTGACTCTGCCTACTGACATACTAGACAAGCCCAGTTTCAGGGGTCAGTATAAATGCCACATCTTTCACTCAAGAGTAGAGGCTGTAACAGTTGGAGCTCCAATAATGCCACAAACCTTTGCTCTGACTGAGTTACTAGTGACTACATCTCTTGCTACTAGACCATCCTGGAGATCATATTCTTCTCTGGGCAGTGTTAACACACGGCCTAGGATGAAATGGTTATTTACCAAATACATGGATAGATGACTAAAAAGTAGCTCCTATGCTGCATATAGCAGCTCCAAGCAACTTTGAAAACTAGTTCTTACTCTGCTTCAGGAGAAATCTTTCTATGTTTCTGCTTTCCTTATGGACTTGCCCTTTGAAGGATGAGACACAACGGTTTCATTACGTGATCCATGTGATTCCTTTTCTAAAACCTGTCAGTTCACAGTGCTTCCTACAATGTGAGACAAAGTACATGCTGAAAAATAGTGGATGGGACATCGAGAGACGTGCATACAACAGCTTCTGGGGCTGAGTATGAATAGCCTCAGCCCAGAATCCTAAGCTGTGTTTCTCTCCTAGAATGCTAAGCTGAGGCTAAGAGTCAGCTCGTATATTCTCAAGAGGAAAGAAAGACTGAAACCCAATGGATATGGATCTGAGCAATGGAGACCACAGTGGGGGGGTGGAGAAGAGGGAGGACTCTACTGCCTCTTCCTGGGGAGCTTCAGTATTTCTTTTAGAGTTTCAAAAACAGGAGACTGGTTTAGTGCTGTTGGCAGATTATTTTCTTGGCAAGTTCTGAATGCGGGAGACAGGTGGGATCAGCAACTTTCCATAATGCCCTTCAGCTGCATTTAATTCTGGGGGTGGTATACAGCCAAGGAGGAGAAAGGAACTGGGAACTAAGACCGTGTACCTCCCATCATATATGTGTGTGTGTGTGTGTGTGTGTGTGTGTGCGCGCGCGCGCACGCGCGCACATGTGCATGCACAGTATGTTCTAGCTCTTCCATAATGGCACTTTTTTTTTCCTGGCCTGGGGCCTGAACTGTTTTAACTTCTGTCTTCACCAAAACAGAAAAAGGCCCAAGGCTGAGAGGCAGAGCCACAGAGTTCTCCAAGAAGCAGGGAGACAGGGCCTCTGTGGTTTCATTCATTTGTTCTACACACTACTTGAATGCCAAATGCACGCTAGACATGTACTGTCACATCAGTGCTGCGAGCAACAGTGAGTTTTCCTCCTTTTCTGAGCTGCCTCCTGGGCAGAGAGTAGGGCTCCTTGTGGCAGGGTGACACTCACGTTCCAGAGCAGCTCCAACTTCTTGATGAAAGCCTGGCAAGCATGACAGCAAATGTACTGTGGAGAGTGTCTCCCAAAAAAGGTCAGAAATAGCTGAATGGCTCTTAGTTGTTTGGAGAGGTGGGACTGCACACATGTGCTCTACCCACTAAGCTATACTCCCAGACCCTCAGATTTTTAGAAAAAGAAAATGAGCAGTAGGTAGGTTCTGTTGGGTTTTTATAATGTAAGGATCAGCTGGCTACAGGACAATAATTACTACAGCTAGATGTGGTTCTCAAACTAACAAATTCAGGCCCTGGTATGTGTGGGTGTGTGGGGTGGGGTGTTATACAGTCAAGCCCAGAAGGGCTAACTTCAACTAGGCTTCTCCTATGCATGCTCCTGGAGACCAGGCCACCAGTTCAGTCTACTCAAAGAGTAAGGAGTTATTGTGCCTACCTCTGAGAAAGTGTAGGCAAGGAGAACACTGACAACTGGTATCTGGAATCAGAGACATGGGCCAAGCAACTGGCACAAGCCTCCAGAGGGGCATTAGCAACCAATTCCTCATTTCCTTTTCCAGCTCACCCTTTTTGTCTAGTTTTTGAAATGGGCTACTATTCGTGGAGAAGCTGGCTGGGGGGTTTGGGGGGGGGGGGGGAGGGGGGGAGGGGGGAGGTTCCAGAGCTCTGAGAGAAGTTTGCAGAGCTGAGGACAGAAGCTTCAGGTTCTGCTAGGACTCCTGATGCTGCTGCCTGCTGGGCTTCTGGACCAGTAACTTCTTGCTCTGCTTTAAGGAAGCCAGAGATAGGGAGGGGCAAGAAACAAGGTTCTAGCCCCTAAAACCTGAAAAAGACTGCTTCTACCCTTCTATCTTAGTCCCCAACTCCCAAACAAGAAGAAATAAACTGTAGCCCCAAACCAGCAAGACAAAGACAGGACTCTTTGGGAGGTCAGACACAGGGGTGCACAGCTCTTCAGCAGCAGCTCCTGTTCAGAGCCACCACTTTATTTCACCTCCCTCCACCTGGGAATCCTATAAGCAACTCTGCACACACAGCTAGTCTCAATTCTCAATGTGTGCCAGGCTGTTCTCAAAACACCTGCTAGTGGGCCTCTGTCCACATGTTATAGTTTCCAACTCAGGGCTCCTGCACATGCTGAAATGCTGCTGCCAGCACATTCTATATAATACTACTCAGCTCAAGGACTCAGCGTAGGTCCACTTTCTCTGGAAAGCTTCCCTGACCCCCATAGATAGTCCTGGCCCCTCCTCGTTCCTCCCAAGATCCTCATCACACTGAAGGTACCAGCTGCTTAGCTGTTAGGATCATTCAACTCCAAGCTCTGAGGGGAAGAATGAAAGCTCATTCTTAGAATCTCTTCCCTGTGGGTAAACTTCCATGATACTTGCCTCATCAGGTCCTCTTAGAAACTACTGCCCCAGCTGAGAGCACCTTCTGGCTCTGCTGGAGAAGCAGTAGTTCCTTGAGCACTTAGGACCTACACTTCTGGGAATGAACTTCAGATTCCAGGGTGGCTCAGAGTCCATAAATCCCTGCAAAACTGGGCCTGGAGATGGCTGAACGAGACTTCATCTGTCTCCTCCTCCTCCCCTGCCTCCTTCTCCTCCTCTTCCTTCTCTTCCTCTTCTTCTTCCTCCTCCCCCTCCTCCTCTTCCTCCTCCTCCTCCTCTTCCTCCTCCTCCTCCTCACTTAGGCTCAATCCTGCAGCTGGGGCTGGCTCAGCTAATACTGCCAGCTGCTCATGTCCCCAGCAAGGGGTTTCTACTCCATAAAGAGCCCTGGGCTTCGGATGTGAGAGATGGACTAGGCTGCAAATGAGAAAAGGAATTTATTCTGAACATTTCAGTTCATGGCAGGGAGAAGGAAAGTGCTCCATGAAGAGTTGCAGCGTAGAAAGCCATTCCCTGGAGGCAATATCAGCAGATTTGTTACTCTTGGCCTGATGCACATCAGGGCTTCTCCTTCCATGGTCTTTCAAATAGCTCAACCAGACCTAGAAAGTCTGTTTAGATGCTACCTTGTTTGGACTAGGAGCAGCAAGGGGGCTAGAGGTAAGAGGTAAGGAGAGTGAGAACAGCCTGCTTGACACAGCTGCTGCTGGGTTACAAAGTAGCTTGAGCCTTACCACTGGGAAGTGCTAATTGGTTCTTAAATGTGAGGCTGATGCTGGCAGTGTCATACCTGAAGTAGGTGAGAGGAAGGATTGCCGGTATGCCCAGCTGTATCCACAATATCAAAACATTGCTACCAGAGGAGTACCAAGAATTTCACTTGCAGCAGTACCGACAAGCCATGCTAGCTTAGCAGAGATAAGCTAGGGACCTTGCCTTGAATCTGGAAGGAGCACTCCCTATGGAATCTCACTTTCCACACATTGGTAAACAGTCTCTGTCCTCCATAAGCATAGGTCTAATTCTCCCTGAGAGGACAGATGATTTTCATCCAGATGTCTCTAGCTCCTACCTTCACCAGGACCTGAGGATGCTGTCCCTGGTTCCTCTTCCTCCCTCTCAGTCTGTGTTTCAGCATTCTGCAACTGGAGAGCCAGAGTCTGGGTGCCCTGAGATGTCACAGAGGTGGTTGGGTTCCGAGGTTGCAGCCCAATTGCATTCATCAAGCCCATGTCTCTGTCTGTCCGCCACGTGGCTCTGCTGGTTCTAAAATGAAAAAGACAGACAGAAGTCAGGAAGGGCTTGGAGTGGGTCCTTTACAGAAGTCTTGGATTCCATACTGATTCCAGGCCTGCAGCCGAAGAAGGGAAAGCCATGATACTACAAGTACCTCTTCATGGCAGCTATGAAAAAAGAGCCTTGTAGGTCGGGAGCACAGCTACCAACAAATAGAGCCCAAGTGCTAGGCTAGTGCTCACCTTTCGTTGGGTATTTCTCAGACATAGACTTTTGAGTCTAGGACAGGCAGGAAAGCTGAGACTCACCATATCCTCACTTTTAGCTTCTTCTGGGATTATTGCTCTAGCTGTATTCTGCAATCCTTACAGGAAGCAGGACCTGCCTGAGTCTCCCACTGAATCAGTATTTTGTTTTTACAATGCCCCAGGTTTCATTAGTGGATTAAGTGAAAAATGATGCTTAGTGTCAGATTTCTATTTTCAGTGGCCCCTGGGCTAAAGCCATTAGCAGCTTGGTCCTTGTGGCTCTAGTCATCTGAAAGTGATACCCCACTCCTCAATTCTCCTTGGGCAAACGAGCAGATTTCACGGGACAGCATTTTTCTCCAGGACCCTTTATTTTCACTCCAAGTGTGTCCAGACACCATGGGCAGAATTAGAGAAGGCATGTGATCTACAATAAGACTCCAAGAGTAGGGATTTTGTCTTCTTTTGCAAT
This sequence comes from Rhabdomys pumilio, assembly GCA_030674055.1. Lineage (NCBI taxonomy): Eukaryota > Metazoa > Chordata > Mammalia > Rodentia > Muridae > Rhabdomys > Rhabdomys pumilio. The sequence goes on along the minus strand of JANHMN010000002.1, from coordinate 158,662,006 downwards.
TATGTGATGTACATATCTGTGTACAGGTATGAGGATGTGAATACAGATATGAATGCCCACAGAGACCAGAGGCAACAGGTATCCCTGGACCTGGAGTTGCAGGTGATTATGAGTTGCCTAATGTAGGGCTGGGAACCAAATTCAGGACTTCTGTAAAAGCAGTATGCACTCCTAACCACCAAGCAATCTCTTTAGCCTCTGTCTTGTTTTGATTGTATGTAAAAGCTGAAGACATGTAACAGATCAATGAAAGGCTGCTATGGTTGAGCAAAGATCCAGAGACCCTCAAACACAGGACTTTCCGACTTTAGCTTACCCAGGCCGCTCGCTGCTCCTGCTATTTGAGTGGACAGTGAAGACCGTTTCATTTAGCTGGTCCCAGTAGTACTCGATGCCAGAATTTAAGGCCCTGATGATCCATTGGGAAAGGTGAGAAATAAAAGGTGAAAGGTATCAGAGAGGTGGTTAGGAATTCTTGACAAGTCCTGGTCTTGGGGGCTGTTGTGGGGTAGCCCATTCAGAAAGAAGGTCTAGAAAGCTCCCTCAGTAGGGTGCTCAATACTGAAGTATCACATATATCTCGAATAGCCCAAATGCCTTCAGTAGGCTTCTCCTTGGAGACAGGAGGCAATTAAAAACACCAATATAAGTATGCAGGTTTCAAGTATCTTTCAGAAATACAATGGTACAGACAGTGAACAAGAAGCTAGAGGGGGGACTTACTGGAGAAACATATGCCATGGACAGCTACCAGAAGGGCTCACTTAGTCCTCAAAAAGCAGACACTTGTTCCCCTGAGTCTTTTCCGATTGACAAGGGGTCATAAGGAAGAATGGAGGCACCTCAACAATCTTATCTACCTTTAGGTGAATGGCTGTGCCACTTTCTTTTTGTGGATGAAAGAGTCTCCTTGGCCAGGGTCAGCAGGGTAAGCTGTATTCAGGTGGACTGTTTGCAGTGTCCCCTGGGCTGCCAAGTCTTATTAGGCAGCTTCTCCTCACGCCAGAAGGAAGCAGTGATCACTTGGTTTTCTACATTGACTTGTCATCAAAAGCTACAGTCCTAGATGACAATGTAGAGCTCTAAACACAACTGCTTCCTGGAATTCAGTACTAACAAAGTACCTATTTAGCATGCATAAGGCCCCAGGTTAAATCTTTACCACTACAGACACAGACTACCTTTCTTTGGAAGATTCCTCCCAAGCCAGGCAGAATGGTAAATAACTATACTGCTAGCAACTTGGAAGATAAAGGTAGAAGGATCAAGAATTCCTAGCTAGTCTAGGCTATATGAAACTCTATATCACAAAATAAATAAGGAGAAAATTAAAGACCTTTCTCTGATGAAGTATTGCCTTGTAACAAACACTGTGGTTGAGAACACAGGGTGCTAGTGATGGCTGTAAAGTGTAGGAACAAGTGGGAAAGGGTTGGTTTTTAAAGATTTCTTTTTATTTGTGCACCACAGGCATGCTTGGGGTCTCTAGAAGCCAAACAAGGGTATTGGATCCCCCAGAACAGAAGTTATTTGTTATCAGCTGCCAGGGGACTGCTAGGAATTGAACCTGGGTTCTCTGAAAGAACAGCAAATGAACCAGAGAGACATGCTGGTGCAATCATGGCATGAATGTTGTGGAAGTAGCCAACCCCTCAATAACTGGATTTAAGTTATTTAAGTTCACCCCCATGAAATGGAACCCATGCCTGATACTGCTAGGTGGCCAAAAACCTAGGACTAATAGTAAGTTGGCCTAGAGAAAAACCAACACTATCTTCTGTTAAAAGAACACAACACGAAAATGATTCCTAATGATACCCACAGACCAGTGCTTCACTCTGCCATCATCAGAGCAGCTGTAGATGATGCAGTAGATGAGAATCAACACAGAAACCCTCAGCTAGACCATGTGCAGGGAATATGAGACTTTGGAGCACTCACTCCTAAATGGCATGTCTTCATCAAACCCCTCCCCTCAGGGCTCAGAGGAAGTGGAGGAGAGATTCTAAGAGCTAGAGGTGGTGGATGACCCTAAGGAAACACTATTCTCCAGCTATAACAGGACTGATGCACATACAACCCACATAGACTGTGGTAACATGCACAGGACCTGGACAGATTTAAGCTAGATGGGGTCCCAGTGTTAAGAGGAGGAAAGTAGATATGGAAGTAGAAGTTACCATTTCTAACCAAGAAGCCACCTACAATGATAACTGCTTGCAAAGAAAACGTTAATTTTCTCCAGTGAAGTTTCACTGGGTATACTAGCCACACTTCAAGGTAAGGTCCCATGCCCAGAAGCAGTTGGCCAACACAAAACAAGCTCATTGATATTTTTGTAGACTTTTGTCTCATAGTGCTTTGTTTGGGTACTAGTTTGTATCAATCACTGTTTTGCTTAAATATTCTAGTTTCCATTTATATGGTTTTGTGTGTGTTTGTTTCCTGCTTTCTTTTGTGGAGTTTGGTGAATGGGGAGGGTCTGAAAAGAGGTGGTGGAGAAGAAAAGAATGATCAGAATATATTGCATACATTTTTTTTTCAGCTTGACAGTAGCAGTACATGCAAATCCCAGCACTCAGGAGGCAGAACCAGGTGGCTCTCTAAGCTGAAGGCTGGCAAGGTCTACAGAGTGAGTTCTAGGACAGCTAGGACTACACAGAGAAACTCTGTCTCACAAAACCAATCAAACAAATAAAAAAAAAAGGAAGAAGAAAAAGAAAAAAAAATCCAATTAAAATAAAAAGAACAGCAAGCTCTCTTAACTATTGAGCCATCTCTCAACCCCTCCTAAAGTAGACATTTTGTACTTATTAAATATTATTAAATATTTATTTAGTGTAGTGTGTGTGTCACCTAGTATGGCAGGCACGCAAAGGTTTGAGGATAATGTGTGGGAGTTGTACCTTCACCCACTGATATATCTAACCAACCAAACAAGTTTTTTAAAAGTTCACTGATTAGTTAGATCTCGTAGACAGCCTAAACGATATCTAAAACACCTCACAGTTCTCCTAAACAAATCAGGAAATCAAGTTCCTGAAGAGTTCTGCTCTTCCAACTTCATATTCTAAACTCCAACACCAGTGTTTAGAAGGTAGACATGGTTAAGAGAGGCCATCAGGATAGGCCCTAATCTGATAGGACTATGGTTTAACAAGAAGAGGGAGAGAGGACTCCCTCTTAGAGACAAAGTAATGGTGTGGTGAAATGGTAGGCACCTCTCATGGTGATAAGTCAACCTTCTCAGGAAACCTCCAGGACTGTAAGAAAATCAGTATCTGTCATTTAAGCCACCAGGTCTATGTGTTTTGCTAAGGCAGCTTAAATAGATTAAGATATATTCTAGTACGTCAGTTTGCAATCTGGGGGCAGTGTCACTCTCCTTTGACAACAGAACATCCCCAGGGAACAAGAGATGGAAGTCAGCTAGAAGAAGGTGGGTTTGGGGAGAAGTTACAAGGGACTTCTTTTCCAATCCTGGTGAGTCAGCACAGGCATGGATGAGAGGACTACAGTGGAAGGTTGGGCTGCCTTGTGCAGAAGGCAGCAGAATTGGGGAGACCCCAGATCTAGCTGTACAGAGGCTGTCATTTTGGGTAGAGGCTTCACCTGAGGGAATGCTAGCTTCCTCTTTCTCTGCTCTCTTACATGCTTGTATACCTCATGCTCACTGGACTTTTATTTGGACCCCTCTATAAAAGTACAGTCTCATTTCTACAAAGAGTTACTTCTGTGGGGTCTAAAGACTACTGAAGAGCAAATGAGAGAGGTTGCCTTGTATTAAGAAAAGGCAAATGGCCAGGGGCAAACTGCAGATCCTCTCAAAATAGCACTTTTGGGTGAGCAAATCCTGGCTGCATTATGTCTATGTGAAGCCAGCTGCCAAGAAGCTTTTGATGTACAAACTTGTCAAGATTTATTGACAGGTTGCAATACCATGTGGGCCTCTGCCAAATCCCTCTTCTGTAATTTCTGTTACTCAGGGTTAGTTAGTGACAATAAACTGTTCACACCAAACCTACAACAAACCATGTACTGTGTGACCAGGAACCTTCTTCCTGTCTCAGAAAGGAAACTTTGGAAGAACCAGTCTGTTCTGAGACCATCAACATGACACTAGAAGCCATGGACTCCCACAAAAAACTCCAATCAGGCTGCATGTACCATCTCTTAAGAGCTGGGGACTGGGCTACATACTGAAGACATCACAGCTGGGTGTGAATTACAGGTGTATACCTGTAGCCCTGCATTACTCTTCTGTTTTTGCGGCCAGTGAGCCTGACAATGGCAAGGCACGTTTTGGACTCGATTTCATATCTGGGTACTGTACTAAAGGATCAGAGTTGCTGAGAGTTTTTCTGGTGACTAAATGTCACTGATTCTGCCTTTTAGTTAAAAGAATGATTTTCAGCCAGCTCTTTCTTTCTTGGGACTTGGTAAGGATGAATGAGTCACTATTTGTTCTAGGTTCTTCTTGGGAGCTAGACAAACATACAAAGGGATAAAGACTGGGAAGGTCTACAAGGGGTAGTGTTTCAAACGAACCTCTACACAGCACCCAGTTCTCTTCAGTAGCCTCTCTAAGCTGTGCTTCTGGGTGTGGCTCAATTAGTCTCACAGCCGGGGCCTTCTTGGACTCCTTGACTAGAAGGGAAAGCCAGCCTTGCTTTCTCAGTGATTACAATGTTCTGTTCATCCGATCAATCTGTAGCTCAGAACTTCCCAAATTCTTAAGAACAATCTTCATCTGATGTCTCAGGGATGTCTCTGACGACTGCTTCCAGGGAGACTGGCATTTATCTGTACCATCTCTATGGGGAGGGAAAGAGCTGGCACCTGGGTCTCCTGGCTAGCCTGAAGGAGAATCTCTGTGGAAGTTCTGGCTCCCTTTTTCATTCCAAAACATGCATTTTCCCTCCTTGGTTAATAATGTTTGATTATAATTACCCTTCACACTGGTAGCTCCCTCCGACAGAACTGAGGCTTTATAAGGAGTACCATCCTTGGCCAAGTCTCCAGGTGCTCCACACTCAGGTTACTTCTCTTCTGCCAACCTCTATTCTGCCTTCTAAGCTGATTCTAGAAGCAGTGGTGTAGTAATATCTCCCTTCACACTCATTTACAGGGAAAATCCATGAAGCCAGCCAGTGGTCCTATACATCCACTGTGAGAGTCAGTGGTGGTGGCTAGGCTGGCAATCAGCCACAGGCACAGCAGCCTGGAAGTAGTGAGGTACAGCTCATTACCAGGAAGGGGAAAGGGGGTTACTGAGCTTATCTGCCATCATGGTGTGAAAGCCTGGTATAGGCCCTAAAGGGACAGTCTTTTCACTAGTCCTAAGAGTTCTTTCCTAGGGCAAGATGGGCTATTCTTTAAAACCTTTGTCTATTGGCAAGTAGGGCTTTGCAATCACCAAGAAATACCCAAGAAGCTTATTCCCAGTCTTTGTGCTTGGCAAGAGTACTGAGGCTGAGACAATGGAAAAGAATCAAGAGCAGCATTGACAGTACAAAATGCAGTGCAGCTGCCTGTGCCTGGACAAAGGCAGAAGACCACCTGTTTTGGGGGAGGCTGCAATCTTGGCCCAGCTGGTGGGCTAGATTCTGTGCCCTTGGGAATGGGTGTGCCAGGGAACTGCGTCACATAGGGACAGGCAGCAAGCCTTAAGCAGCTGCCTATGAAACAGACTGGCACTCTGAGCTCCTAGTTCTCTATTTGTTCTTAATCTAGGTAAGAGGCCTATCAATCAAAGATGTCAACACTGGCTTATCCTCCTATTTCCCAATGCTCCAGACACCCGGTTCACCTAAATGGGACCTAGAGGTCTTGGGAATTATAAAAGCATGGGTGTGTTCCTGCGGTGTATTTTTATGAAGGAGAGAATATGGTGCTTTTTTTAAAAAAGAAAAAGAAAAAAGAAAGAAACAAGAAAAAGGGAGCTGATTCTTTTCTCTTTCGATGAGAGTCCTGGGGACTAAAATTCAGGTCATCAGACTTGAGATACAGGTCCTTCACTCTTTGAGCCATCTCAAAGGCCTTGTTTTATGCTTCATTTTTTGAGATTAGAGTCTTGCTATCCAACCCATGTTCAAACTCAAGACAATCCTCTTGCTTCAGCCACCTGGGTACTGGGATAATAGGCATACACCACCCATACGTGGTTTTAGAGTTATTTTTGATTAGAAAAGCCTTAAATATCAGTTGTAGGAAAGAGATCTGGATTGGAAAATGAGAGGCCCAACTCTAACAGTGATTTGTGTGTGTGTGTGGGGGCCTAAGATAACCTTCTTACTTTGCCTGAAGTAAAATGTTTATGAGACCCTAAATTTCCTGTCTTATGGCTACAGAATCCCAAGCAATCAGAATAAATAGCAGACCCATAACTGGTGGGTAAGTTACCCCCACTTGGCCTGGGATAGGGCTGTTTTATGGTCTAGTGCCCATTTTATTTAGGAAGAGGCTTGAGCTCCTAGAAGCCCAAGATGGTTTAGGCTCACTGAGACTCTGGGATGTGGAAGACAACATATGGGGAGAAGAGAGAAAATAGAGGCCAAAGCCACCTTCATGTTTGGCTGAGATGTCTGTGACTCACACCAAATACGTGGGCTAGGGTTTGAAGCATGACATCTAGGAGGAGGGGTGACGACAAACTAGGTTAGAGTGTGCCTCTGGAGGAGAATCACTTGGAGAGGGAGAGGGCTAGAGTACTTTGCTAGGGACAAAGGTGAGTGGTGGGAGCCAAGGATAAAACCGGACTGTTGAAAAAACAGGTCTCTGAAAATCAAGAAAAGAAATGCCTATAACTATAATGTTGATATGAATAAAATTATAGTCCAGAATTCTATACCAATTTTGGAAAGGATATCTACTAGATTTATCTTAGAAATTCCTAAGAAGAAATAAGATAGCCAACTTCATGTGGTTTGAGGAAAAGATGCATTTGAGAATCCACATAGATTCTGGACAAGAGACAGCACAGAGAAAGGGCAAAAAGTGATAGGTCCAGCATCTGTGCTAAAAGTAGCTCAGAGATGCAGGCTTTGTTATGGAAAGAAACAAGGAAGTAGTGAGAGAGCCTTCCTGGACACAGAAACTTAGGAGCAAGCTGCAGCCAGAACAAGACCCTCTCCCTTCTTCAAGAGCAACTTCACTGGGTCAAACTTAAACAGCAGCCTCTTTTGGGGAGGGTATCCAAATATTCAAGATGGGATCAAGGTAACGATGGTTGTGAGAACCAGGTTCTCTCCCTAATGCCATTGTCAACACAGCTGAGCGTTGATAGGGTCAATCACCAGATACCTACCAGACCATAAGAACTGATCCAAAACAGAAAAAGCAAGCAAGCAAGCAAGCAAGCAAGCAAGCAAGCAAGCAAGCAAG
>JANHMN010000002.1:158618223-158645723 GCA_030674055.1 Rhabdomys pumilio | reverse complement strand
CCTCCTCTGACAAATCACATCAGAGACACCTCTGACTTTTAACTTCCCCTCCCACTTTTCTGCAATGTTCTGAAGAGAGGAATGTTTTGAGGATAGACGCTTTGTGCTACATTGCAGAAGTCAACTTTAAGATAATTGCATCGGAAACAGCTTTTAATCAACTGACAGGCAGCTTTAAGGAAATTAATGAGGGCAGAATCTTGGGAAGGAGTAAATCATTTTTGACAACAAAGCTGTCTCACTTCTGTCCCGATCTTCCCTTGAAGAAATGGTACCCTTCCAATATATAAAAATAAAGTGTCTGTAATTTCAGCATCTACTCCGCACTCAAAGTCAAATCTGATTCCCCAAGATTAAGAAATAGTTCAGACCCTTGGACCTTCTGAGTGTTCTTCACCAAGCCAGAGTTTTGAATCACCTTTGAAAAATTAAAGTTTTAAAATCCAGATGTACAGAGGTGTGTAGGATTATACCACAAGGCGGGGCCTGGGGGAGGATTGTGGTGAAGATTAGACACATTAAAATAGAAGTGGGATGGTTCAGAGGAGCCCATGTATAAGAAGTGATGTAAGTGCTGACCAGGATTAATGGCTTCAGGCACCCACCCAGATCCAGGATCTAAGCTACAATGGAAATTACAGAAAGATGAGCACTCTGCATGTCACATGTTTCCAATTAATCTTCTTTTGTGGATACTGTTGTGCTTTCTGAGTCAGAGTTTCTATAGTCTGGGCTTGTCTTTTTTTTATTTTTTTTGTAGTATTTATTTATTTTCATTTTGTGTGTATGGATATTTTGCTTCGTGTGTGTGTGTGTGTGTGTGTGTGTGTGTGTGTGTGTGTGTGTGTGACATAGTTTGAGGGCACCTTTTGGGAGATTCCTCCTTTCACAATGTGTGTTTAAGGCATTAAATTCAGGCCAGGCTTGGCGGCAGGTGCCTTTACCTGCTGAGCTATCTCACAGCCCAGCCTTGAACGCTACCTCCAGTTCTCAAGTGCTAGGCTCGGGTGTGCATCATTCATTCCTGGCTCAGGTCTAGTCTCCAAGCTTTCCAGGGCACTAACACTAGGATGATGACTAGCACGATCCAGAAAGTTTAGGATATGGAATAGTCATCAATTTCTCAGTTACTTAGAAATATCTAAAAGATGGCTAATAGAAGAAACCATAGAAGTAAACCAGATGAGGGCTCACCACTGAACAGCAGAACTATAAAACCAAGAAGGGAAGAGAGCCATGGAGTGGCTCAGAGGTAGATTTCTGACTTGCATGTGCAGCTCTGAGCTCTGGGTTTAGTCTCTAGCATCACAAACACATGAAAACCAAACAAGACATCCTAATACATTTTCCACATGTCTAACCAGGGCAACACTGAGCCTTTAAATACAGCTTTACTGCATTAAAAAAAAACTATTTTCAATAAATAGACTGATACTCCCCAATGAAGTCCAATGATGATATTCTTGTCCATCACTTCTACAGAAAGAGAGAGAAAGTGGGGTGGTATGTGGGCCAGCAGCACTAAGCTTCAAGTTCCTAGAGCCTCTAATGTACTGAGAATTGTTTCCAGTTTTCTCCTTGTGCTGGGGATGGAATCTGGTCTTGAACAGACTAGAAAAGCACTCTGCTACTTAGTTCCAGCTCTAAACCATTTGTCTGCCTATAATTTGCATCTGTTGGGGAAGGAAAGTCCGTGCCTTGGGGAAAAGAACATGACATGGTAACTCCCATTTGGAAGATACTTATCCTTATTCTTACTTTCTAGTTGAGAATGCCTAGCAAATCCCGTGTCCTTGAGCCCCTGGCCCAGCCCTGACTTTTTACTCTTTCCCTGAGTAACACAGGGCTTATATGACACAAACTGAAGGAGCGATTTGGTATATGACTATTTCTGGCTTCATTAGTAATTTTGTTATTGTGCTTTCACTTGGTTACAACCAAAGTTATTATAATGTGCAAGTTGCCACTATTTTAGAAAATTAATTGCAGTTTTCTGTTACAATATTGTGCCTTGTTCCAATTAGAAAATGAAGCTGAGCAGGAACACAGGCAGTTTAAATGTTTTGGGAATTCAGAAAATCTTCAGTTCAGCAGTCTCTAAAAGCCTAACTTAAAACAAAACAGAAATTAACAAAAAGCCCTGACTTGCTCTAGTGAAAGGGAATCAAATAGCAAAGGCGACTGAGTCATAGAGAGCCTCAACTCCAGCTTAGGGGTTCTCTAGTGGACAGAGAAAGGGGACAGAAAACAGCAGCCTGGGCCCATTCTTCCTTCTTCCAATTCTTAGAATTAGAAGAAGTCTCAGAAAGCAGCGACAGGGAATACTAAAAGGATCTTCTCTCCTAGAAATAGGATGGAACTGAAAATGACTCAACCTGAGGAATCAAAGCCTTGAAGAGGTACAAACAATTAAGAAAAAGACCTGGAGAGCCGCAACTACTGAAAAAAGATTGGAGGTGAAGCACAGGCACTCAGAAGGCCATGCTGGAAATTGCTCTGCTCTATCTTGCCCTCCTACCACAATGAACTTATGACAGCTCTAAGATCAGGCTGTACTGGGTGGTCATGCAGTTCAGAACAGTTCTAGTCTTTACCAGCTCTATCCTACCAAGCTACACCATAAGTGTATATAAATAGCTGAAGATATCATGGAAATAAAAGCATTGTCTTCTAAAATCTGAAGTAAAAGGACAGGGAGACTTTAATCTCTGAGCTTGGGAGGTCAAGGCAGGCAGACCTCTTTAAATTAAGGTCAGCCTATTCTGTGTAGTGAGACCCTGGGGAGGCTGAGTTTGGTGGAAACAACACAAACAGCAAAGGATCAAGGCAGGACATATCTTAGAGTCATGATGGTGTAAGAAAATATGAGATCTAACCTCTGTTTGCCTTGCTGAAATATTGAAGGCAACACCGTAGAGAAGGTAGCAGACATTAAGACCAGCAGTTCTCTTGTGTAAAGCAGAACCATTGGGAGGGAGGGGCTTGTTTTAAATTCTAAAATCATATATATGAACATTATATGAATGTTTTGCTTGCATTTATGTACAGGCACCATCTACATGTGTGCCAGATACCATTCTTAGAGGTTAGAAGAAGGCATCGGATTCCCTGGAATTGGAGTTATTTATGATTGTGGGCCTCCAGGTGGGTGTTTGGGAACCAGACCTGGTTCTCTGCAAAAGCAGTAAGTGGTCTTAGCCACTGAGCCACCTCTCTAGTATGGGAAGTTTGTAAATACTTTTCATCTGGAGACAAGGTCTCATAATAGAACAGGCTGTCCTCACCCTCACAATCCTGATTCAGCCTCGGAGTAGCTGGGATCACCAGAACCCACTCTTGTGATTGTACATCTAAAATGAATTTGTGTTTTCAAGGGTCCCATTACACAGGAACTATAGTTCCAATGCCCAAGGACTACTATTGAACTCTTAGAATAAGCACACCAAGGCTAATAACAATTAGCAATTCATTTACAGAAGAGATTTCATATGGGATCCTGTAAGAGATCATTTCCTAGGAGAGTCATTACTTAGTGGGAATTAAAATAAATCAATACCCCAGAGGATCTTCCCCTGGGAATGTCTGTTGGTATAACAAGTTCGTCTCTTTGAATATTATCATAGTGAATCCGAGAAGGTATTCCATAGTGGGGAGGAGAAATACACGGTGGAGAAGCTCTAGGCTCCTTCTCTGCATAAGCATGTTTCAAGGGCAAAGCTAACTTTACAGATAGAGAAGCACCTACGCTAATCTATGCATATATAGAGACAGACACAGAGATATACAGAGAGAGAGAGAGAGAGAGAGAGAGAGAGAGAGAGAGAGAGAGAGGGAGGGAGGGAGGAAGGAGCAGGGAGACAGAGACACACAGAGAGATAGGCAGACACCAATGCAGAGAGATCCTTCAGTCTCATTTGACAAAACTCCCCAGAACTTTTGGATATGCTGGATGGCATATCACAGTGTGCCTAAGGATGACATAACACAGCTAAAAGAGAATGCCAGGCTGCCTATCATGTGTGAGGGCATCTAATGCCTAGAATAATATCTGCCCCCCCCTCTCTCTCTCACGCACTCATACAACATGCGTGGCTTCCCTTCCACTGAAGAGTGAATTCAGGGACATTTGCTGAATGCTTTGGTTCTTTGAATACAGGACCTCAAAACCCAGAAAAGCAGAGTCAGTGACTGAGCAAAATATTTGTTGAGATACCTTGATCCTCTTGGTGAGAGGAATGTTGACCCAAATGAGATTTTTTTCCAGTCACTTCAGTTTTCTCACCTAATGACAGATGGTACTTATTGAGAATCAAAAAACTTCATTGGAGATCGGGGCATGCTCAGAAACTGCTGCTCACATGAGGCACACAGCTGACTAGCTGCCATGAATGCCTCAGCAAGTAGACAAACTAGATCTTGTTTTCCCAGCAGAGTCTTCCAACCAAATTCCCTCAGCTCTGGCCTCAAATGACAAAAGACATCTTAGCTTTTGCTTGTAGGTTTTTGATTTTAGCCAGGTGTTTCTGACTGATCATGAGAAAGATGAAGAGCTGGCAAGTTTTGCCTAGGAACTGGGCAAGAGGCCAGTTTTTTATAGTCTGCTTAGGAATATTGAAAGAACAACACTACAGTAAAACTCTACTTCCATCCTCAGATATCTAGTTAAGAGAACGAGCTTGGTGAACTACCATGGTTTTCTCATTCTTACCCATATAGAACTCAAGTATCAGAACTCTACTGTCATATTATCAAAAGCAGAGTTCTTTGTTGCTGCCCCTTTCAGAGGTTTTCAAGGATGCCACTGGTTCTGATAATTACCACCTGAAAATGATACAGGGCAAGGGTGCTTTTCTGAGATTCTCTTTAATTCACTTAGTTTCTACTGTGTATCAGGTTCTCTACTAGGTACTTGGATTTCATAAAGAAAAAATAGATGTCTCTGCTCTTCAAAGGAGCTAAAGACCAACATACAGATACAACTGCAGATTGGTGAGACAACAATTAACATAATGGTATGTACTCAGTAGAGTAGTGGGAGCAGTCAGTTCTATAAAGGAAGTTGCTAAAGGAGAGGACAAACTTGAGGGCAACTGAAGATTCGGAAAAGGAAAACATCTCAGGTTTTAAGGTATCCTGGCAAACAAGAGCCTTTTCAGCATCAGGTTCAGGGAGTCTGAAAAGCAGTTCAGTACGGTCAGCCAAAAGATACTACCATTAAGAAACCAGAGGAAGAAGAGGCCAGCAAAGAAAAGACCACCCCAGGCAGACCCTTCCATCACTTTGCATATCTCTAAATTTTTTTTTCTTGACAGTAAATGCTTCCTAGTTCAAGCATTCAACAAGTCTCTACAAGCACAGCACAAGATGAAGGGCCCAGGGACCATATTCTTAAGGAACTTATGTTGAACCCAGCTGGGTTAGATTAACCATACATGGAACACAGCTAAAGGGAACACACGAACACACACACACACACACCAACCAAAAAACAAAACAAAACAATCCCACCAAATGCACTGAACTATAAATGGTACAGACTACAGAAATTGAGGAAAGCAATTCACCAGTTCTTAGATAGGAACCGAACTTAAATACTATCTAGTTAGAGAACTGTTTAAATGCTTGATTATCTCTGACAAAACCCTAGCCAAATAAGTCCCTAGAGGATGAGGGAAACTCAGTCAACCACACTAGTCTGGGTGATTCCAGATGATAATTAACCATACTACACCCAAAAAGCTCTCGTGGCCATAAAAGAGGGGTATGCCTTATACAGGAGTGGGTCCTAAACAGCATTTCTACTCTGTTGGTAAAAGGGTTTGATAATTCAAAGCAAAGAAGCTGCCTAAAGTCCTTTTGTTCCACCATGACATGGTGGAATCATGGTATACAATCACTTTTTTAGCTTGTTTCCTCAATACCAAACCAGAACAAGAATTTTATTTAAAGACACAATTTTTTTAAAGATTTATTTATTTATTTTATGAATATGAGTATACCACTTCTTTCTTCAGACACACCAGAAGAGGGCATCAGATCTCATTATGGATGGTTGGGAGCCACCATGTGGTTGCTGGGAATTGAACTGAGGACCTCTGGAAGAGCAGTCAGTGCACTTAACCGCTGAGCCATCTCTCCAGCCCTAAAGACACAATTTTTACTGGGCCCTTCACATATCTCTGCATTACAGGTTCACATCGAGGTTAGGAAGTATTAAGCCTCTGGGTTCATAATCTTGGGTTTGAGAAAGTTCCTGAGTTTCTTGGTGCTATGATCCTCACTCACACACGAGGCAAGTATGCCACCAAGATATTACTTCCCATTGTCTATAATATTTTTATTTTAAGGCAAAAATCTTCTTGCCTCAGCCTCCCAAGTAGTTGAGATTATGGAACAATGCCAACAGGCGCAGCTGAAAGTTCCTGACTTTCAATAGTTCTGATTTTGTAAAAGTGAAATATACTGGTCATGGGTCAACCGAAGGATCACATCGTAGTCCCTCATTACCTTGCCAAGTCCAGGAGATGTAAACAATGACACTCACCCTCATGGAAGTCTCACCACCATGGGCCTGTTGGAGTCTGAAGACCTGGGCTACCATGTGCTCTGTGGAGGGGTGCAGCAGGATCCTTCGTGAGGCCAAGCCCACCATAACGTATCGGCCCATTGGGGACAGGCTTACAGAAATGGCATTGGGACCTGAGAGCCAACAGAAGTCAGTTACATTTCTCAGAACTCTTGCCATTCCATGGAAACAACTTTCATGTAGTCCTTTCTCCTTTTCTCCAGCTTTCACAGTCTCACTATGCTCAGGTGATCTCCTAGGGTTGCAGTGTGCAGTGAGAGAAGCCTCACACTTACTGAGTGCAGTGTGGTGCACACTTAGCACTACTGAATACTAGCTATGGTTCTCATAACTTTACAAGACTGCTAGCACACTCTAAGGACTGTTATGAAATATTTTTTCACTTAGACATTATAAAATCTTTTTCATTATTAAATAATCTTCCATAAGAGCAGTGTTAAAGCTACTTGTATTTTATGCCAACATTGTACAGTCATTTATTTAAGCTATTCCTTAAAAAAAAGTCTCGAAGTAACAAATTGATGTTTTCCTGTATGATAAATAACACAGCACAAATATCTTTGTGTAATCTTTGTAGTTTTCTGATTATGTCTTAGAAGTGGATTATTTCCCTTAGAGTAAAATTTCTGGATTAAAGAATGCACATACTTTGGAAGGCTTTTAAAACACAAAGCTAAATTATCTTGCAGCATATGTGCTTATCCAGCTTTCCATGCCACAACTAAAAAGCTCCTTCCTTATTGCTAGTCTTTGTCACAGGGGCACACTAGTGCCCCTATTGCTCTGACTGTGAGGTTCTTCTGTAATGAATGCTATAGCCAGGACTCCTGCAAAGCAATCTTTGTCTGACCTGTGCCTCAGTGAATGAAGGCAGAGGTAGTATGTGACCATTACTCTCACCCATGCACTCCACGCCTCACCTAGGAATGCCTATGCCAAGGCATCAGCGTCAACTCTGTCATTAGGTTGGGCTTCCTATCCCTTACCAAATCGCTTGGTGTAGAGCATTTCCCCCAAGTTATGGGGGGCCAGGGAATACACTGCCAGGATGCCTTCATCAGGAAAGCCCCTCTGGCTGCTTGGAATGAAAGCTGCCAGGAGCTGGCCATCTGCAGAAATGTCACAGCTGGCATCATTATAGATCTTGCAGTTCTGTACCAGGACATTCACGGAGGCTGCATTGAACAAAGAAAAGAAGGGGAGAAAGTTTAAACACCATGCTGTTAGGAATTCTGAGACTAAGATGTTTTGGGGCCTTTCCTCTTTGGAAATGGGGCAAGCTGTCTTAATTAACTTACGATGTTGGGAAGCAAGAAATAAGAGAGGCAGGAAGTATCTGTGCATTTACCATTTAGTAGAAACTATAGGACAGTCCATTACCACCACCACCAGTGGAGTCTTAGTTCACAACTGATTAGATAAGAAAAAAGTAACTAACAAATGCCCTGGAGAGCCATTCCAATGCTGCTATTGTTCCAAGTATGAAACCAGGATAAATGAAAACACAAACCCACTGGCTCGAAAGTAAAGGGGACGCAGGTAGAGTGCTCCTGGGAAAGCAAGCCTCCTCAGAACCTGCTATGTGATCTCACAGAAGGAAGTCATTTCAGAAACTTGTGTCTATAGTTCCAGGAACACTTATCCCAACTCCACACAGAGGAAAAAGAGAAACAAAGCCCATCCTGGACTAGACAGTGAGAGTTCTGTGCATTTTTCATTACATTCTGTGCCTCCTAAATACTATGAACTGGCTGGGCAGTGGTGGCACACACCTTTAATCCCAGCACTTGGGAGGTAGAGGCAAGCAGATTTCTGAATTCGAGGCCAGCCTGGTCTACAGAGTGAATTCCAGGACAGAGAAACCCTGTTTCAAAAAAAGAGAAAGAAAAAAAAAAAAGAAAACCACAACCAGGTAGTCCTGGTATCTACATCTACGTTACCAACTCACTGGGCTGGCTAGGCAGTAGACTAGACCTACTGAGGAAACAAAATTGGAGGCTAGAGGCTAAAAATGGTGAGGAAACCCCACTCTGCCTGAAAGGATGAATGAGATGCCGGAGAGCACAGGACTGTGCCTAGTTTGTTTGCATATGAACCCTCTATGTTTGCACTGTGGGATTCTCTGCTAAGAGAAAGTGGTTTATCCTTGATGTGAGGCTGGAACAAAAGGGCCCACTTGCCACCCACACGGGCAGAACAGTAGAACACATGCAAAGAGGCCAAGCTCCTAAGCTTTGTTTCACTTAGCTCCATTCCATATAAAGTGACTTTATTATACTTATACTTGTTCTCTTACTTGAATGAGATGTCCACCATTAGAGGAATAAAAGTTAAAAAATAAGTTAAGAGCAAAGCCAAACCAAGCTCAGGCTGCCTTCATCAGATTCCAGGTAATATATCCCAGTAAGCCAAAATTCAGGACTGAGATGGAAAGGGCAAATTTCCCTAGGAAACTAGTCAAGGAAAAGAAAACAAAAAGATGATTTTAAAAGGCTTATGGGTCTGGAGATTGAGTGATGTATAAAATTGTATTTGTTCCCCTTTCCCTATGTGTTGCTAACAAAGCTACAGAGATAAAAGAGTAGATTTAAAAAAAAAAAATGACATCAGAACACACTGATTAGGCTGTTGTGCCAATCCCTGGGGGCTGACACCTACAGCACCATTACACATAAAACTGAGGACAGTTCTGTTTGCTAACTAATAAAATAATGACATCCAAATACTACTGCTATCACCATTAGGCCTCTCTGCTGCTCAACTCCCAACCTGCCATCTGCTCCAGGCTGCATGACTAGATTTATCTTGTTAGCATGGGACCGTCTGCTCCTCACACAGGGTCCCAAGCCTTTTGCCAAAAATATGGCAATTTCCTCTGGATCCACATGATTCTAGTCAAGGACCAGACATAAAAGAATTATAAAGTCGCTTTCAGGAGTGAGTCCATTTTGCTTTTCTAACCTTGATATGGGCATAATCCTCAGTAAAAGACAAAGAAATTAACAATTTAGAGCTTTGCCACCAAAGGAGGGAATAGAGATAATAACAGATATTAAGTAGAAGGGCCGGAGAAATGGCGCAGCAGTTACAATCATGTATTGATCTTGACAAGGACTCTAACAGGACCTGAGTTTGATTCCTAGCACCCACAGGGATGACTCATAACCACTTGAACTCTAGTTCCAGGGGATTTGATACCTTCTCCTAGTATCTATGGGCACCTACATGTCTATAAGCATATACACACAAACAAAAATACATATGAATAAAAATAAAAATGAATTTTAAAACTATTAAGTAGAATTAAGAATAGGAAGATGATAGAATGCTATGGACTCTTTTGCATAATTACCATTTTTACCTATACTCTATATCTCCAACATATATGACGGCTCATCTGTCTTGATGCTACAGAGATCTAGCCTGTACATATCAGCATGTATTTTGGTCAAAAACAAAAGTCTATAATAAGCTGAACCTACAGGCACTGGCCTGTAATCACAGCTACACAAAAGGCTGAGGCAGACGGATAGCAAGTTCAAGGTTTGTCTGGGTTACATACAGAGAGTTCAAGGCCAGCCTGGACAACTTGACCTAACTATAGAAAGTAACGAAGAACACTGGGGATATTGCAGTGAAAGAACACTGGCCTATATAGAATATACCTTGGCTCAATCCCATTACCACTAAGTGGCAGGGAGGGACCATAATGACCTTAAACTACTAACATTCTTAAGAAGTATCTAACTGATTATAAGTATGAAAAGAAAATAACGTTTTTCTTCTGGAAAGCTTGGCTTAAAGCTTGCAAAAACTGTGAAGATGGACAAAAAACATTCTGTCAGATGCAACTCCAAGCAACTATATTTGTGTTTGTATATTATCTTATGATAAAGTCCATGGCTACCTCCCAAAGTTTGTTCCCTCTTCCAACTCTACCCAATTTCATTACAAATCCTGTTAACTATAATGAACTCAGAAAGATAGCTAGTGATCTATTTATCTGGGTCCATGTTTCTACCCTATTAAAGGCATTTGGGAGGCACACGGAGGACTATGATAGCTCCATTATAGACAGCACCTAGCACTGTTATATAGACAGCACTATTTCATTTTTCTCTCAAAGCTCCAATTAGCAACTTATACTTGCTGTCTGTGGCTTAATAATTTCCTGTATAGAAACAAAAATAGTTATAATGGTCAGTAGTTACTATAGTTCTCGGGTGCAGCTTCCCCTCACAAAGTTGAAATTTCAGTGAGTTAATAATATGCAGAAGGAGTGGACTGTGGTGGCGCACGCCTTTAATCTCAGCACTTGGGAGGCAGAGGCAGGCGGATTTCTGAATTCGAGGCCAGCCTGGTCTACAGAGTGAGTTCCAGGACAGCCAGGGCTACACAGAGAAACCCTGTGTGTGTGCGCGTGTGCATGTGCGTGTGCGTGCAGAAGGACAATTCTTGGGTAGAGAAAAGTAATGTTTTAAAGGTAAAGACAAATTCATCCCTTTTTTTGATTGAGCAACTAGGTAAATAGATAGGAAGAAAGATGTGAATGAAAACACAGCCTAAGCCACTGGCAGTTCACAGCACTGGAAAACCCTGTTGATGTTCCATATCTTACTCTGCCATGAAGCTTGGATCAGTGACACCTGAGCAATGCTGGGCAGAGTCTGAGAGCAAATACTTCCAGCAAGGTCCCAGGTGTGTCAAATGCTGCAAGTCTGGGACCATAGTTGAGAACTCAGCAACTTGCTGTCCCTTAGTGGTGAAACATATGGAAAAGAATTATAGGACAGCTAGAACTGGTAAATGAAAAACTCAATGGGAGAATGTTTACCTTGCATGTGGTAGGCTCTGAATTCAAAACTGGTATGGAAAGAAAATAAGCAAAACTGAAACCACTTAAGAGAGTCAAGGAAGCCAAGTCCAGCAGTGTGTATCTGTAACCACTGCACTGAGGAGTGATGGGTGCACAGGCAAAAGGACAGCATCAAGTTTGAGGCTCCCCTGATCTACATAGTGTGTTCTAAGCCAGCCAGGGTTACAAAGTAGCTCTCAAAAACAAATAACAAAACAACAGCGACAAGAACACCTCAACCAACTAACTAGCCAATCAAAAAGCAAACACAGAACCCCAAGAGGTTTAGGTGTACCTTCAAAGGGAAATTATTTCCAAGTGAAAATGCCTTAGCAAGAAACAGGAGGGGCTAGAAATACTGATGCTCAGAGAAGTATTTCCTGCTTTCCTATCAGATCTGTAAATTTTATATACGAAGAGTTTCCTCTCAAAAATTAGAGACAGCCAGGTGTCCCAGCCTTGGGAGGCAGATGGATCTATGTGAGTTCAAAGACAGCCTGGTCCACATAGTGAGTTCCAGGATAGTAAGGAAAAGGATTCAGAGACTCTTATCCTATCAAACAAAACAAAACAAAACAAAAAAATCCCAAAGTGAATTTAATTAGCTTTTTCCTCACTCTACTTCCCCCTTTTTTGGGGGGTGGGGGTTGTTGTTGTTGTTCATGGAAGCAGCATAAAAATATCTAAATGAGGGGCTAAAAATGATGGCTCAGTGGCTAAGAACACCTGCTGCTCTCCTATAGGGTATAAGTTCTCAACATCCATATATCAGTCAGCTCTCAACGTCTTTGAAGTCTAGCTCCAGGAAACTCAACCCCTTCTTCTGGCCTCTGCAAGCACCTGAACACATAGAACATATGCATACATAGGCAATCACACACATACATAAAAATCTACATGAGGTGAAGCATTCTTCACAACATTCTAAGCATCTAACACAGGTTAGAATTCATTAGCTCCCTTAATCTCAGGGGAGAGAAACAAGTAGCAAGAATCATTAACCTAATTCTAAAAAGGGGTTAAACTTGATTCAGAAAAATCATGAGCAGCAACTTGGTACCTGCTGAACCCACAAATAAAACTAAAGATCAGTGGCTCCAGGCTGGGGCAAAGCTTCTGAAACCTAAAGCTATCATCTAGTAGGAGGCAGATGACTTTGAAAAAAAAAAAAAAGAATCCTACAGCAACAGAGTCCTAATTTACTGACTAAATCTATCAAGAGTAAATAAAGGTTAAGACTAAACAAATTTTATAGCTTAACTAAAATTTTAGCTAAAACAGTTAAAAGTAATAAATAGGAACCTGTTGGATATTATGGCTCACTCATTTTAATCCCAGCACTTGGGAGGAAGAGGAGGGCAGATCTCTGTGAGCTCAAGGCCAACATTGTCTACATAGAGAGTTCCAGGACAGCCAGGACACATATTAATGTTCCACCTGCCACTTCCACGCCCGAACACATACCAAAAACAACAAAAAAGTTAGCTTAAATCCATACTGAATGCATAGTAGTTGGTCATCTGGAACTAAGTTTCCTAATGAATCAAAGATTTAAATGTATAAAACTAAAATATAAAAGTAGGAAATGATCTTAATGATGACACAAAGCCTAGGAACCATAAAAGGAAAGGTGTATAATTCTGACTTAAAATAAGTTCTATGTCAAAAATAACCTTCACCAAAGTCAAGACAAATGACAAGAAACTCCTATTATAAGTTAATTTTCCAATTTATAAAGAACTTCTACAGATTTATTAAGGGGGGGGGAGACCACATGAAGAGAAAGAGATAAAGCACATGGCCAGCCAAGAAAGGCAGCACCATTAAGAATGTGGATGAACATAAGGAATAGAAACATAAATGCTCATATAGTAGTCTTTACCCTAGTAAATCCATAAATATTGAAAATTTGGTAACACATTCCTTCAGCAAGTGTTTATAAAAATCAAGCACTCTGAAAGACTATGGGGCCGGCAAGCATAGTGGCTCACACTTGTAATGCCAAGCATTCAAAGAAGCAAGAGGACTGGTTATTCTGAATATGAAACCATCTTGGCTACAGTGAGGACTTGTTTGAAAACAAAAAGGAACAAACAACGCCTATAGATGAGGTTATTAGTTGGAACAATCTGTATAGAGAGGGAGATAAGGCAATGTCTACCAAAATTATACATGTACCTTTTCTTCCCTGCAGTTGTATTTCAAAGCAGCTATCTTACTGATATGTATTCGTAAAAGACAATCTGTAGCAGTTTGTATAGCAAGACTGTAAACTCCAAAGACCTTCAACAGGACACTGGTTACAATGAATTACTAGGTAGCTATTTTTTCAAAAGAGGAGAAAGGGGTGCAAGGCAGAGAAGGAGGAGGAGTGGCAGCTGTGGGGGCTGCCTGCACCAGCAGCAATAGCAGCAGCAGCTGCAGCTGCCACCAGAGTGATAGCTCATGCCTATAATCTCAGCACTCCAGGAAGCAGAGACAAGAGGACTGCTGCAAGCTTCCAGCTAACCTGGGATTCAGAATAAGACCCTATCTCTAAACAAGACAAGAAGAACTAGAAAGAACTCAGTGGGTAAAAACACAAGCTTGCCCTGACAGCATGAGAACTTGAGTTTAAATCTCCCAGCACCAAAGCAATAAACTGTTTTCCAGAAAGGTGGAAAGGGGGAAAGGCATTCTGCAATCACAGCACTGAGGAATGGAGACAGACAGATCCTGTGCGCCTTCTGACTCTCTCAAGGTAGTAGGATGAAAAGCAATACAAGAATACTGACATCTTGCTCAGGCCTCTGCATGTGCACACACAGATGCATAACACACACACACACACACACACACACACACACACACACACACACTTTACAAAAATACAGAAGTTCATGGGATATATTGTATAGAAAGAGAAGCGCAGAAGAGTATTATATAGCACACTGTCATTTAGATCACACAAAAGATGGAAAGCATTGCTCTCTATGTGCTCACACATACATATATTATCTTTCCAGAGATATGTAAGAACTGAAACTGACAGTGGTTACCTATTGCAAGGAGTCACAGGCGGCAGGGTGTAAGGTTAAGAAAGTTCTTATTGTATATCCTTTAAGTAAGTTCTGAGTTGTAACTATATTATCTAATTTAAACAGTGATAAAGTAAAAAATCAAAATTACTGAAGGTGAAATATGGCCAATGAGATATATGGGTCACAAATCTACAGATGAACTTGAGTTTAGTAAGGGAAAGGCAGACTGCCATGGATTCTGAGTAGAACTAAACAGATTAGTATACCAGTCAGCAAGATGGCTTAGTGGATAAAAGCACTTTGCCTCACAAGCATGGTACCTTGAGTACAACCTGCAGAATTCATAGTGGGAGAAGAGAATTTATTCCTGAAAGTTAACCTCTGGCCTCAACACAGGTGCTGTGGTATGTGCATACCCACACACAATAATAAATAAAACAAAAAAATCAAAAGAACAGATTACCTGACATATGGCTTATAGGCACTTAGAATAAAATGAGTAGGAGCCACTTAGGATTCATGAAGAACAAAGCATGAAAAATTAACTTCATTTATCTTATCTGATAAGAATACTAAAGACTGGTACATCATAAAATGGTTATCTTTAAATAATTAAGGTGTTTTTATCTGTATCTCCAAACTCTTACAATGTTTTACATGATACTGAAAACATAAGAGCAGTTACAGTGTGCACACCTGCAGCCCTAACACTCGAGGCTGTGGCAGGAGACAACCAGGTCAAGACTCGCCTATACATACAAAGCTACTGTCTTTTATTAATTATTTATTTAAAAGATTTGTTTTACTTTTTATTTATGTATATGTATATTTATATATGTTTTCTTTCTTTTGGGGATGGGGAGTGGGGGGTTTCTCTGTGTAGCCCTGACTGTCCTGGAACTTGCTCTGTAGATCAGGCTGGTCTTGAACTCAGAGATTTGCCTGCCTCTGCCTTCCAGATGCTGGGGACTGGAAGGCATGTGCCACTACACCTGGCATGTGTACATTTTCTATGAATGTGGGTAGTACTCTCAGAGGCCAGAAGAGGGCAATGGATCCCATGG
Organism: Rhabdomys pumilio; assembly: GCA_030674055.1. Lineage (NCBI taxonomy): Eukaryota > Metazoa > Chordata > Mammalia > Rodentia > Muridae > Rhabdomys > Rhabdomys pumilio. Next base: position 158,630,198 of record JANHMN010000002.1, on the reverse strand, counting down.
AGCAGCAGTTAATAGGCACTCGTGAGTTTCCCATGGTGTTGGAAACTGAACTCTAATTCTCTGGAAAATTAGCAAGTGCTGCTAACTGCTGAGCCATCTCCCCAGACCCCGAGAAACTGTTTTTAACAGCGAAGAACTTTAGATGTGAAGCCCAAAGTACTAAAAATTCATATTCCAAAAGTGATACAGGATAGGAGTCCAAAAACATACTCAAGGTTTAATGCAATTTCCTGATTTATTCACCATTTTTTGCTAGAAATCTGAAGAAAGACTGAAAAAGAGATGTTTATCAAATTAGCAGATGATCCCTAAGATGGAAAGAGAAGGGCAAATCAGAGTTCATAAAGATCTAGAACTAGAATTCAAGGCAAGAATTAGAACTGTGATGACGGGAAGATAATACAAACTGGTTGAATTCTGGCTTACTAACAATTATCAAGGAACTTTAAGTTACTGTAAATGCAATAGTAACTTCAGAAAAAGCTGCTGGAATCTGTAGCAAACATCACTGTATTATGTTTTAGCTCACATCATGAATTTTTTGATCTGTTCTGTTTCATCCTACCCCCAAAGTTAAGGGGAAAAAGAACAGATTGGAAACCACATTAAAAAAAATAATCTGCAGAGGTTTGATCTGAAAGGCGAGGTGTAGAGGTACTTCCAGATTACTGAATGACTGTTTAAAAGACAGTAAACAGATTATATGGCATTGCAACAGCAGAAATAGGACCAATGGGATGAAGTGACATCAAAAGAAAGAATCAGTGGTGGCTTGCTATGAGAAAGAACTTTCTAGCAGAAATGTAACAGTGATAGTGAGGCCATCATCAGCTGCAAACAAGTAGGGGCTGATTCTCCCCTATTAGGAATACACAAGTCGTGGTGGTGGCACACACCTTTAATCCCAGCACTTGGGAGGCAGAGGCAAGCGGATTTCTGAGTTCGAGGCCAGCCTGGTCTACAGAGTGAGTTCCAGGACAGCCAGGACTACACAGAGAAACTCTGTCTTGAACATCCTCCCCACCCCCACCCCCAAAAAAAAAGAATACACAAAAGCCTTTCCTTAGGCAGAGGAAACATCTACAATGATCTACAATGCTGAACAATGGGACCATGGATGTCTTTCAAAGGAAACATATCTATCAGTCACACATGTTTGTAAACAGATATTGATCATACCACTCATCTAGTTGGTTGAGGCCTGGATTTGCTAACAAGTCTACACTCACTAGTCCCTTTTCAATCTCAACTCCATCTGTCTTTTAGTCTCTATGAACTTCTTCACAAATTCCTCAGGGGAGATCTGGCATTTTCCCTGAACTGTTTTCTGAGTTGTATAACTGGTAGCTGAGGATAAGCTGTAGAAAGAGTGCATGGCCATCAACAACTCAGTGAGAGACAGACAAGGTAGTGCTATTTTGGTGTTTTTGTATCTTTTAAAGTTCTGTCTCACCAGAAACCCATCTTGCCCATCACTACTCCAGTTTTACATCAACTCACCATTACTGATTTCTGGAAGGTCAAACTTAGTGAAGTCCCACCACTGGAGCCTGTAGGTAGTATTGGCAATGTTACTAGCCACAGCAGACTGTCCATCTCCAATTACTGCCCCTGGTGACAGAGAAGACAAAAAGACCACATTAGACTACATACACTGCAGTCTTTTTCTGTATGTTTCTACTGCAGAATATAATGGAACACATGAATTAGTAGAGGAGAAAAAGAAGAACCATAACTAAAACTCACAAAAGCTTGAGAGAGCTACATGCCGAGTCACTGCAAAGAGAAACTAGACATAACTTTTCACAAGAAACAGTTCTATATAGAAATGGAACAGCATTTATATGTCCTTTCCAGTATTAATGTGTCAGGTTCTGAATATACAGTATCTAAGAGTAGACACATTATCTGAAAAAACAGATGAGTATTCATACAAATGTGGGTAAAGAAATTTGAAAACAAAGGGAAGATGCCATGTACACAGAAAGATCAGATTAAAATTTCAGTTCAGTTCTGGGTGTCTTGGCAGTAAGCAGTGCTCTTTAGGAGAAGCGGTTCCTTCTTTGATAGTGACCTTTCTCCTAATAAAACATCTCAAAAGAGGACTTCCTCCAGAGAAGAGGCAGGCACCACATGGTGACTGGAGAGAGGCAGTAAAGAAAAAGTGAGGTAATAATGTTAATCTCTTTTGAAACGCAGGCATATAACACAGCAGATATTTATGAGCCTGCTTTTGTAACATGAAAATATTTTTATTAAGGCAATTTTAAAAAATTCTCCCCTCCAAGACCTTCCTTTAATTCCAGATTCACTTGTAATGTTTCAGCTTAATTTTCCCTGAGATACACACTTCAGTATGACATTTTTTTTCCTTGGTAACCAATTAAATAAAAATTTGATTTTTTTTTAAAACAGGGTGACACTTTAATTTGCAGTTGTATTTCATTTACATGAACATGTCATTTCCTCCTCCTCCTTCCTAGGTGCATTTCATACACAGCCACCCTTTGGATCAGGCAGAACCAATCCTTCTTAGGAGAATAGAAGATCCTTGTGCGCAAGACAAGCTAGATGACATTTTCAGCTGCAGATTTGGTCCATGCTGATTAGCCTTGGGACAAAGCAGTTTATGCCAGAATTCATCAATATCATCTAGCCTTTGCCTTCTGAATAACACTATGAAACATTTCTAATTGTTTCTTTTAAAGAGCTATATTTATTACTCCGCTGCCTCTAGATTTCTCTGCTTTTTCCTCAAATGACCAAGAGAGAAACTACCCTCTACACAATCCAGAAATATAGGGAACTTATTCTTGTCCTTTATCCAGGGGCTGCTGGCCATTGTGCCAGAAGATATATTTTTCTGTGTTAGTTTATTAACAGTTCTTTCAGTTTTAATTTGAGAAAAAATACAAATAACAGTTCATTTCCTAGATGATGACATTTTTAGGTTATATGATTTCAACATGGCCAATATTGCCTTCCTGGAGGTAAAAAATGGCTTATGGGGCCAAAATGAAATAAAAGCCTCCAGGCTAGGAAGATGGTTTAGCAGGCAAAAGTGCTTACCATACAAACCTGATGAGCTACGTTCACCCCTTAAAACTCTATAACCCAGTACTCCTACAGCAATGTGGGTAGGGGGAATGGACAGAGAGCTGGATGAAAGCTCCTGCACACAGCCCAGCAGCTGAAATAAGATCCTGTCTCAAAAATAAGGAAGGAGGAGAGAACCAACTGACAAAGATTATCCCCTGACCTCTACACATGTGTTGTGGTGTATGTGTGTGTTCTTGTTCTCTCCGCTTCTCCATATAAATAAATAATAAAAAGGAGTACCCCTACAAACTTAGTATAATCTCATTAATTCGCCTTTCAAATGACAGAATATATGGATACCCACCACGTATGTATGTGTCCATGGGAAGGAGAATGAAAAGAAATGTCTTGGGAGAAGGATAATAAAAAGTTGAAAAATACTATTGCAAATAAACTGATAGACTTAAATATTTTTAAAGTCTTACAAAATCAAACTTAGTATCAAGCAGTTGTGATGTACTTAAAAACATTAGAAACATAGTATTTGCAGGGTTATCAATGTGGCCATTGACTTCAAACCTCTACTAATGGCTCCATGATAGATATAGACCATTTATATGAGATGCATATTTACCCTTCCAGAAAATTCTCCTTCCATAATTGTATCTGGGAGCTGGTGAAATGGTTCACCTGGCAAGCCACTGGCTGCCAAGGGCAAAGACTTGAGCTTGATCTTCTAGGTCCACACAGTGAAGGAGAGAACTTACCCCCACGAGTTGCCCTCTGACTTCAACATCTGTGCTGTGGCATGTGCATGCTTGAGCACATGTGTACACACACACACACACGCACGCACGCACGCACGCACGCACGCACGCACGCACGCACGCACGCACGCACGCACGCGCGCGTCAAAGAAATGTAAAAAAAATCTGAATATAGGGTAGAGGGGGGATACAAGGAGGGGCAGGTAAAACTAAAGGCCATTTGAGGGGTCACGTGGAAATCTAATACAGATGAAGCATCTTAAAATATATTCATATATGAAATGGAATCACCAAATAACAAGGAGACAAAGACACAAGTAGACATCTCCAGCCACCAAATGAAACCTCCAGAGCTAGGAATGAATCACATTTAATCTAGTTGTTGGTGAAAGGGGCGCAATGGAAAGCTAAATAACCCAGGTTATTGCTAAAGGTAGTGGTTGCTCTCCACAAATTGATGATAAGGCCCTATTGCTGCAGATGACACCTACATAATTCATTGAATACAGAGAAGTCGCCCTAACTGATCAGTGTCCATAGTACTGAAGGGTACTCTGCATACTACCAGAGGAAAAAAAGGGAACACCAATGTAGTTTCAAAGCCTTCCATCTACAATGGTGACCTGCCTGTGAGATACAGTAGTGCAACAGTGGCACAAAAGTTGTGTGAGTAACCAACCACTATCTGATGGAATTTAAGGACCACTCCACGAGACAGGGCCCAACACTGCTTTGCCTGGCCAAGAACCTGAGATGAAGCAGGCCCTCAGACCTAGGGAAAAGCCAAGCACTACCATTTTGTTAGAGGGAACATAGCAATAAAATGATTCTCAATAACATTCTGTTATACTCTTGCTCAGTCATCATTGGAGAAGCTTCCTTCTGTAGTAAATAAGAACAAATACGGAGACCCACAACTGGACAATGTGCAGAGTGAGAAAGCTTGGAACACTCAGTTCTAAATGGGATGTTTCTATCAAATCCTTTCCTTCAGGGTTCAGAGAACTCTGTGGAAAAACAAGTAGAAATTTTCTAAGAGCCAGTAGGGATGGAAGGCACAAAGAAAAACAGGCCTTCTAGACACAACAGGACTAATGTACCTATGAACTCACAGACTGTGATAGCATGTATAAGGTTTAAGCCAGATGGGGTTCCAGAACTGAGAGAAGTGAATGAGCCCCCATCTTGAAAAATAGTTTTCTCCAAAGGAGTCTCACTGGGTATACAAACTACACTAAAGGGCAGGCCCTATGCCCAGCAGTAGATGGTCAACACAAAACAAATTTAATGGTATTTTGGTTTCTTTGGCTTGGGGTCTGGGGGCTTTTATCGTCTACAATTGTGTGTTTCCATAAATTTCTGTATATGTAAATGTGATGTGTCTCTCTACATCTCTATGTGCACATCCTTTGTCACCCCTCTCCCATTTGTTTCCTTGTACTATCCTGGTTTGCTTTTATTTTGTTTTGGATGCCTTTTTCTAATAAAGAAAGAAAGGGTATAATTTAGGGAGATGGGGTAGATCCAGGAGGAGTTGGGAGAAGAAAACCATAATCATAATCTATTATATGGGGGAAAAAATCTATTTTCAATAAAAAAAAAAACCTGATGATTATTGGGTCAAGAAAGATACTCAGCTGTCTGTAGGAATTTCTTTCCTTTTTTTTCTTTATGAAAGATTTTAGTGGGTTTTATTTTATGACTCTAGAATTCCACAAAATAGAAGAAGTCTGAAAGATATGTGTATGTGTATGTACACACACACACACACACACACACACACACACACACACACATATTTGGTTGTGAGCCTAGTCTTACTGAGCCACTCTCCAGCCCAAAAATTTCTTAAAAAGAAATCAGGCTCAGATTTCTTGGCTTCATTAATAATGTAAATCATTTAAACCATTTTAATTAGAAGATCTACCACTTCCCTGGAAGGAATCACTCTTCATTTTTATGTAGGCTCCATTCCACTGAGCTTCCAAATGATTCCTCAGGCTTTAACATCTATTATCTAGATCACTGACGTCTCCTCTAACAGCCAGTCTCAAACTGCTTTAGTTCCTTACCATTTCTTCTAAGTCACTAGAAAAGCATATCTTTAACCCCAAACACAAGGAGATAAATTGGTTTTCTTCATGTATGCTGAACTAAACGTTAGTTGCTAAGAGAGATTGAAGAAACAACTATATTCTCAGGGAGAGGATTAGATCTACAACCAGGGAAACAGTTCAGAAATGCACATGCTGGCTTTGTAACTGGGAACACAATGATTTCAGTTCTAGCCCCAACTCCAGAAACATCCTGTACAGCGTATGCTTCTGAAAACAGCTGTGCAATAAATACACGTGTAGGGTGGTACTGTGAAGAGTCTAGGGAGGGGATCTCTGCCAACCGTGCAGGAACACTGCACAGAAACAGAGCTTGGCATCAGAGAGTCAATTTTCAGTGCCATGTAAACACAGATTAGGGAGTGAAAGATGCCAGCAACAGATTAGAGTATTGTTACCAGGTTCTCTTGCACAAGAACTGCTGGCCAACTGAGCCTGTCTCTTGGAAACATCAGGAAGAAAAAGCATTGTCCTGTTTAAAAAAACAAACCAAAAAACCCACCCACCATTTAGCAGCTCTGGCTCGAGGTGTAGGAAATGTGCCAGGGCCAGTTAATTAATGGACTGAGCCATGGATAGAGGTGGCATTCAGCCTTAGAAGCAAACCCTGATCTGCTAAAAGATTTCTAAGGCTTAAAGGTTTTCATATGTAGTAAACTAGAACAGTATTAACTTCTTAAAATATTATTTGTTGTTTGATTGTTTATTTTTGGAGATAAGGTCTCACTATGTAGCTCTGGCTGTCCTGGAACTCACTCTGTTGACCAGGCTGGCCTCCAAAATCACAGAGATCCACCTGCCTCTGCCTCTAAGTGCTAGAATTAAAGTGCTACCACTCCTGGCTATATTTTTTATTTAAAAAAAAAATCACTTTTGCTAGGCATAGTGGTACAGGCCTTTAATCCTAGGACTTGGAAGGCTAAGACATGCAGATCTCTGAGTTTCAGGCCAGCCTGGTCTACACAGCAAATTCCAAGACAGTCAAGACTACATAGAAAGACCCTGTCTCAAAAACAAATGTACCTTTTAAAACTCACAAAAATATATCTATTTTTACTTTATGTGCATGCATATTGTCTTAGTATATTTACGTGTACCATATGTGTGCCTGGTACCTGCAGAGGTCAGAAAATGGAGTCAGGTACTTTGGATATGGAGCTCTGTGTTGCAGGTGCAGGGACTGAATCTGGGGCCTCTGGAAGGGCAGGCAATACTCATCACTGCTGAGTCATGTCTCCAGCCCTAGATTCAGCATTTCTTAACTGTCATACTTATTGACATTCCAGATCAGATAATTTATCAAAGAACAGTAAAGAGGCTTGTGTACTGGAGAACATTTGGCAGCATCTCTGGCTTCCGTCCATGAACACTGTGACAACCAAAGAAAATTTCTCCAGATACCACCGAATGTTCCCTATTGATAAAAGCCATCCCTTGTTGGGAAGCTCTATGCCAGCTACATTGTCATTCGAAGACAAGTAACCTTAGATTTACTTGAGCTGGTCATGGTCACATATACCTGTAATTATAGCAACTGGGAGGCCAAAATATGTAATAATAGTATTATTATTATTATTATTATTATTATTATTATTATTATTCCTATTCCAGGTCAGTATGGCTACATAGTAAGACCACATCTGAACAAACCCAACCCAACCCAACCCAACCCAACCCAACCAAACCAAGAAAGCACTGCTCTTAGAATATCTGCTGCTAAAGGAATTCAAACTGACTGTGATACTGATAATGCAAGGTGTCAGGTCCAAAGGAAATTCTAATTCTCCAACCTCCAATAAGCAGTCAAAATATCCAGAAAAAAGCTCAACCTGTACTATAGAAGGATTTCTGGGTGTTAAATAAAAGTTAGATTCCTCAGGAACTTAATAAGTCAGTTCCCTTATGAAGTCAATTTCCTTACCCCTGGCAAAAGGGGCATATGGCTACCTATGGTGCATATTGGTCTTCAGACTGCTTTAAAATCACAAGTACCCTTATACACCTCAAAGTCAATGCTAACATCTTAGTCTTTCTCACCTCCTCCCCAAGCTAAACTCCCTCCAGCTCACAGGCTTCTCGTATCCTAGCTACTATTTCTCTCTCTGCTCTGGACTCTTCCAGATGCCTCTAGATGTTCTTTCATATCTAAAGAAAAAACTTTCCCCTTAACTATGGAGCTGCTTATCCTACACCATAGAACGACTATGACAGTCTATACAAAAGCAAATTAATAAAAGGTATAAAATAATTTAAATACTTCTTAGCAAACCATGTTTTTCCATTTCTACCTGAGATTGGGGCAGGCTTAAAGTAGAATCTTACAATTTTGTACTTTTTTTTTTCATGGTTTCAAAAAACACAGGTGAGTCAAATGTACCAGATTTTGACATTTCCTGCAACTATGTAGTTGTGTGACCTTTTTATAAATCAATAATTCGAATCCATTAAAAAAAAGTATGCAATAGCTTGGCATGGATATGCATAATCCCAGTTATAGAAATATGGTGCCTTCTCAGTAAGAATTCACTCCACATACTTAGAGATGAAGGAAAGGTTCATTACTAAAGCGCCTGGCTAGCTGTGGCTAATGGTTCAAGAAAGAGATAGCTCCCAACACAAGATTTTACTAATTTATATACACCTTAGGCTTATGCATTACAAAACCATTGTCATCCTTAAATCTCTTTCAAATCCCTGCCCCAGGTTCCATTTCAAACAATTTAAACAAAGACAGGAGACTGAGTCTTGCCACTTAGGCAGATAGATTTACACAGCAAAGACATTTCATATTGCCAGAATTAGTTTAATGACATCAGTATTGTTCTTTTTTGAATAGTTGTTACCCAGGGTCATCTTGCCCCACTGGAAAAATTATGTTTTGTTTTTTTGGAGGATTTTTATTGTTTGTTTGTTTGTTTGTTAGTTTGTTTGTTTTTTGATAACAGCACAGAGAACATGTTTTGTTTTTGTTTTGAGACAGGGTTTCTGTTTGGTGGTGACAATGTTCCCTTAACTAGATTCTACTTGTGCAACTTAATGTCTCCTGTGCTAATCTATTAACAAATCCTTTATAATACCAATTCCATAACTTTGATTTTTTTCTATATTATTTAGAAGGTAGGATCTGGAATTTGAGGTCAGCCTAGTTAACTGTGAGAAGCTATCTCAAAACAAATATTTTTTTAAAAAGCAAGAAAATAAACAACAAATCCTCTAAAAACTAAACAATAAGAAAGTCAAACCTGGCAGTTATGGCACAGGCTTTAATCCCAGTACTCAGAGGCAGGTGGATCTCTTTTTGTGTTTGAGGCCAGCTTGGTCTACAGAGTGAGTTCCAGGAAAGCCAGGATAGAAACCATGTCTGGGGAAGAGGGGAGGGAGGATGAAAAAGGAAAGAAGGAAGGAAGGAAGGAAGGAAGGAAGGAAGGAAGGAAGGAAGGAAAAAAGGAAAGAAGGAAAGAAGGAAGGAAGAAAAAGAAAACCAGCATGATTTTTAAACCAGGCAAAGGACTTGAAATGAATGAGCACATGAAAGAGGCTCCAACAGTCATTAGAGTAGCAAATTTAAATAACAAGGAGAAAACATTCCCCAAGTATTATCAGGGCAAACCTCTAAATCAGTGATAACTCCAAATGCAGGCAAGGCCTGGAGTAACATTCTTTACAGGTGGGAATGCAAATGGCACATCTACTTTAAAAGACAGTTTGACAGTCTCCTGGAAAACTGAATATACTCTTACTATATGACCTGTGACAGGGTAAGACAGTGCAAACATTCCTCCATCTTGTATTCTTGCTGAGGCCATTTCAGGTTTGGATCAGAATTTGATCTTGATAGAGGATCCCAAGTAACTTAGTAACTGAGTTCTGTTAAACTGCCTGCTTGTACAAACTTCCCCCTGAGGCAGGCACATGACACAACAGGATGTGATTTTTACCTTTAAAGGCCCCCTGATCTACACTTGCTCCACCTCCCAAATACCTGAGAATAAAGACTTTTAAGAACTTTCAATTGGCTATAAACTATGTCTGAGTGGTCTTCTCTGGCTCCCCATAATAAGACCAGTACTCCTCTTTTGCATCTATTCACATGAGTGGGAAACTTATTTCCACACAAAAACCTACACACTAATGTGTATAACACTTTATTCACAATTGCCAGAACTTCAACCAGTCAAGATATCTTTCAATAAATACGTGAATCAACTGTGGGAAATGCTAACAAGAAAACATTAGTAGATGTAGTATGTGAGCTTTTTTCAAAAAGAAAGAAAGAAAGAAAGAAAGAAAGAAAGAAAGAAAGAAAGAAAGAAAGAGAGAGAGAGAAAGAAAGAAAAGCACTATCATGCCAGTCTGGATCTCTTTGAATTCAAGGCCAGCCTGATCTACAGATTGAGTGCTATGTCCATCTGAGTTTCATAATAAAAGCCTGTCTAGGGTGGAGGGGAGGTGTTAGAATCACTAATATACTATATAACAGAATAGTTGTGTGTGTGTTATTTAGCACAAAAGCTAAAGAGCACAAGACTCCAACTAAAAATAGAATAGTCCTAATCTGAAATGAAAAAAAAACCAAAAAACAAAACACCAGAATGGAAGAATTACATGTGTGCCACTATGCTTAGCTTCAAAATCTGAACATTTTTCTTTGTAATTTCTTAAATATTTAAGTTGCAAAGCACAGGTGCTAGAGAGATGGCTAAGCAGTTAAAATCGCAGGCTGCTCTTGCAAAGGACAGGAGTTCAATTCCCAGCAGGCAGCTCATAATCCTGTAACTCCAGCTCAGGGAATTCAATGGCCCTGGCTTTGGCTTCCACATAGACCCACACACAAATAAATCTTTTTTAAAAAAAAATGATAATGCACAGTGTTGGATATTGGAACATTTTGAATTTTGAATATTTGGATTAGAGATGTTCAATCAGCAAAGTCTAGAGACACAGTCACCATAGTCACAACAGTCAGTGGACAGGTCTACACATCTGAGGGCCTGTATGCATCTCTGCCTCTGTTGTCTCAGACTCAGTCTATTGTTGCTCAGAAAGAATTTGGAACCTTTTGCCAAAACAGCTTCTTAGTCTATCTTCAGGATCTGTTCTAGGAATAGGGAAATGAAGATTATGATTCAACATTTCAGTAAGACTACCAAACAATGGGAATCATTAGCAAATCTATCAAAAAGGCTAATTTGAAGAGGGTAAAAAAGGGCAAGCTGCAAAGAAGGAAATGTTTAAATTACATTTCAGTCCTACAAAATCTGTTTCATTGGAGACTGCATAATTTAGAGTGGCCATGTGCTGCTGCTAGGAAGATGGGATAAGAATGAGGCTGGAGTGCAGCTAAGAAGCCTAACTTAGTAGCAGAACACTTGTCTACCAAGCACAAGGCCCTAGGTTCCATCCCCAACAGTAAGGTGGGGGTGGGGGTGGGGGGCCCAGATAGAGTGCAGTGGATACAAACCACAAAATTACTCTCTCTGCCTCTGCCTCACTAGCTGTCATACAGGAGTTTAGATTCAACCTGCTAAGAGGTTAGTACAGCTGAGTCTAGAAAGCCCAGGGCAGTTTCAAGTGAACAAACTTAACAGTTTTTCATAATTCTTCTTAGAAAACCATATTGTAGAATTCCATTCACATGAAATGCCAGGAACAGGCAAAGCTACAAAATCCGAAATGCACATTAACTTAACGGCTGCCTGGGGCTAGAAGGAAGTAAAGAAAGGGAAAGAAGGGGAGAATAAAGTGGCTGTTAATGGCTAAAAGGTGTTTTGGCGATAAAAATGTCTGGAACTATAAAGAGTAGAAATGGCCGCTTTATTCTATTAAGAACCACTGACTTACATCTTCAAATAGGTGAATCATGTTACAGTAAGGATATTTTAAAAGTTGCTCAATTCAATGTGGTCGTGTTTAATCCCAACACTTGGGAAACAGAGGCAGGTGGACCTCAGTCAGTAGGCCTGGTCTACATAGTGAGTAACAGGTCAGCTAGAGTTATGTGGGCAACAAACCAAACCAAACCAAACCAAACCAAACCAAACCAAACCAAACCAAA
>JANHMN010000002.1:158572740-158618213 GCA_030674055.1 Rhabdomys pumilio | reverse complement strand
AACCAAACCAAACCAAACCAAACCAAACCAAACCAAACCAAACCAAAAACTAGCTGAGGCAGCAGAATCACGCATTCAAGGCCACTTGGGCCTATATGTAAACATCTAGGCTAGACTATAAGAGCCAAAACCAATTGTCAACATAAATTTCAGCCAATTAAAAAAGAAGAAGAGGGCTGGGCGGTGGTGGCACACGCCTGTAATCCCAGCACTTGGGAGGCAGAGGCAGGCGGATTTCTGAGTTCGAGGCCAGCCTGGTCTACAGAGTGAGTTCCAGGACAGCCAAGGCTACACAGAGAAACCCTGTCTCAAAACAAACAAACAAACAAAAAAACAAAAAAAGAAGAAGAAAAAGGAGGAGGAGGAGGAGGAGGAGATTTATCTGTATAGCGCTGGCTGTCCTGGAACTCAATCTGTAGAATAGGCTGGCTTTGAACTCAGAGATACACTCACCTCTGCCTCCAGAGTGCTATGATTAAAGGTGTGTGCTACCACCATCAACAGGCACAGCCCATTTTTTTAAAAAAAAGTAGCCTTAATTTTTATTACCCATTTGTATTTCTTTTTTTGGGGGGGCGGGGAGGGGTTTCGAGACAGGGTTTCTCTGTGTAGTCCTGGCTGTCCTGGAACTCACTCTGTAGACCAGGCTGGCCTCGAACTCAGAAATCCACCTGCCTCTGCCTCCCAAGTGCTGGGATTAAAGGTGTGCGCCACCACCGCCCAGCCTCTCTCTTTTTTAAAAAAGATATATTTATTTAATGTATCTGAGTACAGTATCACTCTCTTCAGACACACCAGAGAGGGCACTGATTGCATTACAGATGGTTGTGAGCCACCATGTGGTTGCTGGGAATTGAACTCAGGACCTCTGGAAGATCAGGTGCTCTTAACTGCTGAGCCATCTCTCTAGCCCCCTATATTTTTCTCTTTTCTTCATTAGAAATTTTTAAAAATCCTTAAATTTTTGTATTTTATTTTTAATGTGTGTGTGTGTGTGTGTGTGTGTGTGTGTGTGTTCGTGTGTGCAGACATGTGCATGTGTACTTTAGTGCACAAAAGCCAAAGGCATCAGACCCCTTGGAGCTGGAATTACAGTAAGTTTGAGCTACCCAACATGAATGTTGGGAAGCCAACTTGGGTCCTTTGTGGTACAAGGTCTTAACCACCAAGCCATCTCTCCAGCCCCTGGGATTATTTTATATTTGCAATTACTTTACTTTTGGGGGTAAGGTTTTGTTATATAGCCTAGGCTGGTTCTGAGCTAATAACCCTGCTGAACCCCAGGTGGGTTCGATTTATAGGCATGTCACCACTAGATCCCTGTAGTTTGTTATTTTTGTTTGGTTGGTTTTGGGTTTTTGAAACAGGATGGGGTGGCCTCAAATTTGCTGTGGCTAAGGTTGACCTTTAAGACCTGATACTCCTCTGTCTGCTTCTTTGATATTTCTTTTATTGTATATAGCTTACCTAGGGTTAAGTGCCCTTTTTACATATTTTGCTATTCTGTATGGACTGTCTGTGCTTTGTAGTAAATAAATGAACTATCTATGAAAAGAAAACTGGCCATAAAACCCACCTTTTCTCTCTAATAAACACTGAATGACATCAGAAGAGCTCTTATGGTTTGGAAATGAAAAGTCCCCTGAAGGCTGTATGTTGAAGGCCGAATTCCGAGCCTATGGATATAATCATAAAAGTCTATTGGACCATTAATACTCTGATCTATTTACTATATTAATCCATTGATGGCTTCATATTTTGATAACATATTGGGAGGTGGTATAAACTAGGAGAGGGGTCTTCCAGGGGGTCTACCTTGAATGAACATAGTTTGTTTCTACCTCTTCTGTCTCCTTCTACCTCCTGATAGCCACAATGTAGGTAGCCTCTTCCATCACACACAACTGCCTTGCTGCTATAGAGCAATGAAGCTAATGAACCTCTGAAACTATGAGCTGAAATGAACCTTTTCTCTTTTTAAGTTGCTCATTCAGATGTCACAGCTATGGAAAATCTATCAGTTGTCTTTACTGAAGCTTCATTTAAATACAGTCTTTAAATCTGTCCTAAGAAAGAGACACCGCTAAGCACTTAGCCATATTCTGTCACCATTTAACAAAGATCAGATGCACAATAAGAAAATATTCTGGGAATCTGTTTCACAACACTGTGAATATACTTTAACACTGAAACTGTTTTACATTATGTACTTTTAATTATCATATATATTTTTCATAGTGTAAATCTGAAAGAGTTTCTAACAGAAAACAAAACTTCCTCCATGGTAAATGTTACAAGTTCCCTTCATTCCCACTCATGGTTCTGACGATGAAGAAAACAGCCAAACATGCATATACACATTTGTTTAGAATTGTAACTTTATGAAGATATGATTCTTATACCATATACTATTTAAATAACACAAGCCAAGGGTTGTTAATATATTCACAACATCAAATCAATCTTGCAACCATTGTTGCCATCTCTGATCTCAAAATATTTTCATCTTCTTCCCCAAAGTACACTCATTAGTAGCCAGATCTCTTCACTCTGCCCCCATTTCTTTCCTAACTCTCAGTAACTAGTAATCTTTTTTTTCCCCTTACTTTTTATACTTATGTTTCTCTAGGACATTTCATATCATAGAAATCATACAGGAAGTAGTCTTTTGTGTCTGGCTTCTTTCACTAACATAATGCTTTCTTAATGTTTAACCATGCTATGGTGTGTATTAGAAACTTTATTTCTTTTTATGGTTAAAATAATATGTCATTCCGGTCGTGGCACACGCCTTTAATCCCAGCACTTGGGAGGCAGAGGCAGGAGGATTTCTGAGTTTGAGGCCAGCCTGGTCTACAGAGTGAGTTCCAAGGACAGCCAGGACTACACAGAGAAACCCTGTCTCGAAAAACCAAAAAAATAAAAATAAAAATAATATGTCATTGTACATTTAAAACTGAATCATGAGGTCATATGATTAGATAATGCTTTTTTTTTTTTTTTTTTAATTTAGTTTAGAGAAAATACATGGCATGGAAATCCTGCAATCAGAAAAGGGCTTGAGGGAAACAGAATAATTTCCTTTGGAAGAAAAAAAAGTCCACTTTCAAAGACCAATTCTGAGAACACTACCTACAGTTAGAACTGAGTCTGCACCCCCTCCCCCCACCATAGGCCAACATAAAAATAAGAGGAATGTTAGGGGACATCATTTTTAGTAAAACCACAAAAAGGCAGCACATGCATTTCTATGATCCTAGCATAGACAATACTCTTAAGTTAGGCTTTAGGTCTTTATATTGGATTTAGGCTGCTTAATAACTAACTACTCATCAATCATTACACACTTAAAGGGTAAATGTTTTGTAAGTACAGACTTTAATAACTTACCTGTACGTCTCTGCAGAAATGATGCCCCTACATTGATGAACACTTACTGTAAACACTCTAAACCAAAGCTCTGACTTTGAAGAACTGAGCGACATTAGTCCACACCCAAATTGTGTGAAGACAGGTATTACTGAAACCAAAGGTATCAAATGTGGCCAATAAAACAAACAATAGTGTAAGAACTCAGTGTGAAAATGAGTAAAGCCTGGACAATGGATAGCTGCAAAGAAAGGAAGAGCTACTGAAAGTTTCTACATACCACAGCTTCATTCTCAAGACAATTCACATGAAGACTGTATAGCTACAACGGAGTATGATTTAAAGGAGAATCAACAGAAGAAAGAAAAGTTAATCTGTCATTCCTAGCAGCATGCATTGCCTTCCAAGAGTCAGCATGTGATGGTTGATCTCACTGTCAAGTAAGCCTCCACTCACACCTTGAGGAAATTACCCAAATTAGGTTAGCCTTGGAACGTGCCATGATTATTTATTTAGACTTGGTTAACTGAGAAGAAGCCTTCAGCGTGGGTGGCATCATCCCATGGTTTAGGGTCCTGGGCTGAATAAAGGGAGAAATCTGGCTGAGCAGCAGCACTTGGCACTCTAGCTCCTGACTGTGGATGAAAAGTAACCAGCTGCCTCAAGCTCCTGCTGCATTGACTTTTAACTACTTTCTTGAACTGTAAGTTGAAATAAGTTGCTTTTGTCAGAGTATTTTATTCCAGCAATGAAAAATATAATCAATTCAGAGTGTAAACAGTACCATGCATCTGGTATCGGCTTTTAAAAATCATAGTAAAACAGAATATAATATAAAACAGTTTTTAGGTTAAAGTATTTTCAGAGTGTTGTAAAACAATCTCCAGAACATTTTTATAATTTATATATGAAATTCTATACCTACTAAACAATTCCCTTTATTATGTCTCACTAATACTGCCGACCATTACTTAACTTTCCGTTTCTATTTAGCTAACTCACAGATGTAGAATAATAGAATATTAGTATGGGCTTTTTAGCATACACCTTCAAAGAAGAGACACGTAGAGAACATGCTCACAAAACTATTTGCAGACTTGGCATGGAACTGTCTGCTAAAAACAGCGAAGTTGAGTCAGGTGGTGGTGGCGGCACACACCTTTGATCCCAGCATTTGGGAGGCAAAGGCAGGTGGATCTCTCTGAGTTCCAAGATAGCCAAAGCTACACAGAGAAATGGGGTGGAGATGTGCAGAAAAAGAAAGGAAAAAAAAGCAAGGTAGTCTGATTGGGAATGAAAACTCTAGAGGCTTTTCATGACCCTTTTTTCCAGCAAAGATGTCAAACAAAGGAGGGCTCATGCTAAACTGTGATCTACTGAAAGCCTGAGGGTAATGAGGCTACCACTAGACTATGATTTCTAGCTATGTGATCTGTGATTCAATCACACTGCTCTGAACCACCAGTGTCACCCGGAGTTCAGCAATGTGCTTCCACCATGAATAAAGAGAGTGAGTACTCCTTATTGGATCCTGACTCTCCTATGTCTTTGAAACTGAGGCCTAATCTTGGCTATTGGCATGGCAACTGACAGATTCTAGATCTCCGTTCCGAGGTCTGATGTCAAACTTAGGACCATTTTTTATCACCACATAGTATTCATACCTTCTTTGTTATATATGTCCTAATAAAGCAATTACTTGCACTTATACTAATGCTATAATTGAGGCAAGTAATTATGAAAGTAGAATATCCATTTTGAAAGAAATGAAGATCATTACCTTTCTTCCACCCACAAATATTATTTAAGACAAAAACAAATAAGCTTACAAGAACACATGCTACTGAAAGATTATTAGGAACAGCATGCTGAAAACCCACAGCATTTAAGGAAAACTGGGGTTGGGGGAGCCTCATAAAAGTCCACCCCCCAAAACCACTTAGTAATCACTCCCACCAGGCGGAAATTTCCTCAAAGCCTCTACCTTTGCAAGAGGATAGACAGGTGGATAAATTATTAAAAAACGGCTCTATCACCCTCCTCTTTTTTTATTTATACAACATTTATAGCCTGGCATCTCCTGTATTTAGGTCTCAGAGACAAAGGTTACTACTGGCTTGGTGGCCTGGTACAGACAAAACCAGGAAAGCTACCTTTCTTTCAACAAGCCTCAGGAACACAAAGATGGACAGAGAGGGGAGGCTTAAGAAAGGGAGGGAGAACGGTGAAAGAAAGATAAAGTTAACATCTCACTGACTCACTGAATAGCTCTCACCAATCATTTGTCTTGAACTCTGGAGACTCCTGCAGCTTTTATTATTTGGGGCAAGCACAAGTGAGTGGAATTGGACCAGAGGGTCTTGGGCTTGTCAGCAGCAAGAGGCAAACAACCTTTATTGCTGCAAAGAGGATGCAGATTTCAAAAGCCTAAATTTTGCAATGAAGGGAAATGAAAATGTGCTGAACGTGGGTTTGACTGGCAGCTTTCCTCATCTGTCGATCACAGGGTAATAAACACTAGGAGATGGCAGAAATGAAGATAAATGCTTTCAGTAGCACCAGTCCCCACCCTCCCCTCCTCTTCCGCCCCCACTCAGCACATGACAAGAGAATTAAAGCAAAAAAAAAAAAAAATCAGCTTCTTAACCAACTCTTTTGTTAAAACTTTCCTTACAGGCCACCTACACGTGAATTACTGCTCTATGAGCCTACATTCTCATTAGGGGGCCCAGCTTTTAGAGGTGAAAAGCTCCTGTCAAGAAAGCACCTGTACATGTCAGGGTACAGCTTATACAGCCTAGTCAGCTAGGGTCAGCATGCAGGAAAGAGTTCAGATAGCCTAGGACAGACCCAAAATGTCTAAGCTTGACTTTCTAATTCAAAGCCTGGCTCCCTGGGCCTCCAGGAATAACATGGTGTCCTTTACACTGCCACATTACCCAGGGGCAGAAAAAGCTCAGCAACAGGTCCAAAAGAGAGGCCCTTGGAACATGGAGGGCAAAGATGCTGTCAGGTCAGAAAGATGGGCTCCACATATAGCACTCAGTCTTGCTTACTAGCTTTACATGGGATGAAAAAAAAACTTTTAATAAGCCATGATCTTACAAGTGTTACACAGCTTGGTCCAAAAGAAATATCACTCTGGGCCATGTGACACCGAGACCAATGTGACCCTTGAAAGAATGGTTCCTACTGGTTTGTATATTTAAATTCTTAGTCACTAGGGAGTGCAACTCTTAGGATTAGGAGGTGTGGGCTTATTAAAAGAAATTCTTGTTGGGAGTTGGTGGAAGAGTGTCATTTGGTGTGGGCTTTAAGATTTTAAAAGCCCATGCCAGGACCAGTATCTCTCTCTGCCTGATGGTTGTACATCAGTAACTGCTCCAACCAATGAATGACATTTATTCCACTATGTTCCCTACCATGATGAGAATGGACTAAGCCTTTGAAACTGTAATGCTTTCTTTTATAAGAATCGTTGTCTTGGTCATGGTTTTTCTTCACAGTAATAGAACAGTGACTAAGCCAAATGACTTAATAAATAAATAAATAAATAAATAAATAAATAAATAAATAAATAAATAAAACCAAAAGGCTGGCAACTCCTAATGTAAGGGAGGCAGCATGTGCTAAAAATAAGATGGGGGGTGGGCACTCACAAGAGGTATGCATGCTTGGGATCCCAGCAAGATGGAAGCGGAGGCAGAAGGAACAGGAAGGAGTTTAAATCTAATCTCAGGTACATAGTAAATTCTGAGTGGGCTCTGAGACTCCTCCTTAAAAAACAAACAACTCAGAAAACAAAGATAGCTTCAATTTTTGCAAAAACAGCCTACTAATTTTGCTGAGTAGGCCTAAGAGAAATATTAGTGATCAGAAGCTTTATAGACATCCAAGAAGACACTGCCAGTATTTCCCTTCAGATCCCAGTACAGAAATAAGATGCCAGGCTGTTGTTCTAAAGTATAAAGATCCATTGATAAATCTGGAGCATAAGTGGGAGAGAAAGTTTCACCACAGGCTGCTCACACTTGAGACTCTCCAGAACCACACGTGTGGTTCTGGATCTTGGGAGAACAGAACTTGATTTGAAATAGTTTCTAATTAAAACCACTGTTCAGTCATCAATACCAGACATACAATGGAAAAGCTTAGTGAGCCATTTCTGTGATACAGCCAAAGAATGCTCCCTCAATGTCAATAGGCAACATTAGCCCCTGTAGTCTTAAAACCCAAATAATACTGAGCAGATACCTGTAAACCTTACATTTGGAATAGTGAGTCAGGAGGATTACCGTGAATCTGAGGCTAGTCTGGCATACATACTGAGCAGTGGCCAGCCAGGGCTAACAGCAAGAACCTATCTTATCTTAATAAAACCAAAAAAGGGTCTGTGGAGATGGTTTGATGGATAAAGTGCTTGCTGCCAAGAGTGACAGACCTAAGGTTCAGATACCCAGAATTCCTACAAACAGCTACAGCACACATCTGTGACCACAGTGCAGACGGGTAGATTCCAGGCCAGGCGCTCAAAGGCCAGACGAGATGAAATGGGGAGCTCAGTGAAAAGACCCTGGGATCATCACTGGTAGTTCTTGAGGATAAAATTTGAGGTTGGTTTTAGTTTTACACACACACACACACACACACACTCACTCATACCTCAAAAGCTAAGACTTAAGACTAAAACAAAATATTAATAATAGTGAACAAACAAACTGCAAACCTTCTTTCTAAAAGTGTCCTGAATCCTACTGGTCACTTTCACAATAAGTTATACTTGTCAGGGACCACATGAGGGGGGATATTGGGGAGAGGGGCTGTGATCAGGATGTAAAGTGAATGAATAAATAAATTAACAGAAAAAAAAGCCCAACTCTTGTTACCTGTTAGGTTTCCTGGTTCTTATCAATCATATAGTTGGAGTTTGATTCTCTGTGTGCAGTTAGTCATCAAGTCAGCAGTTGACAGTGCACAATTGTTTCTTCTTGAAATGGAGAGTTACTTGAGGGGAAAGGGTCAATTTTAAATGTCACATTGCTGGGTGTGGTGGTGTACTTGTAGCCTTGGAAGACTAAAGTATGTTCCATGAAGCCAATGCTTAGTTGAAGGACTACAGAAAAAATGCTTTGGTCTCAGGATTAGAGAGAAACTCAGAACCTGAGGCTCTTTTTGTAAGGAGAATCAGAATGATCCCCTGAGATGCCTTTCATGTGCCTAAGAAATAAAAGGGCTCATGTAGCCTAGGGTGACCTTAAACTTTCCGCGTAGTTGAGAATGACCTCGAATTGATCCTTCTGCCACCACCTGCCAAGTGCTAGAATGACAGGCATTACAAGAATGTGCCATCATGCTCAGCTTTACATAAATATATTTTAAAGAAAATAGCAGCTGTAATGTGTCCTTCAGATTTCTGTCTCCTCAACAGTGCTGCCAAGGCAGTCCCCCAGAATTATAAGCAAGTACTGCCTGCTAAGGAACTAAGTATAGCAGTGGTGCCTGGGGACCAGAGGCTATATACAACAGGAGCTGTTGGCCTTCATAATATTTGGTGATACATCTCTGCTCTGTCCGAGTCAATCTTTTCAAACAGGTAAAGACCATCAATGTTAAGTAACTGACAGGTGGGGTAGTATATATCTTTGATCCAAGAAATTGTGAGGCTGAGGTATGAGGATCTCTAAAAGTTGGATGCAGACTGTTCTACATAGCAAGTTTTTATTTTTATTTTTTATTTTATATATAATATAAGGAACATCTGTCTCAAAATAAAAATAAAAACCAAAATAGGAGCTACAAAGATGGCTCAGTTATAATGAGTATTGTGGGCTTTTCCAGAAGACCCAGGTTTGGTTCCCAGTAACAACATGGTGTCTCACAACCATCTGTAACTCCAGTTTTAAGGGATCCAACATACTTTTCTGGCTTCCTGGGGCACCAGGGCAAACATGTGGGGCATATATATAGATATGCAGGAAAAAATGTCCATATATATTAAAAACTATATTATCTATTTAAGCCCTTTTCTCTAGTAGCTATCTTTCTAACACATTCATGGGGAAGTTCCTCATATCCTGCTATTATACATCCCAATGTGGACACCTCAAGCAAGATCTGCCTGGGCATCTTCAAGGACAAGTGATTCACCTGTATGACCTTCCTATTCTTCTTCCTGTTAGAAGAACCGAACACTGACAGCTGTTTGAATGCAAGTTGCCAAACTCTGGAAAAGTCTCAAGCCTTTAAGAAGCACTTGCAAGAAACCTGCTAAAAGGGGAAGGGAACCATGTGATAGCTCAGTGAGACTTGAGGCCAAGTCTAGTAATCCTGAGTTTAGTCCCTGGGACCCATGTGTGTCCCCAACCACACTAAAAACAAATAAATGTATGTAGAAAAGGAGGAGGAAGCAGCAGTTAGCTGCCCTTGCTTACTCAAGGTCAAACTGTCTTTAGCCTAAATCTCCTACCTGGCTGTCCAGCTTCTCCTTAAGCCATCGTTACAACATTTCCTTACACTCATTCTTTCCTTGATGTCTATAAAGAACTCTGTTCCTTGAGCCGTAGTATTTTTGTTTTGTTTCTATTCTTTACATTAAGCCCATGTACTGTATATTAAATTAATAAATTTGGGTTGTCTTTTGTAGTAAAAAAAACAAAACCAACCAACCAAACAAAAAACAAACAACAGAAAATACTACCTTACTAACATTTTAAGTTATAAAAGAGGGATTGCAACTATTCAAATAAATGATAGGAGCTGCCTTTTTGTGAAGTGAGAAAATCTAATTAAGGGAGTTCTATAAAAACTTCAAATTTATCTGAGATTTATTTATTTACTTATTTATTTAATCTGTTACTCAGAGAAAGATGTGATGGTACAAACCTATACTCTTAGTACTTGGAAGGCTGAGGAAGCAGATCATCAATTCCAGGCCAGCCTAGCCTACCTAGCAGAGCCCTGAAAGGGAACTAGGGGTGGCGGCAGTACATTAAGGTTAAAAAACAAAACAAAGTGAAACAAAAAACAAAACTCAACTGGTTGAGGGGACGTAGGACACATTGCTAACAAGTAGGTGTTCAAACGCTCATTATATATGTCTACACAGGCACTTGGTTTTTGTTTGGCAGCAATTGGGATTGAATACCAGGCCTTGAACAAATTTCTTACATTTGTAGAATTTTTCACAAGAAGGAAAAAAGCAATAAGCAACAAGGAACAAAGATAACAGCCTTTACAGTATCCCACAGCCTTCAGCCTTACCCAGGAAGCTGTGGAGGAGGCAGTAATCAGCTAGAGTGAAGTGTTTTGGGATATGAAGTCTGACTAAATTCCCAAGCAGGCAGAAAGGCTACATTCTATTTACTTGGAATTCCTCACTGAAACACATCTTTAGTCTTGAAACATCAAGTTTATGCCATGTGACACTTGAGCTACTGCCTTGGTATCCTGTGAATAGCACAAGCTTTGTATAGCACAAAAGCAAGGAATCCACAGCTATGGGCTGTTCAGGCTTTAAACTAGAAACTGCCTGATCGATTGGATCAAACATGCATAAACATGCCAGGTCAGCTATCTTGACATCTTACCTTCAAGATAAGGAAGGCTTATTTTAAATGTCAGGTTAAATAAATGTTGAAGAAAGGCTGGTGGCAAGTTTCTAGTTTTCAAAAGAGATATTTTACAAAAGAAGACAAAGGGAGAAGATGTATTTTTGGTGCCTTTTTTTCTACCAGGGCTGTTTATGTGTACTGTTCAGAAAACATGACCGGCTACCAAGTCAAGAGTCCTATGGATCATGGTGGGATAGCATCTGCTTTTTCAAGGCCACATCCATTATTAGTCACCACAAAGAAAGCTGGAAATAGGCAAACTTCTCTTAGAGTAAATGAAACACCACAAAGGATTCTTATAATTAATTCTAAATTATGGGCTCCTCCTTTAAAAAATTATCCATTTCTCTGTACTCTCCTCACTCTATATTTCAAGTCAGGCAGATTATTTATACTTTTATTATATTATATAATTTAAAGACAGAGTTTTCACTATGTAGTCCTAGATGGCTTGGAAACTGCTAGATAGACCAAGCCAGCCTCAAACTTGGAATGGTCTTCCTACCGATGACCCATATGCGCTGGGGTTATAGGCATGTACCACTGGTACCCAACTGCAAGACTGACTTTTTAGAGTAATTTACTTAATTTTACACGAAAGAGTATTTTTCCTGTGTATATATGAACGTGGATCACATATGAGTTCTGGTATCCAGAGAGGATCAAAGAGGGTTTTGGATTCCTTGGTTGTGAATCACAATGTAGGTGCAGGGAACTGAACCTGGGTTCTTTGAAAGAAGTACTCTTAACTGCTGAGCTATCTCTCCAGCCCCAAGATTGATTTTTTTTTTTTTTCCGAGACAGGGTTTCTCTGTGTAGTCCTGGCTATCCTGGAACTCACTCTGTAGACCAGGCTGGCCTCAAACTCAGAAATCCGCCTGCCTCTGCCTCCCAAGTGCTGGGATTAAAGGCGTGCACCACCACTGCCCGGCGTTTTTATTGATTCTTTACACTCAAAAAATAGACAGACAGACAGACAGACAGACAGACAGACAGACAGACAGACAGACAGACAGACAGACAAGGTGAAGGGAAAGAAAGATAAGCTAGTGTGAGATTACGGATTGTAATGCCAGTACTGAAAAGGCTGAGGCAGGATTGCTATCAATTCAAGGCTAGCCTGAGTTGTAGCCTAGATTACTTTCCAGCAAGTAAATCCTTATTAGAAAGAAGAAGTGTGGGGAGGGGGGGGTGAGAGGGAAGAGAAAAGGGAGAAATTGATGGTTTCATACAGGGGAAACATTCCAAGAATTAACTTCTTTCACGACTGCAGCCAAAACAAAGCTGGGGTGGGCAGATTTCCTGCTGCAAACTGGTAAAATGTGAAAGTTTCCTCCTATGGCCTGTGAAGGATCCATGCTGAGAGCAGGCCTCCTCTTTTGTTAGCTTCACCAGTGGCTTTTGCCTGAAGGCCAACAGGATTAGCACTGCCATTTCATGCTCTAAAAAGTCAGAAAAGAAAAGATGGAGAGCTTTTCATTCTAGGAGATGCCTACTCATCAGAGAGAGTTCTGTTTCTGATAAGCAGAGATGCTGAGGTTAAAAAGCAAAATTTCCAACAATGGTTAATGAAAGGTTTGGAAACAATATACAGAATTAGGCAATGGGATCAACTCCAAGAAGAGAAGAGCAGGTGCCAGAGCAAAATCACAGCAGAGAATCAGTACTAGACTGTTTTTCGTGCATTCAAAAATTTCCATGTACTTAAAATGTCACCAGGAGGCCCTACGAGCACAGACTGGATGCAGCAATTAGGAATGCAGGCTTAGCTTCTTGGCACAAAATACAAACTCCCCTACAAAAGTCACAAGGAAGTGAAGAGAAAAGCTTTACCACGAAGTTGAGCAGTTAGCTGTTACACTCTCTTCACTTTAACAGATAATTAACTAGAACCCACCCCCCCCTTTTAAGAGATAAACTTAATTAACATCCAAAGACATTAAGTTCCCAGGATCCAAACTGGGTTTTGAGGTGTTGGTCTACAAATGGACTTCAGAGGGTCAAAATAAATCACTCAGAAGCAAATACACTATATGCCTGTGTTTGTGATGATAATGCACTAGTTGTGTTTTTAAATTTTTTTGTATTTTATGAGGCAGCGACAGCTTCAGGTCTTACAAAGAACTATATATCCCAGGGCTAATGTCAAAAGACATGTCTTTAATATACAAACCAATCACCAGTAGAGAGTTTTTACCCAGAGCAAGGTATAGACAACTAGCAACCACTCCTATATTTCAGAGTCCAAAACTGTACTAATCCTAAACTTTCCTCACTCATTCCTCCCTTTCATAACCTATGCTCTCCCCCTTACCTCCTTGGCCACCTGGTAATTTCCAAGGCAGTCTTGTGTTATGTGCTATATGACACCCTTCTTCCTTTCCTTGGGACCCCTCTCTTGGGAACTATAACAAACTTAACTTTTTAATGGGAAAACCTCTTTACCTGTGGTCCTTGTTATACTTGAATAAAACAAAAATATGGTCATTCACAAATCTACATTCCCTCTAGCCCTTGTCCCCAATGCCCAAGGTCCTAGGGCTCCAGTTCAGGAGTCAAAGATACATCACAAATAACACCTCTTTATAAAACCAAGTGAGTGTTTAGAAAGTGCAAGGGGAAACAGTAGGAATGAGATGTTTGCTGACTCCCCATTTTCCCAGTCCTTTCCAGCAGAGGATTAAGAAGCAAAGTGGGATAAAGGAAGAACATTCATAGTTCTCAATATCAGTGATGTTGTAGTAGTATTTCTTTGAAATAAGAAATATTTCTGAAATGCATACTTACAATTTTAAATATCTACTTTGCAAAATAGAAATTGCATATGTTATGTCCTATCAAAATGACTGGCACACTGAGCCAACCAATGACAGTGTCATGAGCAAAGAAATGAAGCCTTGGCCTTCAACCTTACTATGGCTGGCACAGATAGAGATCTGGAAATCTAAACAAAAGTACAAAGTCTTGAAATATGCCCAGAATCAAGAATTAGTGATTATAAAACAAAGCATTTGGGGGGGCAGCTTTGTAAGAACTGAATATTAAGCAGATATTCATCAAACACAGATCTGTGGAAGATGCCTATAAAATGGTAATAAGATGTGCTCCTTGCTTGTTGAAGATGAAGACCTAGTTTAGAAGATAAGACTTCCATCAAAAACATTAAACAGAAGAAAGGAAACATGAGTGTTCTAATGAGAGACAAGACAACCAGAGCCACAGATGTTTAGAAGGGAATCACTGGACACAGAGGACTCATAAGAAAGACAAAGAAAGCTTAGTGAGAAACAAGAGCCTTAAGGGAGGCTTATAGAAAAGAGACCTGGGGCTTAGAAAGGAAGAGGTAGCTTAGTAAAGAAAGTGGTTATCAGGCTGGGATGTAGCTCAATGGGAGAACTCTTGCCTAACATATACTAGGTCCCCTGTTTGATCTCCAACACTGCAAACAAACAATAACAACAACAGCAATAAAAACAGTGGCTCTTGAGGGAGTCAGATACTACTATTAGTTTAGTAAGAAACACTGGTTCCTATAAAAGCAAGACAAGCAAAAACAAACAAACAAAAAACCCCAGGAGTCTGGGGAAGATGGCTTAGATGGTAAAGTACCTGCCTCACAACCATGAGATTTGACCTTAAGATACCCAACTCCACAATTAAACAAGCCAGGTATGTTTGTCTGCAACCCAGGACTGGTGTTGGTGCAGAAAGGTGGCTCCTTAGTGCCAGTTTCCCACAAATCAATAAACTCCAGATTCAATGGAAGACTCTATCTCAAAAGTGAAGGTGGAGGTTGTTGTGGGAGGAGCTGGACCCCAGTTTTTGTTTTTCGTTTTCAAATGGCATCAGTAAACCTTGATTTCAGAAAGGCAACCTCCCACCGCCGTCAAAGGAACATTTCTAATTTGTTTTAAATGAACAGTCTTAACAGATTTCTCTAGAGTTGTTCATACCTTTTAAGTTCTTGCCTATAATAGTGACATACATATAGTATTGAGTCTTTGGAGATTATGCTTCCTTAATAAATAGATTAGTTCAACCAAAAAAAAAAAAAAAAAAAAGGTGAAAAACAGTCAAAGAAGATACCTGCCACCAACCTCTAGCTTCCACAGGCACCTGTACAAATGTGCACGTCATGCACACTCCCCATACACGCAAGTAGGTATATATCCCCATTCACACAGAAAATGCATATGGGCCTGGGGAATCAGTTCTATAATCCCTCAGAAGGTTGAGGCAGGAGGATCACAAGTTCAAGGGCCTGCCAAGGATAGAGAATAAGTTCAGATCTGCCTAGACAACCTAATGAATTCTTGTCCCAAAATAAAAACCCTTTACAAATGATTGGGGGTTTTGTTGTTGTTGTTGTTGTCAACTTGGCAAAAGCTAGAATTATCTAATAAGAGGAAATCACAACTGAGAAAATACCTCCATAATAAGATTTGCCTATAGCAAGCCTGGGAACATTTAAAAAATATTTTTATCTTATGTGTTTGAGTGTTTTGCCCACATGTATATCTCTGGCCCTGAGGAGGCCAGAAGAGGATACTGGATTCCCTGGAACTGGAGTTCCAACTGTTGCTAGCTACCATGTAGGTGGTTAGGAATCTAACATGGGTCCTCAGGAAGAGCATCTAGAGCTCTTCATCACTGAGCCATTTATCTAGGACCCCTACCCCAACCTCTTCATCTTCTTGTGGGTCATGCGGGCTGGCCCTGTTATCTCTGGGTAAGGGGTCCTTCCTTGGCCATGTAAGAAAGCAGGCTAAGCAAGAGGGTGAAGCTGGTAAGTAATGCTCCTCTACGGCTTCTGTTCTAGTTCCTACTTCTAGGTACTTGAGTTCCTGCCCTGACTTCCTTCAATAATGACCTATAACTTGAAGTATAAGCTGCTTTTGGTGATGGTGTTTTATCACAGCAACAGAAACTCTAACTAAGCCAGTGGGAATGTAGCTCCCAAATAGCTCCATGGTAAACTATTTGGCTCTGAGCTCAATCTTCAACATCACCTCAAACCATCCAATATTACAAAAAGAATACAAGAACCAGAAGTGTTGAATGCTAATACTCTAGAGGCTAAATAGGAGGTTTAAGAGGTACAGGATAGCTTGGGATACAAATTGAGACACTGTCTCAAAAGAAAAGGGGCTGGAGATAGGGCTCAGCCATTAAGAGCACTGACTGCTCTTCCAGAGGTCCTGAATTCAATTCCCAGCAACCACATAGTGGCTCACAACCATCTGTAATGGGATCTGATGCCCTCTTCTGGTGTGTCTGAAGATAGCTACAGTGTATTCATATACATTAAATAAATAATATTTTTTTAAAAAGTAAAAAAAGAAATAGAAACTAGGCTAAAAAGACCTAAACTTATCATCTGTGTAACAGATGATCCTTTGAGGTTTTATTGAGTAAAAGAATTACACAATGGACAATGTTTAGCTTCTGTTGTTTAGAAACATGACCTCCCTATAGATTGAGCTGGCTTGGATCTCCCAGAAATCCCCTTCGAATTACAGGCACACACTGCCACACCTGGCTTAACTTTTGTTTCTTTTTTCTTTTCCTCCTTAAATCAACATTCCACAAACATGTCCTCTTAAAAGGCAGTAAGTATTATAAGATGAGTAGAATTAAATAGTAGCTTAATAGCCCCAGGGCCCATTACTACTTAATTTCTACTCCCTATAGTCAATTTATTTTCAAAATCCTTTTATTTTTAGGTTTTTGAGACAAGGTCTAATATAGCCTAGGTTGATCTTGAACTCCTGATCTGTCTTCCCAGATGTGCTGAGATTATAGCTGAATTGCTACCATACCTCACTATATGATCTAACTCTGTAGCCCAAGCTAGCACCAAACTAGTGTCAATATTTCTGGCTCTGCTCACTGTATCACAATTATAGGCATAAGCCTCTATATGCCAGCTTCTTATGACATCGTTTTTGTAATTTGTCTTCTGATAATTAGTTATTGTATTTCTGTTGTTACTGACTTTTCAAAGTTGGCTGTTATCTACTAGATTCCTAGATATTATGATAGGTGGGTAATACATAAATACTCCATGAAAAGAAAAGATTTGTTCCCTGATCACTTCCTTTCTTACTCTTCCAAACTAGTTAGTCACTTTTTCAATAATATCATTTACAGTATTATGGGTATATAAATTCAAACATACCTTCCTTTCCCTCTTGGAAACTGTTAATAAATTACATTTTCAATGGCAATATTTCCTTACCTCTTGCCCTTGTATTTCCTTTTAGATATATGTTCATTCCTCTACAGGAAGCACTCACCCTAATAATGTACTTTTCAATTGTCTGTTACAATAACTTGAATTAGTTCTAAAATCACATTAGGAGGGGATGAGGAAAAGGTTTTTTTAGCTCTCAACTATTTAATTTTAAAATATGGATTGAGTGATGATGGTGTATAGGGTACAAGAACTTAACTCAAAACCTGAATCAAATTTCAATGATAAAACAGCAATTTGTTTCTAATCCTGGATCATTCAATTTACTTAGAAAAAGAAAAAGGTAACTATATCTCCTGGGCAAAGGTGATAATGGAAGGCAGCTATGTGACTCTCAGTCATTTGATTGATTTTAATTGACAGGGTCTCCCTATATTATCTTGGCCTATCCTAAACTCAAGTGATGCTTCTGCCTCCATCTCACAGTGTATGGCTGAGTGTTACTGTGCTCAGCAATTTGGTTCAACATTTGTTGAAAGAATACAACGTAGTATTGTCTCCTTTGAGTGTTTTTTGTACTGTAAGACCTTATATGAGTAGAGCATGATGGTGAAGGCTTATAATTCCAGCACTGTGGAAACTGGCACAGGAGAATCTCTGTTAGTTCTAGGCTAGCCTGGTCTACAACGGTGTGCTAACAGTGTTAAGTATATACAATAAGCAGTTTTAAAGAAAAAAGGAAAGCCTGTACATAGACCTAGCTACATATTAGATTTGTCAATTTGGGCTTTGTACTAATGCCTAACATTTGAACAGAAACTGTCCTATTGCTGAACTCTAGCTCCCAACTCTTCCCTCCCTCTAAACTGGTATTATTTTTACAACACATTTTTTTTTTTAAATTTCTGTGAATGTCCTAGAAATATAATCATTGCATTACACTGAGATAGGCTGTGATGGAAAATCTGAAGACAAAAGTCTCCCAGCTAGTATTATGTCTATTTGACTCAAGCCAGGGGCACCTGAAAGGAGGGAAAATCAATTGAGAAAAATGCCTCCATATAATCCAGCTGCAGGGCATTTTTTAAATGAGTTATTGATGAGGGAGGGCCCAGTACACTGTGGGTGGAGCCATCGATGGGCTGGTAGTCCTGGATTCTATTAAGAAGACAGACTAAAGCAAGCTAGGAGGAGCAAGTCAATAAGCAGAACCCATCCAAGACCTCTGCATCAGCTCCTGCCTCCATGTTCCTGCCCTGTTTGGGTTCCTGTTCTGGCTTCCTTCAATGATAGTCTACAATGTGGTAGCATAAACCAAACAAACCCTTTCCTCTGGAACTTGTTTTTGGTTAATAGTGTTTCATCTCAGCAGTACAAACTCTGAGTAGGACAATAGTATGAATGAAGAAGCAGATGATGACCTTGAACTCCCACCCTCCTGCTAAGTTTTGGGATTACCACAACACTTAGTTATGTGGTTCTGAAGACTGAACCCACGGCTTCCTGATCCCAGTTAAGCAGCCATTCTATCAACTGAGCTATATCCTCAGGCCAAGACTCTTGACCTGAGAAGAGTGACAATCCAGTAGGAGAGAGAGCATAAACACATGAATACCAAACTACAAGGGAAGAAGACCCAGGTACAGTGGCTCATGTTTACAATGTGAGCACTTTCAGGTAGAGGCAGGAGGACAGACATAAGTCCAGGACAACACATCAGGACCTTGTGTATTAATTAACTAAAAGGGTAGGGATATTGGAAAGGATGGCTCAGTGGTTAAGAACACTAGAGCACTGTCTGGCTCCAGAGGACTTGAGTTTAATTCCTACTGCCCACACGGTGGTTAACAACTGTCTCCAACTCCAGTCTCAAGGGACTCATCATTCTACTCTGCCTGTACATCCTGCAAGACACCCATACACATAAAAATATAAAAATAATTACATAGATATAAAATTTTAAAAATTTAAAAGCAAGCAAAACCCCTGCCTTTATTGAAACTGTATTCATGGAGGAAAAAGAGAGCATAGATAAGTAAATCCACCATGTAGTATGTTAAATGTGTTAAGCACCACAAGAAACTTAGATGAGGAATAGAAGGTGGAGGAAAAGGAGGCGGAACAGCTTTAGATGACACAGTTTTTCTGTTGTTGTTCTCAGCTTTGTTTTGAGACAGAGTCTCACATTATAGTTTGGGTTGGCTTAAAACTTGTGATCCTCAGCCGGGTGGTAGTGGTGCACGCCTTTAATCCCAGCACTTGGGAGGCAGAGGCAGGCAGATTTCTGAGTTCCAGGCCAGCCTGGTCCACAGAGTGAGTTCCAGGACAGCCAAGGCTATACAGAGAAACCCTGTCCCAAAAAAAAAAAAAAAAAAAAAAAAAAAAACAAACCACCTTGTGATCCTCCCGCCTCCACCTCCCATGAGTCACCATGTTCAACTTGATTGGATAGTTTCTGAACTGTTTGGTTCAATGTCTTACAAAAGAGAAAAATTGTATTCAGACAAATTAAATTTGTCTTAACTAAGAGGTAAGATGATGAGATGTGAATTCAGCTCCTTCCTCTACTACTAAACCACATGGCATGTCACTAGGTCAGTAATAAATTCAGTAATCGAAGTCTGGTTTATGTTGATGTTTTTTAATCCCTCAGAAAGGATAAGAAATAACTTTTAATTTCAGTCTTTAATATCCCATTACATATCAACATTAACTTTTTCTAAGGCGTTGTAAGTGGCCTAAGGACTTTAGTTAATACTATACTCTTGGAAAAGCTGAGAAGAGATCAAAATAACAATAGCGGGTTTCAAAGGACAATCATGTCATGAGCTACACTGAGGCTGTGGAATTA
Organism: Rhabdomys pumilio; assembly: GCA_030674055.1. Lineage (NCBI taxonomy): Eukaryota > Metazoa > Chordata > Mammalia > Rodentia > Muridae > Rhabdomys > Rhabdomys pumilio. The sequence continues at coordinate 158,598,190 of JANHMN010000002.1, read as the reverse complement.
AGTACAAATCCAAAATCTGAGCTAATTTCTACTGTCTCACTGTTGCTGTGACTTCTTCTAATTAATTTAGTAAGTTTTTCTGGGGTGGGGGTGGAAGGTTGTATTGTAATTATTATTGAGACAGACCTTGACTCAATTATGTAGCCAAGGATGATACTGAATTTCTGATTCTCCTGCCTTCGCCTCCCAAGTACTAACATTACAGGTGTGCTCCAAGGACCCACTTAAGTGATGGTAAGGATTGACCTCAGGGCCTTGGGCATAGTATGCAAGCATTATATCAACTGAGCCCTGTTTTGTTGTGTTTTGTTTTGAGATGGTGTCTTACTCTTACTATATATATAGTCCAGGTCAGCCTGGAACTCATTCCATAACACAAGTCAGGATGGATTTGAAAGTGATGCTTCTACCTCAGATTCCTAGGGGCTAAAATGGGTTTACAGATTTGAGCCAGCACACCTGGCTTGACACATTACTTCATGCCCCAAGGGTGTCTAGCACTATTCAGATGTTCCTCAGCAACTTCTTTTATTAAACTAAGCTGAAGCTGTGTCTTAATGTCAAGAAGTCCCTGTCACTGAAACGTGGCACCCCAGCTTGCTTGTGTCTGGTAGTTCTGGCATATCATCATTCTGGGTTAGAGTAGGTAGGTAGCTACTTTGATTCCTTTGGCTTCCAACAAACAGCTTTTCCTAGGCAGACAGAGAGCTTTAGAAGTTTTCTTAATCTCTGGAAGGAACATGGAAGCAAGCATATACTCTCACCTGTCAAGTAGACAGAGATTAAATGATTCACGCAAATAATTCAGTAAATCACTGAGGGAGCAAAAACAAGAACAAACTGGCTGTCAACTTCTACCTCATTTACTAAATACAAGAGCAGTAGTTCTAAATCTTTTTTGTGTTCATGACATATAATTGGATACTATATTTCTTGGCAATTTATCAAAAGACAGGAAAAGACATAAAACAACAATAAAGTCAGCAATAATAAAACCACAACCATCATTATAGGGAGACAAGCCCCCACCCCCACCTCCCATTCCCTATGTGGTGTCATAAGCAGCGTGTTACTGAGCAGAACTGTTTTCCCTGTCCTGGCACCATGCTCACTCACAGGGAAACTTCTCCTATGCTCTAGGAAACACAAACTTGGGGTTTTTTTTTGTTATCACTTACACCTTCCAACTTTGTGTTCTACTCTAAGATATACTATGTGGGTCCTTCAACCTAAAGTTAATCTAATACTGTATGTCTTACTCACCATTTCATTGCTGTGAAGAGACACTATGACCAAGGCCAATCTTACAAAAGAAAACATTTAATTGGGGCTTGAATACAGTTTCAGAAGTTCAGTTCATTATCATCATAGTGGAAAGTATGGCAGCACTCGTGGCAGTGTAGCAGTAGCTGAGAGCTACATCCTGCTCCACAGGCAACAAGCAGAGAGAGAACAGGGCAGGCTATGAGGTTTTGGTTTTTGAACCTCAAAGTTGCTATGGCACACTTCCTTCAACAAGACCACATCTCCTAATCCTTCTCAAATAGTCCCACTCCATTAGTGATGACTATGCAATTCAAATATACGAGCCTATGGGGACCACTCTTATTCAAACTACCGAACTGCAGGTAAGTCCTAGTAAAACTGCAGAGATCAAAGCTGGTGGCCAGGGTGGTGGTGGTGCACGCCTTTAATCCCAGCACTTGGGAGGCAGAGGCAGGCAGATTTCTGAGTTCGAGGCCAGCCTGGTCTACAGAGTGAGTGCCAGGACAGCCAGGGCTAAAAAGAGAAACCCTATCTCAAAAAACAAAACAAAAAAAATAAATAAATAAAAGAAAAGAAAAAGAAAATGTCTTGATGAAAGCCCCTATTTTGGCAGTGCTGGGGAGTGAGCCTAAGACTTCATGCAAATACAAAGCGCTCTCTCCATCACTGAGCTTCAAGCCTAGCCCTGAAAACCCATTACTGTGTACATTCACTAAGGAAATTGAGTTGCTTGGAACCGGAGTTATAGATGGCTGTAAGCCACCATGTGGGTGCTACGAGTTGAGCCCAGGTTCTCTGGAAGAGCAACTAGCTGAGTCTAGCTCTCCAGACCCACCCCCAATATTTTTTAATGCGATGAAATAACACTGTACCAGGTTATACAAGATGTCACCTTGCCCTCAAGAAAGAAAAGCCTCCTCAACTATGAAATTAACTTGTATTTAGTAGTTAGCACTTTTTAATGCAATATCAGGAGGAAATAAGAAACTGACAGGAGTGCCAACAACACTCATTAAAGACCTGTGTCATGTCAGAATGACAGCCTCTGTGACAGCCTCTGAGAGGAAGGCACTGACCTCATCTCAGGAAGCCAAAGCTGAAGGCTGTTTAAGTCTTGTCTGGATGGTAGAATCGCAGGTATAGTTAGAGGCAGAGTGGTGTTTTATCCATATAATTCCAGAACTCAAGAGGCTCAGGCAAAAAGATTGCATTGAGTTCAAGTCCATACTAGGTTACAGAATAAGGGCTCATTCTCAGGAAGAAAATAAAAAAGGTTGGAAAATAAAGAAGAGGGGAGAAAAGGAGGGAACGAGGCAAAGAGGTAGGCAGGAAAAAAAAAATCAAAACCAAACCAAACCAGAAAGTTGCATTTCTCTAATAGGATGAGTATTCCATTGGTATCTTTGAGTAAACCCTGTCATAAAACAATGTTAATCATCTTACTTATTGGGGACATTGTGAGAGAAATATAATATAATAATCAGCAGTAAGGAATCAGACAGATCCCGGACATCTAAGTACAGAGTAACAATAATAATTAAGCTCCTGAAAAGGCAGAAAAACATAAATGCAACCTGAAATTTTTCATAGCATATACATAAAGGACTGGAGAGATAACTGAAGACCTTCATTCAGGTCCTAGCACCTATATGTGACAACTGACAACTGCTTTTCACTCTGATACCCAAGAATCCAACCTAATCCACACAGGTCTTCTTCTGGCTCAGTTACTCAGGAAGCCCAGGCAGGAAGGTTATTTGAACCCGAGTTTGAGGCCAATCTGAATGTGACCCTGACTCGTTTTTATTTATATTACTGATGTTTGATATTACTGCTGTTTGTTATTTTAGTTTTTCTGAGACAGGTCTTATGTCAACCAGGTTGGTCTTAAACTCTTGATCCTTCTGTTTCTACCTGCCAAGTGCTGGTATGTGTTACCACATCTGGTTTTATTTTTAGCTGTTGAGACAGGGTCTTACTCAGTAGCCTAGGCTGACTCAAACTGTGGGCAATCTCCTGTTCAGCCTCTCAACTGCTGGGATCACATGGGAGTGGTGGTAGATATGAATTTTTATATGTTGCTAGGTTTTGTTTTTGTTTTTTTAAGGGGAAGAAGTTATAGAGATAGTGCAGCAGCCAAGTATACTTTCTCACAGAGGGCCTGGGTTTGGTTTCCTGTACCCACAGGGAAGCTCACAACCATCTACAAATCCAGCTCCAATGGCTCTGACATCCCTTTCTGACTTCCTGGGCATTGCATGCACTCAAAACACTTACACACATAAAAAATATATAATTCAAGAAATATATCACATCAAAACTTAAAATCATTAATATATTACCCATCTGAATGTTCCACTACTAAAATCAGTTAGTTATTTTAACATTACTTCATTGTGAAGTAATCAATTAAAAATAACAAAATGTTTACACCATTAAAAGAAAATATATTTTGTCACATGGTAGTGGTGCACACTTTTAATCCCAGCACTCTGGAGGCAGAGGTAGGAGGATCTCTGAGTTTGTGCTCAGCCTGGTCTACAAAGCAAAACAAGTTCCAAGACAGACACTACTACAAAGAGAAACAAAAAAGAAAGGAAGGGAGGGAAGGAAGGAAGAAAGAAAGAAAGAAGGAAGGGAAGGGGGAGAGGGAGAAAGAGAAAAGAAAAAAAGAAAAGAAATTTTTTATGTTTGCTTTTGTTTTCTTTAAGGTAGGCTCTCATGTGGCACAAGCGGACTTAGAACTTGCTATGTAGTTCTAAGGTATGTAAGGTTAAAGATAAGCTTAAACTTCAGATCCTTCTGCATCTATCTCGGAAGGCCTGAGATTACAGGTATATAACAAGAACACAAACAATTCAGAAAGAAAGTATTTTTCAGTGGTTTCAGAAATAAGAAAGAATTGCTTGAAGGTACATATTGTTATGTTCATCTCAGAGACCTTGCTGTGTAATGCATACAACAAGAGTACAGACTACAAGTATTCATTGGTGTTCATTCTATACTTTTGCTGATAGATAAAGATTAGACTCAAGGACAGAAATACTGAATTGTTCACTGAGGATACCTAGTTCATATCTACAAAAGTCCTAGGTTCAATTCGAAGAAAGGGAGAAACTAAGTGTCCTGTGGAGAGATGAAAAGTTTAAAAATCAGCTTGAAAAGCTCCATATATGTCTGTAATATTATGAAGACACCAGCATTCTACACCTCCAGGACCAACCTGAGCTCTTGGAGAGTAGATAGAGGACAGATTGAATACTTTCAATTATATTGAGACAAAGTCCCACTATGTAGCACTGGCAGGCCAGGCTAATCTAGAACTAACAGAAATCAATGTCTCTGCCTCCTGCGTGCTAGAATAAATTGTTTTAAGTAGAGGGAAAAAAGAAAGGAAGGATGGGTGGTAGAGATGGAGAAAGATAAAAAATAACTTTAAAACCTACCCAGACTATCTGTCAGAGCCCAGGGTTATGCATAATTTGGTATAGAAAGTATTATAAACACTAATAACAGAAAATTTTATATTTGTTTTCTTATAAGAAAGCAGCTATAGCTGGAGGGATGGCTCAGCGGTTAAGAGCACTGACTGTTCTTCCAGAGGTCCTGAGTTCAATTCCCAGCAACCACATGGTGGCTTACAACCATCAGTAGTGGGATCTGATGCCCTCTTCTGGTGTGACACAAAATAAATAAAGAAAAAAGAAAAGAGAAAAAAAGAAAAAGAAGAAAGGAAAGAAGGGAGGAAGGAAGGGAGGGAGGGAAGGAGGGAGGGAGGGAGGGAGGGAGCGAGCAAGCAAGCAGCTATGGAGTGTTTTCTTTATATGCCCTAATGCTTATCATTTAAGAATATCAAAGCCAGGGATGGGGAAATAGTTCATTCAGTAAATTACTTGCTATGCATGCATGAATACACAGTGACCTGGATTAGGGACTATAGATGGATAGATCTCTGGAACTCCTGGCTAACCAGTCTAGCCAAATCAGTGAGTTCCAAGTTTACCATTAAGACTGTCAAGGGAGGGAAGGAGGAACTAAGACTAAGACTGATCTTTGGGAGTTTGAGGCCAGTCTGGTCTACACAGTGAGACATTATCTTTTTAAAAAAAAAAAAAAAAAAGGAAAGAGTCATTAATGACCTCTGGCCTCCACACATGTAGCACACCCCTACCCCAAGACACACACCATCTCACACAAAAGAACAACAAAGCCCAAGTGAAATATTCAATAGTTAACGTCCAGGCCTTCTTAGGAAAAGAGAAACAGACTTGTATGCCTTTCAGAAGTTAAACAGCCCTCGATTTTATCTGTATTAGCCATCAATATTCACTGACTGAGTCAATTTCTTTACACACAAATTCTCCTTCTATGGCAGATTACTCAATGAAGGAAGCAAAAACAAGGGGTGTGTGTGTGGCATCTAATACAAGTCCCAAGGATAACTGAATTTGTCAAAATCAGAAAGTTTAATCTCAAATTCCAGCCTTTTCTTTTAGTGCTCCTAAGGCCACACACACTGACTCTCAGAATTTTAAACTGCTACAAAGTCAATTAAAAGTAGCTCTTCATACAAGAATTTTGGGTTTTTTTGTTTTTTTGGGTTTTTTTTTGTTTTTTTTTTTTTTTGCCTTGTAATTTTCTTTTTTACTTTAAGGTCTCAAGATCTGAGAAAGGTAGAATAAGAAACTGTGGCATTCAAAATAAGGTGAACAAATCAGGTCTAGTGACACAGGCCTCTAATCTCTTGGTCTGAAAAACTTAAGACACAGTTGCAAGGACAAAAAGTAGAAATGTGGCTGGGAATACAGCTCAGTGGAAGAATGCTTACCTGCACATGATCCTAGGGTTAATCCCCAGTACCTTCCCCTGAAAAGGAGCCAGGTATAGTAGCATAGGCTTGTAATTCTAGCACCTGGGACACAGAAGTATGAGGTTCAAGGCCAGCCTTGTTATTTATATTGTAAGGCCTTTTTGAACTTTATGAGACCCTGTCTTACAAAATCAGACAGGGATTTAAAAAAAAAAAAAACAGCTTTAAATAAAGTCTAAACTCAACAACAAGAATTAATTGTTGGAGTTTTTTGATGTTTTGTTCATTAGGACTTTGAAACTCTACCACTTTCTTCCAAGTCCAGAAAAGAACCCTGTACCTCTCTCTGTTGACTTAATACCTTTTCATCATAGGAGGTAATGAGAACACAAAAGAAAGTGAGGGGTCTCCATGTAAAGCCTGAAAACTACTGATAATACTACTCAACCTACAATCTGTAGTACTTAGAAATGATGATAGAGAAAGAGGAAAAAAAAGTACATGAGGTGAGGGAGGAAAAGGAGCAGTTAGTCTTTTCTTCTGAGCTATCCTCCACATGCTATGGACTTCTACCCTGGAGAAGCTCGGAAAATTTTATACGTGAGTCTGTTGGCAACCAAATGGGTAAAGTAGAGACATGTTAGGTGATGTCACAAAGTTACCAGTAGAATTAGTACACAATTTTCACTTAGATGGAATATCTCTGGGGGTGGCTTAGTGTTGGGTAATAGCTGGGGAGTTATGTGAAGAGTCCTATGCCACCCTTGGGTTTGGGGCTGCTCTAATCTATGAAGCTTTAAAATTCTTCCTAAGCAAGACAAAGACAGAATAGCTAAAAACTTCTTCACAGATTCTTCTAAGCTGTTCCTCTATATAAAAGTGAAGAAACTAGTAATTAAGGAAACTCATTTCAGTTTTGTAATAATATTTTTGGTTTTAGTTAATTTACCTAATAAGCAATACAACATTTTCCACTTTTATTCCAGTTACTTCAGTGGAATCAATGAAAATATTTAGACCAGAAACTATTTTGTGCCTTTTATTAGTTCAGTTAGCTCTGTTGGCAGACATATGTATGTATGAGTTCTGTCTTGAGAAAGATCCAGTTTAAATTGTTTAAATACTGAAACCTAAGAGAGAAGACTCACAGGGCACTGAGAGAAGAAAGTGGACACTAGGCATCTCATGGCTGTTGACACTCCTCTTATTGGGCAAGAGAGATAAGGTCTGAAGTTCTACAAGGAAGACTCTGCTTCTTCAGGTTATAGTCCATATGTTTCCATTTTTGGCACCACTCATTTGATTTGAGAATGGACCCTACATTCCCACCATTCCAGGCTAAGAAGAGCATGTTGCTTCTCTTTCTCTGGGAGCACACTTGGAGCTGTAGCAGTGGCCCGTTCTGCCTCACCACTGTATGAAGTTTTGGCTAAGCTTTGAGACAAAGCAAAGAGATGTTTAAAAACCATACTAGCCCATGTAGCATTCCACAGAGTTTCATCATGAAACACTGGTCAAAGCCAGGTTAAAATTGGTACAACAGCGGTTGGGAGCGAGCACTGACTGTTCTTCCTAGAGGTCTCCTAACAGCCAAAGAGATAGCTCTACATGAACACCAAGGAAGTTCTAAAACAAGCCTTATTGAGCACTGATTTGTCTCTATGTAACTTAAGGCCCAAACCACATATTCAACTTTGGAGCCATAATAGCTTTTAACCACCACTATCAAGAAAGGCAAGCAGACTAGTAAGTCCTACAAAAGAGAAGACCTGAATTCTAGCTTCTCCAACCAATGCTATAAAAAGGCAGCATGTAAACTAAGAGTGCTGGCACACACTTATAATCCCAGCACTTGAGAGGCTGAGGCAGCAAGAGTTATAAGTTTGACCTAGCCTGAAAACACTGTGACCCAATCTGAGAAAAGCTCTCCTCCACAAAAAAAGCATCACCAGCTGCAGTGACTGGATCCGCAAAGGTTCCTTGCCATAGTTTCCAGGAACTTTTCTTCTAATTTGCTTCTGTTAAAGGAACTGTGGATTATAAATGAGACCATGAATACAGGTTCACTTACAGACAATTTAGTAAGTGCTCCCAGTTAATTCTGTCAGTCTTCCTCCTACACAGAAATACATGTAGCCCCAAGGGCCCCAACCACCCACAGAGCTCTTTTGAACATCTTTTTACCCTCCAGCACATAGAAGTGCAGGGCTATATCCTAGCAAACACCCAGGGGAATAAAAAGGTAGTTTCTCTGAAATGCTCTGTCTAGAAAACCAGAGATATCTTTTTATTAGGATGTCATCTCTAAATTCAATTTTCTCTGAATAATAATATAAAAGTGATGTAACAAAATCTTTGCATGTTTCAAGTTTACACATATATATTCCTCCATATGCAGAGCTCTCCCTTAGTATATGTAAGGAAACTTACAAAAGGAATTGTTCATCATGAACTACCAGGCTCTTTAGCATCCTCAAACCTACTTGAGGTAGAATATTACAACAACCCCTCATAACACAAGTCTTCCATTATCTGTCTTTATAGACAGACCCCTCCCAATACACCTGGAACACAGGGAACTAGGTGTACTGGCACATGTCTCCCATTAGCTCATAATTCCAGCACATGGGAGGTTGAGGCAACAGAATTTTCATAAGCTCAAAGCTATCCTAGGCTACCTAGTGAGTACCTGAATGGCCAGGGCTATGCCAAGATCCTGTCTTTACAAAACAAAACAAAACACACAAAAAAATTCAATATAACACAAAAAATTCAATATAACACAAAAAATTCAATAAAGACAAAAGGAGAGGCTCATTACATCATGAGGCCTGACCTATCTTGCCTATTATTTAGAATCACTAGACTCCAGTGAAGGAAGAGTAAAGAGGCTAATTTACTGATGAACAAAAGAGGCCAACCCTCCTGCCACATCCCAAATATGCATATGAAGCTGACTTCCACTATGTGTCAGTTTTTTATAGTTGCCATAACAAATACCATGAATTTACTGGCTTAAACAACATAAATTTATTATTTTTCTGTAGGCCCAAAGTTCAACGAGGGTCCCAAGGAGTTAGCAGGACTGTCTTTCTAGATGTCATGGGAAAAATTCTGTTCCTTACACATGTAAAAAAAACCTGAGGTTTCTGATTTCTAGCAGAGACCATTCCTATCTTCATTACCTGGTAGCTGACAGCTATAGTTCTTTGACTAACCATTCTGCATTTTACTTTTTTTTTTTTTAATAGTTCACACAATAGGAATGAGACTACTCAGATACTCCAGGGCAGGCCCCCTGTGAAGGTTGGTTTTTACTGCCAACTAGACAGGGTTTAGATTCACTATGGTAGGCCTGTGGGGAATTTTTTAGAGCAAGCTAACAAAGGTGGGAAGACTCACCCTAAAGTGTGGGCAGCACATTTTAATGAGCTTGGGTCCTGGACTGGCTTAACCGAAGAAAGGGACTAAGAAGCAGCATTTGGTGCCCTCTGGTCCCTCGCTGTGCATGCAATGTGACCAAATGCTTCAAATTGTGAGCCAAAATAAACCCTTAAACTGTTTTTGTAGGGTAATTTATCAGAGCCTCAAGACAAATAACTAGTATACTCCTCAACTTAAGACCTTTAACACTCCCTGAAAAAAGTTCCTATAACTTACTTCAATTATGTCTGCAAAGTCCTTCCTGCCACACAGCATGGCATATGTCCACTGGGGACTAGGGAAGGTACTGTTTGGCAGGTCATTTTTCTACAATCTATGACTATCTAGCCACATCATCAACCTGTCATGAAGAGCAGCTAAGAGGCTAAACCAATCAAAAGGACTTCCATACACAGAAGTGGGAGGGCAGTGAATAATTTTAAGCTATTCACCTTTGTGGTAGTTTATTCATCAGGAAACTGATACAATGGTCAAGGCCAGACTACTTTGAATATCCAATCCTCAAGCCAGTAACACACATCTTACTCTATTCTCCTAGTTTAACAAACTTGACTTACGAGGTCACTCAATCTTCTGGTCTCTGGTTCATGAAGCAAAACAAATTGGTTATACTATTTACTCTAGTCCAAAAGTAAAATTAATTTGACTTATTATCTCAACAGAACCAGAGAAGGGCTTTTTGTTCTACAACTAGAAGCCATATAGATTATATATATATATTTATATATATACACACACACACACACACACACACACACACATGCTGGAAGTCTTAATAAAAGATTAAAGCAAGGCTGGAGAGAGCATGCAGTGGTTAAAAGCATTTGCTGTTTTACAGAAGACTCAGGAGGTTTGGTCCTTGCACCCACATGGTGACTTACAACTACCTGTAGCTCCAGTTCCAAGGGATCTGATGGCTTCTCCTGACCACAAAAGGCACTGCACATACATGGCACACATACACGCATACATGTAGGCAAAGCATACATACACTTTTTTAAAAGTACATCTTTTAAAAGACTAAAAAGAAGAAATATCTATTGACAATGCAAAAGCTGATGATGTGAGAGGAAAAATTCTCCACTACCAACCAACTCTCTCCTGTTCACAATGACCAGTGAGGTATGATTGCAACAGGGTCTCTGTCCTTTCATTAGTCAAACACATGTTTTTAAGCAGGCACTCTTTTAAACTTGCTGAGATACTTAGGTACAGAAAACTTCAGTGGCAGAAAAACACCAATAGCAAGCTAATGTCCTCTTGGCTCTTTTGGCTGACTTCCCTGTGCCTGGATCTTGACTATTAATTGAATGCTATTCAGATTCCATCTCAAAAACAAATGAGGATGGAGACCAGAGGCCTGCCTTCTCCAGACTGATAAGAGCAGCACAGTGCAATTATACCCGAATAGCTTTGTTTTGGAATGTAATCACCGCCCCAGCCTTCTTCCCAATGGGATGGCAACAGTGTAATTACCTCTTCAGGATTCATTGTTTGGGAATGTAAGGCTCATACAGGCCTTCTCTCCAAGGGAAAGGAGCTTCAAGAACAATCTGTAGCTACAAGAATGTAAGAATCTGCAGCCCTCTCCTTCTGAGTCCAGCAAATTACTTTTGTTTTCTTAAAGCCTGAGTGTATATTTCAGCCTGTTTCCTACCCATGAGAAAAATCACTCATACATCAGTACAGTTCTGTTTGAAGTGTCAATCTGAGCTGACTGCTTGGGTTCCAACTCTAGCTCTTTCAATTATCTGTTTCTCCCCAGCTTTCTCTATAAAAAACACCAGTAACAATGGTACATCATAGAAATGTAAATATTAGTATGCTTAGGAATGCTCAAAACAGTATTTGACAGAGTAAATGGTCTTATGATTTATATTTGTTTGACTAAAACAGGATCTCATGTAGCCTAGGCCAGTCTCAAATGCAGTCAGTATGTATTCTGATGGTGGTCTTGAATTTCTGGTTCTCCTGCCTCTATTACCCAAGTCCTGGAATTACCAGTGTGTATCACCATGCCTAGGTTTATGTGGTGCTAGGGATCAAAATCAAGGCTTTTACATAATTAGCCAAGGACTCTACCAATTGAGCCATATCTTCAACTCTTGTTTGTTAAAAAAGCATATTCGAAGCTCAATGTATTAGCATACACTTATACTCCCAATACTTGGGAAACGGACAGGAAGATCAGGAGTTTGAGGGCAGTCTGGGCTACAAGAAAGCCTGTTTAAACAAACAAACAAACAAACAAACAAACAAAATAACACAGCCAACAAATCTAGAAATATGATTTAATACTAGTTCATGGCCAAATCTATGAGTCACAAAAATTCCTATTTCACAATCCCTGTCAGTTCATCAAGATGGGCAAAGTTTTTGGATAATTTCAATGCTACTACAAAACTGTCACAGACTCAGGCAGAGTGAGCCATCACTCTAATAAGCAGGAGTGACTATGAATATTCTCACTTTTCCCCCCCCATGTCATTAGTTCCAGAGAAACTACTAATACAGTATTATAAAATCTTGTTGTAAAGAAGTCAGCAAATTCTATAAAAAGCAACCATTTGCAATACATGATTATGGCAGATTGTAACGACAGTTCACCTTTCTAGCAAGGATGTCAGGAGGTAGACAGGTTAGTGTGAAAGAGAGAATTGGAAGAAAGTAAAGATGGTCGATAAGATCAAAATACATCATACAAAAATAAAAAATGCCAAACAAAAAATATTACATACATGTATGAAATTTCCAAAGAATAAGAATGGTAATTTTTTTTTCTTTCAGTCTTTTGAGACAGGGTTTTGGTGTGGTCCTTGCTGTCCTAGAGCTCACTCTGTTGACCACACTGGCCTCAAATTCACAGAGGTATACCTGTTTCTTCCTCCTGAGTGTTGGGATTAAAAGGTATGTGCCATCATTGCATGGTAAAATAAAATAAAATAAAATAAAATACAACTTTTAAAAAGAAGAATGTTTTTACAGAATGGAGAATGTGGTTATAAGATATAACAAGCCAGCACTGGAGTTACAATAGGAAACAAAAAGAAACACCCCCAACATTCAAAAAAGTCATTAGTCAGTCTCCTACATGCATCTCTTTCCACATTTAAGACTCTTACCAAAATATTCATGCTGCCTATTCCAGTTGAGGTCACAGGGACCCAGGAAAGACCTGACCTTGTGGATCAGCAAGTCTTAAAGTGAATAAACATCCACAGATTGTCTTTACATCTGTATAGAGAGTGAGAGGTACTGTCAGCTTCCATGGCACTTCCAGCCAGCTTGGAATAAAATAGGCTTCTGGGGACATGAGAAGGAAAAATGTAACTTGAGCCTGAGGTTTTAAAGAAGTGGTGGGGAGCTAGAGCGAGATGGTTCAACAGATAAAGGCACTTGATATTCAAGCCAGATGGCATGAGTTTGATCTCCAGAAAAAGGCAGAAGAGAACCAATTCTACAAGGCTGTTCTCTAGCCTCTACAGGTGTGCTGTGGCCCCTGTATCACCACTATCACCACCCATCATTTTTAAGAGTCTACATTGACTGTTACCTTCCAGCATGTATATTCATCAGGTAAAAACTGATGGAGAAGTAAGACAACAAAAAAGGCTGTTTCAAGCCTTTCCTAAGTTTAGAATAGATTTCTGTTCCCAAAGAAAGTTTAAAGCTTAAAAAAGAAAACAAACAAACAAACAAACAAACAAAAATGAATACTACACATGCCTCTGTTAGAAATAAAGGATTTAACCTCATACTTGGCTATTACTCTCCTTGCATCCTCTGAGTAGATTTCTAGATCACTGGATTAATTATTTTAGGGGATGCAAATATTCCAAAGCATATCATATCATATCATATCATATCATAAACAAATCATATAATAAAAAGAGAACTCAAGAACTCTGGGAACAAGAGTGGGTCATTTCAGGATATAAGACATCCTCAGTAAGCACAATCAAAATGAACAGTAATTCTAAGAAGTACAGGTCTTAGGATTTCTATTGCTGTAATAAAACACCAAACCACAAGCAACTCAGGGTGGAAAGTGTTTACACTGCTTACATTTCTACATCATCGAAATATAGAGGCAGACATATGGAGACAGGAACTCAATCAGAGGTGAAGAAGGAACCCTTCTTACTGACTTGCTTCCCATGGCTTGCTCAGACGCTTTCTTATAGCATCCAAGATCATTAGACCAGGGTTGCCACCACCCACAATGAGCTGGTTCCTCCCACAGCAATCACAAATTAAGAAAAAGCACTGCAAGAAAGCCTATATGCCAATCTGGTGGGGTACTTTCTCAATCGAGGTTCCCACTTCCCAAACGACTCTAGCTTTTGACAAAGTGACACAAAACTAGCCAGCACAGAAGACAACCATGGGTCTTAAATCTTTAGATTATATTACGTCTATAGAAGCCCCAGAAGATGGCAACTTCAAATATAAGTCAACAGTAGGGTCTCATACAGATGTCTGTTTACTTTTAAAGGAACAAATAGAACAAGTGGGAAGAACGACTAAAAGTTGGAAGAAAGGTTGTATTAGTTACCATTCTGTTGCTGTGGTAAAAACATCAGAAGCAAATAGTTAAAATGATCAGAAGCAACTTACAGAAAAAGAGTTTATGGTTTCAAAGAGAGACTGCAGAATGGTGGGAAGTCATGGCAACAAGCAGCAGGCATGGTGTCTGGAACAGGAAGCCAAGAGATCACATCTTCAAACACAAAGCAGAGATACAACTAGAGATGGGGCATATTTCCTCCAGAAAGACCACACCTCCAATACCTCTCACAAACAGTACCACTAGCTGGGGACCAAGTACTGTTCAAACACTTGAGCCTATAAGGGACATTACTCATTCAAACCACCACAAGGTTATAAGGTCAATTTCACCTGGGAATGAAATGCTAACACACTTGCCAGGAACTTGTTGTTTCAGCATAAAAGCCGCACAAGCTAGTGTTTTCTACTGCTTTAAGGATCTCTGGGCTCACAGCTTCTGTTTCTGCTGCTACTTTAGCATTTAGCACAATATCTACTTTTCTTGCAGCTATTTATGATGGTAGACTGTATATTTAGATGGACACAGCACCTTGCTCACACACTTCACCCTGTACTATCTAACAACAACAACAACAAAAAAAACCTTAATAAATGCTTACAGAGTCAAATGATTGATATACCAGCTTAGTGTCCATCAAGTGATCATGAGCTAATTCACTTTCCCTCATTGCATCAGAAGCTGACCAGCACAAACACTTCTTGAGTTTCTAGCATGTATATACCCTTTATGCCTCTGCCTGGTCCCCTGGCTTAATGAGTTCCTCTATACAGTGGTTCTCAAATTTTAAAGTGCACCCACTAGGAAGACATTTTAAAACACAAATTTCTAAACCCCAAAACCAGAGTATCTGGCTCAGTGCATCAGGTGTACATTCCAGGAATCTGCATTTGATATAAGTTCCTAGGTAATGTTGATCCTAACTGGATTCTCTGTTGTTCTGGCTACATAGCAGCAAATAATTAGACAGCTGAACAGATATGTATTTCATTAGCACAGAAAAGTGTTTTTTTAAGTGCAAACTCTGACTTCTTCACTCTTTCTCCCTTGGGTAACACAGCTACAGACAACAGTGCAAACACTGAATTGTTAAGCTTTCCATTTACCCACACACCGGTATCCTAGAATCTGAACTCTTGAGTTTTTATAACTCTCCAACCATTGCAAAAGGAAGCCCCTGTCGAGACCTAGGAAGAGTAGCAATATTGAGGAATGTAAACGTTTTGAGAGAGCTGTGTGCAAGTAGACACCTGTAACCCCAGTACTCAAGGTGCTGGCTGAGGCAGGATGATAATAAATTCAAGGTAATCTTATGCTACGTATTGGGGTTAAGGGCAGCCTGGATATTACTCCCTGTGTGACCCTTCCCCTAACATATATTAAAAAAAAAATCAGTGAGAGAGTAAAACAGTATGAATGAGGAGACTAATTTATAAGAAGCCAAATTTTATAATGAAAATTGTACAATAGACCAGGCATAGTGGATTTCGCCTGCAATCCCAAAACTCTGGAGGAAGAAACAGAAGAACTAGGGTAAGTTTGAGGCCAGACTGAACTACATTGTGAGCTCCAGGTCACCATGGGCCACAGAGCAAGACACTAACAACCAACTAACCAAAGAAACAACCAACCAAACCACAACAAGTCCCTCACACAGTGTGTGTCACTCTTACTCCAAGTGTTTCAGATATGTGAGTTTATTATCCTCTATTTGAAATTCTGGGCCTACAAGTGTTCTGAATTTTAGACTTTCCCCCTTGATTATGGATTATTGGAATCCAAGTAAAATTTAAAACTTTTATTTCAATGTATACACAAACTAAAGATAATTCATACAATATTTTAAGTAATTTTATACATGAAACAAGGTGATATTGTATGAAACTTTCCTCCTGTATTGATGCTCAATAAATTGGACTTTTGAGCATTTCAGATTTTCAGCTTAGGAATGCTCCACTTGCTGACTCATTTAACCCTTAACCCTGTATGCTAAGCTCTATTCTTTAGGTACATCATACAGATAAAAAACCTGTGGCCCAAAGTTAACAATTATCAGAAATTAAACTGCTAGAAGGAGCACAATGACTATTTCATAATAAACAACCTGTTCCAAAGCCTGCCTGTCAACAGACTTACCCTGCACATGGCAGCTGCCCTTCTGAGGCCTCACTCCAAACAATGAATGGGGAAAAATGTATGCTTTTTCAAATTATACTAAGAGTCATACAACACTCATACAAGCCCAGTTTGGAGCTGTAACTGAGCTAACCTGTACGGATCAACAATGAAAATTCTAGGGGAATCATTCATTTTTTAGTGGCAGGTCCCCAAACAAACAAACAAATAAAAAATAAAAGCAACAAGGGAAAAACAAAACAAACAAACAAACAAAAAACCAAACTCAACTCTTCAAAAACAAAAAACAAAAAAACAAAAAAACACAGAAACAAAAATCAGGTCACTCCTGGCTAGACTATAAGCTCCCTGAGGGCATTTAATTCTCTTATAGTACCTAATGTGCGCTGGAAACAACTAGGCAATAAGCATTTATAAAGGTGCTGTGTATTTCAAAATGATAGCACAAAGAGGACTCGGGGGTAAAAGGGAAAGATAAAAACTCAAAAATAAAAAAAATAAAATAAATTTAAAAAAAACAAGTCTCAAATATTAAAGAGACAGTAAAGTTTATTGAGAAACCCAATTTTCTCCCCTAGAAAGGTCTGAAGGAGTGCAGGGATACAGCATCAACTATTGAAGGTAGGCTTTCAATAAGCACAGCTCTCACTGGTGTTCTAAGAAGTGTCTAGAGCGAAGGGCTGTGATAAAAGAGTGTATAACTGTGCCAAATAAGCAAAAAGCTCTACCTGTAGCTGGCCAGCAGCTATGCTGTGTTCTCAGGGAGTACAACATTTACTATTTCCCAGGCAACCAAGCCAGTCCTTTATCATCCTCACTTTCATCACTGAAGCAGAAGAAAAGGTAATTGGGTTAATTATTAAAGCAGCACTAGTTAGTACCACCACCACCAATTGTCCATTTATCTGGTGTTATAAACAGCCATCTTAATTGATGTTGAGTTGGAATGTGTTACTCACTTTACTTGCCTGGCTACAGTGTCCCAGAGGTATACAGAGCAGAGAGAGAAAGAATGTAAAATCAGTATTTGTTTCTAATTGTACTAAATACCAAGATAGCCCATCTGTGTCTATTATCACTCACCTTTCTCAAAATTGATAATTCAAGTGCAGAACTGGTACACAATACATGATAAAGCAATTTGGTGTACTAAATAATGCTGTTGTATCAGGTTGTCAAAATAATCCCTAAAAACTGAAAAGCTCCAGATGTTCACTGATGTCAATGGAGCTAGGGTGGAAAGACCCTGATAGGAAGTCTCTAATGTAACAAACAAGTGGAAGATATGTAAGAAAGCGCACTGGTGTTTTATAGAACGTAAGAAGAATACCAGTGCTGGTAATACAATATCCACAATTACAGCACTTGGGCAAGCTGAGGTAGGATTGCAAGCATAAGGCCAAGCTGGGCTCCACAGTGAGACCCTGTCTCAATGAACAAAAATAATCAAATGAAAAATAGTGTTTAAAGGGAAACTAGAAAAAAAGTTAATACGGAAAAGCAACATTTTAAAAGTATTTTGTTACTATTTATTTTACATATACATCTGTGTATGTCTGTATATGTGCATGTACCTGAAGTTAGGGACATCCCTTGGATGCTGGAGTTACAAGCAGTTGTAAGCTGCCTGATGTGGGTGGTAGGAGTTGAACTTGGGTCCTCTGAAAGTGTTCTTAACCACTGAGTCATCTCTCCAGCCTGTCTTAGCCACACTAGTCAGCAAACAGAAGAATGCTTGGAGCATAAGATTCCATAAAGCAATTAAGTTGTGTTTGTAGTATCTCTAGATTTAACATTCATGCCAAGGACAGCACAACAAAGGGAAGGAGAACAACAGAGTTATGGAGTTATCTTACCAGAATCAAATCTATATAAATATCAAGCAAATTCTAATAAAATATTCTTTGAAAAACAGTAAAGGCATTAAAATGGCATGAGAGATGATATCATGTAATACAAAGTCATAATAGGAGAAATCAAATCAAAAAGCACACTAAAAGATACAGAAAACAAACAGAAAAATAATGGACAAAAATCCACAATAATAACTTTAAATGCAAATTAATAATCCAAAGGCAGGACTGTCTGACTCAAGTAAAAAAAATGTGGGCCAGTGAGAAGGCTCAGCAAGTAAAAGCGCTCACTATGTCTGTCAATCCGAGTTTGATCCCCAGAATCCTTGGTGGAAGGATAGAACCAAATCCTAAAGCTGTCCTCTTATAGAGTGTACTAGTTGCACTAGACAATGCTATAACACATGCATGTCCACACATTTACATATCATGTACATATACACAAATAACATATTTTTTAAAAAACTAAGATACAACAACCATATGCCTTCTTTTGGTTAAAAAGAAATCTAAATAAAAGCCACTTATAGTGTCTTATACATGGGAGGCTCACTGTGGGTTTAAGGCTAACCTGGATTAGAGAGTAAATTCCAGTCCACTCTGAGCTACACAGTGAAACCATGCCAAATAAACAAACAAACAAGCAAACAAACAAACATAAAAACAACTAGGTTGAAAATGAAAGATGGAGGGGCTGGAGAGATGAGTCAGTGGTTAGGAGCACTGACTGCTCTTCCGGAGATCCTGAGTTCAATTCCCAAAACCAAATGGTGGCTCACAACCAACTGTAATGGGATGGGATGCCTTCTTCTGTACTCATATAAATGAAATAAATAAATAAAAAAGAAAGAAACTGAACTTACTAGTTTGCCGGGCAGTGGTGGTGCACGCCTTTAATCCCAGCACTTGGGAGGCAAAGGCAGGTGGATTTCTGAGTTCCAGGACAGCCAGAGCTACACAGAGAAACCCTGTCTTGAAAACACACACACACACACACACACACACACACACACACATGAAAATGAAAGATGGAAAATACATATCATGCAATCACAAAAGAGTTGGATTAGCTATTCAAATATAAAAATAGATTCTAGGACAGAAATACAAGTAGAGATATCTTAATGACAATGTCAAAAACACTTTAATAAAAAAGTAACAACACTAAAGGGAGAAATACACAATTCAGCAATAATACTTTTTTAATATCATCTTGACAATAGAACAAGACACAAAACCAACAAGAATACACAATACATTAACACCAAGCATCTACACAACTTCATCTAACAACAACAGAATACACATTCTAATCAAGCACATTTGCTGGATTAGCACATATGCTTGAGCGAAAAAACAAGTTAAAAAATTTAAAATATCTGAAATCATAGAGTGTGTTCTTAAGCCACTCCAAAATTAAATAAGAGAATATTTAGAAAAGAAAAAAGAAAATGGAGACAGTTATAAGTATGTGGAAAATGAACAATGTATCCCTAACCAACTAAAGCAGTGGTCTTCAATCTTCCTAATGCGTGACCCTTTAATATAGTTCCTCCTATTGTGGCAAACCCAACCTGTAAAATTATTTCACTGCTACTTTACAGATGTAATTTTGCTATTGTTATGAATCAGGGGCTGGAGAGATGGCTCAGTGGTTAAGGGCACTGACTACTCTTCCAGAGGACCTGAGTCCAATTCGCGGCAACCACATGGTGGCTCACAATCATCTGTAATGAGACCTGACACCCTCTTCTGGTGTGTCTGAAGACAGCTGTAATTATACTCATACATAAAATAAATTAATAAATCTTTTTAAAAAATGAATCAAAATGTAAGTATCTGTATTTTTCAATGACCTTAGTGATCCCTGTGAAAGAGTAGTTCACACCTTCCACCCCCCAAGGGTCACAACTCACAGGTTTAGAACCCCTGGCTAAAGTGTCAAGGGAGAAACAAAGATGACTAGGCACAAGGCAATCTCTAATCTAGGACATTGGACTAGATTCTAATGACCTGTGGATAAAAGGAAAAAAACCCTGACACTTCCCATTATTTTAATCAAAATAGTGAATTAAGTACATCAGGCACACATCTGCCAGGAACAGATGCTCATTAGGATGAAAGTCAAGAGGATTATTCAGGGCAGATAACATTCCCTACATTACTCAGGCTCTATCTGCAGAAGATTTTTGTTCTTTAAGTAATTAAAAGGAAGCTGTCCTGTGCCAGGACTTCTCATTTCACTTCTCTGAGGCTTCAAACATGTCAAAAACTATTATAAGCTTAAGAACCTTTTGGGAGATTCATGAACTCAAGCAAAATGGCTCAGAAGACAGTTGGGCATACCAGCTTTGATCTCCCAAATCTGCCTCTCACAGTACCATGCTGGACAAATGAAGTTATTTCTCTGCTGGGTAGAAATACTAAAACCAACACTCACTTCACAGGGTAGAACAATGATTTACAGAGACACTGTATGGGAAATTACTAAGGACCAAACCTTGTCCACTGAGGCAGTGCTCAGCTCCATTTCAGTCTGCTAAAATGTCAACAAGGGAAGCTTTCTAGACTGCTACATGTCTCCTGTTAAGAGATGCCATAGCATTTAAGTGTAAATATATATTTCTTTAAATATGGGTACAAAGTCTGTGCTACCCTGAGTTGATAGGTAGTTGGAGACTAGTAGGGTCCTACAAAATTGTGGAGAAGACACAAAATGGAGAGAGAGAGAGAGAGAGAGAGAGAGAGAGAGAGAGAGAGAGAGAGAGAGAGAGGAGAAAGAGACAAAGAGACAGAGAGACAGAGAAGCAATGAAGATTAACAAACTACTAGCACTCCAGTAGAAGGGCTTGGTTTGTCTATGATCACTTTCAGGCTCTGGTGGTAGAGAGCAGATTTAAAGGATTTTAATTTTCCACAGATCTACTTTTGATGTTTTGATCTATACTGATGTTTCAATATAGCTTTGCTGAGAGTCTACTAGAGACTTATTTGCCACTGTAATGCTGGTCACAGCTCCTAACACTGCAGATGTGTGCTTGCTTTGTCCCTCTGAATCTTCTGAATTTCTATACTACCCTTTGGAAAGACCCACTTACCAGTAAGAGCTTCTACTTATGTTTGGGATGAAGAACTGAGCAGCACTTTAAGATATAATTTACCACCAAGACTCCAAGACACAGGAAAGCAGGGATTCTGTCTGTTTTGTCTGAGGCTGGCCCAGAACACTGACTGGACTGTAACCACAGCAAAACAAGTATTCGCCAAGTATAACTGTTCTAGGACCATCAGGATCTGGTTCCAGTCATAGAAAAGTGCCTTTCCAGGAAAATTGGAAATGCTTACTGTTAAAAGACCGATTTCTCTTGCACTCTGAAAGCCATTACTATAGCACCTCAATTACATGATCATAAGTGAGTTTAATAAAAAGGTAAACATCTATACTCAGAAGAACAAGAAGGCTCAGAGAAAAAGCTACTATTATAGTAAGATTTCCCTCAGCAAGCAACACTTAGCTATAAAGCTTTGGTCACACACCTAGGAAGCATTTAAAACAACAAAAAAAAAGTGATTAAGAAAAATTCTGAAGGTAAGCAAAAGCTTCCCAGGAGCCCTTTCTGTCTTCTATATTATGGTCTAGGAAATGGTTTGGAGGGATGTCCATTGCCTGGGCTCAGTCCCTGGCTCCTATACTCTCTAGCTGAGAATGCAGCTGAGGCATGTCCAGGGATACCAGTGTTTCCTCCACTGTTCATTATATAATACCAGTTGTCTCAGAACTACTGCAGGACTAAACAAAGCATGCCTAAATTGCTTACAATGCTTCCTAGTACATGGTAATTAATATATACACACTTGGGTTTTGTTGTTGTTACTATTAGTGCTTTTTCAAAAAGGAAAAATAAAGGAAAAAATGACATAGCTGTTAACAGAATTTGGAGGGATAGCCAAATATCTATACATGATGACAGCTACATAGGAAGTCCCAATAGGCATGCTAATATTGATATTGAGAAAATGAGTATTAATGATGAAAAAAATTGCTTAACTCAGGCATAAGGTTCTAGAAGTCTAGATCTTCTTCTCTTGGTAACATTTACAATCATCTGAGAAATAAATTTTCCCTGTAGATGTCATACCCATACATAACCTATAAAATGTTACAACATGCCCCCTTACAGTCAAGTGCATCTGTAAGGACAAACAGGCCATCAGGGATCAGGACACTGGATTAGACACTGGGAATGGAAAGTAAACGTACAGAATTACTAGAGCAAAGGGAAAAAAAAAGAAAAACTATATGGCTGTTATTTAAAAGGAAAAAAGCTTAATAACAAAGAAATAGAGATTTTTGTTGGCAGAAAAGCAAGATATGCCATACGGAGTGAGACAGATGTTTGGAACTAAGAAGAGAGCAGAAGAGCTCTTTGGTACTATTGCCTGGCAGCAAGTGGTTATCTTTCACAAGACTTCAATCAACCAAGTTACATGTACAGAGAGGCACAAATTCACTGTTTACAACTAGGGCCAGAGTCATCTTCCAACAGCTATTTGGAGATTGAAACAATCAGCTCACCTACCAGGCAAGGGCCTATGACGTCCTAATGTCTGGCAGAGAATCTCCTGAGAATTGTGGGATTCTAGAATTTTATGTTAGGTCAAGGGGAAGACTAGATCTTATGGCCTGCCAGCTGCCAAAACAGCATTGTAATAGTCCTAAAACAAAGCTGAGCATGGTGGCTCAGGCCTTTAATCCCAGCCTTGGAAGGCAGAAACAGGCAGGTCTCTATGAGTTTAAGGGAAGCCTGATCTACAAAGCAAGTTCTAAACCAATCAAGAATATACAGTGATACTTTGTCTCAAAACAAAACAAATTTTCCTAAAATATGTGGGTTTAGAGATGCACATCTTTCACCTTTGATCTCAGGACTTGGGAGTCAGAGGACAGCCTGGTCTATATAGCAAATTCTAGGTCTGGGGTAGACAGTGAGACTATGTTACATTTAAAAAGGGGAAGGAAAGGGAAAGAGGGAAAGGGAAGGAAAACAAAGAAAAAGGGAAGGGGGAGATGGACGGATGGATGGACAGACGGGCGGGCAAGGGGTAAGTATATCTCTGAACCAAAGCTAACAGTATGCTACATTCTCATAGCCCCCAGTGCCATCTTCACACCAGCTGCCTTTCTATCTTTAACCATCAGACGGCCCAGGTTTTCCAAAACAGAATGCCATTTAAATTTTTCTAATACAGACCCTTTAAAGATATGCCTAATAGAAGTCGTTTGTGTCTTTTCAGACATAATTATGTAAGTTGGTGATGAAAGTGATGGGAAGAGGACAAAGAATGTAATGATGAAACAATCTTCACCCCAAAAAATAGATTTCTGCTTTGTTCCCTTTTCTGGATACTATCCAGAAGCAGCTGCATACAACATGTCTCAGAACTTGGTCATATCATGCCTCCAAGCCCCAAAATATAGATCATTAAAGAGGGGTCCCCTAATCATAAACCACTGCAGCAATGCTTGCCTAGCCTCTTTTCTACCCTGTGGAGTTCTAAGCTGCCTCCACGCCTTTCCTCCCTCCTCCTTCCTCATACCATTCCAGTGCCTGGAATCTCCATGGGCTCGCAGAAGCAAACGGACAGAGAGCTGTGCATTAGGCTCTTAATTAAAATCACAGGATCGAGCTCATGAGTATCTTACCAACTGAACCACGAATAAGACACCTTTATCACCCAATTAAAGCACAGCCAGGATTTAATTACCTATATTAAGAAACAAATGGTTTTTTTTTTTTTTTTTAAATTCTCCTTTCCAGACTTGGGAGGCAGAGGCAGGTGGACCTTTAGGAGTTCGAGGTTAGTCTGGTCTGCAGAGTGAGTTCCAACAGCCAGGGCTACACAGAGAAACCATGTCTTGGGGGGGAGGGAAAGGGGGTTTTCTCTTCTTCCCCACCACTCCCTTGTGTGTGTGTGTGTGTGTGTGTGTGTGTGTGTGTGTGTGTGTGTGTGTGTGTGTGTGTTTTTACAAAAAGGCCTGAAGGAAGTAGAACTAGGCAAGAGACACAGTTTCTCAATTGTACTAACTCTTGTCTGGAAGTAAGAAACTGCATCTAACACTCAACAATTTCAGCTGATGTTAAGAAACTGTCATTATCAATACTGGGAAAAGAGGAAGCCTTTGTAGCTTCCTGCTTTTCACAATTTCAAAATCCAAAGAAATATTTCCTTACCTGCGAGGACCCTGTTAACAGAAGAATGAGTAGCCAAACCAGGCTGTCCACGTTCATGAAAAATCCCAGCATAAGGCAAGTACTCAGGCAGCAAAAAACGCCTGTAAGAAGGAACCACATGTAAAAAGTCAACTAAAGACTACCAAATAACAAAGGAGATACTACAGAGTTTCAAAATCATTGGCTAATAAGGCTGGGCATAATGGTTTATGACTATAATCTATAAAAATGGGAGACTACGGCAAGAGGACTGCAAGTTCAAGGCCAGACTAGGCCCTAAAAGATATAACAAACTATAGCCTAAGAGATATACTAAACAGAAATCCATAAAATCTACAGAATTTGTCCTTTTATAAGTATGTAACTCCTTATTGCCCTTCTTCTAAAGTAAAGCTAGTCAGGAGTGATGCACACCTTTAATCCCAGCAATTACAGGCAGAGCAGGTAGATTTGTGAGTTCCAGGCCAGCCTGGTCTACATAGTAAGTTCCAGGCCAACTAGGACTTCATAGTGAGACTCAGACACAGTTTTGAACAGTATGCTCTTGGTGCCATTTTTCTATCTCTATGCACTGTAGCTAATAATCTCCCATCAAATGTTTAGATGGCAGGACCAAAATGGCAGGACTCACTAGAAAACAACTTTATTATATGGATAATCCAAAGGCCAGAGGTTGGTGTAGCTCAGTGGTGGTGTGCAAGGCCCTCAAGTCCAGTTCCAGCACTCTAAAGCCAAACTAAACCAAACTCACAAAAGTGAAAGCCTAGGCTTTAGTCAAGGATCCTTCCATGCTTACAATCTAGTTCTTACCTTGGGACAAAGCGTCCAAGTGAAGGTGCAGACATTCGGGCATTTCGGGGAGCTCGGTGCCTAGATCTGTCACCATTGTCCCTGGAAAAAACAGAGAGACTACATATAAGACAGTTACTGAAGCAGAATTATTCATCTGCCACCAAAACTAAGCATCTGCAAACTAAAGTCCTACACTCAGGAAAGGAGCCCAAAATCTATTAGCTAACTTAACTAATTTAGTACCCAAAGCCAACTCTGAGTCAATGTGGTCTTTAAACTCTGTGGTAACTGAAAGTGAAGCCGTGTGTGTGTGTGTGTGTGTGTGTGTGTGTGTGTGTGTGTGTGTGTG
>JANHMN010000002.1:158534023-158571097 GCA_030674055.1 Rhabdomys pumilio | reverse complement strand
GCAGAGTTCCTAACATGCACACAAAGAAGCTGAGTATTAAACAAGTAACACAGCTCTCACTATTGTTATTTTTCAAATATATGATTTTGGGTATGACAAGTTAAAAGTACCAATTAATTTAAAAGTACAATTAAAGTAATAATAACATTTCGTTATTGTGCATTTATCAATGATTGTAACCAATTATCATGAAAGGAGTTTAGAAAACATTTTAATGTTTAAAAGTGTGCCATGAAAGGGACATAGAGAGGCCCCCAGGCCTTAAGAAGACTGAAGACAAAGCTAAAAAGCAGCATTACAGAGTCAACTCTACCCCATGGCTCTGCACAGAGCTGCTCTTCCTAGAAATCACTTGAGCTGACACATGTTCCTACAAGTCCATAGATCATCCCTTTCTGGTAATATGTACTATTATCTGCAAATGCCAGATATGAAGGTCAGGGTAGTGGATAGTACTGATGAGGTGCAATACTTTTTGAGAGAATATAAAGCCTGGTGAGAGATAAGGATGACAAGTGACAAGGATGAGTGGGGAAAAGTTTGACTCTTACAATACATATATCACAAACCTCTTTTTGCTATTATAAAACCTAAAACCTAAATGTAGCTATTCTTTCTATTTTATTAAAGAGGAGATGGGGGCTGGAGAGATGGCTCAGTGGTTAAAAACACTGGCTGTTCTTCCAGAGGACCTATATTTAATTCCCAGCACCCTCATGGCAACTTAGAACTGTCTGTAACTCCAGGCCCAGGGGCAGCCTCATACAGATATGCATTCAGGCAAAACACTGATCAATGTTCATAAAATAAATAACATTTAAAGGGGGGGTGGCAAAAATAGTAATTTTAAGTTATATAAGTGCTATAATGTATGTGTGCGTATGCACACACACAAATAAACACCAACTAAAGAAATGAGGAGAGTGGGCTGAAATACAGCCACATATAATGGCTTTAAAATGTTTAGAGACTACTGAAATAAGATATACAAAAAAAAAAAAAAAAAAAAAAAAAAAAGTATCAAGTCAGGTATGGTGACACACATACAGTGATCTCAGCACTCAGGAAGGCCAGTCTGGGCTGCATAGTGTGACCCAATCACTAAAAAGAGACAGAGAGACAAAGACAGACAGTGGGCATAGCTAGTTCAGATATAGGCACACTCTCAAATGAATGTCACTATGGAACAACACACAAGGGAAGAGAAATCTCTATGCAGGTCTTAATCTTAGCATCTTGGCTAAAGATGGGTAAGCAGGCGCTGAATAGCATCTCAACATCATGCAGGTAAGCCTTAAATTCAATGTTAGGACTTCAGCAACAGAGAAAAATGGTAGGACAGGAACCAGAATTATTAGGAAAATGCGAAACATGGGAAACACAAATGACATGTTGTTCGAGGGAGAAACCAGCAAAACCATCTAGAAGAAAACAGCATAACAGATGAGCAGCACAAATGTTTACTAACCAGGATAAACCTTGAAAAGAAAAATGTGTCAAGGTAGCAATGATCAGAAAGTCCAAAAGCCAAAGTGGGTGACAGGATGGGAAATAACTTTGACACAACTCCAAATAAACTCAAGGTGGGAGGAATAACTGACTTTATTGCCTAGAAAGAAGGGAATTTGAAGATGACTGGGGATAGAAGAACAAATTTTGTGCACGAGAGATTTGGGGGAAAGATAATGACAAGAGTTCTATGAAAAGACCAAAGGAATTAGATGCACTTAAAATGCAATATTTTAAGATGACGAGGAGCCTACCATTCACATCACTGCTAACAGGTGGTCAGCAGAAAGCAAGCTGCAAGAGTTAGAAAGCAGTGAAATAAGTCAAAGCCAGACTGACGATAATGCCAGGTGAACAGACCTTAGGTGGCTGACATTAGCAATAGTAGCAAGTGCTAAATACTGAGCTCTGACATAATGTAGCCAACAACCTTTTATGGAAAAGAAATAAAGAACAAAGGACGCAAATACGCCAGTACTGCCTCTCCACCAAGAAGGACTACTTTTTTAAGGGAGCATCAGAGAAATCCTCATCAATTTTAACATTCAGAAGCAGTGTTTAAGCCACCAGGACAGAAACTGGCTGTACTATTAATAGGCATCCCAGTTGTTGAACTTTGTGCATCTTTGATTAGCCCTCACAAAGGTATTTGGAAGGGAGGGGGAACTAAAATTTTGCTTCAAATTATTTCATAAAGACAAAACATCCTTCAAACAAGCTTCTAAAACGTGATGGAATGAAAGACAACACATCTCCAGGACAAAAGAGGGACACAGCAGCAATCTGCTAGATATCCAGGATTAATAGCCTCAGAGAAAGACCATAATTTAAAGGAATAAAAACTATCCCTACAGACTGTTGTCTGAGCCCTGACCAGACATTCAGGTTGTCGTTGTTCCTCAGTGACAAACAGCTCTGATATGAGCCTTGAAGAATGAATCTATTCCATCAAAAAGCTCAAAAGGCCATTGTCTTCCCAACAGTACTGTTGATTTTGCTAAATATTAAAAAAGAAAACTTGTCTAAAAACAAACATCAGAAGGCCCACTTAGCATTCCTGTCTCTGAATGGCACAATAATCTTGGTCAAGTCCTTTTCTTACTAGCTGCTATTAGAAACTGAGGCACAGCCTCTATTTCCAGAGACTACACTTTCAAAGGTCTTAAATTTTTGTCCCAGCTGACATCCTATGTAAGAAACCTAACAATGTATGTCTCCTAGAACAAGAGCCTTAATTTTTCTCCAAGGAAAATATGAGATAATTATAATTTACAAATTCTTGTCTACCTTATTCTACCTCCTAATCTCATTTGTCTACATTATGCAAATTTATATTAGTATTGTACATTTTCTGATAAAACAACATATAAATCTAGTTGGTAATGCCTTCTTCTCTGTACTTCCTGGCTGTATTTTCCTATTTTCAGCCCAGGCACAATCTAGATATATTCTACTTTTCTTTCCTCATTTTTTATTCTCCATTACCCAAAATAAACATTTATAATGTACTTTATTTGTTCAGACAGAGGATTTCTATAGCTGTCAAGCAATGTCACACATTTCTAAGCAAGAAGTCATAATCCTTGGTTAAAAAAAAAAGTAGTACTATATAAGTAGATATTTTGTAAACATATTGAGGCCTGACAAGTACTAGATAGCTTTTTCCTTTTCCTCTACTGGAGGTTCCCTTACTTTATGAGAATTCTCATTATTTTCTCTTTGCTGAGTGTTAAGGAAAATCTTCTAAGGCAGTTAACACCAAGAGAGATCCAAGAACCTTAGGGTTAAAAGAAGCACAAGTGTTGTCCAATTTCCTTTCCTATCAGACACTGGGACCTTGGGAACAGGACTTGTTCTCAAATTGGTTCTTCGACATCAGTACACTTGCCAAAGTGGGCTCCCTTAACTACTGCTTTTTAGAGTTTGCTGTCTGAAGTAAAAAACTGAATAATGGCTATCCCAATACATACAAAATCCAAACTTCCCAGTTAGATGGTCCAAGTTTTCCACAGCAGAGGCCCAACCAAGACAAGAACCCAAACAACAGAGCTAGCAAATAATGGTAAAATATTCCAATTCCAAGCAGTGCTGTTCTAAGGGTCACTTGTTAACTTACAAATACGTACTTTGGAATGGTTTCCAATAACAGTAATCAGAGACTGAGGAAGCATTCTATTTGGAGAAGTAGATGAGATGGCTGTCTTTTCAAAGACATCTATACACTGGCCTCTCAGTCTGAGAAAACATCAAGTAAGCTTGCATAGTGACCATGGCCTGCACCTGTAATGCCCTACTCAAGAGGCAGAGGCAGGCCAATCATATGAGCCCAGAAATTCAGATCCAGCCTCAGCATCATACAAAAGCCCAGACTTGAAAAATAACAACAAAAATTTGACACCTAGATAGACATAACGGTGAGCATCTTTAGTTCCAGCATTCCAGAGGCAGAAAAAGGGCAATCCCTGTGAGTGCAAGGCCAGCCTGACCTACATAATGAGTTCCAGGTCATTTAGAGCTACAAAATAAGACCCTGGTTTTTGTTTTTAAAATGGTATCTATGTAGAAAACACTAAGGACTTTCACAATGAATACTTAAAACATCTTTACTTATACTAGCCCATCGCTACTGAACTGGTTCTTCTTTATCAGCTGACTTGTCACATTGTATCACCTTAATCAGTGTTGTCTGAGTTAGCTTCCTAAAGCACATGCTTAATAATGCCTGTCTTTAATAAACAGAGTCCACATTTCTGCCAGACATTGCAAGCCCTTCATAGTTCTGATCTTTCTCTTATCACCAGCACTCTATAGCTCTAGAATGAGATCTATTCAGGCTTCCAAATAAACCCTGAGTAAAATCTGTCTCTGAGATTTACTTGTTATTCCCTTTATCTAGCATATCTCTCCTACAGCCATCTTTCTCACAGATTCATTCATCTTTCATAGTCCAGGGGCTGGAGAGATGGCTCAGTGGGTAAGTACTGCTATGGAAGCCTAACAACCTGAGTTTGGATCCCCAGAACCATGTGAAAACTAGATACACTGGTAACCTGTGTAGAATCCCAGTATACCCTTTTAGGGAGACAGGCAGAAACAAGAAAACTCTCAGAAGCTCAAGAATCACCTAAGTTGGTCATACAACAGTGAACAAAACAGAACCAATGTCAGGTAAAGTAGAAGGTGAAACCCAATACATCCATGCCCTGAGGTGCAACTCTTCCCCACTAAGCCAACTCCCACACAATTTAAAAACAAACAAAACAAAAGTAGTCCTATTCAGTCTTCAAAACCAAGCTCAAACCATGGAGTCTCCCATTTCTCCAAAATCTCTTCTTGCTTCCTGCAAAGCTGGTCAAACAGTTTATTGTAAGTATCACAGTCTTTCATATATATACTTTTTGCTTTGTAGTTTATGTAGTTATTGTTTATGTATATATGAGTGTTTTGCCTGCAAGTATGTATGTGCACTATGTACATGCAGTAATCATAGAGGCCAGAGAGGCACTGGGTTGCCTGAACTGGAGTTATAAACAGTTGTGAACTGGTATGTGGGTTCTGGGAACTGAGCCAGGGTTCCCTGAAAGACCAGCCAGTGGTATGAACTTCTGAACCATCTCTCCAGTCTCTTTCATATACTTATGTAAAAATCTGACCATTTTATTCTATAACGTTTAAATGTCACCATCTTAACAGAATAAAGCTCATCTTGAAAGGCACACATGACTCTAAGATCTGCACTGCTGCGACTCCCAAGATTCATCTTTTTAGACAGATTTGAACTTTACAGTGACTAATATAGTTCCATTTATCAAAAATCAAGAAAAGCCAACTGTCAAAAAACAACTATGCTTTTCTTGTTTTGTTTTCTCCTAAGTTTAACTACAGAAAGACCCTATGTTTAAGACTGATGCCTGGCTAAGGATGTAGCTTAGTGGCTGAGCACTTGCATAGCAGCCTACAAAGAACAATACCAGGATGCTGTTGTTTGTTTTTAGAAACAGGGTTTCTCTATGTGTAGCCCTGGCTGTCCTAGAACTCTATCTGTAGACCAGGCTAGTCTCAAACTCTCAGAGATCCACCTGCCTCTGCCTTCCAAGTACTAGGATTAAAGATGTGCACTCTCACCTCCCAGCAAGAACAACATCTTTATAGTGCTGTTTTTCTTACACTTCTAAAGTTTGTTATGTGAAAGGAAGAAATAAAGACCATTTTGAAATGATACAGTCATATCTCTCTAAAGATTTCAGATGACAAAAGCTGCCATTCTCCTTCTTGGCTATGAGTTATATTTGTTATTAAAGACAAGTCAAGAACTCCTACAGAAATCCTGGAACTTGCTAGCTCAGAAGAGAAAGTATAAATAAGTACTACTGAAGACATGTGGCTTCTCTGATGGAATTCCTAGCCATGATTTGAAGTAAATACAGGAGTCTCATTCAGGATTATCATCTGAAATGAGGAGCAACACTTCCTTTGCCAAAGGCTAAACTAAATCTCAGTTATAACAAAAGGGCAGAGGAAGAATAGTAAATAGTAAACTAAAGGTCAACAACTTTCCCTATGTCATATCCAGCCAGACCCTTATCATATCCTGATAGCCTTTGGAACTCTCCTCAGCTATTCCAAACACCAAATCTGTTAAGGATATCTGAGCCACAAGATGCCTAGCAAGGGGACCAGAAAAAGAAAAGTTCAGGCAGGTGAGGTAGTGCATATGCTTACAGTCCCAAATAACTGAGAAGATTGGGTGGGAACATTACATAAACTCCAAAGTTTGAGATCAGCCTTGAAACTATATCAAGATCCTGTCTCAAAAAGAAAATAAGGGTAGAGAGTTGGCCCAAAGGTTACACATACTTGCTGCTCTTATAGAAGAAAGATCTGAGTTTAATTCCTAATACTCACAGCTAATCACTTTTTGAAACTCCAGTCCAATGCTCTCTTCTGACTAGGCACACATGTGGTACACATATATTTGCAAGCTAAACACTCATATGTATAAAAGAATAAAATAAATAAATCTTTAAAAAGTATTTATTAAAAAACAGTTGGGCGTGGTGGTACACACTCCTATAATCCCAGCACTTAGGAGGCTGCAGCAAGGAAAATCAAGAGTTACAAGTTAGCCTAGGTTACAATAATGAGACTGTCTAAAAATAACAACAAAGGGGTCAACCAAGATCAGGTAGCTTGCCTAGAAGGCAAGAGGCCCTAGGTTCAATTCTTACTACTGCTCCTACCGTACCCCTCCTAAAACAAAAGGGGAAAAGAAAGGAAGAAAAAGAGAAGGGGTAGAGGAGAGGAAGGGAAAACAATTCTAACTAACCTGGAGACTCTATCTTAAACTGAAAGACTTAAGATTCTCACTGAGATTTGCCAAGTACAGCCCAGTGTCAAAACCATGAATAAAGAAACGGTTTATTCTCTTCCATGCTAGCAACAATCCTTAAGAAGCTGAATATAATTACCAGTGGCTGTATGTGTGGAGGAAGTTATTTGTGGCTGATCTAATCTGAAACATCTCTAGTTCTATCTGTCATTAGCAAATATCAGATCAGATTATTTATTGTTTGCCTCAAGAAGGCAAAGCAGCTACAAAAAGAGGTAGGAAGGGCAGGGAAATGAGGTGGGAAAGATTCTAGAATCATAATTAGAATAACAGATAAAAGAAAGAAAAGTACAAAACTAACTGAAGTCAAGGGCCAGTGAGATAGCTCAGCATGTAAAAATGTTTGCCATGAAAGCATGGCACGTGTCTGATTACCAGATCCCACAATAGAAGGCAATAAAGAAGAGAACTACTCCCCCCTTCCTTCTCTCTTTCTATTTTTGGATTTTTAAAACAGGGATTCTCTATGTGTCCCTAGGTATCTTGGAACTCACTCTGTAGATCAGGCTGGCCTTGATCTCAGAGATCTATCTTCCTCTATGTCCTGAGTGCTAGAATTAAAAGTGTACACCACCACTACATAGGCCCCTCTCTCTCTGTTTTGTTTTTTTGTTTTGTTTTGTTTTTTTGTTTTTTGTTTTTTGTTGTTGTTTTTTTGGGGGGGTCTTTCAAGACAGGGTTTCTCTGTGTAGCCCTGGCTGTCCTGGAACTCACTCTGTAGACCAGGCTGGCCTCAAACTCTGAAATCCCAAGTGCTGGGATTAAAGGCATGTGCTACCACTGCCCTGCTCCCTCTCTTTCTAATAATAATTTTAATTAAAAAAAAATAAAGACTAGCTAGAATTATCATAAACACACACACTATTCTTTTGCAAGTTTTAACAACTACCAAAAAAAGCACTTTTCTTGTGCTTTTTGTAAGAGCTACCTGTCCTTTATCTAAGTAGACAGTTAAAAATTAAAATAGGAATTTTGCTATGCTTACATGACAACTACATTCAAGTAAGCAGTCTAAGCTCTAACGTAGACAGACAGTAATGTCAATGGGCAGACACACCTTTACCCTGCTTGTGAACTTTATTCAAAGACAGCTGGCTGAGGACTTCAGAAAAGACCTGCTGACAGCAAGTTTCTGGACATCCTATTTGTACATTTTGATAAACACCAGGATCCTGCCATTTCAATCCTTAACACAGACAGAGATGAATGGCAGTAGAAGATGCTTGCCTAGAAGACAGTCATCAATCCACACTACAAAAGAATAGAAAATTTAACCTGACCAATTTCTAAGGACATCCTCCCTGAAGATAAATCTGAAAGGTCTATTCCACAACAAGTATATGAAAGGACCCAAATATGATTGTATATCACTGTTATAAGATTTCAGACCTGAAGACAATAAATATACTTATTCCTGTTCGCTAATCTGCTACATCTCTGATATGGTGATATCCTCAGTCAAAGAATAACAGATGAGACTGATTTATTAGCCCTCTTGTTTGGTCATTAAAAGGATTCAACAAAAAATTTAAATCTATTATTTATACATAAAAAGATATGTAAATAATCTACCTCTGTATGCAAAGTATGAATACATCAGCAATTGCTACATATACATATATGAGGGGGATACTTTGGCTATAAATATATAAACTATATACATACTCATATATACTATAAATATAAGTTGTTAACAACTATGCATATGAACTCTATAATAGCTGATACTTTTTGATGATGAAAGAGAACCAAAGAAGACACGATCTGATTTCCTGGGGACTTTATGCATCTGGAAGAAAACTGCTCAAGAACAATAAAATTAACCTATGACTTAGAAAATAGGAGAGTGGAGAGGATGATATGAGGCCTTACTGGTAGAAATGTGATGTGCTCAGAAAATAAAGAAACCCAATAGAATAGTGTCTCTTAATGGTGTCCATTTAGGCAGATTCCAGATCACAAAAACCTTACCTGCTTCTCTGTACTAAAATAACTATAATTTATGACTATAAAACATCCCCCTAACACCCCAGCCCCTGACACATCTTTTCTGAGGGTTAGAGATATGGTTCAGCAGTTAAAAGCACTTGTTGCTCTTCCAGAGGACCAAGGTTCAGCTCTAAGCACCCACCCACATAGAAGCTCACAAATGTCTGTAACTCCAGTTCTAAGAGACCTGATGCTTAGTCAGATCTCTGTGGGTACCAGGCACCATGATGGTTCACAGATATACATGCAGGCAAAACATCTGTAAGTTAAAAAATTATTTTAAAAATTAATATTCTAAACTGAGTGGTAGTAAGACAGGCCTTTAATCTCAGCACTCAGATGGCAGAGACAGGTGGATGGATCTCTGAGTTTTAGGCTAGCTTGGTCTACAGAGCAAGTTCCAGGACAGCCTGGAACTATAGAGTCCAGAGTCCTAGAGAACTACAGAATAACTGAACTAAAGTCACCCAGGTTTTTCAGCAGTACTACAATGGCAGCGACCTCAGTGTAAGTGTTCCTGTTCCTCTCCCTGTCCCTCTCTTCTCTATTCCTCTGCCATCACTCCCCACTGTGTGTATGTGTGTGCGTTTATATGTTTGCAGTGCTGAGAAAAACCCTGTCTCAAAAAAAAAAAAAAAAAAAAAAAAAACAAGAAAGGAGGGAGGGGGAAGGAGAAAGGGAAGGAGGCAAGGAAGGAGAGAAGGAAGGAGGGAAGGAGGAAGGGAGGGAGAGAGGGAGAGAGAGAAGGAAGGAAGGAAGGAGAAAGAGAGGAAGAGAAGAAAGCAAGCAAGCAAGGAAGGATTAAATACATCCTTTCTAGTTATCCAAGCTAAGGAATAGGACTATGGCAAATAAATTAGAACAGGCTGCTACAGTCCCTAGTTTCTGCCTCTCCCCTGAGCACAAGAAATGAAAAGGAGCAACTACAACCAGTACTCAGCTTACAGGACCAGGAGGAGGGCAGAAAAGACAAAAAAAGAAGGAACAGATGGCAAGTCAGAATCAACTTCCTTCACTAGAAGACCTGTACGTACTACTCATGTTAAGGTAGCTGATCCATACGTGCTATCAAAAGCAAGATTATAGTTTGTACCAAAACCATCTTCTTCCAAAAGGCAAACATCTGGAGAGGGACATATAGGTGGGGCATTACAGAGATTAGCCCATGGCTAATAAAGACACCCAGGAAAAAAACTGGTAAGCTGATGAAGGAAATGTAAAGAAGGCAATGTAAAACGAGGTCATGCTGAAGCCCAGGGAGATGAGAGCACGGGTGGGTTGGGGGAACACATACAGAAGGCAGTCTGACAGAGGAAAATCGAGGGGGAAGAAAGGGGAGAGCGAGGAGGTGGCAGCAGAAGAAAGGGAAGGTAAAATGAGAACAGAACATTTTAAACTAACCCAGAACTCCATTGTGAAGGACAAGTCACGAGGCAGAGTACAGCTGAAAGGCAAGATCCCCACATTACACCACTGGTTAAGAGGCAATTTCAACTTCTAAGCATGCATAGAAAGAGGCAAGGCAAGCCAGAGTCCAGAGTCCTAGAGAACTACAGAATAACTGAACTAAAGTCACCCAGGTTTTTCAGCAGTACTACAATGGCAGCGACCTCAGTGTAAGTGTTCCTGTTCCTGTTCCTCTCCCTGTCCCTGTCCCTGTTCCTGTCCCTGTCCCCTCTATTCCTCCTCCATCACTCCCCACTGTGTGTATGTGTATGCGTGTGTCTGTGTTTATATATTTGCAGTGCTGAGGTATCAAGAACAGGACCTCACACGCTAAGCAAGTGAATTACATCCCAACCCCACTGGCATGTATTATTAAGCTCCTTTCCCTAAAAGGTCCTTTGTGGTAGAAAAATTACTATTTATCTCCAGTGTAACGTATGTCATTATAGACATCTATCTGGCTCCTTTCACTTTTGGTATAAGCAGCCATCTTACTCATGAGGACAGATAGAGAAAAGGGCATGCTGTGGGTCATGGAAGAGGTGCTCGGCTCTTCTTCAGTTATTACTGACAGGACCAGCACACTCTTGCTCCATCTGCTTCAAGCTAAACCTGTATTTGTTGAGCATTACAATCTTTTTCAGACCATAGTATGTCCTTCCTTTTGCTTCCCAGGATTCAAATGTTCATGTGTTCACCATAAGCATCAGGAAGCAAGCTGGCACAAAGGTTATTCCATTTTATCTCAGCTCTTTCTGGCAAAGAGATTAAACATGCCCTATAGCTCTATTGCAAGATAGCTTGTGGGGAACTATCCATGCGGTAGACAAAGGAAAATGGCTGGGGGATAGGTAAGAAGCCTTAAGATCCCAGATGTACCAAGGCATGTCAAGAAGGGTAGAGAAGACCGACATATTCCAATAAAGCCATCAAGAGAGAGAGAGAGAAAGAAAGAGAGAGAGAGAGAGAGAGAGAGAGAGAGAGAGAAGAGGGAAGGAAATGCTTCTTTTTCTTTTGCATGTTAAAAAATGACAAAATACAAAATCAAAACAAAAGCCAAATGTCTAATTTGATACAAGCTAGAAAAACTCAATTTCAAGCTGGGAGCACGGTAAATGGCTAGAAGGTCAGGAATACAATATCTGAAAGGCAAAACTCAGCAGTAGGGTTGGAAAGCATAGACTCTGGAACTTGGGGCTGGTCCTGATCTCTGGCCTTGTCCTCACCCCACTCAACAACATAAGGAAGAAAAAAAAAGAGAGAGAGAAGGAAGTGGAGGAAGAGGAGATGCAGCATTGGCAGCAGCTGACAGTGGCATCAAGGAGTCACTCCTCAAGCCAGTACCTTACTTAATTGGACAGGTGGGGCCAGGAACAGGAAGACTAAGTTGAGATGAAAGAGTCAGATCTTAAGGAATCATTTTATTCAAGGAAATCTAATACTTACAATGAAACTTAAATTGTCACCTCTACTCTAGTTAAGAGAATAAGCACCAAGCCTCCTGCTTTCTTTATCTGGTGATGATAGCCCAAGAAAAGCATTTCTACCACACACGCCACAAAGAGATACAGATGGGGCCAGGAGAGCAGCAGCCATCCTCTTTCCATTCCGGCCTGTGGTCCAATGGGCTGTCTCTTCCCAAAGGCTCTGGTGAATCAGAAATTCGAGTAATCTAGGTACTTGAAGCCCTCTGATCCTCATCCCAGCTTGTTACTCATAAATAATAACTTAGGGGTTAGAGACAAGAATGCTCACTACTGCTACAAAAACAGTGGCCAACTCAGAAGCACTCTCAGTCTGGGAGGAAGAAGGAAGCAAACTGAGAATATACTTACTCAAAGTCCTCAAATTCCAAGTCGGTTCCCTCTACTGATGGACCCTGGTTTTCTGAGGAAGAAGAGGAGGTGGAAGAACGAAGCCGATTCTGTTGGTAGCGCATGGAGCGCTGGCGAATACTGTCTCTCCTTGAGAGATACTGGATCATCCTCTGGGCGTAGTATGCAGCAGGAGATAATCTGAGAGAGACAGAGATGGACAAACACAAACTAGCACTAATGTGGGGAATACTGTGAAAGACAGAAAAAGCCAACTTTCCCATGGCATCTCTCTGCTGAGACTGCTCTGGATATTGAGAAATATAGACCATGTAACTCACCAGGAAGTTTGTGCTGCAGAATTTGTGCACAAGATCACCCCGGTGCTTCTGCTCTGAGATAAGGCAAACAGGCCATGCAATCAGTCATCATCTGACCAAGAGTGGCCCCTTCCCAAAAGGATTAGCACTGGACCTTTCTTCCTTCTCAGGCTCTTACAGAACCTGGCTTAGCTTTTAAAGGTATCCTTAAATAGCTCTTCCTTGCTCAGCGTCCACACACAAAGTTTAAGAAATGAAAAAGATCTCTATAATCAAGTCTGGACGTTTTATAGGTAAGAAAACAAGCCAGAAGATGATATAACATGTAGATGATTAACAAAGGTACCAGGGATACCCTCTTTACCAGAACTTCTTTTTTCAACACACACACAGCTCCAGCTTTCACCTAGCTCCTTATTGTCTCTTTGAAACTGGTATCTCCTCCCTCACAAATTAACCATAGGTATTTGTGCATGGAAAAGGATCCAGGATAGGGATTGAGAGACATTTTGTACTTGGGAGAATAAAAAAAAAAAAAAAAAACTAATAGAAAAAGAATTTCCAATTTGTAGAACGGAGAATACATCTCCTTTGCTAGGGTTCCAATAAACCATCATCAGTCTAGACTCCAGTTGAAACCAAGGACATGTCTTAGCTCTCTGACAATTTCTAACATATCACACATTTATACACATTCCTTCCCCTTCTTAAGTTTTCCTCCATCTTTACAACATGGTTCTGTAATTAGAGGCTATAAACTGAGAACAACAGAAAAATGTCTTATATGATAATGTAAGAGATTAGAGAGTACAAAAAAGATTGCTACTCCAACTGTTAAGAATTTAAAGAACTTACAATGATGCAAGTCCACTAGTAAATTATAGCACACAGAAATACACAAGAATATAAATGAATGATATATAAATTACATGAGAAAGCTCATTTGTAACACTGCCATCAAAGGGAAAACCTCAAGAAACAACCCAGAAACCCAACAGATTAAGTAAATTATTTCCACACAGAGAAATACCAGGAAACCATTAAAAAGAAAAAATTGGCTGGGCACAGTGACACAAGCCTATACTCTCAGCACTACAAAACTAGAGGCAGATGGATCAGGAGTTCCAGGTTAGTCTCAACCACACAAATTTGAAGCTAGCATGAGCTATTTGAGACCCTCTCTCAACATTTTAAGATGTATGTACATGTAACAATTATCCTTATCTACTCATAAGGCAACTCTTCTAAAAGAAAATCTTAAAAGAAAGGGTTAGTAATACACACACACACACACACACACACACACACACACACACACACACACGAAAAAAATGAAGTTATAAACCTGGTGTTAGAAACCTGGGAGATTTTACAGTTTTAAAATGTTTGGATATCTAAAAGGGAAGGTGTGTTTTGTCATCCTTTTACTGAGAATACTTTAAAACTGACTTAGAATAGCTGTATCTAAATGAAATAAAAGTATTTATTGTTGAGCACACATGTGTTGACTATAATCTTGGCTACTCAAGAGGCTAAAAGACTACAGCTGGGAGACTTGTAAATCTGAGGTCAGTTGGGCAACTTATATTAGTAACAGAGGCACCCCCAAACTGCAAACATCTTTCAGTTCCACTTCTAGTGCCTTTGATACTCTGTTCTCAGGAGTTCTACCTTCCTAGGCTAAAAGAGGTCTGCAATAGGACTACGGCTGTTGTTAAAACTGTCCTTTGGGTCAGTCATCAAATAGAATTCTCAAGGAGCTGGCTAGCTGATCACTGAAACTCAAAAGTTTACATGTTAAAATAATATGCTACACTGAGCATGCTGATTCCAAATTACCTTTCTACAGTAGGTGGGCGGGAACATGCAGAAGCAGAAGCCTAGACCACAATAATCAGACAACAGCAACTCTTTCCAAAAGCCTCAACTCATGGTATTTTCATTACTCATTTGGACACCTGTTGCCAAGCATGCAACCTCTAAACATCAGACTTTGCACACAAGTCAGCGCCTTCATGTTCTCATTGTTACCTAATATACTAAAATCTTCCAGCAGACATTAAACATGGATTAAACTGAAAGAAACTAGAGAAGAGACTATGTAACAGGAAAGAATTTTCAAGAGAACTGATATGGAAGAGAACGAAAGGGACAATAAGTACACCCATTTCTCAGCTTATGGATGGCCAGAAAGAACAGAAAAAATGGCCTGTTATTGATAATGGTTGTAGAAATGTTGATGTAATATTGAATAAAGACTATCCTTTTGTGTAGAGATGTAAGTACAGCATTGCATTAACTCCTAATTGTTTAATTACATTATAGGAACTTCTTAAACTATGAAACTACATTATCAGTAGTTGCAAATAAACAAAGGAAGAGAGTTCTGACATAGTTTTGTCCTCTGATGTATCCAGGGGAAAGAAAGGTTTCCCCATGCTTTAGAAAATGTCTCACAAAAGCTTTCCCTATAACATAGGACACAACAAAGAGGACAAAAGAAATGAATAACCTGTGAGGAGATGGTAAAGCATACCCTCCACTGAGGAGCCGCAGGACCATCCAAACAACCAGAAGTGTTCCAAGTGAAATCTTAAGTATTTAAGAAGCCTTTCACTAGTAAAGAAATCAGAGTAGGAATTAATAACAGATTGCATGAAAGGACAATATCTATAACGTCTACATTCTGAGACAGAGGCAGAAAGATCACAAGTCTGAGACCAGCCTCCACTGGTTACACAGTGAGCTAGAGGCTAGCCCTGACTGTACATCTGGCCCTGTCTCAGAAACAGATCATTAGGTTTCCCAGTCTAAAATTTCTGAGGATGAGATTCCTACTGCTATCAGAAACTCACTATGTCGAGCAGGCTGGCCTCAAACTCAGAGATCTACCTATCTCTGCAACCCAATTGCTGGAATTAAAGGTGTGCACTGCCACAGCCTGAGAAGAAACTATTTACGGCAAGAAGTTGTGTTAAGTGTTTTATGGTTCTTGAAAATGTGAAACTTTCCACTCCCTTTTTAAGGATTGATATGTTTTTCCAACATAATTAGAGACTAATATAAATGTCCTTGCTTCAATGACCATCTGAATTGCCCATCTATTTTTAAAGTCCCCATCTCTACTATCTGGATCCTTGGATTGGCTACTTCTGGGATATGGAAAACACAGTAAGAGGCCATGGAAGGTTTCTGTTCCACTGCTATCTTGGTGAGAATGTGCACTACTGCAGCAAATCTGTGACAACAACAAAATCATCCACAATCTCTGCAGTCAAGCTGGTCTATAAAGATGTTTCCAGGTGGACAGGAAAGTCTTAAAATTCACTTAGTTTGACCTGCCTACACTACTGACTTGCCTGCCTACCAATGGCAATTACCTTTCTCCTTATAACATTTCCTGATACTATTTAAATAATAGTCAAGTTAGCTCTTTTCAGACCTCAAGTAAGTCGTCTAATCCAGCTCTGACAACCACATGAGGCTGCTCTTTACTGGTAAATGTTGTACTACAACTCAATGTTCCAGCCTTGGTTTTGTTTTCAGCACCATCATCAGCACTAGGGACTTCAGGATGGTCCCTTAGGCTTAAATGAAAAATTAACTTTCTCCCCAACTTTTAAAAATTTCAGGCCTAGGAAAATATTTGACTGGGTGGATAAGTTTGCTGCAAAAGCAAAAGGGCCTGTGTGCAATTCTACAGCACTTACATGAAGATTGGGCATGACACAAGTACCTGTGGCTCCAGCAATTCAAGATACAGAAAGACAGACCCTAGGGATACCTAGATACAATGGCAAGCTTCTAGTTCAGCAAGAAATGCTGTCTCCGGCTGGAGAGATGGCTCAGTGGTTAAAGGCATTGTCTACTCTTCCAAAGGTCCTGAGTTCAATTTCCAGCAACCACATGGTGACTCACAACCATCTGTAATGGGATTCAATGCCCTTTTCTGGTGTGTCTGAAGACAGCTACAGTGTGTACATAAAATACATAAATCTTAAAAAAAAAAAAAAAAAGAAATGCTGTCTTAAAAATGAACAATGGTGATGATGATGACAATGAAGAAGAAAAAGAAAAGAATTAGAAGAAGAAAAGAATTAGAATTAGGAGGAGGAAGAGGAAGAAGGAGGAGGAAGAAGAGGAGGAGGAGGAGGAAGAGGGAGAGGAGGAGGAGGAAGAGGGAGAGGAGGAGGAGGAGAAAGAAGGAGAAAAAGGAGGAGGAGGAGGAAGAGGAGGAGGAGGAAGAGGAGGAGGAGGAGGAAGAGAAGGAAAAGGAGGATCAGGAGGAAAAGGAGGAGAAGATAATTTGAAGAACAAAGAAAGACTCCAAAGTCTTCATGTGGCCTCTGCCACCTACCACAAACACACATGCAGCGCGCGCACACACACACACACACACACA
This sequence comes from Rhabdomys pumilio, assembly GCA_030674055.1. Lineage (NCBI taxonomy): Eukaryota > Metazoa > Chordata > Mammalia > Rodentia > Muridae > Rhabdomys > Rhabdomys pumilio. The sequence goes on along the minus strand of JANHMN010000002.1, from coordinate 158,554,228 downwards.
CACACACACACACACACACACGGTCTTCAATAACCTTTCAAATATCTTCTAAAACAGAATAAAGCAAGCACTTCAGTAAAATGACAATTTCATTCCATTATGCTTCCTTCATCTCTTCTTTTGGATAGCGTCTAAAAATTGGCTTGATTTTTTTTTTTTTAATCCTTTTGCTATTGTAAATTTGTTTAATTTTAAATATCTTCCCTACAAATAAACTGTTCAAAACTTTGGCTCTTCTTTTGGCTCTCCATCTGACAGGAAACAGCCTCTTGAGAAGTAGGAAAGAATACCTATGCCCTCCACAGGTACTCTAGTGCCCCACTGACAGACGTTGAACCCCAAAGAACAACAGCTCAATTATAATCCTCTGTCATCAGAGATGCCATTCACTTACCTGCAACAACCCCCAATCACCTGAAACATCTGCCTTAACACTGTGACTGAAGAATAAAAGAGCACCAGGACCAGAGAGGCACAAGAGGGGATTCCCACAACTTGGCAACCCCAAGGGCTGCCCCTCCCCCCTCCTGGTGCCATTTCTCACTTTGGCCTTACCTCGCTGGGTCTGGGTAAATTGGGTGCTCTCTGGATCCTGCTCCATCATAACGGGATAATGAAATGAGGGAAGACTCCAGCAGCCTCCTAGCAGAGATTAAAAAGATGGCAATAATCCCTGTCAATTACCAACTCAGAGCTCAATCATAAGAGAAATGGGGGAGAGGTAAATAAGATCCCCCTTTGCAGCCAGATAGCATCTATTATCTGGGGTGTTAGCCTTCCAACAATCGAATTATATAGAAACATTAATAAATGGAGAGCTACAGAGCTCCCATACTGGACAGGATCACTGTATTAAGCTGAATGCTGCTCTTCAGTGAAATACACGCAAATGCAGCAGAAACATGAACTTATACCTCTTTACAGCTCCTTCAGCAGACAAATAGGCTAGAAGCAACATAAGAGGAAAATGAAGCATACAGAGAGCTTATCACACCTTTATCCTGGCAACTGGCTCCTGTACACCATCACAGTCCACTCCCTCATCCACTCCTTCTGTTCTACCCACACCCTTTTTTGTAAGAAAGAGTACACTTGGGATACTTGTCATAAGTGGCAAAAAACCTTTCCTTTTATTATCCTGCCCCATCATAAATTCTAACTAATGATAGCAATATATATTTTATTAGGCAATTTTTTGGGTAGCAGGCCTCAGCACACTCACGAGATCTTAAGAATTACTATAGGCTGAAGAGATGGCTCATTGGTTAAGAGCACTGACTGCTCTTCCAGAGGACCTGAGTTCAATTAGCAACAACCACACAGTGGCTCACAACCATCTGTAATGGAATCCAATACCCTCTTCTGGTGTGTCTGAAGACAGCTACAGTGTACTCATATAAATAAAAATAAATAAATCTTTAAAAAAAAAAAAAAAGAATTACTACATACACAAGAACACTGGGACTAGAGACTTATGTACATAGGCCCATGACAGACAACTACTAAGGATTCCCATGAGGCCTGTTTAAACTCCCAAAGGCTTCAAATCTCTATGTTGTACTATACAGCCTTCCAGGGGCTAGGTAGGAAACAAGTGTCTACTTAGCCATGGTGAGCAATAAATACTAGCAAACAGAAAGACTGGAATCCCATCACTCAGTTATAGCTACAAACTGGGCTCAGTATTGCTGGATTGTCTGATTTTGGATAGTCAGATCTGGATTTCTGCATGAAATTTCATGGTTAAGTTTTAGCAAACAAATACAGCAAAGGTTATTTAAATATTAAAGGTTGTTTAAAACACATGCAATAAACAAGTGTGGTACAGGGGCTTCCTGGTCTACCATACTACTTTCCAGCTCATTCGTACATACACACACACACACACACACACACACACACACACACACACACACACATGAATATATATACGTATATATGCTTGGCAGCCAGTCAACCTCCTAATGCAAAACTCATCTCAAAGGAAGTGGTCTCAGAAAAAAATTGCATATTGTTCCTCTCCAGAAGCATCTTGCCTGGCTCTCCCAGGAGCAGGTCTCCGGCTCCCTGCCAGATTCCTCCTTAAACAGATCTGCAGGATAAGAACAGCAGCTACCCTTCTTTTCCAATTGAGTTAAGAAAATTCAGTGTTATTAAAACCAGCTGGCTTTAGGTATAATCATGGGCAGTCACTATCCCAGCAACTGCCCACAATGGCATTTCCAGTCATAGCCAAAGCACAAACAATTGACGTCCCATCACCTATGCTTTACCTATCCTGCCTGGGACAAGCAACCATCAACCATATTTTCTACCAAGACATGGTCCACATGGTCAAACTTCAAAGAGCCCTACTACTCAATAGAAAAAATACAATATACCCAAATGATGTAGGAAAGAAAGTAATAAAATACACCTTCTCTCTGGTGATATTTCTGTTTGCAACAGCAGAAATGCTACATTTCATTATTCTAAAACACACCTTTTTTCACATTCCAATGTCTCGTAAATTGGGGAACATCTTAAATTATGTGATGCAGATTAACTAGCATTTTTTTTTTTCTAACATCACAACAAAAATGGTAACATACTTAGATCTTTCAAATGCAAAACATTGTGATGGTTAGGAACAGTCTGAATTATTAACACATAAACTAGACAAAAAAGAAAAGTCAGTTTTTGAGAAGGCTGTTGTACAGGTCATTTACTTCCTCTTTATAAAACCTTATTTCTTAACTGACACATAAAAACATAGAGGTGAAACATGTTTATTTCCTCAAATAGTTTATCATTTATATTAAAAACTGTCAAAACTTTTTTTGAAGTTTCTTAAAATATACAGTATATTATGTTATTATAGTCAACCCTCCTCTGCAACAGCACTTTCCCCTGCTTGTTTGAGACAGGGTCTATAGTCCATGCTGGCCCAGAATAAGAAATTTTCCTGTCTCTGGCTTCAAAATGCTGAGATTACTGACATCCCAGTAAAAACTTTTTGTTCTGAGCTATATCTTAAAACCTATTGACCAACCTATTTCACCTATATAGTACTAATAACATCACTCCCTGAGAGCAGAGTAAGAGCTGAAGAATGAAGCAAGGTCTAGGAACAGCCTGCCTTTAGAACCCTAGAAGATTATTCAACCCAATACTAAGTGCTCTGCAAGTGATGCTGAATATTCCTGACCTCTGACTATTGCTCTAAATAGCTGCTAGGTAAGGCAGAAGCCTTTGATGAGAAGGCTTTCAGAGTGACCTGCTTTAGTACTTATGTGTAGACAATGAACTGGATAAGTTATGAAACAAATATTGCCCACCACCAACTATGTCAAGGCAGTGACAGAGCCCAGAGAGAAATAAGAAAGAAGGCTTATCAGGGATGCTAAAAGAAGATTCCTAAACTTAGAACAATCTGGATTAGACAACATCAATTTTAGTGACTCCATTTGATATCTTGCATACTCCAGTTCCCATCTTAACTTTCATTTTAATCAGGAAGACTTTTTGTAATCAGAATCACATCAAAATGTTAAGCTTTGTACCAACAGACAATGCAATAGGACTGACCAGCCAATGTTTATACGTACATGTGTGTGTACGAGAGACAGAGAGAGAAATATTTGAAATCAAGAGAGACAATCTAGATGAGCAATGTTTCTTCACATACACAAATCATTGATGAAACAAATTCTCTGCAAGGAATAAAAATAGGCTTCTGTCTAGTTGATGTGGATTAAAGAATAAACCGGAGTTGTGAGATAAGTAGACATTACCACTACCATGCCTAGGATCCTCAAAGCATTCTCTCTCCTAGCAGCAGCTATGTGCAGAAAGATGGAGAATGACATGAGTAAATGGGCTAGGGTAGCAGCTGTGCTCCACCTTATGCTCTGGCACATAAATATGACTTGACTTAATAATCTATCACACAACTAGATAATATAAAATCAGAGAGGGCTGAAGGAAGGGTCAGTATAATTTGTTCAGGCTTAAAGTTTCCATTTCTTTCTGATTTATAATCTCAGTGTAGAAATATGTTATATAGAGTCACCAAAATTCTGACAGAAACAAACAAACAAACAAACTGTCTTTTCTCTAACAGCTTGCCTACTTAATTCTCCATACCAGTAGTGGCTGAGTAAAGTACAAGGGCCATAATATCTTGAATTACTGGAGATCAGAAAGAAAATACTATAATTTTGCTATATGTGTAGCCATGTGTAAAATAAACAAGGACTACTTAAAAGCCTTTAACCAATAACAGCATATTTTTTAAAAGTCCAAAGGCCACTTCTCTATCAAACTAATGTGAGATAATTTGATATTAAAAAAAAAAAAAAACCAAAAACTTAATAACAGGGCTGGAGAGATAGCTCAGTGGTTAAGAATATTGACTGCTCTTCCAAAGGTTCTGAGTTCAATTCCCAGCAACCACATGGTGGTTCACAACTATATGTAATAGGATCTGTAGCTTCTGAAGACAGCTACAGTGTACTCATATAAATAAAATAAATCTTTTAAAAAAACCTTAATAACAAATATAAAAATATGAATATAACAATAGTCAACCATAAAAGAATAATCATATTTAGATACAGATACAACAAAAGAGAATAATACAACAGATGTGGCAAAATGCAAGCATTTAGAGAATGTGGATAAAGGGCATTTGAGAATTCTTTGTATTATTTTTGTAATTTTCTGCAAATTGAAATTATTTTAAAATATAAAAGTCAGGCATGGTAGCTGACACCTGTGATCCCACCACTGTAAGTAAGACTGGCAAGAAGGCTGTCATAAGCAGCTTGGGCCTTCGTGTTTGAGACCCTGTCAAGTAAGTAGACTAAGTTAAAAGCTAGACACCGTGACTCAGATCTGTGGTCCCAACACTTACGAGACCAAGGCAGGAGAACTGCTGCTAAATTCAAGGCCACACTGGGCTTCAGAGTGAGACCCTTTGTCAAAAACAAAACAAAACACCAGCAAGACAGTGTATGCCTTTAATTCCAGCACTCAGGAGGCAGAGGTAGGAGGATCTTCTTACATTTGAAGCCATCCTGATCTACATGGCTATTTCCTGAACAGCCAGAAATACATAGAAAGACCCAGTCTCAAGAGAGAGAGAGAGAGAGAGAGAGAGAGAGAGAGAGAGAGAGAGAACCAACCTCCTCCCCAACCAAACAGAAAACCACAAGATATGAGCATGATGATACATACTTAATTCCAGTATTCAGAAGGTGATGTTAGAAGATCAGGGAGGGGTTCAAGCCATCATGGCTACAGAATAAGTCCAGGATCAGCCTGGCCTATATGAGACTCCATCTCAAAACCAAAACAACAAGTTAAAATACTCAACATTCAAGGGTCTAAGGATGTAATTCAGACACAATGGCTAGGAGTAAAGGTATCCACTTGCATGGCAACTGAGTTCAATCCCCGGGACCCACAGAGTGAATGAAGAAAGAAAACTGACTCTCAAAAACTGTCGTCTAACCTCCACATATGTGAAGTGACATGTGTGCATGTATATACACACAAATAACTATAATAAGAAAATTAAATCCAGTATTTAAAAATCTTTTAAATTTTTAGAAATTTTAGGAAAATCTAAAAGGAAAAGACTAAAAGAGGTCGCATTTTCAAACTAAGTAACGTTTTAAACTTTTTTAAAGTTTACTTTTATGTTTTACAATTTTACTTTACATGTAAAAGTGGTTTGTCTGCATTTACTTCTATGTACCATATGTATTGCCTACAGAAGCCAGAAGACAGCATCAGATCCCCTGGAAGTGGAGCTATAGAGTTGTTAGCCACTATGTAGGTGCTGGTATTTGAACCAGGGTCCTCTGAAAGAGTGGCCAATGCTCTTAACTGCATGCATGTCATTGTACAGTATATATGCATGAATGAAAGTGCCCATGAAAGCCAGAAGAGGACACTGAATCCCCCTGGGACTGGTGTTTAGGCCCTTATAACCAAGCTATGCAATATAGTTGGTGGAAATAGAATTCAGGTCCTCTGTCAGAGCAGTAAATGCTTTTAACCACTAAGACACCTCTCCAGCTTCTAAAAAAATTTTGTTGTTGTTATTATTTTGTTTTTTAAGAGAGAAAAAAATGTAACCTCTCTCTATATATAACCCTGGCTGTCTGGGAACTCACAGAGATCTGTCTCTGCCTTCCAAGTGCTATTAAAAGCATGTATCACCATGTCTAGCTTAAAAAATTTCTTTAAAACAGCAAATTACCCTACTGTTCTAAAGCATGTCTGATAAACAATAGGCTCTGAGTTGAGCTTTTTAAATAAAGTCTTATCATACACACACTTTATCATATACACACATAATATATATAAGATCCACAGCTGGTTTAAAGGTGGTAACCAAGGCAGAGTTGAATGATACTGAGAGAACAATGCCTAAAATATTTACTACCTTTGAAGAAACTCTTTGAAGAAAAAGCTCTCCTACTTCTATTCCAAAATACATATTTACATAAAATTCCTTGAAAGACAGCCTGTCAAGGTAATTCTAACTACTCCTTTGGTTATTATATAGTGATAAAAGTCAGAGACCAGCCTGGGCAACATAACAAGATCCTGGGGGATAGGGTGGGGAACGTGATTGGAGGATACAACTCACTGTATGTGGGAGGGGGGACGTTGTGAGACTGACTATGTGAACGAGAAAGAGCATGACTGCAGGATATGGCTTACTGACTTTAGGTGTTCTAACTTCTCCTCACCGAAATAATAAAAGATTATTAAGCTCTGCAGAGGGCATAAATCAAATTGTGAAATTCCTAACATTTTATATGAATGTTTTCTCTGATTAGTTTTATGCATATTTTCAAGAAGTTCTCTGTTTCACATGAATCTTTGATAACAAGAAAAATAAAAACAATAAAAGAAAACTCTAGGGTGAAATGTGGTCAAGGAGTATGAGACAGAACAACCAGAAGAGAAAAAGAACCTTCAGGTGGATCTGGTGGCACATGCCTAAAATTCCAGCACTTGGAAGGTGGAAGGAGGAGAATCACCTTCAGCTTAGTATAAGCTGGACACCAGCCTGGACTACAAGAGACCCCATCTTAAAAACAAAAGAATAAACCAAAACAAACTTTCACTTTAAATTTAATAAATACTAAAATTTGTGAAGCAAAAGTCTGAAGTAGTCTAGTAATGATCACATCTCTGTACTAAACAATTATACCTTACAGACCCTGATTGCTAGATTACAAAGAAAGCCAATATCCTAAAGCAACAAACATGTTCAGACCTTTTCCAACCAGTGCAAACATCAAGTGTCAGAGCTGCTCAGCCTCTGCAGACAGAAAAGCTCACTGGTGCCCCATGCCTTAAAGGGATAATTCCCTTGCCTTGTCTGTGTGACATCTACGGTTTATATTCAGGAGCCAAATGCAAATCAATAGCCTCCTTAAAATCAAATTTTAAATGCTATAGCTTGGCATAGACAGTTTGCAGTAAAATTTCTCTTTCCTTTTAGGTATTCTATTCAGATGTTTTCACACTTTCGATCTCAGAACTCCTTCAAAACCACGGGGCCACTAAACAACTTTTTTTTTCTTAATATGGGATCTACTGATACTTTAAATCTTATTTCAAACTATATACGGCAAGAGCACATATACTCAATTAGTGATCAGTTATACAATCACATGCCATGCCATGTGGTCTAGGAAACCCCACAAGACCTCTGTGAAAGAATGTAGTGAAAAGACAAAGGACATCTCAACATTCACAAGAGCCTCTAGACTTCTGGAGTTCCCAACCAGACTGAGAACCCCTGTTACAGATAAACTATACCCTGCTGCCCATTAAAATCCCTCAAAACTCACATATCTCGCTTCTCCTGCCAAAAGTCCTTAATACTCCACAGCATTTGGTAACTCTCTTAAGAGACAGAGATCTCCTGGGGCTAGACATAGAACACTTTTCATTCCAGCACTTGAGAGGCAGAAGTGGAGACAGGTAGATTTCTGTGATTCAAGACTAGCCTGGTTCATATTGTAAGCTCAAGACTATCCAGGGCTACATAAATAGGCTCTCCTTAAAAAACAGAAACAAAAAAACCAAACAAACAAACAAACAAAAACCAGACCTTTTCCCTGCGGTTATTTATAAACATGTCTGTGTCTGCTTTTAGGCTTACAAGCTACATAAAAGCTGGTATTGGTTCCAAGTCATCTTTTTATCTCCATCAAAATTCACATCCTAATTAACATGTAATAGGAGACAAATAAATATCCAAGCTTATGAATCAGCAGGCAGTCTAACTAGACTGGGAAGAATAAGAAAGGGAGCATATCTGATTGTTTTTTACTGACCCCATGAGTCTCAAACAAGGATAAATGCACACTAAAAAAAAAATTCCTGAAGGAAGGGGAATTTTAGAAACTGCCTATATCACCCTTTATCCTTTCGGTCACTTAAGTCACTCAGGTTGAAGTGCTGACACAGTTGTCCTAATAAATATAATAAGCCTGGTCCCTTGAAAGTTCATTAAATCATAAAGTCAGAGGCTGGCTTCTTGCCTAGGAAATGACCACTGATGCTCCTAGACTGTGTGTTCCCAAGAGACTTCATAAAGAAACAGGGCAATGTTTGGAGGGGATAAAGGGGCAGTAGGTCAAAGAATCTTGGATGTAATGTTGCCTGCTAGATTTCTTAATCTTGCTTTGCAAGCCCCAGATATCTGTCTCAGCGCATGCCCAGGATGAGAGATGACAAGTCTTTATTCTTTGTAAAAAAAAAAAAAAATAATTGTGTGTTCTGAAATGACACCTCTATTATGATTTCCAAGTTGACATCTCTGATTTAAAGCAGAGGCATCAAAGCCTCCCTATTTCACACACTAGCAATTATCATTTAAGTTATCCAACGATAGGCATTCATCTGATCACTGTAGGGCCCCATAATTCTAAGAGTGCACTCAGAGTACATGGTGCAGTTGCCAACAGAACCAGACAGACAAATCCTGTCCCTGATGTGAAGGGGACCAAAACAGGTCCACAGCTAAAGGGGTAACATGGGTAGGGGTGGTGTGGGAAGGCAACCAGACATACTACAAAAAGAGCTCATAATGTCTGTGGTATGGAACAGCTTTATTTTATTATGACCAAGCATAAACAAAACAGGACATGCAAAACAATGCCTTTTACCAGAAAAGCTCAAAAAACATCTTTACCAAATATTACTGTATTCTACAATATCTCTGGGAGAGAGTAACAGATAGTGAAACAGCAGAGCATAAGGTAATCTAGCACAAAATCTGTACCTAATATGTAATCATGATCTATATAAAGTCAGCCAGACCCCTTTGGGAACATCTGGCCCCCTACTCTTTGATAGCTGGCTATTTCTCATATCTTTGTTACAAATCTTCCACATATTATAATATAGTTATGAAACTTCAATGTATAATAAAAAATCACTTTTGTTTACATTTAATTCAAAGGTACAAGCTGACCTATACAATGTCTCTGAGAAACTGGAGAGGTCTGTTCACAGACCCCAGACCAGTTTTAGAATCAGGAATTTAAAACCGAGACTTTTTCACTAGATATTGCCTACAGGCAGATCTCTGAAAACCTAATACACAGCTAGTTCTATACATTCACATGCACATCGCACAAGCTGCAGCTGGAATGTACCTGACCTACGAGGTGACATATACACTGAGGGAGGTGGCAGTGCATCCTATCTTGTTCCTCTGAAGTCATAAAATGATTTACAGAATTCCACAACTATGACTTCTGGGTTAACTTGATTCAGATAAAGGCTGAAAATCTACCTCAAAACCCATTAATTCTACAAAGAACCTGTTGATGGAACCAACACCAAGAAACATATAACTATCTCCTAAGCTAGTTTTTCACATCTTTATTGCTAAAGATTTAAAAATGCTTAACTAAGGCCAGTCATTAAAAAGTAACAGCCACTGGGTGGTACCTTTAGTCTTAGCACTCAGGAGGCAGAGGCAAGAGGATTTTTGGGAGTTCCAGGACAACCAGGGCCACACAAAGAAACCCTGTCTTGAAAAACCAACAAAACAACTCAAAACAAAAAAAGAGTAACAACCAGGGCTGGAGAAGTGGTTTAGCAGTTAAGAGCACTTCATGTTCTTCTAGTGGACCTGAGTTTCATTCCCACATAGTGGCTTTCAACTACCTGTAACTGTAGTTCCAGGCAATCCAATACTCTCTTCTGGCCTCCATGGGCTCCAAGCATGCACGTGGTGCACAGACATACTTACAGGCAAACACCCATATACATAAAATACAGTGATAAAACATTTTTTTTAAATAACAGGCTTTGATTTGACTTTCACATAGTGAAAATACTATATAATGGGAAGTAAAACCTTAGGGCCCAAACCAGAAAGGCAAGGAGAGGAAGTAAATAGAGCCTTATAAGAGATATAGAAGAAAGTAGAGTAAGCTGGGTTTTATTAACCATCACAAGGGCAGCTTTTCCAGCTCACACCTTCATGTAACAAGTTTCTGAAGTCTAGAGAAAAGGGAAGACTCCAGCAGGTCTCACCAGTCCATGGTTAGTCCTTGAACTAACACGGAGCTGCGAGTACAAGCAAATTTTTTTTATCTGAGGTTCTGCCTGCTTGTCTTGATGACACAGCTAACTTTGCTCATCTGCCTCCGGGGATGTGCTACTTGCCCTTCCACCCACTTCTTGATTAGCGACCACATGGATCTGGACTCAGCATCTGAGAATTCACTGGAATCGTTTCTCTACCATTTCCCTCTGTCTAGACAACATGAAATTGTCATAAGTGACACCTAAAGTACAATTAGTAGAGAAACTGCAATTTCCACTCTCCTCCTCCGTTCCCCAAAAGAACTGCACATTAACGTCCTCCACTGTGTCAATCATACTACCCTGATGAAGATTAACTCTGAGGAGTCTGGAAGCCATTTCATTTCCAGCTTGCTAAAAATTTTGTATCTCCCCCCTCCCCGCTATAATTAGAACATGCAAACTGCTTTCTTTTTACTAGCACTAATGGCTATAATTGAAGTGATCTAAATGTCTACTGAATGGATACCTGTGTAAAAAAAAAAAAAAACCCTCATAAATACCACTTCATCCAGCTGCATTTTATTTAAGAAATTCACAAACAAAAGAGAAAAGACAAAGTGGGGGCAATGAAAGGCATGAAGCCACCAGAACCCGGGCTTCTGTAACTACCATAAGAAGATACTTTGAAGCCTTTGCCAGTTCCTTTCAAGATGCCTCATTAAGACAGCAGACAGATCAAAGGACAACAAATCATGAAATACTTTATCAGTGTTTTCTGGAGGAGGGTTCCCCAGGGGACACTTGACGATTTCTAGAAACATTTTTGGTAGTCGCAACTGGTTTGGGGGAGTGTTACTTATGTAACAGCAGAAATACTACAAAACACCCTTCAAGGCATGAGACAGCCTCCCACAATGAAAGATTATCTAACCCAAATGGCAAGAGTGATGTTGTTGCTGAACCTCCTTGACATACTTTAATGGTCTGAGTTTAAGCAAGAGAAATTCTAAATAACGAAAATGGGTAGAAATCTGGGGTTCAAGTTTCAGAATCAGGCAGACTGCAGCTTAAGTTCCACCCTGCATCACCATCTCTTAGGCTATGCAACCTAGAGTTTACTCTTAGTTTCCACATTTGATGGGAAATCCCCATCTTACAAATTTTTATGATGAACTAAGAACACATGTAAGGCTGGAATGTAGCTCAGAGACAGTATGCTTGAGTCTAGCATGAACAAGGCCCTGGGTTTGATGTCCAACATAAAACAAATAAACAAACAAACAATACTAAGCAGTCACTATGTAGTCCAATATTCAGCCACATTTTTTAATTCTTTGGATCACAACTATATATCAGGAATATAAAATACACTGCTCATTCAACTCATCATGTCTAAAAGGGGTTTTATCAGAAATACATTTTGAAGATTAATACTATAAAAGCTTTCTTCATAGGAACATAAACCCTGAAAAATCACACATACCACATCCAAATAAAGTCTTGTAAGAGCAGTCCCTCCAGCCACAAATACATACTATAAATACCAAGTTCTTGCTCCTGGTTATGTATCAGTACAGCTGGAGTATCCCTTATCTAAAATGTTGAGGACCCGAAATGTTCCTAATTTTGGAGGTTTGCAGATTTAGGAATATTTGCATAGACTATGGGTTGAAGAATCTCACATCTGAGATATGCCCTTAAACCCAGAATTTGGGAAGCAGAGGCAAGGAGATCTCTTGAGTTCAAGGCCAAGCTGGTCTACAGGGAGAATTCCAATACATCCAGGGCTACACAGAGAAAACTGTTTCAACCCCTCCCTCCAATCTCAAATCTTAATTATGAAATTTTTGCTGTTTTGACTTTTTTTCTGAGATACAAGTTTCCCTGGGTAGTTCAAGTTGACCTTTGGCTCAAAATCCTCCAGGATACTCCAAAAATACATTAAGACAAACAAATATAGTGCCAAATACATATCTATAACCACAAAAAAAAACTATGGACAAAGAAGAAAGCTAGCTAGAGACAGTGGCCCAGAGAAGGCGCTTCAGAGTATCTGAAAGTGACCCAGGACTCAGTACTAAATGCACACAGCTAGGTGGAGACTTAAGATGCTAGTGAGATGTGAGATGCATAAAGAAAACTTGTGTGAGAAAGCTTGCCATGTGACATAAACTCCCTAATCTTTTCTACAGCTTGGTTACTTGAAGTACAAACTTTCCTCCTGCTCCAGTATATTGGGTTTTTCTAATAAACTGTCTTTCTTTTTGCTACTATTCACCTGTCTCTATCCAAATCCTGTTCTAAGACAGTGAACCAGGAACTCATCTAAAGGTGCCTCTCAAACCACCAAAGTTGCTGGTAAATAATAACCTAAAAAATCAAGACGCAATGCAATCCTACAGTAACTGAAACTCCCCATTCTTTCTTTTAAAAACAAACCAAAAAGGAGTCTGAAGTACCCTAAATTGTTAAGATAATACTGAGAAGAACACAGCCAGAGGTCTCACATTTTTCCATTTCAAAACATACTGCAAACCTACCATAATCAAGGCAATATGGGAAAAAATATGTAAAGACACATATAGACTATTAAAATAGAATGGAGAGAAAAAAATAAATGTTTGGTTATAAAAAGGCAACATGATCCCTAACTAGGGCACCAGGACTACACACACAGTACTGGGAAAATGGCAAAGATGAGCCTTGACATTACATAACCTACAGAAGTAACTCAAAAATCTAACAATTGAAAGTAGAAAATTCCTGAAAGAAAAGCTTCATGACACTGAAAGAGCTGATAATGTGTTATATATGACATCAAAAGCACAAATACACAAAGGATACTGTTACAAGAATTAAGATCAAGGCTCGTGTTCTAACAGCAACTCGCAACACACACACAGACACATTCAGCCATCTCTCTTCAATGAATAAATAACAGTGAAAAACAGGGAAAATACACACACACACACACACACACACACACACACACACACACACACCAATTAGTGGGGGGAAAAAGGCCATGAATTTAAAGGAAGTAATGAGGGTTATATGGGAGGGTTTGGACTGAGTAAAGGGAAGGGAGGAATATGATTACAATATCAGAAAAATATATGGCAAATTCATGTAACAGATTTTAAAAATTAAGAAAAGCTAAAAAGGAAGTGTGAGGGAGACAGTTCACAGGGTGAAGTACCTGCCACACGGGCATGGGGACCTGAGTTTGATCAACCAGAATTCATGTTTTGTTTTGTTTTTTTAAAAAAAACGCTGTACAGAACAGTGTGCACCTTTAATCCCTGACTTGGAGTAGTTACGACAAGAAGACCCCTGGGGCTCAGTGGCCAGTTAGTCTAGCTGACTCAAGCTCTACGTTCAGTGAGACACTCCATCTCAAAGAATACATGTGGAGAACAACTGACATCTGAAATCAACTTCTGGCTTCCGTACACATGGCCACATACACAAAAAATAAAAATTAAGAACATTCTCAATATAAGGTACAACACAACACAGGTAAACCTTAAAAGTATGATGTTAACCAAAATAAGCCAAGCCAAAAAGACAATTGCTATACTTATAAAAATTATATTAGATACTAGGCATCATGATACAGGCATATAATCCCAAGTAAAAAGACTGAGGATTAGGAATTCAAGGACCTCTTAGGCTACAAAGTAAGACTCTGTCTCAAAAGCAGACATATTGGAGCAGGGATATAACTCTATGGAAGAGTACTTGACTAGCATATATGATTCCCTCTCTAGGCTCAACCTTCACCATTGAAAAACAATGTATGTGTATGTATAACCTAATCAGACTCATGAAACACATGGAGACTAGTAGTTGCCAGGGACTCCTAGCGTATAGAATTCAATCAGGCAAGAAGAAACACTTCTCAAGATTATTGAACAAGACAGGCCTAGTGGTTCAGGCTTGTGATCTCAGCTATTCAAGAAGGGTTAAAGGAAGATCACAAGTTCAAGGATAGCCTGGGCAACTTCGAGACACTGCTTCAAAATGAAAAGCTGGGGCCAGCGAGGTGACTCTGCAGGTAAAGAGGCTAAGCTAAGCCCAACAGGATTTAACTCAGATGCTAACCTGAGTTTTTCCCTGTGACTCACTTAATGGAAGAAGGAGCTGATACCCAAAGTTGCCCTCTGACTTCCAAATATGCATCACCATGGCACCCTTGCCTCAATCAAATTAACAGCCAGGCAATAGTGGTGAACACCTTTATTCTCAGCACTAGGGAAGCATAGAGGCAGGTGGTTCTTTTGAGTTCGAGGTCAGTCAGGGTTACACATTAAAACCCTGTCCCTCAAAACCAAATAAATAAATAAGAGTTCTTTTAAAAAGAAACACTGCAGCTGGGCATGGTGGTGCACACTTTTAACCCCAGCACTGGAGTGGCAGAGGCGGCAGATCTGTGAGTTTGAGGCTAGCCTAGTCTAGAACAGAGGGAGTTCTAGAACAATCAGACCTACACAGAGTAACCTTGTCTGAAAACAAAACAAAACAAAACAAAAATAAAGAACTGGAGAGATGACTCAGTGGTTAGTTAAGGCACTGCCTGACCATCCAGAGGACCCAGGTTCAATTTCCAGCACTCACATGGTGACTAACAACTATCGTAACTCCAGTTTCAGGGGATTCTAGCTTCCTTGGGCAAAATATGAGTGTATCTGCAGACATACATGCAGATATCTGTACACATAAAATACCTATATACATAAAATAAAAATAAATCTTTTCCTAAAAAAGTCAAACAAGGGTTAGGAGTATAGCTTGGTATTAAGAGTGCAGAGCATGTGCAAAGCTTTGATTTCAATCCCAGTACCATTTTAATCAATCAAAAATGTACTATATAGCAATGTGCATATAGCTAATATTGTAAATTTATTGAGGGTAATTTATGTCACATATGGGGAGGGGGTTCTAACTGCCACTAGACCAAGAGAAAACGATAACAAGCTACCTTACCAGGCGAAGTGACTAAAAAGGACAGCAGAGAAGGTAGCTGCAGAAGCTGAGCTACTTAGATGATCAAGTACAAGAGGAAAAGGCGAGAGGCAGAAAGATTCATGCTCACACCTTTCAACACAGCTAAGCGAAAGGGCGTGGCGTCAACAAGCTCAACAATCAACAAGGCCATAATTTCAGCCTTAGAGACTTTTAGTAATACAATTTTCCATTTTTGTTCTCAGTTGATTTTAATTTCCTAGTAAGTAACAACCAAATCATGTGCTCATCCCTCTGTCAAGGGAGATCTGTTCATAAAGAGAAAGACTTTACATAGTCCATTCACATAGTCCAAATGAAGGCAGTTCTCACTCCGTGTAACTTCACAAAATGGAGAACTGCTAACTCAAGTGAGCCCACCAGGGAAATCAGCTTGGAACCCACCTTCTTTCCCCCTCTAGAAACCGAGGAGGAGCCTGTTAATTGATGCTATTAAAAAATCAGGCAGTTTCTTAGGTGAGAGGGCTGTCAGCATGTCAGCCCACAACCAGCAGGGAAGCTTTAAGGCTCAATCAGGTGGGATAGATCTTGTAGAAGCAAGGGTCTAATGTACAGTGCCTCCCTCTGGAAAAATGGCGTGGGAAAGCACACAGAAAATGATACTTCTACCCATAATCATCAATAAAATACAATGTTCTCACACACAAAACTGACTTAAGAACCATAAAGTCAGCCTAAGTAGGCTAAGACAAACCAGATATAGTAGTCCCCATTTCTAAGTCCAGCACTGGGAGGTATAGGCAAGAAAATCAAGGTCATCCTCAGATACACAGAAGTTTGAGGCTAGCCTACGTTTTTTTGAGCTTGTCAAAATAACAGGAGGGGGTTGAGAGAGAGGTAAAGAGAGAGAGGGAGGGAGGGAGAGAGAAAGTCTATGCTTTTCCCCAGCACCCCTGTAATTTTAAGGGAGGAGGTAGGCAGTAGTATGGAAACTGCAAGGCCAGGACAGGTATGCCTGCAGTACTAGCACTGGGATATAGATGGAGGAGGATCACAAGTTGAGGGCCTCCTAGTCTACACATGGAATTAGTTCAAAGCCAGCCTTCAGTCTATAGCAAGACTCTGACTCAAAAAAAAAAAAAAAAAAAAAAAAAAAAAAAAAAAAAAAAAAAAAAAACACAGAAGAAAGAATCTTTGTCTTGGCTTGAAGAATAACTATTCAACTTCCGCTGACTATTAAGTGGAGATGTATATTAGTATTGCCATATTTTATGGATTTTTTCCTTCAAACGAAATCTAGAAATCTAGAATTAGGTGGGAAACTAAAAATTTTAGAAACATCTTATGGGCCAAATCTACTTTGAAGACTATTTGTCATCTCCAGATTAACAGGCCCACTCCCTGAAGCAGTATCTATTTACACAAACATAATCAGGAATTAGAAAAAGAACTAGAGAGATAGCTCAATGGTTAGGGCATTATTGCTCTTACAGAGTTCAGTTTCCACTCCCTACATCAGGTAGCTCACAACCATATGTAACTTCTGTTTCAAGAAATTTGGTGGCCGGGCGGCGGTGGCACACGCCTTTAGTCCCAGCACTTGGGAAGCAGAGGCAGGCGGATTTCTGAGTTTGAGGCCAGCCTGATCTACAGAGTGAGTTCCAGGACAGCCAGGGCTACATAGAGAAACCCTGTCTCGAAAAACCAAAAAAAAAAAAAAAAAAAAAAAGAAAAGAAAGAAAAAGAAAAAGAAATTTGGTGCCAGGCAGTAGTGGTGCACGCCTTTAATCCCAGTGCTTGGGAGGCAGAGGCAGGAGGATTTCTGAGTTTGAGGCCAGCCTGGTCTACAGAGTAAGTTCCAGGACAGCCAGGGCTACCCTGTCTCGGGGAAAAAAAAAAAAAAAAGAAGAAGAAATTTGGTATCTCTGGACTTCACAGGCACAGTGGCATGCACACAAGTTTGGTTTTTTTAAAGAAGTAAACATAAGATATACTGGAAAACACACACACACACACACACACACACACACACACACACACAGAGAGAGAGAGAATGCAAGAGTAATCCAGAAGGAGAAACTATTGCATATCTCTATTGGGCTGAGACCCATTACAATGTCTCTCTCTGCCTGTCTCTCTGTCTGTCTCTCTGTGTGTGTATGTCTGTAAGTGTGTGTGTGTGGGGGGGGGGGGGAAGGAAGGTAATTATATAATAAATATATTATGTAAACAGAATCCCCTATACCTGGTGTTATTGTCTTGAAACACACTTCGATGTATCCTTTAGAAGATTTCTCTGACTAGACAATAGGGAGGAGGACCAAAGTAGGGGATGAATACATGGGAAGTTTCTCTCAGTGTATTTACAGCATACATACAAATTTCCCCGTAGTCTCATTAGACCTCCAATCCCCTGGGCTGACAGAGCGATTACATCTTTTCACAGTTTGGTGTACATACAAAGCACATGGTCTGCTCTACATCATTCAGCCTCAGAGAAGCAAGAGGCATAATTTAGCTCAGTCCTACCAAGTGCTAATTTGACCTTCAATGAGGGAAGGGTTGTTTGTCACACCTCCCGAAGACCTGGAAGCTCATACCTTTCTAAATTGACACAAAATTCCCAAAACAAACTTAATGAGGTTGGATGATTGCTTCAAGGTAGATAATATAAGAAACAAGAAATTCTCAATTACATATGCCTGCTTTTTGTCATGTCCTACCACATACAGCTCTTATGCCTGCTCTTAGCCACTGAAAAGTCTCATAAGCGGTTCTGGGATGTAGCCTAGTAAGTAGAAGTATTGGGAAACTGAAGAAGCTGAAGTCAGATCTTTCAGCCTGGGAGACAAAGAAACCCTGTCACTTTCTCCCTACCTACGTACCACCCCTACCCATCCCCACCCACCCCCACAGAGAAAGAGAAAGAGAGAGAGACAGAGACAGAGACAAAGGCAGAAAGAGACAGAGAGACAGAGACAGACAGAGACAGATCGACCCTATCATACTAAACCATATGAACACACACCAAAAAACAAAACAAAAAAAAATACTACCTACAAAACCCAAAGTATTTACCTTGTCAATGTTTATCTTGTCCTATGCAGAAAGTTTGCCAGCCCTAATATGAAAGAAGAAAAATGATCACACCTAGAATTCAGACTGACTGAAAGACAGATATAATTTAATGGTAGAGCATCTGCTTAGCAAACAGGACTGTGGGAGCAATTGCCAACATTTGTCTAAGATAAGCTGGCACATACCTGTAAACCTAAAACTTGGGAGAGTAAGTCAGGAGGACAGCCTAGCTAGGTTTTCTTTCTCTAAACACTAAACAAACCTAAAAGTGGGCAAACGGAAATGGTAAGAAAGATCAAGAGCATTGGGCTGCCTACCTAATCTAAGACCACTGTTTTATAATTAGCAAACAGATGCCTGGATGTTCGCAGTCATTTCATAAGACAAAGACTATGTGGCCTGATGTCAGAGATGCTAGGCTTTTCTCCTGTGAGCATGTGAGTATGGAAAGTACAGAACACCTGGATTTAGGATCAATAGGAGTCTTTCTCAAGATGTTTCTGAAAATCCAATAATGGGAGAATTTTCTACTGCAAAATTTCAGACTTTGGGACAAAAAACAGAATGAGGTGTACTGATCTTTGAAATTATGTTCAGTAAGATAAAACAGGAAACGGAAAATTTTAGGTCATCTTAAACTAGTAATAATAATAAACACTTTATAATGAATTATCATTTGCCATTAACAGTTACAATTACTGGCCCTGGCAATTCCACTTCCAGAAACTTATCTTCTGGAAACATATTCATGAATATACAAAAAATGCCACAGCAGTACAATAAAGAGATGGAAACGATCACATCACCATGGAATAACTAATTACTGCTAGAATACTGTACCACTGTTAAAACTATCAAACATGAAAATATGCTCAATACAGTATGAGAACTAAGTAACCAAGGAAAAAGCTGTGCTTGTCTCTAAAGAAGACAATTGGGTGACACAGGATTGTTCACAGTTGTTAACTTTCAGCACTGGCTTCACAGAGAACTTCACTTCTATAACTACAGCATATTTCTGAAAAGCTTCAATTTTTTTAACAAGTAAATCTACATTAGTTCCATAAGCAACAAAACCCAGGCATTTCCACTTATGAAGCTTTGCTCTGTATAAATTTTCCAAGCTCTCCCTTTTGCATATTTATAATAATACATCTTCTGATTTGGGGATTGTGGGGGAGCACTGTTGAAGATGATTGAGTCTCTCATTCATCCATTCAGATGTCCTTCCTACACACATTCAAAACCTTTTTTTTTCTTTTTCTTTTTCTTCTCCTCACTCTAGTATTGGGGATTAAACTCAAGGCTTTCCCCATGCTGGGCAAGTGCCCAACAACACTATTATGTGTAGAATACTGTGCTACTCTGACAGTTGGTGGCTCTGACCTACAGAATTTCACCAGCCTTAAGACACAATCTCTTAGTGTGCGAGCTAGCATAATTTACATTATCTTACTCTTCGGTCTATTCTCCACCAGCAGCCAAATAATCTTTTTAAACGACATCTTTAGAACTAAGATAAAACATTTGTTTAACATGTAGGGGGCCTTAGGATTGGATCAATTCCCAGCACCACCCAAAAATAACAATTATGTCAGATCTTTGATA
>JANHMN010000002.1:158499023-158529023 GCA_030674055.1 Rhabdomys pumilio | reverse complement strand
AAAGCCTGTCACCCAAGGTGTAAACTGGAATCAGAATATATAAACAGCTTGCCCTCCTCTGCCTGCAAGAAAAAGGAGACACCCTATGAGCTGATTACTACCACTCAGCAGCACAGAGCTCTACTGGAATACAGATGTGCTTAGTAACAAATTTGCACACACAATTATCCCTGTAGCACCAAGACAGCAAAACATATTTCCATAGCCCATCTCTTATTAGGAGAGCAAAGAACAAAACCCTCAACCTTTAAATACAATCACCTTTTATGAAATCCATGCATTTAACAACAATAGTCACCTATAAAAATGGGCTTCTGTTGTAAGATTCAACCTCCTACACAAACCATAAGAACACCTTTTCTTCCCTGTCAGCCATGCCCGGCAGTAGCAGCAGCCCAACAGTGACATCTGCTGGAAAATAGAAGCGTGAGCTAGCTCACCAGGAAGAAGGTAGTTTAACTGAGAATTTAGTTAGCATAGGATTTATTTGTAATTTACAACAGAACACAGGCATTCAATTTGTAAGTAATGGCCCCACTTCAATAGTGTACACTTAAAATACCTCACAAAATGCCACATTTCTGAGCCAGCTATCAGTCCTCAGAGTATACAGTATTCTGACTCACTTAAAAATAATTCCATAAGGAATATCAATACCATTTTGAAATGAGAATTATGCATTATTTGTATACATATCTTGAAAGAAAAAATTTAATTTATCACAAGATGACAGACTACAGTGAGTATATGAGTGTCTGTGTCTGTGTGTACATACTTTTCTGTCCCCCAGTGCTGGGGATAGTGCTTCAAGCATACTATGCAGGCTTTCTACTACTACTGAACTGCACTCTCAGCTTTATAACATGCATTTTCAAAAGTTTAATATCATTTAAGTCACAACACAAACAACTTTTTAATCACTAGGAGAAAAGAAAATATTAAAACAAAAATTCCTGATAAAGCCTTAAGGTTTCTAGGACTTTAAAAGCCTACTCAAGCCAGGCGGTGGTGGCACAAGCCTTTAATCCCAGCACTTGGGAGGCAGAGGCAGGCGGATTTGAGTTCGAGGCCAGCCTGGTCTACAGAGTGAGTTCCAGGACAGTCAAGGCTACACAGAGAAACCCTGTCTCGAAAAACCAAAAAAAAAAAAAAAAAAAAAAAAAAAAGCCTACTCAAGGACCATGTTTCAGTTGGTAAAAGTGCTACCAATCCTAAGAACCTTAGTTCATTTCCAGGACCAAGAAGGTAGAAAGAGAAAACCAACTTCCAAACATTGTCCTCTGACTTTCATATGTGTACTGTGGCACATATGCAACCCACCCTCCACATATACACAACAATAAGTAAGTGTAATAAGAATGTTAAGCCAGGCTTAATATTGTAATTAATATTGTAGCACATATGTTTAAGACCAGCCTGGGTTTCAAAGCAAGCCCATGTCTCAAAACATTTTGTTAAAAGAAGACTATCAATGTTAATGTCAAGATAGCTGAATGGATAAAAGCATTTTTTGTAGCCCGAGTTCAATCCCAGAACTCATATGAAGGTGGAAAGAAAATGGACTCCACAGAGTTGTCTTCTGACCTCCACACATTCCACTATGGCATGCAAATGCAACATTCTAATTTTAAAAAAATTAAAATTAATATTTTATGGGTACAATATGGTAATTACTAGTCATATCCATCTGCTTATATTTAAAGTAATAAAAATTAAAATTAGTTCCTCAGATACTAACAGTCACACTTCAGTTACTCAGTGGTCATATGTACCTCATGGCTATTATGGTTGCAAGCACAGATACAGAACATTTTCATCAACACAGAAAGTTGCACTGAATAGCCTTGTTTCTAGAAACCATGAAGTATTTACAGACAAAAATACACACTACGTGGGTTGGGGTAGTGAATAGCGATACAGATAAAAGAAGGGAAAACAAAAAAACAAAACAAAAAGGCAGCTAGCTAATGACTGATGATTTTTTTAATGTAAAGCAATGGATACACAGGAATTTATTATTCTTTTCATTTTTATGTTGGAAGAGTTCCATGATTGGAAAATTAAATGAGGGGGCTGGAGAAATGGCTCAGCTGTTAAGAGTACTGATTACTCTTCCAGAGGCCCTGAGTTCAATTCCCAACAATCACATGGTGGCTCACAACCATCTGTAATGGGATGCAATGCCTTCTTCTGGTGTGTCTGAAGGGAGCAACAGTGTACTCACATATATTAAATAAATAAATCTTTTTAAAAAAATAGGGAAGTATTTCACTTAAAACTAAGGTTCTCAGGACAGTGAGATTCTGTCTCCAAAACAATAACCAAAAAAAATTACATTTAAAAATGAAATAAATAAATGAGTAAGTTAAAAACAAAAATAAAAACTAAGGTTCATCTGGCTGGAAATGGCTCACGGCTAAAAGGTATCTGCCATCAGGATTATTAATGACCTAAGTTTGATGCCTTGGGCCCTACAAGGTAGAAGTTATTCTCTGCCTCTGACCTCCACATGAGAACACACACATGTATACACCACATACATATAAATGAACACTAAAAATAAAATGAGAGGAGCTGGAAAGGTGGCTTAGCAATTAAGAGCACAGCTCTTGCTGAGGATGCAAGCTCGACTCCTAGCATCCATGAAGCAGCTCACAACCATCTGTAACTCCAGTTCCAGAGGATCTAATGTTCTCTTCTGGTGTCCACAGGCACCAGGCACACACACGGTATACATACACACATGCAGGCCAAACAGATATAATTAAATAATCTAAAATAGCAGTTCAAGGATTATCATAAGGAATATATACCGTGAACTGACAACTGGACAAGGCTTTAGTAATGCAGACCAGAGTTTAAATCTTCACTCTGACTTTTTCTGTTTTGGTTTTCTGTTTGTTTGTTTGTTTGTTTGTTTGTTTGGAATGTAGGAACATTCATATGCATGTGGGTACATATGTGTCCACACCCAGAAGTCAGATGAGCACATCACAAGCCCTGCCCTACTGCTCTCTACCTTAGTTCTTTGAAACAGGGTTCTCACTGGACTAGGAACTCAAGTTTCAGCTAGGTTGGTCAGCAAGCCCCCTAAAATCATGATGAGGTTAGTGGCATAGGTGCCATATGTAGCTTTTTATATGAGTACTTGGAATTTGAACTCCATTCACATATGTGTTCTTAGCCACTGAGTCATCTCCCAAGCTCCTGTCCTCCTATACCTTTAAAAGAAATTCTGACTGCTCTAAAGGACTCACTTTTCTTAACTGCAAAATATGAAATATAATGCCTATATTGCACAGAGCTCTTGTAGAAATCAGAAATTATATCACCCAGCATGTCCTATCCCCTGCTTCCAATCACCTCAAAGCAAGAATATGACATGTTACACAGTCAGCCCTCATTAACTGGTATCTCTAATGCTCTGTATACAGGGTTTATTTTAAGCCATTTGGGCATTACTCAGAAGAACACCACATGAGAAGTACTGTTAAAGATGGACAAATGCTGACTAAAGGCTCAGTTATTTTGGAGGCATAAAATGATAAGCTTCTAATGCCAGTTGAAGATAGCCCTCTCTTGACTGCCTTTAATAAATTCTGAGTGCCAACAATATGCTAGGCACTTTGCTGGATGCCTTCTTGCTTTTCAAGAAGAACAGAGTCTCAGGCTCCTGATATGGGCCCTTAAGAAAAGGAAAATATTCCAAGCAAAGAATCCAGAGCTGTTCCCAAGAACTGGCCTCATTCACTAAGGCACAGAAACAACCTTATTATTCTGTCTATTTCTGATGTCCAGTCACTATTCCGCATGCATTATATATTTTCTCCTTGAGAATGTGCTATTGCCCTAAAAGAAAAAGGTCTTTCCTTTTCCAAGTCTTAACAACATTTCATACTGAACATTATATAACTCTTTTGGGTAATAGCTCCCTTTTATTAAAAATCAAACTAATTTTTTGTTGTTTTTTGCTTAGTCTCCATTTTAGCATCAGTAGTGCACAAAGAAGCACCTGACTGGAGAGGGTAAGAAAGCTGAGCAGGTTAAAAGTGCTTGCGACCATGCCTGATGGATGACCTGATGATCCCAGGATCTCTGCAAGGCGTAACCTCTATACATGTGTCAAGGCACACACACCACCCCAATCTACACAATAAATATAGATGTGATTGTTTTAAAGTAGTATCAGACCATCTATACTTGTGATAGATTTCATGTAAATACGTCTTGCCTCCATAGTAAAAGTGTATGCTCCAGTGGGCACAGTGCCTAGCACGGTGCTGAAAAACTATAACCACTCCACTAGTGTTTATTGACTGGATGACTGACTAAAGCATCCTCCAAAAATAACAAGTACATGATGTGCACAATCTATATTCCTACCCTAGCTTATGTCAGAAAAATTCCGGTTGCTTCAGCAGAGGATATAATAATGTACAGCAATATGCGGTTTGGCTCCAATATTCTGGGAATTGGTGATTATGCTAGATTTGACCTTTACATAATCACAGAAAGAAGTCTCTAATATATCAAGATAGAAGTGCACATAGCCATTCACAGAACATGTGGTGGGTGGTTTATTACTCCTACTCTGTTTCTCTCATGAGAGCTGTCTCGGATGCCAATCCATGTGTGGAGAGGCCTTCCTTCGATGAATTCTTTTCTCTCATCCCAAGATAATGGTCATCTGGAAGATCCATTCAAAGAATTTTGGGTGTGGAAGTATATTTATAAAGCTTTGAGTTTAATTTCCACCACCATCAAAACTAAACCAAACCAACCAAATAAGCAACCAAACAAAAAAAAACCCCTAAATGAGCAGCCCAGATACTATCCAAAAACATAAATTTGGTAAATTAAAAAAACAAAACACTTTCCTTGATGTACATATATCCATACATAGAATTCTTCACCTATTTATTGAACTGAATTGTTCAAAAGAATAGCTAGCACAAAATGCTAAACAAAGTATCTCTGTCCGCACTACAGGTCTTTTTTCAAATTTTCACTATAAATAGTCATTTATTATCTTATCTCAACATTTAGTCCTATATCTATGATATTTCAAAGTCAAAAGACGAGGCAAAGAAAAATCAATGATTATATCTCCTCATGCCTCTCTAACCCAATCAACATTTCCCTTTCAAGGCTAAAACCAGAGCTTTGGGCTTAGACAAAAATTAACTAGTACAACAGTTAACTCACACAACTAGACCTGATGCTATCTCTGCCACCAAAGTAAGATTTCCCAAGATAATGCAAGATCAGAACCAGATGCATGGGTCCCAGATACTTTATATAAAGCCACAACACCACTAAGACTGCAGGACGATGGGTATTAAGGAGAAGAGGCTGGGAGGTAGAACACAGGACAGCAGCTGCTTACCTCCTGAGGGAGTCTTCCTCAGAGCTTTCTTCAGGCATATCTTGATGTAAGGCCTCCTGTGATACAGTTCCAGATCTGCTGGACTGAGTATAAATTCGTTCCCAGTGGCCTGTCTCCTGGTTAAAGGCCACCCCCACAGTCCTCTCCTCTTGTGAACTAGCAGAGCTGCTCAACTCCAGCCTGCTGGAGCTCGGCATTTGGCCCTCAGTCCGCTCAAGAGGTGGTAGTTGGTTGCCATTTGGTGGCATGCCCTCGAAGGTAGTGGGGACATGCCAGGAAGAGCTAGCCTCACCAGATGAGTAGTTAGGTGTGGTTCTTTCCCAACGAAGGGTATCATTGTTGAAGGTTAGAAGATTATGGCATGCACGGCAGCGATTAAGATGGCCCCGAGACAGGTTGGAGTTGTTCTCACTGCTGTGTGGGGTAGGCTGATGGGAAGGACCTGGTCTCTCAGATTCAATATTATTGTTGAGCATTTCCTGGGCCTGTTGGGTCTGGGGAGTTTCCCCACTCAGGCTCTGATCCAGCTCCTGCAGCCTGTCATACTCCAAAAAGAAGCGTCTCAGGTCACATTGAAGCTCATGGCGAATGTTGCCTGAGTTGTTTTGGCTGGAACCATTCCCTCCATCTGACTCAGTTGCCAACCCTGATGATGGAAAACCCCTCCCTTCTGTGGCTGAAGTATACACAGATGCCTGAGAGCCACCTTCCTGCTGTCTCAGTACAGAAAGCAAACTCACTGAGGAGGCACTGGTCCTCGGTGGGGGCATAGATTCTACCTCAGAACGTGAGTTCAGAGTGAGTACTGTCCGGGTCCACTCAGAACCTGTCAGCCCAGGGGCTAGTTCTCTGTGATACCTAGAAGGGTGGCTAGACAAAGGGCCCCCCAAAGAGCGACGGGTAGGACCCAGACTGAGGTTGCGGAGCGTGTTGCCCGCAGTGCTGCTCTGGACTGTACTGAAGGCAGACGGCCGGTTCAGGAGGCCCTGGTCCTGCTGCGTTGATGAAGCCTGCTCCGGGGGATGGAAGGGCTCGGTCTGTACAAAAGAAAAGGAAGGGGTAGTAGCTCTGGCAGAAGCAGGGGGAACACTGTCCTGGTGTGGCAAGAGGGAAGGAACTCGAGTGCCAGCACAGCGGCTGCAAAGGCACAGGATCCCAGGGTGCTGGCAGCACTCAACTGTGGTGGGGTAACTGACCCGCTGTCGGAGTCTGATGTAAGCGGAAGTCCTGGGACGCTCCGTGGAGGGCTGAGGGGGAGGCGGTGGGGGTGAGGGGGTAGCAGAATCTTGTACTGTGCTTTGCTCTCCCACCTGGATGCCAGAGGAGCGGGAGGACAACATGTGCAAGAAATTGTGGAGGAGAGGTGTCCGGCGAACCGGCTGTGATTGCAGGAGGGCACGTTGACGGTAGTGAGATAACTCTGTTCCATCTATAGGGATTTCTGGTTCGTCATCACCCTGCAACGTGGACCAGCAGGAGGAGAGAGTAGAGCACAACAGGTAGATAAAACTACCAAACAAATCAAGAGAAACTTAAAACTGACTGATAATAATCCAAGAAGAACCACCTTCACAGATAAGCAAAAACTCTCTCCCCATAAGGTAATGAAAACTGGCTTCGAATTCAAAACCATCATATGGTATTAAATTATTCATTCCAATTGGCAACATATCTAAATGAGTACAGCTGGCAAAACAATTATAAAAGGCATCTCTGTGACACAGAAGCAGTAAGGAGAAACAAAACGTCAACCAGCCAGAGGCACACAAGGGACAAGTATGATGAAGGCAGGTTATTTCCTTTTTATTTTAGGTTTATTTATATTTTATTTTATGTCTGAATGTATTTGCCTGTATGTATTTATGTGCACCACATACATGTATGGTGTCTATGGAGGTCAGAAGAAGGAATCAGATACCACAGAACTGGAATTACAAAGGGTTGGTAACTTGAATGCTGGCATTCAAACCGGGCTCCTCTGCAAAAACACCAAGTGCTTTTAACTGCTGAGCCATTTCTCTAGCCTCTGGCTACTTCTTTCTTTTTAAGATTTATTTTTAGAAGCTAGAGAGATGGCTCAGTGGTCAAAACACTTGTTGCTTTTGCAGAGGACTGGGTTTGGTTCTTAGCATCCACATGATGGTTACAATTGGCTGTAACTCCAGTTCCAAGAAATCTAATGCCTTCTTCTAGCCTCTGTGGTCACTATATAAACACATTACACAGACACACATTTGGTCAAAATTTCCACACATATTTCTCAAAATTATAGTTTGTTTGTTTATATATATGTTTGGGTCTCTGTGTGGAAATATGTTTAGATATGCCACACATCTAAACACTGGAAACTGGCCAGAAAAGGGCATTGGATTCCTTGGAGCTAGAGTTAAGGGCAGGTGTAAGCAGCTCAACATGGGACTGAAAACAGAACTCAGGTCCTCTTAAACAGAAGTACACTACTTTTTTGTTGTTGTTTTTTCAAGACAGGGTTTCTCTGTGTAGCCCTGGTTGTCCTGGAACTCACTCTGTAGACCTCGAACTCAGAAATCCACCTGCCTCTGCCTCCCAAGTGCTGGGACTAAAGGCGTGCGCCACCACTGCCTGGTTCAGAAGTGCACTACTTTTCATTTCTCCAGCTCTGATAAGGTTTGTTTCTCATGATTTATTCACAAGTGTTAAAAAAATTGACTCTTCTGTGAAAATTATGTCTATAACTTTTGATATCAGAAATTAATTAAAATCTTGATGGAAAAGAATTACAGAAATGTTAAGAACTAGAATATAATCAGAATTACATTTTAGTAATAATATTCATTATTATAACACATAATAGATACTTAATAATAAAGAAATAATAATATGACCAAAATTAGAGTGCTAGTTTAGAAAGTACCTCACAGTTCAGCTAGAGCTGTTGGACCCTTACCTGCTGATTAGAAGGGTTAACAATAGCTGTAAGTAAGTAATGTCCAAGTGGATCAAATCTCACCAGACTGAAATACAAAAGAAGAAGACAAGGGACAAAGACATGTTAACTGAGAAATGGAAATTGTCAGACTACCCACCTCATGTTTTCAAAACTTTTTATTTTCTCCCCCTCCCACTCTCTTCTGGAGATAGTTTATCTATGTAGTCCAGGTCATCTTCAGACTCACAAATGTTCTGCCTCAGATTCCTGAATGCTGGGGTACCACCACACCTACCTAGTCTTTCAAAAAAAAAAAATTTAAAGACATTAAAATAAGGCTTTATGTTGTTTTCTAATGTAAAAAAAAATACACATTAAGAAAGAAATTTCACTTTCTTTCTTTCTTTTTCTTTGAGACAGGGTTTTATATACCTCAGGCTAGCTTACAAGTCAACAGCCGGTTACAGATGACCTTGAACTTTTGATTCCCCTGCCTTTAACATCCCAGTATTGGCATTACAGGTGTGCACCAACACACTCACCATTGTGTGGTACTAGGGATCAAACTCTAAGCTTCATTCATGCAAGACAAGTCATTCTATTAACTTGGGCTACATCCTCAGACCATGGTTTCAGTTTTAAAAAACATCCAGGCTTACATCATGGTTAGCAGCTACATTAAATATGTATCTGTCCAACATGTAAGAGCCCATTTAAGTGGTAAATCAGAATGCTGCCACACAGATTCAGGTTTCCCTTCATACAGCTGCTACACTTGGCAAAAAATACTTACTCTAGTGACAACAAAGTACCGGTACAAACTGATATGGTTGGAAGCCAGAAAACCAGTCTATATCCAGTCATAATATGGTCAAAAGCAACCAAAGAAAACAATTTATTCAGTCTAACTTAGGCAGTGTATATCTTGTTTTTGTAGTGTGGAGAATTGAATCCAAGGCCATATACGTACTAGGCAAGAGCTGTATAATTTACTATACATGCCCAGCCATATTGTGGTTTTGGTATTTTGGGTTGTTTTGGTTTTTTTTGTTTTTGTTTTTTTTTTGGGGGGGGGGGTTAAAACAGCCTCACTGTGTAACTCTGGTTATCCTGAAATTTGCTACATAGACCAAGATGGCCTCAAACTTACATAGATCCACCTACCAAATGCTGGGATTAGGGTATGGACCACTACATCTAGTATTTAGCTTTTTAAGACAGAGTCTTGCCGGGCGGTGGTGGCGCATGCCTTTAATCCCAGCACTTGGGAGGCAGAGGCAGGCGGATTTCTGAGTTCGAGGCCAGCCTGGTCTACAGAGTGAGTTCCAGGACAGCCAGGGTTACAAAGAGAAACCCTGTCTCGAAAAAACAAAACAAAAACAAAAAAAAAAAAAAGGACAGAGTCTTGCTAACTAGTGCAGGAAGACTTAGACTCCTTATGTAGCCCAGATACATATTTATATCTCTATTTTATAATTTGATAAATATAAATATAGTAAATATAAATAGCCAATAGTGAGCAATCAGCCACCAAGCTATCAAACTACCCATTTATTTTTGAGAGGCTTCCCAAAGAGTAATCCCAAGTGCAGACAGCCTGGAACCTAAGTAGGATTTTACCAAATAACCCTGATCAGCAGAGACCACAAGACGTGGCCATAAAGAATGAACTGCTTCTGGGCTAATCAGCCATGATGATGCTAACAAATACCCTAAAGAAGACGAATGACTGACCTAAGTAGGGATAACAACCTGTCTCCTGAAATAAATGTTCTTTCATGTCAGTCTGGTGACTGATACAGTTGGCAGAAAGCAGCACTCACCGGACACGTTCCATCTCACTAGCTGTTTTCACCACAGCAAAGGGCTCCCGACGACTCCAATCCCAGAAATGGATCTCATTTGCAGTGGCAATCAGTAGGAGCTGAGCCGTAGGATGGAAAGCCAAGGAGGCTATGGCATTGTTGCTATCTGTGAACCAGCTTTCACTGCCACCCTGCAAATGAGCCAATCCAAAATATTCTCAGATTACAAACTGCCAACAGACTGGGGAGTTCATGTGAAGAAAATTACATTGAAGAGCTAAATATGGTTACTCACACCTATAATCCCAGCACCTGGGAAGCAAAGCAAGAAGATTGCCACAAATCTGAGGCCAGCATGGACTATATAGTGATACGTAGTCTCAAAAAAACAAAAAAACAACCAAAAAAAAAGAAGAGGAAGGGGGTAAGGAGGGGAAAGGGAGGAATGGTGGGAGATAAAAAGAGGAGGGGTCTATATGGGATTATATAACTCAGTGGTAAAGTATATACTTCACATGTATGAAGCCCTGGGTTTGATTACTAGTATTTCCACTTGCAATTGCAATTTTTTTCAGAGCACAGTGGTGGTACATGGCTTTAATCCCAGCACTCAGAAGGCAGAGGCATGTGGATTTCCATGGGTTTGAGGGCAGTCTGGTCTACATAGACATTTCCAAGTCAGCCAGGTTTGCATAGCAAGACTCTGTCTCTAAATAAATAAATTTCCATTTGAGATAAAATGAGTTCTTATAGGGCTTACTTTAAACATGTCTTTTATAAAATAACGTATATGAACAGTCATCTAGCAGAGCCAATAATTTATAGGACAAATATTACTGTCTTCAAGTCAATTAGAAAGCCTCTACTCAGGTCCTGTTTCTGACCCCTGTGAACACTCCAGCTTGGTGCAAACATAGTGCAACAACTAGATTATCAACAGGACAAGTCTTTTGTTCTGTTTTGTTTTGTTTGTTTGTCTTTTTTTGTTTTTCGAGACAGAGTTTCTCTGTGTAGTCCTGGCTGTCCTGGAACTCACTCAGTAGACCAGGCTGGCCTCGAACTCAGAAATCCGCCTGCCTCTGCCTCCCAAGTGCTGGGATTAAAGGCGTGCGCCACCACTGCCCAGCTAACAGGACAAGTCTTACTATGATGATCAAGAGCAGAGGACTCCAAGACAATGGAAGTCTATACTGAAGCCATGTTAGAGCCTCCTCCTATATAATCTTAAAATGAGCAGGTGGAAGAAAAGTTTGTTTACTTCATAATGGATAAGTACCAACTAGAATTTGCATCCTTTACATGAGCAATGTCTACCAGTCCTAAGAAAGTGGCTAGTTTTTCAACCATAAGAATCCAATGGCAAACAAGTCTCTATGTCTGGAATACCAAAGGAAAAAAAGCAGTTAAAAAAATACTTACATGTAAATCCCAAATCCTAACTTCCCCATCTAGGCAGCCAGAAGCAATAAGACCTGAGATGGTGGGATGAAAAGTGACACACCATGGAGTGCGGCGGTGTCCAATCAGAGAGTGAACACACTTGCCAGTCTTAACCTCTGTAATGTAGATGTTATGGTTCACATGTGTGGACGCCAAGAGTGTCCTAGGGAATCAAAATGAACAAATAATTAAGAAACATATTGGAGGGAAACAAATTTTACCAGCTTTAGAAAACAAAAACCCAACATTATTCCCTACACTAGTCACTACAAATGAAAGAAGTTAAGGTATGTCTGCTAGGTAGCTTATCTACACACAAAAGAAATATTCTGATTTTTAAAGGCTTCTGGTTTCCCCACACTGTCCCCAAATAACATATATTGCCTTCATTGCTGGTGTCTATTGGTCAGGCAAAGCAATGTTATTAAGAGCCTAGTTAAGTTCTTAGCCTTGATTTTCACTATTCTCTTTATAATTATTTTTATTCTTCTGTTTTGGCATTATTTGTTTACTTTCTCTCCATTTCAAATTATATTATATATATAATAATATATATAGAACGTGTGTGTGTGTGTGTGTGTGTGTGTGTGTGTGTGTATGTACACCATATACACCTTCACAGATTCATCCAGTGCTTCAAAGAATCTCTAGGGATTAATCTGGATGATCAAGCTAAGTCAAGAGTACAGAAAGCCATGTCATCACAAATCTTAAGCTACAGCTAAGCATTAGGTACCTGTCTGGGCTGAAGGCCAGTAAGAAGGTCGAGCGTGGACTATCAGGCAGTTCTACTCTCTGGGAGAAAATAAATAAATAAATAAATAAACAAACAAACATACACACACACACACACACACACACACACACACACACACACACATACATATACATCATAGCATGATTTATAAAGTTGAGGTTACTCTGGCTCTAAAGCACAGAAGCAATTCCAGATTAGTATCACAGTGCAAACTAAAAATCTGAAGACAATAATCAAATTATAAATTAAGATAAATCTAAATTCAGGAAGAACATCTCTATTCTTATCTTTTACATTATAAACCAATTTCTCAAGCTAGCTAGATCAAGTCTCACGGACAAGATAAATTATATCACCATTCTACCATTAATCTATTCCAAGGTGCCACTTTCCTGTCATCCCCACAAATCCTAGGTCAAGAACACCGTTTTCTTACCTTGCCTTCCCATTTCATCCATCGCGTCTTATCCTCCACCAGCTCCTGCAGAAGCCGCTGGGCACCCATGGCACGAGTGCCCCGTTCTCGGCCCCAGAGGATTCGTACAGCATTCTTCTCTGGGACAACTTTCATGGTGCTCAGGAGCCACTGTCGCACCAGGGATCAGAACTGAAGGAGCAAGCAATAGCTCCACACACAGAAATAGCTAAAATGAGGCCATTCAGGTCCTTGTCAGCTGTCCACATGGAAATCTAAGGAATGAAGAATAATGTCAAATAATGCCTATTCTACACCAGAGAGGCTTCCATTACAAATACAATTCTAGCTCAAAGGAGAAAGTGTTCTTTTCATATTTAACAATGGTTTCATAGAAAAGGTACATCTTCCAGAATTTTTCTTTCAAAAATATTTCATCTTGTCATATTCCTTCTACTTTATATGTGACAAACTGAACATTTTCAACCACTGATCACATTCAGTTCTTATTCTTTCATAAAGCAGAAAAACATTCCCTCTTAATAAAAATACCTAAAAACTCTCCTTAAAAATAAAAATGTAGCCGGGCGGTGGTGGCGCACGCCTTTAATCCCAGCACTTGGGAGGCAGAGGCAGGCGAATTTCTGAGTTCAAGGCCAGCCTGGTCTACAGAGTGAGTTCCAGGACAGCCAGGACTACACAGAGAAACCCTATCTCGATAAATAAATAAATAAATAAATAAATAAATAAATAAACCAAAAAAAATAAAAATAGAAGGAGGAGGAGGAGGAAGAAGAGGAGGAAGAGGAGAAAGAAGAAGAGGAAGAGGAAGAGGAGGAGAAGGAGGAGGAAGAAGAGAAGAAGAGGAAGAGGAAGAGGAAGAGGAAGAGGAAGAGGAAGAGGAAGAGGAGGAAGAAGCAAAATAAATAAATAAATAAATAAATAAACAAACCAAAAAAAAAAATAGAAGGAGGAGGAGGAGGAAGAAGAGGAGGAAGAGGAGGAAGAGGAAGAGGAAGAAGAAGAGGAGGAGAAGGAGGAGGAAGAAGAGAAGAAGAGGAAGAGGAAGAGGAAGAGGAGGAAGAAGCAAAATAAATAAATAAATAAATAAATAAATAAATAAAGTAAGTAAGTAAGTAAGTAAGTAAGTAAGTAAAAATGTAGAGTTATGGGTATGGCCTAGGGGTACAGGCCCTGGGCTCAATCCCTAGCACAAAATAAATAAATAAATAAATAAATAAACAAACAAACAAACAGTTGGGGAGACAGGGAGATATGGCTCAGTGGGTAAAGAGCTTGCCACCCAAGCATGAGTTCAGGTTCCTAGCACCCATGTGAAAAGCCAGGCATTGTAGTATACTACCTGTATCCTAGCACTGGGAAATGGAGACAAGTAGATTGCTGGAATTCACTGGCTGACTAGCCTAGTAAAATCAGTGAGCTCCATATTCAGTGAAAAGCCCTGTCACAAAAATAAGGTGAAGAACAATTAAGGAAGATACCTAGCATCTACCGATGGCTTTCATACGTATACGCTATGGTGCTTTGAATGAGAATGGGCCCCACAGGCTCATGTATTTAATGCATGGTCAGTGGAACTGTTTTAGGAAGGATTAGGCAGTGTGGGCTTGTTGAGGAAGAAGAGGTGTCACTGGCAGTAAGCATTTAGTTTTCAAAAGCCAATTCCAGGCCCAGGTGTGTGTGTTCTTACTCTCTCACTCTTTATTTGTCTCTGTCTGTCTGTCTCTCTCTCTTTCTGCCTTGTGTTTGTCATTCATATGTAAATTCTCACTACTGTTCCAGCATCACACTCCCCACCATGATGGTCATGAATTTACCCTCAGAAACTGTAAGCAAGCCCTTAACTGAATGGTTTCTTTTTTATAAGTTGCCTTGGTCATAGTGTCTCTTTAAAGTAACAGAAAAACAGCTAAGACAAACATGAACATGTACACATACACATACCACCACATGCAATAAACAAACATAAATAACTGAGCTGGAATGCAGCTCAATGGTAGACCTTCTTCCTGTTTAGCATGCACAAGTGCCTGTATTCAATTTGTAGCAGTCCAAAAAGTATCAGTAATACTTTAAAATACTTTGGAAAGTCAGAGCACAGTAGCTTAGACAAAACTGATACAGAAGGGCTGTGGTGGAGGCCGACGTATGGCTCAGTAGTAGAATGCTTGCCTAGCATCAATAAAGCCCCTGGTTTTGTCCTTAGCACTGGAAAAACAGAAAGAAGTGGGAAGGAAAGAAAGGGAGATAATTTAAAAATACAATGGTTGCTTCTGAGTGATAGTTTAAGGTAACTTAAAAAAAAAAAAAAAGACATAGTTCATATAGTTCAGGCTACCCTCAAACTATGTAGCTTGAACTTCTGACCCTCCTGCCTCCACTTCCCTAGGGCTTAGATTACAATTCTGTTACCATGACTAGTTTATGTGGTGCTGGGAACTAAAGCCAGGGCTTTATTCATGCTAGGCAAGAATTCTGCCAGCCAGGGTATATATATATATCCCATGAACTGATAATTTTAAGTGGTGATTTTCTACGTCAGTTTCCCTCAGGGAAAGGGTCTATAGAGCCCAAACTGGCCTCAAACTCCTGCTCCTAGTGTTTTTACCTGCAAATAGTGGGATTCCCAACACAAGGCACTATCCCTGGCTTCTAGCTTTTTTAAATTTCAAAAGTAGTAACTGTCAGAGTGGGTCACTGTTGTGCAAACCTATAATTACAGCACTCTGGGGGCTGAGGACAAGATGATCAAAGCTTTGAAGCTAGTTCAGGCTACATGACAAATTCTAACACATTCTGAGCTGCAGCACAAGGCTTTGTCTTAAAAAGAGCAGAATGTGGCAAGATAGCTCAGTGATAAAGGTACTTGCCACAGAGACCTGAGTTTGATCCCCATAATCATTGTAAAGGTAGAAGCAAAGAACCAACCACACGAAGTTGTTCTTTGACTTCCATATATACACATGCACAAAATAAAGTCTTTTAAATTAAAATAAAACAAGGGGGAATTAACTGCTTATTATGAAAGTCAAACAATAACTGCCTCCCCTTCTACTTCTCAAAAGGCTGCAATCTACAAAGCACACAATCAGATGCATAGAAATACAGACATAAGGAAAAGTATTTATAGCTTGTGCTGAAGGAGTTTTCTTCCTGGAACATTAAAATGGATAAGGTCAGAAAGATTCCACAGTAAGGCAAGTCCTAAATTCCTAGTCCCATAGTCAGTTCCCTACAAAGTGCTAAACACAAAGCTTTGCTTCACTCTTATGGTATAATTCTTACCAAACTTTGTTTGCTTTGCTGTGTCTGAGTGCTGGGGACTGAACTCAGGACCCTGAGTTTACTTGTCAAGTACTGTACCACCATGACACACACCCAACCTCTCATCACCAACTATTAACCAACAAAATATATATACACAGTGAAAATGTCAAAAAAAAAGTCACAAGCCAACCTCCAGAGTAGGCTAGAGTTGAATAACAGAAGGCAATGATCTTTTTAGTGAACCTGCTGCAGGTGTCCCTTTATTCAAACTAATAGCTGAAATATTTCTTACCTAATACTACAAACTAAGAAGGTACAAGAAAAACAGTTTCTATTAGTTCACCTTAACTCATTTCTAAAACTATAGTTCTTTTACCTAGTATAGAGACCTTCAGAAGAAATACTCTGAACCTCCTTTGACCTAAAGATACAACATAAACTACATTGAAACCTTTTAAATCTCACAACAAACAGAAGAAACAGCAATAGCAGTCCCATTCCTTTGTGTGTGTCTGGACTTGTCTGTGAAAGTGTACACAAAGTCACAAAATAACCTGCAGGAGTCAGTTCTCTATTTCCATCATATGGGTTCCAGGAATTACACTTAGGTCATTAGGCAACAAGCACCTTTACCCCTTGAGCAACCTCACTGATCCAGGCCCCCTTTTTAAAAAACAAAATGAATCTTCCTTTCTGTCCTCCT
Organism: Rhabdomys pumilio; assembly: GCA_030674055.1. Classification (NCBI taxonomy): domain Eukaryota; kingdom Metazoa; phylum Chordata; class Mammalia; order Rodentia; family Muridae; genus Rhabdomys; species Rhabdomys pumilio. The sequence continues at coordinate 158,512,321 of JANHMN010000002.1, read as the reverse complement.
GTAACTTTTGAGTTACAGGCTACAAATATTATATGATTCAAAGAACTATGATACAACCTTCAGTTCCTACAGGAATTAAAATGAAAGGAAGGAAGGAAGGAAGGAAGGAAGGAAGGAAGGAAGGAGAGAGAGGAGGGGTTTCTACAAATATCATCACTACAACTAAAAAAACAAAAAACAAAAAACAAAAAAACAAAACTAATCAAGACTTAAGACTACCAAAAAGGCCAGGGCAGTGATGGCACATGCCAGTGGATCTCTGAGTTCAAGGCCAACCTGGTCTACAGAGAATTCCAGGACAACCAGGGCTACACAGAGAAACTATGTCTCAAAAGACAGTAACAAAATAAAATAAATTACCAAAAAGCATGTCTATCAATTTCCAGGGACCTAAACTCAAGAGTTGAAACCATTAACAATCTGACTGACAGGTGGGCAAAACTTAAAGGCACCACAATTGCATTTCTCTTTTTTTCCCTGGGGAAATATATTTACTATTGTTTAAAAGAAAGTGGATCTTTTGTTGGTTTGTTTAAAATAGAGTCTCCCAGGGCAGTGGTGGCGCACGCCTTTGATCCCAGCACTTAGGAGGCAGAGGCAGGCGGATTTCTGAGTTCGAGGCCAGCCTGGTCTACCGAGTGAGTTCCAGGACAGCCAGGGCTACACAGAGAAACCCTGTCTCAAAAAGCAAAAAAAAAAAAAAGGCAAGCCCCCACCACCATATGAAAGGAGACTTTGCTGCATCCCACATAACCAGAAGTCAGATTAGACAAAAGGCAGATAGGCCTGTTGAAGGGACTCTAGCCAGCCTGGGCATTGCAAACATGGACTAGCAGGTCTTGCCCCTTCTCTCTCATTTTCTCTGCCTTGCTAATAATCATTAGATTATACTACTAAACCTAGCCACCTGTTCCTTTATTTGGCCACTTTCTCCTCCTGAGGCTGACTACCGAAGTACACTTATCAAAGTATTAAAGTTCAGCAATCACCTAATTAACATGTCCAATTACAATTACACCTCATTCTAACACAGGGTTTCCCCTTTTTACCTTTACAGACCACCATGTTCCTATGTGTCGCATTGTCCCCCTCTAGGGACAATCTACTCCTTCTCCCTCATCCTCTATCTCTCCCTCATCCTCTCTGTCTCCTATCTCTTATTCCCTGTCCTTTGATCCTCTGGGACAAATAAACCTTGTTTGTGCTGAGAACTTGGTCTTGGGGGTCCTGGCTAAGGAGAGAGAAAGTGTTAGTAAGGTGCTTTTCATTCCTCTTGTTTGTTTGTTTGTTTGTTTGTTTTTATTTGTGTGTGTGTGTGTGTGTGAGAGAGAGAGAGAGAGAGAGAGAGAGAGAGAGAGAGAGAGAGGTTTTAAACCAGAATATATTTTAAACCACTATACATTCTTTTTTTTTTTTTAAGATTTTATTTATTTATTTTATGTATGTGAGTATACTGTAGCTGTCTTCAGACACACCAGAAGAGGGTATCAGATCCTATCACAGATGGTTGTGAGCCGTCATGTGGTTGTTGGGAATTGAACTCAAAACCTCTGGAAGAACAGTCAGTGCTCTTAACCATTAAGCCATCTCTCCAGCTCTCATTCCTCTCTTTAAAAAGAAAGAAAAGTTTCCCAAGGTGTAAAGTAAAACGGAGACATAGAAAGCCCAGAATAGTCTCTGATGCCATTATGAAGTTCCCCAAATCAGTGCTTAATCACAAAAAGACATATGCAAGTAGGAGACAAAGGTATGTTATGACAAGGAGATGTGTATACACACATACACACACACACACACACAAAATTAATGCCAAGATTCCCATTTACTTAAACATATAAAATTAATCACTCCAAAAATATAAAGGGAATCAACCTTTACAGATTTTCTCTGATATCTAATATGTAATTATATTTAACTACTCTATAAAAAAAATCTAAAGTATGCCACAACTCACTAGAAAGTAAGAGTTATAGATTCTTCTTGCAATTTGATCTATGCTAATGATTTTATCCCACATTCTAGTTAAGATTTGTGGAGAAGGGGAGGGGAGGGAGGAAGGACAGATGGACGAATGAACAGACTTTGGGTAAGTCACTTACTTCACTGTGACTCAGGAACTTCCCTTCTCTACTTCATAAGATTATTATAGTAAATAGTAAAGAGCAGTAGAAGTGTTAGATTCACTGCTCTTACATTATTAGTGAATCTTCCTGAGTTCACTATGATTCCCCTCACTAAACCCACAGTTCTTCCAAGTAGCAGATTTCTAAGAAACATTTCAAAGGCAGTTACCACACAACCAAGTAAAACGTATTCAGGACAAATAAAATGATTGTAGGCAAAATACCCAAATGCAGCTGGGACTATCTCCACATCAATAAAATGAGGCAAACAATTGAAATTAGAAATGCAAACACAAAAGCGCATGCACACGCACACACATAAAGAAGGGAGGAAGGATTTATTTATTAGCCAGGTATGGTCATCCATCTCTTTAATACCAGAACTTGGGAGGCAGAGGCAGGCAGTTCCAGGCCAGCCAGGGCTACACCATCTCAAAAGAGACACTGTCTTTTTAAAATAAATAATTAATCAAATATTTATTTTAAATATTTAATTATTAATTTAATATTAATTTAAATATTTAAATATTTATTTTAAAGTGTGACTGTATATGTGCAGGGGCGTGCACACAAGTGCACTCCCAGTGCACTCCAGAATAGGACATGGAATCCTCTGGAGGCAGAGTTTAAGATGATGGGTCAATTCATCCCACATAGGAACTGAGATCAGGTCATATGCAAAAGTAATATCTTCCCTTATCTGCTGTGCCAATTGACCAGCTGATCTTATAGCACTTGGGGAATATGATTCAGAAAATTAAGATCTTTTTAGTTGTTTGCAAACACTCCTGTCCCCTGCCAGCTCCCTACGTAGCCAAGAATGACCTTGAACATATGATCCTCCTGCCTTCACCTCCCCAAAGTATCAGTACACACAGTTTTCAATGCTAGGAATCAAACCTAGTATTGGCTTAATGCATGTTAGGCATCAACAACTCTCTAACAACTGAGCTTCATGTACAACAAGTGCCTGCATAGCTATTAACAGAGCTCAATTTCTTCATTTATTTAACTGTTAGTGTCTGTCACCTGCATATGTCCATGAAGACAAAAATGTAAGAATAAAATCAGCCAGGAAATACTGACACATATTCAGTAATATACAAGTTTTAATCCAAGAATTTAACTCTTTGGGAAAAGAAGTCATTATCCTGGGGCTGGTGAGATGGCTCAGCATATAGTGGCACTACTGTCAAGTCTAACAACTTAAGTTCCATCCCTAAGACCCTCATAGTAGGAGAGAACCAACTCACAAAGGCTGTCCTCTAACCTCTGTAAGTGTGCTATAAATTTCACATGTGTGTATGTACACACAATACACAAAATAAATTAAAAATAAATATATAAAAAGTATAAATCTAGACTGGAGAGATGATTCAGAGTCTAAGAGTACCAGCTACTCTTCTAGAGAACTTAGGTTTAATTACTAGTGCCTACATGACAGCTCACAACTATCTGCAACTCCAGTTCCAGGGGACCCAATGTCCTTTTTCTGGCCTCAGGTACAAAGTACACACAAGATGCACAGACATTCACTAAGGCAAAATACTCACACACATGTAATTTAAGTTTTAAAACCCCTAGAACAGGCATGATGGCACACACCTATAATTCCAGAACTCCAAAGGCAGAGGCTGATGGACTAAAGTCTTTGAGATTAAACAAGATCTAGAAAGAAAAAAAAGAAAGAAGGAAGGAAGAGCAAGCACAGGCTGAGTGGTGGTGGTGGTGGTGGTGCATACCTTTAATGCCAACACTCTGGGAAGCAGAGGAAGGTGGAACTCTGAGCTCGAGGCCAGCCTGAAACAACAGCCAGTTCCAGGGCAGCCAGGGCTATACAAATAAACCCTATGGGGAAAGAGGGAGAGAGACAGGACCAACAAAGACAGAAAAAAGGGTAGAAAGATAACTTTGTTGCAGTTAAGAGCACCTACTGCTCTTTCAGAGAATCCATGTTCGGTTCCTAGTATCCACATGGGGCTTCTCAGAACTGCCTATAATTCAAGGGCAGTGGTTCTCAACTTTCCTAGTGCTGCAACCCTTTAATACTGTTCCTCATGCTGTGGTGACCCCCAATCATAAAATTACTTTGTTGCTACTTTATAACTGTAATTCTGCTACTGTTGTGAATCACAATGTAAACATTGGTATTCACCAACGTCTTAGGTGACCCTGTGAAAGAGTCATTCCACATCCTCACAAAGGAGTCTTTGCCCACAAGTTGAGAAACACAGTTCTAGGGGATCTGATGCTGGCTGGCCTCCACTGGTACACACACAAACACACAACATATACACAAATACATACAAATAATAACAAAACAATAATCAGTTTGTTTAAAAAATTGAGCTAGTTTTATAGCTCAGTGGAACAGTAAATGTGTAGACATGCATGAAGCCATGGGTTGATGTCCAGCACCATCAAAAGAAAAAGATAAATTTTAAAAATCCTTTAAATAAACCTAGGATCACTTACATAACTAAAGTTCTCCCAATAACTAGAAAATTAACTACAAAATGTCAAGCCTTTAATTAGAGGTGTAAAAGTGACCTAGTGCTTTATAGAAAAGGTATGCAGGTACAGTTTCTACACACAAGGCTTACTATAATTGGAAGCTTTGTTTTCAACAATAGGACCTTACTACAGGGCACACTACAGGATAATTCAAATGACACTGTAGAGAACCAAATCTAAAAAGCTAGCACCAAACCTCTAGTAACCACACTTTTCTCCAAATAGCTCTTGCCAGTCTTTTATACTAGACTAAACTTAGGGAGAAGATAGAATTTTGGGCAACATACCACACAAATCAGAGAATTAAAAAAGTAACAAATTCTTAAGGCAAACTCACCCAGAAGAAGAAAAACTATGTTTCTTCATGAACTGTGTTTCTACTCCATGTAGACTACAAAAAGATATTTTAGGATGTGACAAGGTGCTAGAACTGATTGAATCTAGATGGAGAAGTTATATGTACTGTTTATTTATTTATTTTTTTTTTTAGCCATAATTTCTAAGCTAGAGACAGTATTAGGATATCCATGTATATAGTAGCTGATTAAACCCCAGTTTCAAATTGGGGGCATGAGTAGCTTTATGCTATTAACCTTTCTTGCTCTTCTTGAAGTCAAGAACTTTCTGTGTTAGGAGAGGATGGGGAAGCCAACCCAGTCTTGTAATTCTAGGGCACCTGGGAAGTAGGACCAGAAGAATCAGGAGTTCATCCTCAGCTACAGCAATTAAGTTGTACTCCAACAGGCTGTCCCAGTACAACTAGCCCAACTACATTTCTCCACCATTTACCTCCTCCTCATAATATAGCCCAGGCTAGTCTTTGATTTGAAGTCTTTCAGCCTCAGTTCCACCAGTGCACAAGTGTTGAGTATGCACCATCACACCCTATTCCATCATTTTCTTGGCATACAAAAGTTTCCTAATTTCTCAGAATAATTACTTAACCCCCCTGTACCTCAGTCACCTGCCTCATTCATGAAAGTGCAACTATCAGCAGTAGTATTCATTATGGAGTTATCATCAGGTTAATAGATATACCATGTAAAAATCTGTCCACTACTATATATTTCTAATGTTTGTGGTAGAGCAATAACCCCACTCTGTAATGATAAATATAACAAAATAATTTTAGATCACAAGGCCCTGTAAAACAAATTAACTTTAGAGGCCAAAAGCTAGAGAATGGTCTGGGCTATACAGCAAGTTCCAGGCCAGCTTGAGCTATAAAATGAGACTCTGCTTCAAAACAAAACAAACAAAAAAAATCCCACAACAGCAAGACATAGTGCCATACGCCTTTGATTCAGCATTTGTGGGGCAGAGGCAGGCAGATCTCTGTAAGTTTCAGAACAGCCAAACCTACAGAGTGAGATCCTATTTCAAAAAATCCAAAACAAAACGGGCTTCTGCATTCTAATTTTAAAAAATATAACTCCTGCCTTAAGGTTTTTATTTGTGTATGGGGGTGCAAATGTGTGTGTGTGTGTGTGTGTGTGTGTGTGTGTGTGTGTGTGTGTGTGAGAGAGAGAGAGAGAGAGAGAGAGAGAGAGCACATACATACATGAAATGCAGATACAAAATTGTTAGCAGGCTTGCCCTGAAACACTGGACATTCCTATCCTTTCTCTAAAGGCCCCTCCCCAATACAGCTTCTTACAGACCTCTATTGTCCAGCTTTCTTGGACTCAAAAAATGACTTTCTTCTCCATTTCTCTCCTCTTGAAAGCTGCAGATATTTACAGCAGGCCTCCCCTGTTAAGAAAATGTGTCCCATACAGTCTAGCAATTAGGTTCCTGAATTCACCCAGTGCAGAAATGTAAAACATGCTGGGTGTGCAGTGGCACACATCTAACCTCAGCAATCACTCCCAAGGCACAGGTGAACACATTTCTGTGAATCTGAAACCAGCCTGGTGGTTTACACATCAAGTTCCTGGCTGGGGAGATCAAACTAGTAAAACAATCCTTGAGGGACTGGAGAGATGGCTCAGTGATTAAGAGCCCTGACTATTCTTCCAAAGGACCCAGGTTTAGCTCCCAGCACCCACATGGCAGCTCACAACCTTCTTTAACTCCAACTACAAGGGACCCAACAATTTCTTCTGACCTCCTGTATTAGTCAAAGGTCTCTATAGTCACAGAAATGTCTCTATAAAGGGAATTTGTTGTGATGACTTATAGCCTATAGTTGTAATGACAACTACCCCAACAATAGTCAGCTGTGAATGGAAAGTCCAAGGATCACTCCCACAAGGCTAGTTTTTTCAGCTGGTCTTCTGTAGAAGTAGATTCCAGCTGGCAAGTAAATGCAAGCAGGCGAAGAAGAGTGAATCTTCCTTCTTCCAATGCCCTTTTCTTCTTTTCTTTTTTTTTTTTTTCCCCCGAGACAGGGTTTCTCTGTGTAGCCTTGGCTGTCCTCTAATTCAGGAATCAGATTGCCTCTGCCTCCCAAGTGCTGGGATTAAAGGCGTGCGCCACCACTGCCTGGCCAATGTCCTTATGTAGGTCTCCAGCAGAAGGTGTGTACCATCATGCCTAGATCTGGGACTTGTTTTGTCCCAGGCTACTCTTGAACTCAGAAATCTCTCTGCCTTACTCTCCTGGGATTAAAAACATGTACTACCTTGCCTGGGCTGAAGCTTTTCACGGCCACTATGCTTCAAGATCTCCATGCCAAGATCCAGGTGAGAAACTTGTATCTTCCAGCCTCAAGATCAGGATCACAAGTGAGCCTGTGCTCTTGTTCACGTGCTAGCTTCACATACACAACACTGACCATGTTCCACCTACTTTACACTTTATCAGGTGAACTATGATTCTGAATTGTAGCTCATTCCAGATATAGTCAAGTTGACAACCAGAAACAGCCATTACATCTCCACAGGCACCAGCCATATCGACAGGCAAAACGTCTCATACACATAAAATATTTTTAAAATAGTCCTCCAGCATCAAATAAATAAAATTCTACAAAAGAAAAAAAAAAGTGTCCACTGCAGTACACTCAACATCATTTTCGATGAAACCTTTTACCGCTGTCATCTTTTTTTCCTTTTTGACAAATATAAACTATGAGGTAATAGTTAAAATAACAGCTAACATTTTTATAGTGCCAGGCTCTGATCTTAATACTTTGCATAATATTTTTTGGAAGTGAGGCTTCACAGTGTAGCTCAGGTTGTCCTTCAGGTTTTAATACTCTTGGCTCAAGTCTCAGATGCTACAATTACAGGCATGTCAAAGGAACTCTTTATAATCTTCATCAGCCCCACCCAAACATGAGATGCAAACAAGGCATCAGTCCCAGAGAGGAAGATTCAGAATTTGAACCCAGAAAAGCTAATGAATAACTGTCTTAAAAAAAAAAAAAAGAAAAGATAAAAAAAGAAAGAAAGAAAGAAAGAAAGAAAGAACGAACGAACCAAGGCAGTCTGAATCCAGAGTCTACACACCTAATTACCAGAGGCAGAGTCCCTACAACATTCCCTTGTTCATGTGCTAGCCTCACATATACGACATTGACCAAGTTCCACCTACTTTACACTTTATCAACTGCAAATCTGTATGCTTTATATTTTTAATATTCATTTCCTCAGAGATCAAGAAAAAGGGGGGCTTAGTGAGTGGTTCATCATGAGAGATCCCATCTTTCCATCTTCTGCTAACCCATGGGAAAGAGTCCAACTGCTTGAGGTACCACACAACCTCCAATTCTTAGAAACCTCTGGAGCTAAAGCAGTAGTATCATCAAAGCCTTGACAACATTAACCCAGGGTTCTTTACCTCACTCAGAACAGACTAATAGCAAAACAAAGCCTAGAAGAACTTAAGAAATTTATCAAAGTTCACCAAATAAGTCAGTAGCCAGAGCAAGATTTGAATTCAGGCTTAGTCTTCAGACAGTATCAGAGGCAGGCGTCCAAGCCTTGGCTCAACGGATACTGAGTTCACTGTTCTTCAATCTTAAGAGTCAGCCCAGGTCAGGTTCTTGGCTGTACAGAATAGGGAAAGAAAAAAATTCCCTTAAGGCTTCAGGAAAAGAAGTCAAAATACAGAGTTCTTAGGCTAAAAGAACCAAATGCTTTTCTACTTTGCCAATCAGTTTCTCAGCCAGGCAAAATAAGGTGCTGCATTTAAGAACCTAGTCATTTTTAGCTCTGATTGGAAGCAGAATTCTTCTTGCCCAACATTTCAAATTAAGAATACTTGGGGCAGGCAATCTGGTAAATGCACTTGCTGTCAAGCCTGATGACCTGAGTTTGACTCTCAGAATCACATGGTAGAAGAGAACTAACTCCCAGTTGTCTGATTTCTGCTCATATACATACACACATGAACCCAAAATAAATAAATAAATGTAATAAAAGAATATTCAAAAAGAAGGAAGATTTGCAAAAGCCAGTAGCCAATGAATATTTTCTAAACATAGACTATGTACTCAACACTGTTTCAGGCCCTGAAGATACGACAGGAAGAAAAGCACTACTGTCTTTAGAAGCTTATGTAACAACTGATAATACTAAGTATTAACACTTTCAAGTACATTCTAGGAATAAAATATATGGGAAAATGGGGGACTGGTCACTCACAGTCTTTTAATATAGGGTACTAAAGGAGACCTCTGAGATGAAGGTGACTTTCAACAAGCATACTAAAGTAAAAGTAAAAAAGACAGGAAACCTTGACACATGTAAGAAGCCAGCAATCGTGTGATTAAAGCACAACTGACAACAGAGACAGGTGAGTACTAGAATATTAGAGAATTTTAGCCAAAGAAATAACAAGATAATACAAACTTTGAGATAAGGATAGAAACAATGATAATGGACATAATAAATAGAGAAATTCAAGCCCAAAAGTTCGCAATTCCCAAAACACAACTCACAGACCACATGAAGCTCATGAAGAAGGAAGACCAAAGTGTGGGTGCTTCAGTCCTTCTTAGAAGGAGTAACAAAATACTCATGGGAGCAAATATGGAGACAAAGTGTGGGACAGTAACTGAAGGAGGGGCTGTCCGGAGACCATTCTACCTGGGTATCCATCCCATGTGCAGTCACCAAAGGCAGACGTTGATGTGGATGTCAGAAGTGCATGCTGACAGGAGCCTGGTATAGCTGTCTCCTTAGAGGTCTGCCAGAGCTTGACATATACAGAGGCGGATGCTCACAGCTAACCATTGAACTGATCATGGGTTTCCCAATGGAGAAGTTAGAGAGAAGATTGAAGGAGCTGAAGGGGTTTCGACCCCATGGGGAGAGCAACAATACCAACCAATCAGAGCTCCCAGGGTCTAAAACACCAGCCTGGGAGCACATAGGGAGAGAGCCATGGCTACAGCTGTGTATGAAGGGGAGGATGGCCTTGTTGGGCAGAGGTGGGAGAGGAAGCCCTTGGTCCTGTGAAGGCTGGATGCCTCAGTGTGGGGAAATTTGAGGGTGGGGAGGTGGGAGTGGTGGGTGGGTGCACACCCTCATAGAGGCAGGACGGGGGGGGGGGGGGGGGGGGGGGGGGGGTTTCTGTTTTGTTTTGTTTTTTGAGACAGGGTTTTTCTGTATAGCCCTGGCACTCACTCTGTAGACCAGGCTAGCCTCTGCCTCCTAAGTGCTGGGATTAAAGGCATGAGCCACCACTGCCTGGCCAATAGGGGGTTTCTGGGTGAGGGGGAAAGGGGGAAAGGGGATAACATCTAAAATGTAAATAAAATATCCAATAAAAAAAAAAAAGAAAAGGAAAAAAAATAAAGAAATTTAGAAGGTGTTCTAAAGAGACAACTAAGGAGCCAACAAGCACAGTGGCAAACACTTGTAATCCTAGCACTCAGGAAGGGGTGGTAGTAGTAGAAGAATCAGGAGTTCAAGACCAGCCTATGCTATCTCAAAAAAGAAAAAACAAACAAACACAGAACTGATACATCAGTTATGAGAAAATATTGCACACAGTTCCCAGCACCACTGTCATATCTGTCACTCCAGCTGCAGGGAGATAGGTAGTCTCCGGCTTCCACAGACACTACATTCATATGCACATATCCACACGCAGATACACATATTCACATAATTAAAAGTAATAAAATGAAAATAACTAAAGAACTTATACATCCAATATATGCAGTGGAGCATGAGGAAAAAAAATTAAGAGTAGATCCTAGAGTCAAGTGGTTGTGGTGCAGGCCTTTGATTCCAGCACTCAGGAGGCTAAGGCAGGCAGATCTCTATGAGTTTGAGGCCAGCCTGGTCTACAAATTGAGTCCAAGGCTTGTTACACAGAGAAACCCTGTTTCAAAGAGAGAAGAAGAAAAAAAGACTTTAGAATAAAAACCATTTTAAAACAATAACTAAAGTATCCTTACATCAGAAATAGGATCAATATTAATCTGAGAAGCTAGTTCAGTCACAAGCCATGAATGCATGAGGTCAAAGGTCCATTCTCAGAATGCATACAAAAGGGCAGAGCATGGAGGCACATGCTTAATCAGCAAGCCCAAGCCAGTGAGAGACCCTGTTTGAAAAAAGCATGGTGGTTGAAACAATACTTAAGGTAGACTTCCAGCTCCCACACGGATATGCATATACCTGTGTACACGCATTACACATACAAAATACTGTAATATGAAAGCTTTCTATGTATACTAGCAGAAAAATTTTGTATCTAAATATCTGACAACTGATAGTTATAGAATGTAACATTTAAATTTAAAACATTACTTCACTATTATATGACTGAATATTTGCTGTACTAATAATAAATGTGCTTTTCAAACACATTTATGCTTCACAACAATACTATTAAGATAGTTACTATTATTATTCCCATTTCTCAGGTAAGAAAACATGATGGCACACACCTCTAATGCCAGCACCCAGAAAGGTAGAAACAAGAGGATAGTCCAGAAATGCAAGGACAGCCAGGACTAGAAGACAAGATGGAAAGAAAGGAAAAGAAAAGAAAAGAAAAGAAAAGAAAAGAAAAGAAAAGAGAGAGAGAGAGAGAGGAGAAAGGGATGGAGGGAAAAGAGGAAGGAAAGAAGGAAGGAAGGAAGGAAGGAGAGAGAGAAGAAAGAAAAGGAAGGAAAAGAAGGAGAGGAAGGAGAGAAGGAAAAAGGGAAAAGAAAGAATCAATAAAGAGAAAGAAAAAAGGAAGGTAAAGTATGGGACTCAGAGAAGCTAACAAAACAAGATCTGGTAGCTCTCATCTCTCTAATCCAACACTGAGGTTGAAGTAGGAGAATTGCTGTGAGTCTGGAGTCAGTCTGGACTACAACATGTCTCAAAACAAAATCAAAATAGCCTGGGACTAGTTGGAAAAATGTCTTGCCAGCACTCATAAAACCCAATATAGCAATTTATTCCTGTAATTTTGGAAGGAGAACACAGATGGATCAAAAACTGAAGGTCATCCTTCCTGAGTCAACCAAGCTTAAGGCCAGCCTGGACTGTATTGAGACCCTGTCTCAAAACATCAAAAAGCTGACTTAGGAGATAGAAACAAGAAGGGAGAAAGTATCTGAATTTATCTTAGTACACAGTGATCCACTATATAACTTTAAGCAAATTACTTGACACCCATGCCCCCCCCCACCTATATATAAAGAAATTTACCTTGTAAAAGTTAACCATTACTGGTGGGGTATGGAAGTTAATTAACATCTGTAATACATACACTGATCATCAGATCAGCAAGACAAAGTCTAGGCAACAGCAGTTTCACCAGTGACACTGTGATGCTGTGTAAACCATCAGAAATCCCTGTAAGTTATAAGAGCCAGGTAAAGTAAAGTGGCACACATCTGTAATCCCAGCACTCCAGAGGTGGAAACAGGAGGCCTGGGTTTTCAAGTTATCTCCAGCTACATAATGAGGCTGGCCTGAGCTACCAAAAAAACACTGTCTCAAAAAAATTTTTTAAGCTATACATGTCAAGAAAGGATGTGAAGCCGGGCAGTGGTGGCGCACACCTTTGATCCCAGCACTTGGGAGGCAGAGGCAGGCAGATTTCTGAGTTCAAGGCCAGCCTGGTCTACAGAGTGAGTTCCAGGACAGCCAGAACTACACAGAGAAATCCTGCCTCGAAAAAACAAAAACAAAAACAAAAAAAAAAGGATGTGAAATAAAACTGTATTTCTTTTGCCTTAATTTTATTAAATTAAAAAAATATAAACCATAGCCTAGTGGTGTGGTAGCTTTTAATACTAACATTTGAGGGAGAGGCAGGGAGATCTCTGAGTTCAAGGCTAGCTTGGTCTACACAGAGAAACCATGTCTTTAAGAAGAAAAAAAAAACTGATGTATCATATAATCTAATAATTGTAATACTGGACATTTATTGCAAAAAAAATTAAAAGTTAAATTATATTCACACAAAAACTTGAACACAAAAGGATCCCTCAGGCTTGCTGGCCAGCCAGTCCACCTGAATCAGTGAGCTCCAGGTTCAATGAGAGTCCCTATCTCAAAAACTAAGGTAAGGGTTAAAGAAATGGCTGCCCGCCGGGCAGTGGTGGCGCACACCTTTGATCCCAGCACTTGGGAGGCAGAGGCAGGCGGATTTCTGAGTTTGAGGCCAGCCTGGTCTACAGAGTGAGTTCCAGGACAGCCAGGACTACACAGAGAAACCGTCTCGAAAAACCAAAAAAAAAAAAAAAAAAAAAAAAAAAAAAAA
>JANHMN010000002.1:158430268-158490778 GCA_030674055.1 Rhabdomys pumilio | reverse complement strand
AAAAAAAAAAAAAAAAAAAAAAAAAAAAAAAAAAAAAAAAGAGCGCAAAGGCATGGCGACACATGCTTTTTTAATCCCAGCAACAGGGTGGCAGAGGCAGGCTAATCCGAGTTCAAAGTCAGCATGATCTACAGAGAGAGTTCCAGGACAGCAAGGGCTACACAGAGAAACCCTGTCTCCAAAACAATCAATCAAAAACCAGGACTACTATATTGGGACTAGAGAGATGGCTTAGTGGTTAAGAGCATGGGCTGCTCTTACAGAGGGCCTGAGGTCAATTCCCAGCACCCATGTAAGAGCTTACAACTATCTATCACTATAGTCCTATGAAATCTGACACCTTTTTGTTGTTGGTGGTGTGCAGACATACATGCAGACAAATATCCATTTATACATAACACATAAATTTTAAAAAATGGAAAAAAAAATCCAGGCACATGCCTTTAATCCTAGCACTTGGGAGTCTATGAGTTCAAGGCCAGCCTGGTCAGGCAGTTTCAGGACAGCCTGGGCTACACAGAGAAACCCTGTCTCAATCAATCAATCAATCAATCAATCAATCAATCAATCAATCAGTAAATAAATAAATAAATACTATCATAATCATTAGGGATTTTTAATGACAGAGTGGGATTATTAAACAGACTTAAACTAAAAAATGACTTAAGTAACCAACAATTTATAACAGCATCGTAAGAGATAAAATAGAAACCTAACTCTACTAATAGGATTCTTAGTCCTTACCACTATGTAACAAATACATCCATGATTACAGTTTATCTGAGTTGATTTCATAGCTGACTATCCCCTAAATACTATTTTTCACTCATTTAATCACCTTCTTCTAAATTCTTCAGCTTGAATTAGTTCAAACAGCAAAATTCAAATGCTTGCTTAAATGTTTTCTACCTGAATGTTCTATTCTAAAATAACTCTGGCCTGTTTTGCTACAATGTCTCACAAAAATTTGTCATCTTATATTTAGAACTGTGTTTCTGATACTGTTACTTTCTAGGCTTCCCTCAACCAGTAAAGACTCACCCTTTGGTTAATTGAAGGGTACTGGGGGAAGGAAGCAGTAAATTCACAGTTATACCTCCCTGTTCCCTGTTGGAAGTTTTCTCAAAAGCTCCAACACTTCAAACTAAGCATCACTATTATTTCCTCCTCCTCTTCTTCCTCTTCCTCCTCCTCCTCTTTGCTGCTGCTGCTGCTGCCTGCTGCTACTGCTGCTGCTGCTGCTGCTCTTGTTCCTCTTCTTATTATATAGCCCTGGCTAACGTGAACCTCAGTATGTATCCTTGACTGGACTGAAACTCACAGGGATCCGCCTCTGCCTTCCAGGAACTAGGATTAAACGCATTTGACACTATGTCTGACCTATTCTTTTGAAGAATACATATAAACTTTAATTGATTGTACTAATGATAACCAATAGCACTTATCAAATTATTAGAAGTATTCTACACAATAATTAATTTCTTACAACTCTATATTTTAACAGATAAAGAAACTGGAAGGTTAAGAACTTGCCTTGAGAGCAAGTTCTAGGATTTATAACCAGGCTACCTAGTTACTGAAGCAGTAACAGCTACTAAGAGTTTGGGCTGGCTGTGATGGTACATGCCAGCACTTGGGAGGCTAAGGCTGAAAGATCACATGTTCAAGGTTTGTTTGGGCTACACAAGAGACCATGACTCAGGGAAGGGAAAAAAGTTTGGAAGAAGTTTTCTTCTGATAGAACAAAAAGAACCTCATGTTGCCTAGGCCACCCTAGAACTTGCTTATGTAGCCAAGGATGACCTTGAACTCCTGATCCTCCTGCCTCCACTATTTAAGTGCTGGGATCATAGTCATATACCACTACACCTGTTATTGGCAAGTGACTTTTCCCTGGTCAGATAGACTAAAAATCTCCAGTTTGTTTCTCAAACACCAGTGTGCCCTGCAGCCAGGGAGAATACACTTTATCTAGCAAGGTAGAATAAACAAGTCACAAAAGTAAAATTTCCTCAGTGTGTCTTGAAAAGAGAAGCACAGTTTCAATAAGCAACAGTAGAGACAATCTTTGCAAATATTTCTAATTTCTTGGCAGAAAGAACCCAAACAAGATCATGGTATTATTTTACACACATTCAACAATGGCCTAAGTTCTCCTTTGCTCAATGTCGTAAGTCAACTAAATCTACCCTAAGACTGACTACATGCTTCAACTTATTCTGTTACAAATGAGCCTATAAGCAAGTATTCTGCATTCAAACTGCACCTAGAAGTAAGTATTCTGTACTCAAATTCAGTAAATTCAACCTCTAAAGAATACGTAATTAGAAAAAAAACTAATGAAAACTAGTTAAAATTCAAGACACATTACAAGTAAAAAAGCTAAAGTAATAGCCAAGAATGCCAACATCAAACCCAATGCATCAGACAAATAGTACATGTACCAATTCTTCACTGAAATTTTCTATTGTAGCCAGGTGTCTTAGTCAGGGTTTGTATTCCTGCATAAACCTCCTGACCAAGAAGCAAGCTGGAGAGGAAAGGGTTTATTCAGCTTATATTTCCACATTGCTGTTGATCACCAAAGGAAATCAGAACTGGAACTCAAGCAGGTCAGGAAGCAGGAGCTGATGCAGAGGCCATGGAGGGACGTTGCTTACTGCCTTGCTTTCTTATAGAACCCAAGACTACCAGACCAGGAATGGCACCACCCACAATGGGCCCTCCCACCCTTGACCATTGAGAAAATACCTTAAAGCTGGATCTCAAGGAGGCTTTTCCTCAAGGGAAGCTCCTTTCTCTGTGATAACTCTAGCTTGTGTCAAGTTGACACACAAAACCAGCCAGTACACTAAGCATAGTGGGCAGCTTATAATCCTAGCACTTGGGAGGCTGAGATAGGAGGATCAGTTCAGCTTGAAAAACACTAAGACCTATCTCAGAAAATGGGGGGTGGGGGGGATTTGCAATGCTTTTTTTCATTGTCGTGGCAGGAAAAGAACTTACAGAATTATGTCATGACTGCAGTCTTTCAGTAAGATAGATGCCACGAAAGGAACACCCAGTACCTACCTACCTTACTCCTCTTTATCAGTCTGTTTTCCACAGAGCACTGTTTCCGCCTAAATTCCCACCCTTACCAAATTCCTTGCCAACTATACTCTCCACTGGAATAAACTTCACAAGGGTAGGAACACTCCTATCAACTTCTGTATCATTGATCTAATATATCTAAAGAGCTTTATATTTCCGGAAAATAGCAAAATCTGAAAGGTAGTTGAAAGAAAAGTCATAACCAAAAAATAGCCTGATGTGGGAGTGGGGATGTAGCTCAACAGACACAGATCTTGCCTAGCAAGCACAAAGTCCTGGTCTTCAGCATTACATAGGCCAGGTGTGTTCTTTCATGCTTTTAATTCCAGTACTAGGAAGGTAGAAGTAAAAGAATCAGGGATTCAAGGATAGTGTAGGCTCAAATGCAAAAACAAAAGTTCACCTAGAGAAATAGCTTATCAATTCTAAGAGCAAAAGAGACAGAGGACAAGTCAGGAAGCAGTTAATCCTTACCTACAAACACATAAGACTAACTACAAGGGGAGGGGAGGTGCCCAAGTAAGACTGTAGCCTCCAAACCATTCACTAGCAGTTCCAAATACATATGCCTTCCTACGTGCACACTGGGAAGGCAAGAAATTCAGCACTGAATCATCAATGTTCTACATGCAGTAGCTCATCCTCGGCCTATGTCTGCTCATCTCTATCCTATCCTCAGCTACTACTACAAGGCTGTCTTGAAAGAAAGACTACTAACCTGAATGACATCTAAGATTGCTGCTCTAGGATAGCACAGAAGAAACACTTGAACACTTCTTTTTTAATTGTTTTTATTTTTTTTAAAGAAAGACAAGTTCATGAATGTAGATTTCTGTTTGTTTGGTTTTTTTATATTTGTTTACTGGTATAAATTGAGACAGGAACTCCATGAAGGAGTAATGCCTAAACCAAGGACAGAGGCAATATCCAGTTCGAAATGTGCATTTCTACATGCACACTAGGAAAGCAAGAAGTCCTCCACTGTACCACCACTGTGGGAAGCTCATCCTGGGCTAGCTCAATCACAAAAAGGAAAAGGAAAAAACTCAAAAGCTCAACCTGTGTTGGAGAGGCTAAAATTTAAAAAAAAAAAAAAAAAAAAAAATATATATTATATATATATTATATATATATTATATATATATTATATATATAATATATATATATCAATCTCAAACTAAACAAAACAAGAAAACTGTAAGTTACCCAAAGCATAAGGGCAGGCTGCTGTAGGGCACACTTGTGGATAAGCAGAGACCATAACTAGGAACTGAAAGCCTTGAGCTTGTGAGGAACTGGAAAAAGAAATGATTATGATGACTAAAGGCACTTCAGTTTATTGTACTTTTGAGTTGGTTTGTTGTTTTGTATGCTAAACCACAGGACAAAATATTGATATCCCATTCCAAAATCACTCTACCAAGGCTGAGATCTATCTTTTTGGAAAGACCTTGCTATGTTGATATGTTAATACCACTTTATCTTTGTTTGGTTTCTGTGTGTAGCCTTAGCTGTCCTGGAACTCTTTAGACTGGACTGGTCTCAAACTTAGACCTACCTGCCTCAGCCTCCCAAGTACTGAGATTAAAGGCGTGCACGAGCACTCAGCAGCAACACTTTTTTCCTCATTTATTTAAAAGTAAGACAGATGAGAAAGAAATAAATTGAGTTAAACTATCAATTCATGAGGATACTGAATGAAGTCCATAAAAATTTAGATTCAGCATTAATAAAGCAAGATAAAAATACATCACCAAAAGAATAAAAGTCCTATAATTTCCCTCACTCACCCTGGAAATATATTACAAATTATACAGTATAAAAACATAAGTTTTTCAGGGCTGGAGAAATGGCTCAGTGGTTAAGAGTACTGGCTGCTCGTCCAGAGGACCTGGGTTCAATTCCCAGCACCGACATGACAGCTCACAACTGTCTGCAACTCCAGTTGCAGGGAATCTGATACTTTCACATAGTCATACATGCAAATAAAACACCAATGCACATAAATAAACATTAAAAAAGAAAAAGCATTTCTTTTTTTAGTTAAAAAAAAAAGTTTATTTCAGTAACTCTGGTCCAGGGCCACATTCCAGAAAACATTCAGAGACTTCGTCTTTTTTGTTTTGTGTTGGTTTTGTTGTTGTTGTTGCTGTTGTTGTTGTTGCTGTTGTTTCTTGAGGCAGTTTTAGTATGTTAACTCAGGCTGACCTAGAACTCACAATCTTCCTGCCTCAGTCTCTGGACTGTTGGAATTTAAAGTATGTACAGCCATAGCTATTTGAAGCTTATATCTCTTAATTATCCACAAGAACTGTCTTACCAAAATATAGAATAATTCAGTCATAATGTGAACATTTCTGAAATCCCAGGAGACAGTCCAAATTGACTTTGGTAATTCCCAAGACATAGCATCAAGTAGTGGTTCACAATGGTAATCCAGTACTTGAGGCAGAGGCAGGACCAAGGAGCTCAAGGTCATCCCAGCTGCATAGTCAGTTTGAAGCTATCCTGGAACATAAAACTCAAAAACTCAAAAACAAGGATAGACAAACAAAAAAAGCATACAAAAATTAATCAAGTAAAACTTGTATGAATTCTATAGATGAGTAGAGAAGCTTAAGAGTCTCAATTCTATTAACCTCACCCACCACCAAGTTTGTTATCTGCCTCAATTCAACTTAAACTTCTGCCAGTTCTTTCTTACAGAAACCTTCAAAATGTTTCTAACCTTTTTCTTCATGACATACATAGCAATCACCATTTCTTATTTGTTATTCATTAGGAATCACTAAGACACCACTTACAACTATAAATTCCCAGTGGACAATGTTACTTCTACCTCTACATTCTTTGCTTTGGTATATATTTTTCCATTATAAAAGTTCTCTTCAAAAAATATATAATTTTGGCTTATTACCCAATCTAGAGTCTACACACTTATAAAAAGTACCAAGGTCCTGATAACTAAGAAATTGCATATGAGCAAAAGATTTGATTTTCATGGACCATCAAAATGGCTCAGAAAACAAAATGGGATTACTGTCAAACCAGATAACCTGAATTCACATGGAAACCATGTGCTGGAAGGAGAGAACTGACTCCTGAAAATTGTCCTCTGACCAGGCGGTGGTGACGCACGCCTTTAATCCCAGCACTTGGGAGGAAGAAGCAGGCAGATTTCTAAGTTTGAGGCCAGCCTGGTCTACAGAATGAGTTCCAGGACAGCCAGGGCTACACAGAGAAACCCAGTCTCGAAAAACCAAAAAAAAAAAAAAATTGTCCTCTGACATCCACATACATGCATGGCATGCCCACATGCTGACAGACATATAGACACACAATCAATTAATCAATCATTCAATCAATCACCTTCATTTAAATCTTGCTGATCTCAGGAGGAGGAGTGTAGCTCTGTGACAAGTGTGTGGCCTTGGGTTCAAAATTCCCAGAACTACTAAAGAAGAAAAAGAATGCTAAACCTCACTGGCCTTCCACATACACTAAAGAAAAAGTTAGAGAAACAATGGAAAATTCTATCATCTTTCCAAAGTTCATGAAGCACCTAAAACTGTAGAGACAGAATTTCACAATCTATACTCCCTTAAAGTCTCCTATGAATTCTACATACCGTGGAAACTTATCCAACCTAGAATGACCTCCAAGACTTTTTTTTCTACAAAGAATGACAGATTAGGATCATGACAGATTAGGACCATGACACTTGATCAAATGAAATTAACAAAAACAGGGCTTAAGAAAGACCTTGAGAAAAAAAAAAGAGAAACATAGTGAAATTCACAAAAGATTCATCTTCAATTTAATTATGTTTGAATAATTTCTACATACTTTTGAACTCTTGAATAAAATGACAAAACCACTAACCAAATACAAAAAAAGAGACTTTTCAAAAGAGACTTCTTGGATTCCCTTTAAACACCTCCTAGAAAAAGCCCTTCACAAGACAAGAACCTGAATTCACAGTCTTAGCCATCTTCCATCTTGCACTAAGTACTTAACAGTATAGCAGGAAGAGTTCCAGAACAGGCTGAAGAGTATTAATCAGAAGTTAAGTGGAAGTAAACAAGATAATCTATGAGTAAACAAAAATAAACTATCCTTACTACTTTTGCTAAAATGACACAAACTTCGAAAAAACAAATCCAGTCAAAAACACTTGCTCCCTTAATGTCCGAAGCCACCAATAACACAATATATGTTTCTAAGAAAGAAGAGTTTCAAGGAGTCAAATGAGAAACCACTGTTAAGTGAAAAGTGACCAGTAAAATGGGAGAAAAAGAGTGAACAGTTAAAGACCAAAAGAAACTTACAGAACATTTAATGATCTGTCGGGGTCATAGGGAAAAGTCACCTCCCATACCTCAGCCTCGGTTTCCCTACCCTAAAAGACTAGAAGTGACATTTCGTTCCAAGGAGCTGGAGGGCCTAGTTTCAATAGCCTCCACCTACTCAAAGGGCACTCCGAGGCTGGACTCTATGGGGGTCCCCAGTGCAACTGAGGAATGACATCCGGAACCTGAGTTGCAGGAAAGGAGAAAGGGACTAGGGTCTAAGAGAGGCAAGCTCTCACAATCTAGGGGTGACGACACGCGTCCAGGACCCAACATCTTCTCTGTACAGAACCCGGCCGGCAGCTTCAGCATCTCTCTCCCTCCTTCCGGCTTCTCGCTCAGTTCCGGGCCGCCCTCCGGCCGCGCCCCCGGGCGCAACCACCTTCACAACGCGCGCCCCGGCGGGCCGCGCGCTCTCCCACCGGCCGGCGCCAAGGTCTCCTCCAGCCTTCGGCGGAGGGATGCAGGACAGGGCCTCCCAGGCTCCTCCCGGGCCTACCTGCGAGGCGAGTGAGAGCTCGGCCCGAAGGCTAGCGAACGAACGGAGCCACGGACGGAAGGCGGGGAGAGGCCGAAGGAAGCGAGGGGTCCGCTCGACCGACCAGCGGAGGAAAGCGGCCAGAGCCTGGGGCCTCCGGGATAACTCAGTCCAGGACCTGGCACCACCGCCGCCGCTCTGGAGACATCAACCAAGAAGACGCCGCAAAAGATCATCGAACACACGAACGCCCAGACATCAAAGAAAGAGCGCCCCTGCAATCGTTCAAGGAACTGCAGCCGAGTGCCGAAACATTGCTCAGCTCCTGAGGCAAGTCCGGCTGCCTTCCTAGGCATAAATAAACAAATCCAGATCATAAACTATAGTGTAGAGTAGGCTGGGTTTCTGCCATTTTCTGTTGGTGACCGAGTGTTGAAATAATTTAGAGAACTAAATTGTTGAGACAGGAGCACGCTTGTAATCCGAGCATTTTTAGGAAGAGGAGGGATGTGGATTTGGAGTTCAAAGTCATACTCAGTTAAACGCAAGGCCAACCTGGACTGTATGAGACCTTGTACTAAGTGAAAAATGAATTAATCTTTTTGTGAGCACATTGGTTGAAGATAAATCATAGCAGAATAAAGCTCGCCTTCATAGTTCAACGACTGCCCTACAACTTAAAGACTTCTCACACTATTTGTCCCAGTTGAACAAATGACTTTACCTCTTTTGATTCTTGGTTTCCTCTACGAGCTGAAGAAAACTGAACAATCTCTATGAATGTTCCTGTTCAGCTTTACAAGCAAATCCAAAAGAAGATGGAGAGAAAAGTTTCTGTACCTTGTTTTTAATTTTTTATTCTTTGGTTTCGCTTGTTTTGCCAGACAGGGTTTCTCTGTGTACCCTTGGCTGTCCTAGAACAGGTTCTGTAGACCAGGCTGACCTCCAGCGCACAACGATCTGCCTGCCTCTGTCTCCAGAGTGCTGGGATTAAAGGTGAGCACCACAACCTCGAAGCCTGTTCTATTCTTTCTCAAAGAACACTTCTCTTTTACTTTCTTCCAAAGATCTAAAGCCACAGTCCACAAATGTGCTTTTAGTTACCTAAGTAGCTAGTTCATTAACTAATTAGTTTTTAGAGACAGGATTTCATGTAGTCCACACACTAGTCTTGAACTCTGTGTAGCCAAGAATGACTTTGAAATTCTGATGTGTTTGCCTTCATGTTCCAAATTTGGAGTGTGCCTGAGGGATTGTGAGAGATTGAGGTGGAGGCTCACCTGTAGCCCAAACTGACCTCAAAGTCACAGCAATCCTTTTGCCTCAAGTTACTGAGTGCTGGGATTATAAGCAACTATGCCTGGCTTTTTTTTTTTTTAAACAGAATCTCACTATGTAATCCATATTACTTCAAATTCTATGTTCCTCCCTCTGCCTACCAGTAGTTGGAATTCCAGGCATTTACTGACATATTTGATTTGTAGCTGATCCTAGCAACTGTACTGGCCAAACTCCATAAAATCAGTATGTTATTTCTAAAATTTTTCATGTGATAGGTATTTACTACTCTTAAGAAAAGGCAATTATAACATTGTTTATGATTAGGTCTTCTTGGACATAAGCAACCAAAAATGATATTGTACAACTTTAATCCCAACTTTCTGGAGGCTGAGGCAAGGGGGATTGCAATATGAGTGTTTGAGCCTAGCCTTGGCAAAAATAAAAAAAAAAAAGCAAACAACTAAACAAAAACAAACAAAAAAACAAAAGAGCCACACATGCTAGCTCATGCCTTTAATCTCAGCACTTTTCGCTTAGGAAGCAAAGGCAAACAGCTCTGTGAGTTCAAGAAGCCATCCTGATCAGCACAGTGAGTTCCTGAACAGCTAGGATTACATTGTAAGACCCTGTCCCCCCCCCCCCCACACACAAAAAAAAAAAAAAAGACAAAAAAGTCCAAACCTGAAACAAGGTACAGGTTTATTTTTCTGCCCTATAAGAAACCAAAGATGTACAATTTAGAATAAGTTAGACTACATTTAACTTCAAGGACTGGGTTCCTTCTTAGTGCCTTTCTCTATTCAATAAATGACTTTTATCTATTTCCAAATTGTTGCTGAAGACCAGACTTTATATCCATATTCCCCTTTCCAGCCACCAAAGCTGAAAAAAGCAAAAATAAGTCTCCTTCTTATAGGGTACATCATAGGACTTCTACAGTTATGATCTACTGGCCAGAATTTAGTTACATAGCCACAATTATAGAAACTCTGTCTCTGCCAGGCAGTGGTGGTGCACGCCTTTAATCCCAGCACTTGGGAGGCAGAGTCAGGTGGATTTCTGAGTTCGAGGCCAGCCTGGTCTACTGAGTGAGTTCCAGGACAGCCAGGGCTACACAGAGAAATCCTGTCTCAAAAAAAAAAACAAAAAAAGAAAAAAGAAACTGTCTCCAGGCTTGACATGCTGTTGCCATCTTAGAATCAGAACAGCTGCTTGTCTGGCATAAGATTGGGCCCACTAGGGGTTGAGGATTTAGCTCAGTGGTAGAGCGCTTGCCTAGCAAGCCCAAGGCCCTGGATTCGGTCCTCAGCTCTGAAAAAAAAAAGACAAAATAACAAAAAGATTGGGCCCACTAGTGGATAATAATATCCCCTGATGGGAAAGGGGCTCCAGAGCCAGTGTACAATGCCCTTCCTGTACTCAGGTAGTCAATATAAGTAGTTTAATAACTGGAGGAGGGCAGAGACTCTTGGGTGGTATAGTTGCCATAAGTTGCCCATGTAACTGTCAATAACCCCTTGCTCATTCTTCTATAAGCAATCATCATTGACTCAAGCTAAACTTGGGTGGAATTATTTATTTAGTCAGCCATTGATGCCTTATTTGGGATGAATAGGTGTTTTGTTCACATGTCTCCAGGAAAACACTTGTTACCTGAACAGTTGAGGAACAGAATCAAAGATGAGATGGGGAGGAGTAAAGATGAGTTTGGGAAGAGTAAGTTATACAGTCCTTGCTGTGGGCAATAAGATCTGCAACTGAAACTAAGCCATTTGAGGATAGAGCTGGCCCACAGGCATTTCTGATATAGCCATCCTTCCTCATGGGATATGGAATGCCATGTTCTTGTTATGGTGCCATTGTTTTGTCCCTGCTGTGAGTGATAAGACTAAGATGTTACTCCCTGTGAAGGTGGAGCATTTATGGGAGAGTCACTGATTGACTCTTTATATGAAAATGTAATACCTGACTCTTTGATAAAGGGGGCCTATTTCATGAGTACAGGAGTAATGGCTGACAGTAGAGAATATGTGACAGTGTCTGAAACTGGAACATATGGGATGGGAGTGTAAACAGATTATGGCATCAGTTATGTGAACTTTGCCAAAAGCCATGCAACTGAGGTTCAGCTATCTCCTCAGAAAGGAGCCCACATAAGGGCACTAGCCCCTGAATTATCAAGAAAATGAAGAGCCACCTGTGGCAGTGCATGCCTTTGATCCCAGCACCAGGCAAGCAGAGCCAGGCTGATCTCTGAGTATGAGACCAACTTAGTCTACATACTGAGTTCCAGACCAGCTAGGGCTACATATGATAGAGTACCAGTTTTGTTTTGTTTTGTTCAATGTTTTTGGAAGAAAGTGGATGAAAATGATGAGGTAGAATTATCAGTTTGCTGGGGGTTTTTGATTGTTTTGTTTTGTTTTGTTTTGTTTTGAAACAGGATTTCTCTGTGTAGTCCTGGCTGGCCTGGGGCTCACTCTGTAAAGCAGGCTGGTCTCAAACTCAGAGACCACCTGCCTCTGCCTACCAAATGCTTGGATCAAAAGCATGTGCCACCACTGCATTGTGTATGTGTGTTGTTTCTCACATAAAGGAAAGAGTATGAATTAGAATCTCTTCTGGGATCTGAAAACTTAGAACCCATACAAAGTATTGGACAGTGGAGCCCAGAGGTAGAAGTAACAGAAAAATCCCTGTGAGACCCAATATTTAATACAGAGGAGAAGAAATCACATGAATTAGCATGCTGACACAGGCCTGGTATAATCAGGAACTACTCTGCATCTCAGCTGCCCGAATTGGGGAACATTTAAAATTATTTGTGTGTGTGTGTGTGTGTGTGTGTGTGTGTGTGTGTGTGTGTGTGTACATACACCAGATGCTTGCAGAGTACCAAGGAGTCCAGAAAAAGATCTTGAAATCCCGTGGAGCTGTAGTTACAGATGACTCTGAGCCTTCTGATGTGGATGCTGGAAATGAAATTCTGGTCCTCTCTTTCTCCTTTTTTAAATAGACTTTATTTTGGGCTAGAGAGATGGCTCAGTGGTTAAGAGCACTGACTGCCCTTCCAAAGGTACTGAGTTCAATTCCCAGCAACCACATGGTGGCTCACAACCATTTGTAATGGGATCAGATGCCCTCTTCTGGTGTATCTGAAGACAGCTACAGTGTACTCATATAAATAAAATAAATAAATCTTTTTTAAAAATAGACTTTAGAGCCGGGCGGTAGTGGCGCACGTCTTTAATCACAGCGCTTGGGAGGCAGAGGCAGGCGGATTTCTGAGTTCTGAGTTCGAGGCCAGCCTGGTCTACTGAGTGAGTTCCAGGACAGCCAGGACTACACAGAGAAACCCTGTCTCGAAAAACCAAAAAAAAAAAAAAATAGACTTTATTTCTTAATTGTGTATATGTATGTGCTGAGTATGAATATGTATACATGAGTGCAGGTATATGAAGAAGGTGAAGGTGTTGAATCTGCTGGAGCTGGAATTACATATAAAAAATATATCTGAGTGAGCCAGAGGAGCAAGCCATAAGTGTCATTCCTCCATGGTCTCTGCATCAAGTCCTGTCTTGACTTCTGCCTTAGCTTCCACTCATGATAGACTGTAACCTGTAAGATGAAGTAAGTCCTTTCCCAGGTTGTTTCTGGTTATAGTGTTTATCACAGCAATAGAAAAGCAAACCAGAAACACCAAGAAAGAAAGAGAGGAGGCAGGGAGAAAGAGAGGATAAGTCAGCAGGGAATAGGGCTTCAGTGGGCAGAACATGATATTTGTCTGTTTATTGGTTGGTTGGTTTTTGGAGACAGGGTTTCTCTGTGTAGTCCTGGCTGTCCTAGAACTCACTCTGTAGACCAGGCTAGCCTCGAACTCACAGAGATTCACCTGACTCCACCTCCTAAGTGCTGGGACAAAAGGTATCATGAGCCATCATGCTTTATAGAACGGAAGGTGCTCTATGACTCTGAATGATTTAGACTGGAATATAAATTCTGTTCAAGAAGTGCTAAAGCAGTCAAGAGATGCTAAGAAAAAGAAAAGGCTGATAGAAGAGTGTCCTGCTTAGATTTTTTTTTCTTTTTTTGTCAAATTGACACAAGCTAGAATTGTCTCTTCAATTTAAAAAATGCCTCCATCAAACTGGAGGGCATTTACTTAATTAATGATTGCTGTGGGAGAGCCCAACCCTCCCTGAGCAGGTGATCTTGGGTGGCATAAGAAAGCAGGCTGAGCCAGGCAGTGGTGACCTTTACCCCAGCATTTAGGAGGCATAGTCAGGCAGATCTCTAAGTTTGAGGCCAGCCTGGTCTACAGCATAAGTTCCAGGACTGCCAGGGCTAAACAGTGAAACCCAGCAAGCCAAGCCACTAAGTACACAATCTTCCTTCATGGTCTGTTTCAGTTCTTGCCTCCAGGTTCCTGCCCAGACTTGCTTAGATGGACTGTGTTTGGAATTGTCGGCTGACA
The DNA here is from genome assembly GCA_030674055.1 of Rhabdomys pumilio. Lineage (NCBI taxonomy): Eukaryota > Metazoa > Chordata > Mammalia > Rodentia > Muridae > Rhabdomys > Rhabdomys pumilio. The sequence goes on along the minus strand of JANHMN010000002.1, from coordinate 158,477,103 downwards.
TAAACCATTTCACTCCCACAGTTACTTTTGGTCATGGTGTTTTATCACAGCAATAAAAAACCTAACTAGGCCAAGGAGCCACAGGGGCCACCCCAAAACAAATGTGGCAACATTTGTGCAGAGCCAGAGTTTGTAGGGGAAAAAACTGACAGCCAAATTCAGTGCTTATGCGTCTCTAGCAGTCTAGCAGAGTTAATGATTAGAGTTAATGATTGTTGGGTAGAGGGGGAAAAAAGACTTGTTCAGTGCCATAACTACCCATACATTGCCCATGTTCTTGTAAATAATCTCAAACTTGTTGGTTCACCAAACTAGGCTTAGATAGAATCATTTCTTTGTTCTGTTATTGCTCCTCTAACAACCTATTGGGTCAAACAGACATTGGTTCATATCTCTCTAGAAAAGTCACACCACATCTAACTGTAAGAAAAACTGAGACTTAGTCTTTATCCTGGGTAGCTATGTGACCTCTGTAAGTCAGGGACAAATTGACACATACTAGGTGACAACTCAGTAGGCAACTATCATATTCTGGAGTCAGGTGACAAATGAGCAAATAGTTTTCCTTTGTTGTCTCCTCTCTGCTTTTGAAAAGCTTCCTTCACAGGGAGGCTTTTGAGATATGGGGTTTAGATCTAGAATCTTTATTCAGATCTAAGCTGAACAACTACAGTATTTTGAAAAACCTTGACACAGTGAAAGAGTTAAAGACACTAATATCAAGAGTACAAGCAGTGGTGTACAGTGGGGCAGTGGTGGCGCACGCCTTTAATCCCAGCACTTGGGAGGCAGAGGCAGGTGGATTTCTGAGTTCGAGGCCAGCCTGGTCTACAGAGCGAGTTCCAGGACAGCCAGGGATATACAGAGAAACCCTGTCTCGAAAAAAAACAAACAAACAAAAAAAAAAAAGTACAAGAATTTCAAGACCAGTCTCTGGCTTATATAGGGAGAGGTGCCACCTCCATGTCTGCACATGTGCAATGGATGGTCACTTAGAACTGCTCCTGTTTCCTTTCCAATCAAGAAGAATAAGCAGACTTACAGCACTGAGGCCACTAATCTGAAGGCCCACAACTCCTTCAGCTACAATGAGCTGTAGGATTCATGGCAACTGTGACCAGAGATCTGGTCAGCAAAAACTAGCCACTTAAGTAGGGACCACCATCAACAAGATTGCTCAGGCCAATCTCAGCAGTATCAGACACATGACCAGAAAGAACAAGTACTGCCCTGATCCATGTGTGGAGGCCATCCACAGGGCCAGTGCCATCCTGGGAAGCCAGAAGCCTGTGATGGTGAAGAGGTAACAGACCTGACCCACCAAGAGCTCCAGAGCCCCACACTGCAGAAGCAATTGAGCCCCACACTGCAGAAGCAATCAAGAGTCCACTGACTTTAATTTTTTTAAGAGTATAAGAAGTTTTCAGTTTTTTAAAATCTGGAAACTTGGCAGACAGAGTCTCATGAATTCCAAACTGGCTTATGTAGACAAGGCTGACCTTGAACTCTTGATTCTCCTGCCTTTAACCTCCCAAATGCTACAGACCTGCCCCGTTCTCTGAAGTGCTAAGATCTGATCCTAGACCTTTATGCATGTTAGGTAAGCACTCTACTAACAAAGTTATAACCCCAGAACCCTGCAGACACTTTGAGAAAAAAGCAATTGTAGCTTTACACACACATGTAAAAGTGTCATCTGTGAAGGAAAATACTTGAAAAACTGAGGCTAGACTACTTTATGAGACCACGAGAACGATGATTTATGAACAGAAATGTTGTTTCAGAGTATAGTGCTTCCTCGGTTATGCATAAGCCCCTTTCTTCTCTGCCTAGAGCAAGAAAGGAAAAGGCTTCATCCACCAGCAGAGATCTACCAGTTACCGTTGCAGAAGTTCGTCTGAACAGTGAATTAAGTTTCAGTTTTAGCCCAGCAGTGGTGGTGCACGCCTTTAATCCCAGCACTTGGGAGGCAGAGGCAGGCGGATTTCTGAGTTCGAGGCCAGAGCGGTCTACAGAGTGAGTTCCAGGACTTCCAGGACTACACAGAGAAACCCTGTCTCGAAAACCCATTTAAAAAAAAGTTTCAATTTTACAGTGAACAACTGACTGCTTGTTCTTACAGAGACGTCGATTAGGATCATACTGAACAACAGAGATCCAGAGTTTAAGTCCTCAAGCCTCTAGGATACTTCTCACACTGGAGGATAGATTCCTAACAAGAAACCAGATGGGTACAAGTTGAGACCGGCCTGAGCTGTGCTCATGTCCTTCTGTAAGCATGGACATGTAACAGCTCACTGTTGTGCTGGTTGTTGATTTTTGTGTTCTAGAAGATTCTCTTTATGGAGAGACTGCCTTGAAGGTAGGATAATGGTCCCCCCTGAGTTTCTTCCTGTTATAATGATCAATTGGACACAGAATTTTCAGTGCTGTAGCTGTGACAGCCCTGAGCAAACCAGGATAGTTTGTCATCCTAAGAATAGACCTTATCCTTGTCAATCACACAGAATTTAGAAAGACTAAACAAGGAAAAAACGGACTAGAGAATGTTAATTTTGAGTCTCTCATCTCTTATACATACAATTTTGTAAAATCTTGGTAAAATGTAGAAACTAAAACAGGTCCAAGCACATGGACACACGCAGGGGTAATATCTTTCAGCTTCTTTTCTTTTCCCCAGCATTTGGAAGGCAAGAAGGTGGCAAGTTTGAGGATAAACTAGGCTACAGAGTTTATAAGGGAGACAAAACAAGCTTTTGCAGAGTTTTACAAGTAGAATGCTTCTTAGTGTGTTCTAGGTTCTAAGTTTGATTTCCCAGCATAAAAATAAAACCCAACTAGGCATGGTGGCACATGTCTTTAATCCCAGCATTCTGGAGGCAGAGGCAAGTGGATCTCCAGAAGTTCCAGAACAGCCAGGGCTACACAAAGAACCCCTGTCTCAGAGAGAGAGAGAGACAGAGACAGAGAGAGAGAGAGAGAGAGAGAGAGAGAGAGAGAGAGAAGAGAGAAGAGAGGGGGAGGGAGGAGAGAGCGCAAAATCAACAACAAAGCAGGTGGCTTATTAAAGTAACCCTGTCTCAGATAGATAGATAGATAGATAGATAGATAGATAGATAGATAGATCGATCAATGGATAGATAGATGACTGATCAATCTATAAATACATAGAGCAAGCAAAAACAACAAAAAAGCCAGTGGCTGATTAATAAGAACTCCAGGCTAGCCTAGTCTGTATAGTGAATTCTAGGTCAGATAAAGCTACTTAGTGAGACTCTGCCTCAACAAAAGTAAAGCCAAACAAACAAACAAACAAACAAACAAACAAAATAGAACCAGGTACTGTGGCATGTCTGTCATTCTAGTACTTGGGAGGCTAAGGCAGGAAGATTGGTAAATTTAAGGGCACCCTGAACTAAATAGTCAGTGCCAGGCTAGCCATGGCTATATAATGAGATCTTATCTCAAACTAAACAGAAAAAATGTACAAAGAACAAAATGTAACAAAGTTTTCATTGTATAATGCTCAGAACCAGTTTCCAATCAACAATCCATTGTCCTACATCCAGGACCTCCTTGAACTCATTAAATTTACTCTCCTGCCAAGCCACCCACTTCACAGCGGAAGATAAGGATGAGAACAGCATTTGGAATAGAAATAAACAGCAGATAATAATCCATAATTGTTTTTAATCTTTAGGATGAGTCACCCTCGATTTATCTCCACATTCCTCTGTCATCTGCTGTTCACTTCTTTACTTTGAGCGTCACCAGATTAACACTGCCAAAGGCAGGTAGAAAATGATCTAAGAGGCCAGCTCAGAGGTGTCACATGATGAGTGACTGAGAAAATGGGAACAAGACAATCCTCAAGAAAATCTTTTTAGTCCTAGCAAAGACACCAATGTGTGAACCTAATTCACACTTGTATTATCCCTATCGGGTTATTTTTACAACAGTGAAATTTTAGAACAAGACTTGTTAGGGGATTATTTATTTCCTGGGAAATTCTGTCTATCACTCTGCATATAATATTCTAAGGTCTAACTCTTAGTTTATTTCTCCCCCAACCCTCACTCCCCTAGAGTTTATTTCAAGCCATGCTTTGTACTTCAGCTTTTAAAAGACAGGGCTCCCACAGTGGCCCATTCTGACCTGATACTCACTATATGGTCCACATAGATTGGCTTTGAGATCACAATATAACTGCCTCTAAAATCTTTAAAAAATAAAAAATAAATCTTTAAAAAAAAAAGTATTCTCACATCATAGCCAAAGGAAACATAATCAAGACAGGTCTGGTGGCATAGGTTTGTAATCCCAGCTATTCAGGAACAAGTTTAAGGTCTGCCTAGGCTAGTGAGTTCAAGGTCAGCTTAGGCAACAAAATGATAAAATGGAGAAAAAAGTGAGCTAAGGATATGGTTCAGAGGAATAGCACTTGCCTGCCATGCAGAAAGCAGACTCTGTAAATTTAATCTCAAAATTGCCACATTAAAAAGGGAAAGGAGAAAAAAAAAAGGGAAAGGAGGAGCCGGGCAGTGGTGGTGCATGCCTTTAATCCCAGCACTTGGGAGGCAGAGGCAGGCGGATTTCTGAGTTCGAGGCCAGCCTGGTCTACAGAGTGAGTTCCAGGACAGCCAGGACTACACAGAGAAACCCTGTCTCAAAAAAACCAAACCAAAACAAAAAAACAACAACAAAAAAAAAAAAAAAAAAAGGGGGGGGGGGGAAGGAGGGGGTGCTAGAGAGATGGCTCATCAGTTAAGAGCACTGACTGCTCTTCCAGAGGTCCTGAGTTCAATTCTCTGCAACCACATGGTGGCTCACTACCATCTGTAATGGGATCTGATGCTCTCTTCTGGTGTGTCTGAAGACAGTAACAGTGTATTCACATATATAAAAAAGATAAGAAGAAAGAAACATCAGGCCATCAGGATACCACAGCAGGGGGCTGCAGAGACTCAGGAGTTAAGAGTACCAACTGCTCTTCCAGAGGTCCTGAGTTCAATTCCCAGAAACCACATGGTGGGTCACAACCATCTGTAATGGGTTCTGATGCCTTCTTCTGGTGTGTCTAACACAGTGACAGTGTACTTACATACATAAATAAATTAAAAAAAAGAAAAAGATACCTCAACAGGTAAAGATGCTTGCTGGCAAACTGATAGGAGTTTAATCACTCACAAGTTGTCCTCTGACCTCTGTATATGCACCATGCACCCCTCACACTCAATAAATGAATGCATCTTTTTAATGTAGTCTACTTAGATACAAACTTTGTAAACTTGTAGAAGTCTCTTGCTCATTGAACTGCCAGGGACTTTAGAACCTCTGTAAAGTATAAACTTAGTATTTTGTCTATATTTTAATTACTTTATTTAAATCTGTTTAGTCCTTTACCCCATTTAGCCTCTAACTCTGACTCAAGGGTGAACTAGGAGAACTGGAATTCAGATATTCCCTCAAGTAACTAGATCCAACTCACAGTCCGGTTAGTGCCAGCACACTAAGGACGGTGGCTTCCCACTCTCCTAATGTCCTCTTCAAAACAATCCCACAAGTGCAGACCAACAATTCCTTTCTCTTTATTTTTATTCTTTCTTTCTTTCTTTCTTTCAGTTCTAGGGATCAATACCTCACACATGCTAGGGAAGTGCTTACTTACTTATATTAGATCATTTCTCAACTAAATTAATTCTTTCTTTCTATTTGCTAATGTAGACATCAAAGGAGAAAAACAAAGACTCAGGACACCAGGCAAGATGGCTTAGATCAGTATTTGGAAGGCTAAAGCAGGAGGGCTGCTACAAGCTCCAGGCCAACCTGAGCTACATAGTTAAGTACCAGGACAGCCAGCCTATGCTATATAAAAAACTGTCTCATACAAACTAGCAATAAATGAATAAATAAATAAATCAGGGCAAACACTTCTCATTTGAGATCTCCAGATAATTGAAACAACAACAAAATGCTTTGGCTATGTGCTGTTTTCTCCTTTATTGTATGATTTTGCTGTTGCAACCAGTGAACTTTCACAAGAATAGTGCACAGCCCAGGGTTCACCACACATTAGGGAAACACCATCTTGATTTTGGTCTAGTTGACACATATGCCCTTGCGCCTGCCCTTCTAAAACTTCAAATGTTAATTTATGACAAGTGTACACATTCAGTACCACTGGATGACTGAACTTCCCGATGGTTAGTAAGGGGAAAAGTTGTCAGTTTATTCTGGAAAGTCTTCTTCCTCCCTCTACCTTCCATACTAACTAAAATGAGTGAGTATCAGCTCCTGCCGGATTCGGTCAGCTTCTAAGTCCAGAGACTCCATTTGCTCATACTCTCCCTCAGGGGGCTGTTCAATGGGTCCAGTCACTGGAGAGGACCAAACATCCATCCCATGTTCTAGGGAAATGTTGTGAAGGACACAACAAGCTAAGATGATGTGGCTGGATTTCTCTGGTGAGTACTGCAGTGCCCCTTTTGATCCATCCAGGCACCGGAACCTACAGCAGAGGGTCCGCAAAGTCTTCTCAATCACACTGTGAGTTGCAGAATGGGCCCTATTATAGCGATATTCCGCTGGAGTTTCAGGAATGTGTACTGGAGTCAAGAGCCAGGTGTGGAGAAAGAAGGAACTGTCACCTGCATGAAAGGCCAAAGAGAACACAACTGTGAATGAATTACAAACAAAAAGCGAAATTCAGGATAGTTGTATTACTCATGACTGTGATCTCAGTGCTCAAGATATACTGAGACAGGAGGATTAACTCAAGTTCCAGGCCAGCCTGAACTGCACAGTGAGATCTTGTCTCACAGAACAAAACCAGGGACATTTGGAAACACAGTAAGGACAGGAAAATAAACATCCATTGAAGCCAAATCATAACATAGCATAATAACCAGAAGAAAAATGTTGTCATAAGAACGTATGAGGAGGGAAGAGTGATGGCTCAGAGGTTAAAAGTACAAGCTGCTCTTACAGAGGACCTGGGTTCAGTTCCCAGCACCCACATGTGACTTACAACAGTCTATAACTCCAGCTACAGGGAGGTCAACACTCTGTCCTTGCCTCCAAGGGCACCAAGCACACTCATGTAGTATACATACATCTATGCAAGCAAACTCTTGGACACATAAAATAAAGAGAAAGACTTTTAAATAGAGAGCATGAACTAGTACTGATCGGTCCCTCTTCCCCTCTCTCTGAGGCGTGTCTGATCTCCACAGTTCTTTATTGCCCCTTCCCTTTTCTCTATGGTGGTGGTAACAGTAGGTGATGGATGTCAAGACCACAAGCCAACTCCAATATAGGTGGCACAAAGAGGAATGTCTGCACTCGGGAGGCTAAGGCAGGAAGACAACCAGCGAGGCCAGCCTGGTCTACACAATGAGAACCCATCAAAAACAACAAAATGTCACTGCATAAAAAAGTGTTGGATGAAAAAAAAAAAAGTAAAAAGAGAAGCCAGGTGGTGGAGGCTCACGCCTTTAATCCCAGCACTTCAGAGGCAGAGGCAGACGGATTTCTAAGTTCTGTGAGAATAAATTGTAAAAATGAAATTTTAGGTCTCAACATGAAAGATTCTTAGGTTCAGAGTTTCAATTTACACTCAAGTGTTAGCTGCCCCTGGGGTGCATCCCAGGGACTTGAACTAACATTTCAAAAGAACAAAGGACCCAAGATAGAGGCAATAAAACACTTACGTAAACAATCACTTAAAAGAATTCTCCAGGAGTGAGATACAGATGTAAATAGGGACAGAGACTGGGAAGAAAACCAAGCTTGAGAAGGATGTTAAAATCAGCCTTTGTAGTTACTGATTAAGAGGTAAAACTGCCTTTATGAGCCTTGTGAATATTGGTATATAAACGGCCTCAACTCTGATCCAGGACTCTCTTTTGCCTGCACACAAGAGAGTCATGGTGCACCAGTAACAATAAACCTCATGTTATTACAACGAGTCCTGCCTGTGGGTTCTCTGTGGGAACATGTCCCTTGGTTTTGGATACTTAGAGTCCAACAGTTCAAGGCCAGCCTGGTCTACAGAGTGAGTTCCAGGACAGCCAGGGCTACACAGAGAAACCCTGTCTCAAAACAAACAAACAAACAAACAAACAAAAAAACAAAACAAAAAAAGGATTGGATGGCAATATCCTTGACTAAAACCAATGGACAAAAAGCTGAGAGCTAACAAACCCAAATTTGAGAGCATCCAAAGGGAGGAAGTAGATACACAGGAATCCAATCACTGGCCTTTTCTTTCTTGGTGTTTTATTTTTTTAACCATGCTGGGGGAGAACTCAGGACTTTGCACAAATAAAGAAGCACTCTGTCTCAGTAATAGCCCTCAAAATTCCCTCTGTCTTTTCTACACTTACTTTACTTTTTCTCAAGATGAGACAAAGTTTCATGTAGCCCATCTGGCCTGGACCTTACTAAGCAGCTGAGGATCACCTTGAATTCCTGATCCTCCTTTCTTTACCCCAAGTGCTGGAGTTGTAGGCATGTACATCACCATCCTCTCTCCCCTTCTCCCTCCCCTCACTCCCATAAGGTTTCAAATTCAGAGATACTGCTCTTTATAAAAGGCTTAATAAAAGCAATAAAGGGTCAGATGTGGTGGTTGTATATCTTTAATCCCAGCACTCTGGAGCCAGAGTCAAGTAGATCTCTGTGAGTTTGAAGCCAGCCTGGTCTACAATGTGAGACCCTGTCTCAAGCAAATAAACCAACTCCATCCCCTCAATCAAACTGGATACCAATTTTACAAATCTCTAAATAGAAAGCATTCAAGAAAAAAGAAAGATCTTCTAACAGGAGATCTAAAAAACACTCAAGAGGAAAACTTCTAATTTTACTATTAAGTTTCATGTCTGAAAGCATGAAATCCGTACAATTTCCCAGTGATTTGTCTTTCCCGTACTGAGAAGAGCAAGAGCTGTGTCTGCAGTAGCCATCAAGGCTCAGGAGTACCAGATTCTTGGATACTACAATCACATAATAATGCTGTGTAACACCCCCTGGGAGAACATGGATATGACGATGCAAACAGTAATAATGACAAGAGATCAGAAGTGGATTCAAATAGCAAACAGAAGGCATTTCCTGTAAGTGACTTACTTACTAGAGGATCCTGGGAAGACCTAAGAAGAGCAAACACAAACAGAGAGCCAAGTCCTAGTCCAAGAGAACAGTGTTTGTATAATGTTTAATTGTCCTGACTCACCACCTCTGACAAACAAAGCAGCTCACATAGAGGCGTGACTTCTTATAAATCCTAATCAGACACTGAGCCCTGAGAACTAAGGTAAGCACTGTCCTCCTAACCCGACACCAGGTTCAGTAAATAGTCGACTCTTAAAACAGAGATAGCCACTGTTTCAAAAATAATAAAAGACTTCTTTCATTTTGGAGCTTATGTTTCTAAGACTGGATTCGCTGAAAATAACTGAGATGTCTCACAAAAATTTAAAGTTTATATTTAGCTGGTTTTCTTTTTTGGGACAGAGTCTTATGCTGTAGACCTAAAACTCCTTAGGTAGCTCATGCTGACCTTAAATTCACAGCAATCCTCCTGTTGCAGCCTCCTAAGTGCTGGGGTTATAGGCATGAGCTACTGCGCCTGGCTTTCTCCTCCTCTACCACTTTTGTTTTGAAGTCAGGGTCTCATATAGTTCAGGCTTCTGAGCTTCTGAGCTTCATGATACTCTTGTCTCTACCTCTCAAACGCTGGGGTAACACGTGTACACCAACTCCCACTCTCATTTTAACTGAATGCACTTTTTCTTTTCTTTTTTTTCTTTTTTTGTTTTTTTTTTGTTTTTTTTTTTTTTCGAGACAGGGTTTCTCTGTGTAGCCCTGGCTGTCCTGGAACTCACTCTGTAGACCAGGCTGGCCTCAAACTCAGAAATCCGCCCGGCGAATGCACTCTTTCTAAACACTAACAAAAAAACAAAAACAAAAACAAAAACAAAAAAGGATGTAGAGCAAGCTATGACGGTAGTATACACAGCAATCCAGCCAGAGCTAAAAAGAGGAAATGGGGGAGAGAAACGGAAACATGATGCTGGACCCTAGTTGGCTCAGAGTCAAGGTGCTTAATACAAACACAAAGCCTGAGGATCTGGGTTTGATCCCTGGAACCGATGTGTGAAAGGAGAGAACTCCTGCAAATTGTCCACATAAATATAAAAATGTCTTAAAAGGATATTATAAACAATAATGAAAATAATACTTATGACAGACTGAACAGTGACACCTGTGACCTGCTGAACACAGGGACTGTAATAAGTGATAAGCATGTTTGGGCTTAGAGTAAGATCCTTTCTCAGAAACAAAACAAAAACAAAAACAAAAAAACCATGGGCAGGGTAAGATGGTTCAGTGGGTAAAGCAACTGATAACTTGAATTCAATCCCTGGGACTCACAGAAAGGTGGAAACAGAGAATTAATTCCAAAGGTTTCAGATCTCACACAAATGCTATGGAATGTATGCACGGAACACATACACATCACACACAATTCGCACGCTCTCATGCACACACGCTAAATAAAACAAGCTCCGTAGTCACTAGCTGGTTAAAATTCAAGCATCATTGGAAAACAGATACTCCTGAGGAGATTAGGATTAGATGGGGAATGGATTATAAATGCTTATGTGATCACTCAGTCACCCGTAAGAAATTCTGGGAGATCCAAAGCTGCTTAACAGCACTAGTCTAAGACCTGAAGAACTAAGAACACAAACTGACTGGGAGTTTAGGTAATACACCTATAGGGACAGCTAAGAATAGTAACAGGAAGGGATGGATTAAAAGGAACTTAAAGTGGAGTGAGATGGTGTATACCTGTAATCCCAGCTACCTCAATATGAGCTGAGAGACTCAAGCCAGTCTGGGAAGCAGTGAGGTGCCTATTTCAAAAAAAGGAAAAGATAAGAAAAAAAAAAAAAAAAAAAACAAAGAAAGAAAAGGAATTTAAATATTCCATGACTCTCAGTTTCTTCTTCTATAAAAAAACATGATAATATTATTTGCCTTTTTTTGAAAGCAGGGTCTCCTGTTTCCCTGGCTGGTCTTGAATTTCCTTGTAATACTAGCACTAAGAAGACTGAGGCTGGAGAATTAGGAGTTCAAGGCCATTTTAGGAGTCAGTTTGAGGCCAAACTTGAAGTCAAATTAAAATCCTGTCCCATGTAACCTAGTATAATGTACAGTGTATTGGCAAACTCTCATGTACTGTTTGAACTCTTTGAGAAACTAGCTCTAGAATCTAGGGTTCCTCCTCCAAGTTCAGACCCAAGCACATTCATGTCAGTGTCTTCCAAGGGTCCCAGTCTGGAGATGGGCTGCGTGCTCCAAACTTTGTGAGGAGAAGAAAACAATAAAATAGCCCTATACCCAAAATATCCTGTTCTTGGAACAGCTGGAAGGAGAACCATGTCAATAGATATTACTACTATTTAGCCCATGATATAAATGTCCTGCAGTGAGAAAGACAAGCTGGAGGAGATTCAGCATGGGCACCTGGTCCACAGACAAAAAACTCAACCAGGGACTCCTTCCCCAACGGTTTCTACCAGATGTCTTAAGCCCTAATTTGATATTTGTCAGTCTACCTGCCTGTCTACCTACCACTTGCTATATTCTTTTACTTTTGTTTGCTACTTTTTGTTTTTCGAGACAGGGTTTCTCTGTATAGCCTTGGCTGTCCCGGAACTCACTCTGTAGACCAGCCTGGCCTCAAACTCAGAAATCCGCCTGCCTCTGCCTCCCAAGTGCTGGGATTAAAGGTATGCGCCACCACTGCCCGGCTGTTTGCTACTTACTAATAAACTTGCTCATTTAAAACTGAAAGTATGACTACTGTAGATCATTCTATGAACAATACAGAACACCAGGTTGGCCATGACCTTAATAAGTAGGAGAAATTGGTCTTTAACTCTTCATCTTCCTGCCTAATTTTCCAAGTGCTTTACTACAGGCTTGTGCTGCCATGCCCAGCTCTTTTCTTCTGTCTAGGTTAGAACTCCTCTGCTCAAGTGATCCCTTTGCCTTAGTCTCTGCTGTATCTGACAGTACAGTCAGGAGGCTCAATTCAAACCATTGCACACTTAAACATAATATGCTATGCTAGGTAAGCACTCAGGAGGGGCAGAGGTAGGTGGATCTTTGTGCACTTAAGGCTAGCCTGTTCTACAAAGAGAGTTTCAGAAGAACTAGGGCTACACAGAGAAACCATGTCTCAACAAAACAAAGAAAACACAATGTGTTGTGTATTAGATAGCTCTGTCCTATTGCTTATCTAAGAGTATAGCTTTAGAGGTGTAGGGTTTGCATAGGAATGGCCCCTATAAGTTCATGTGCATGAATCCTTGGCCCACAGGGAGTGTCACTATTAGGAGAGGGGCCTTTGTTGGAGTAGGTGTGGACTTGTTGGAGGAAGTGTGTCACTGGAGGTAGGCTTTGAGATCTTAAAAGCTCAAGTCTGGCCATGGTCAGTGTGTTTGAGTTTCCTTCTGCTACCTGCAAAACAAGATGTAGAACTCTCAGCTCCTTCTCCAGCATGCTTGATGACATCATGTTTCCACCATGACAATAATGGACTGAACTTTTGAACCTGTAAGCTAGTCTCAATTAAATGCTTTCCTCTATAGAAGTTGCCTTGGTCAAGTGTCTCTTCAGACACACTCCTAACCTCCCAACCCCCACCTCCAACAAGAGGCTAGAGAAAAAACTCAGCAGTGGCTGCTCTTCCAGAGGACGTGAGTTTGGCTCCAGGCATAGCTGCTCACAGCTATCTGTAACTCCAGTTCATGATATCTAGCACCTTCTGCAGGCGCACACATGGTACACAGACATACAAAACACCCATAAAGATTAAAAAAAAAGAAAAAGAAAGTAAAGCTCAAACCAACAAGGCTTTCAGGCTTAAGAGTTTCATTGTTTCTAACAGTATACTTCACAGCTGAGTAGTCACTTTGGTTTACACTACATAATGGTGAACAAATTCTTATCTGGCTCAGATCACTGAGTCAGCCTTTAAATGAGATTCAGTCTATATAAGCAGATTGGAGAAGCAAGCTCTTTTTTTGTTCGTTTGTTTTTGTTTTTACAGGGTTTCTCTGTGTAGTCCTCACTCTGTAGACCAGGCTGGCCTCGAACTCAGAGATCACCTGCCTCTGCCTCCTGAGTGCTGAGATTAAAGGTGTGTGCAGGCATCACTGGTATTATAGTCATCATTTTACAGATGATAACAATTATTGCTCCTACAGATGTACTATGATTAACAAGCTCTGCTCTGGTAATTTGGCTGATGTGTGTGTATATGTATGTTTTGAGGCCAGAGATCAACCTAGATGGGATTTCTCTTTAGCCTGAAGTTTACCCCAGAGATCTGCCTATCTCTTCCTCCCTAGGACTAGAATTGTGTACACCATCATCATCATGTGTCTCTCTCTCTCTCTTTTTTTTTTTTTTTTTAAGTATCAAACTCAGGTCTCTAGACTTTGATGATAAGCAGTTTATCACTAAGCTATCTCCTGAGTCTCTACAACAATGGTTCTCAAACTCTGGGTCGAAACTCCTTGTGGAGGTCAAATGACTCTCACAGGAGTCACCTAAAAATCAATGAAAAACACAGATATTTACATTATAATTCATAACCGTGGCAAGATTATAGTTATGATAGAAATGAAAATAATTTTATGATTGGGGGTCATCACAACATGACGAACTGTATTAAAGGGTCAAAGCATTAGGAAGGTTGAAAAGCACTGGTCTACAGGGTTGCTTCTGTAGCTACCATTGGCAATGCAAATTCTTGTGATCTTGGTTTTCTGTTTGTTATTGACTTTGTTGTAAATCAAGGCAACTTTGAATTCCTGATCCTCTTGACCCCTCCTCCCAAATGGTGGACTTGCACGTTCTGGTACCACAGGTCTTATTTTACATGTCCATGAACACAGAACTCCAAGATAAATTCTTAGAAGTAGAAGAGCGAAAACAAATAATGTTTTTAAGTTACAGAGAATGAGCTTTATTTTATTGTAATTATTATTCTTAGCTTAATAAAAAAAATCATGTCTGTGTGTCTGTGTTTGTGTCTCTGTGTGCCTGTGCCTGTGTGTATGTCTGTGTGTGTCTGTGAGTGTAAGTATGCTCATGTGGGTTCAAGTACATTTAGGGGCCAGAAGAGAACATTTATCCCCTAGTGCTGGAGTTATAGGCAGTTGTAAGCCACCCAATGTGGGTGTTGAGAACTGAATTCAGTTCTTCTGGAAGAGCAGGTAATCTCTAAGCCTCCTGTTTAGTTTTTGAGATGGGGGGTCATGTATCACAGGCTAGCCTCAAGCTTCCTATATAGCTGAGGATCACCCTGAACCTCTGATACTTCCACTCTTGAGTTCTGGGAATGCAGATATGCACCAATACAGTTATGCACAACAGCCAATGCAGTGCTGAGGACTGAACCCAGGACCTCCTACTCACTACTAACTCATCTACATTCCTATTCCCTTATTTTTGAGACAGGGTCTCCCTCTACATCCAGGCTGGCCTGGAACACTCTGGAACTTGAGAGCCTTTTGCCTAAGCCTACCCAGTCCTGGGATTACAAGCATATAAAATAACACCCAGCTTAAATATTATTTCTGTTTAAAACTTTTTTAGATTTATTTTATGTGTATCGGTCTTATGCCTGCATGTATATCTGTGTACCATGTGCACACCTTATGCTGTGGAAGTCAGAAGAAAGCTTTAGATTCCCTGTAACTGAAGTTCTGGAACTGGGTATTTGTAGGCCTCTATGTGGATGATGGGACTCAAACCCAGGTTCTCTTCAAGAACAAATGCTCTTAATCACCAAGACACCTCTCCATCCCTTACATATTAATTTTAAAAATCAATGTGCAAAGGTTGAAGGTTCAGTGGTAAAATACTTGCCTGGCATTCCCAAGCCTTGGGTTTGATCTGTAGTGCAGAAATAGTAATAATTATAAGGGTATGGTAGTATACACTTGAGAGGCTAAGGCAAATCAATCTCTGAGTCCAAAGCTGGTTACATTGAAAATTCCAGGCTACATAACAAGTTACCTGTCCCAAAAAGTCTCTAAAAAGTAATAATAATGAAAGAACACAAAAAGGCCCAGAGAGTTCTCACCAGAGGTTTCACAGAACCTCAGATTTCACCCACTTTCTTGCATAACTTTTCTATGGATATAAACTGAAGATTTATACTTGCAAACTTACCAAGAAGCCAGCTATCTTTGGTCATCCCAGTTTCAAACTGACTGGTTAAAGAAGACCGCTGTAGCACAGCACAGTCCTGGAGGCTACCTGGCCAACTTGTTTCCACAGTCATCAGTGCCCCTCTGATGTCACACACCACCAGGCAGTTTAAAGAATGCAGACCCTTTCGGTTCACGTAAGAGAGGTCTTCAGCATTTGGTGCCTTGATTGCTACATGGATACAGTCAGCCACACCTATCACCCCTGGCATCCCTGCCAATCCATAAAATTCATCCTTGAGAGACTGTATGGCAGCTTCATCAGCTGGAAAGTGAATAAACTGTGAGGCCCGTTCCACAAGGGCTTCAGTGACATTGGCAACGCAGCGACTCATAGAGGCTTGACTAATTCCAATTGCGTCTCCCATCCGAGTCTGGAAGGAACCTGAGGTATAAAAACCTAATGCTGCCAGGATCTGTGTCTCTGGGCTAATAGCCCTAGATCGCTGAGTAGGTCGAGATAGACTTGCCCCCAAGAGTTCCACTAAGTAGTAGATGAATTGTCGGGGAAATCCATACATGGACATCAAGTATTCATCGGTCACATCATCCAACTTAAAACGGTCTAAGGTCCGGTGACCTCGGCCATACAGCAAGAGATCACAGTCAAGCACTGTTATTGGTATAGCCATTGCTAATGTGGACGTTCTCTTCTATCTGCTTTTCCTAAATTTTTCCCAACAAAGAGGTTGGCACAAAAGTATCAGAATTCAACAGATAACCATAAGTTAAATGACTCTGACATTTATAATCTTCTTTCTGTAAATGTCAATTAAAAGAAAAAAATTAGAAACTTATACAAACCATACCAAATGACTCAAAACCTACACCACCTTTTCAGCAATTCATTTTTTAACTCTAGATTTATCTCCACTGACTTACTGCTATATGACAAACTTGATCTAATTTGCAAATGATGGGAGTTCAATACTAATGGCTCATCTAATGCCTGGCATTTCAACTGAGAACAAATGAGAACAAACTATTCACAAGGTAAAAGAGGTCTATGGCAACCATGAAACCGCTGACAAGTCGTAAACACCTTAAGGATTACTCAGAGAGGCTTGTTTTGCAAAGCCCTATGGCTCCACAGATGTGGGAGTGCTCAAACCAGTCCAACTAGGAAGGTAGAAGAACAAAGGGGGATTTTAAAAAAGGAAGGAAGGAAGGAAGGAAGGAAGGAAGGAAGGAAGGAAGGAAGGAAATAAAGAAAGGAAGACAGTCCATAACCGTGCCTGGGGACCTACATTGTCTGCTCTAACAGGCTTTCCCTTCATCTCAAGAGATTCAAATCCCGAGGCTTTAGAAAGGAAGATTACCCAGTATAAAAGGAAGGAAAGGAGGAAGAGGCTAAGTGAACCAGGTAGGTCTGGAACAACAGGGCCACTTTTACAACCCGCTTTCAAAACAATATTAAGTGACAAAGATGGCTCCGAGGGCACAGAATTCGGCTGTGAAGCCTGCCTATCTGAGATCCACATGGTATAAAGAAAGAATCGTCTGACTTAAGTTGTCCTCTAACCTCCAACATCCTTTCCACAGCACGCCCACCTCCAATACATACATGTAATTAAAAAATTTATTCCTTTAAAAGTCGTGTAAGTAAAGATACCCAAGCCAGGAATGGTGGCTCACTGTACTTGGGAAGTGTAGACCAGAGGATCATGTGCAAGGCAAGCGTGGACTACACGAACGCCAATCAAAACAAAGCAAAACAAAGAACTCCTAAGGCTGATCCAGCCTGTAATGTTAGCATTCTGGAAGCTGGGAAGCATAGACGCGTGTTCCAGGGCAGCTTGAGCTACATTACGTTCAAAGCTAACCTAAGTTACACAGCGAGACCTTGTCTCAAAAATAGCAAAATAACCAAAGTTTGACCGCTCGGCACAGTGTAACCGAACGCTGATCACCACCTTTCCGTAGCTACCGAACTATCCGGAGTACACTCCACCCTCGGGGCCGAAGAAGGCCCGCCTCCGGAACCCACGGCCTCACACAGGCCGCCACGGTGCGCAACAGCGGTACCTCCCCTTCCGCATCTGCGCCGGCCCCACGCCGCGTCTTTAGCACCTCGGGCACCGCGGCCTGCGCTTCGCCGCCGAACATTCCACACGAAGCCCAGTCTTCCACTCCCCAAATTCCTTTCCAAACACTTTTTGTTTCCCTAAAAGACTTTAAAATTAAGCAAATAATTTAGTTCCGGAAAGAAACCACCTTTCGTGAAGACTCTGAGATACATAGGGAGGCTGTGGTGTGGCGAAAGTGCAGCTGAAGTTAGGCAGCTGCATTTCCCCCATAGCGCTCTACCTCACCACCGCCTGCACTGAAGCGGATGAAAACAAACACTAGCGATGGCGGCGCCGGGCTGCGACTGGTTGCTGGCTTAGGGCGGGAGAGATCGCTTGACCTGTGAAGGGGAAGCTCTGAGGAAAACCAGTCGACACTAGTCCGACAGCTTTTTCAGTTCTGGGATCCCGGAGCCTCCTTAGCGTGAGGTATCTCTCTGCGACCTGTGCTGTCACTACCGCCCCGGAGCGCGGAACCCACAGACGGGAGGTGCGGTTGGCCGGCCCCAGGCCCCGGCCTCCGGAATGAGAGCCCGGAGCCACTCTCTGTGCCGTAGCTTCACAGGTACTCTCTTTTGAGGGTAATAACCCCCGGGTCTTTCAGCGCCCCCGAGTGGGAGGTCACTGATCTGCGTTCCCTTGGCCACCTCCTTGAGGACGCCCAAGCCAAGCAGCCGTTCCATAATCCCCACATTATGTTTTCTACGGGAAGTTGGGTTGGTGTCACCCTGTTGGCTCTTGAGACGTCCCAACCGTTACACCGTTACAGACTATCCCCCGAAATTCTTTTCTCTTCGGGTTATGTCCAAAAGATCTATTGGAGAACATTTGTAGGGCCGTAACTCCGGAGTTGGGTACCAAGATAGGTAAGGTAGGTTTTCAATCAATCAAAAAAATTTGAATGCCAAACATGTACTGTACTCCGCGTGTAGGTGAGGGTGACTTGATTAGTGAAAAAAGGGACTGTTTCTTACTGGCAGTGGGTCAGCCTGAGCAAACCTGCGAACCAGTCTCATTAAATCTTTTGAGTAAGTGGCTAAGCCCCTTCTTGGGCTAGTCACTAATGCATCTCAGTTTTCTCATTCATTTTTTCCCTAGTTAACCTGCTCAATCCAACCTCAAGGTAACATTTCTTTTTTGCTTCCCCTACCTCCATGGTAGCCCAGGTTGGCCTTAAATTCCTGTGCTTCAGTTATCCTCTTTACTCAACCTCCTGAGTAGCTGAGAATACCAACTTAGGCTGTCACCAGGCCTAGGTTGGGATAGTTGAAAACAGGGTTCAGATATGCAGCCTAGGTTTGTCTTGAATTACTGGTCCTCCTTCCCCACCATCTTTTTTTGTTTGTTTTGGTTTGGTTTTGGTTTTTTGAGACAGGGTTTCTCTGTGTAGCCCTGGCTGTCCTGGAACTCACTCTGTAGACCAGGCTGGCCTCAAACTCAGAAATCCGCCTGCCTCTGCCTCCCAAGTGCTGGGATCAAAGGTGTGCCCCACCACCGCCCCGGCCTTCCCCACCATCTTAAGTGTTGAGATTATCCAGCATATCAGCATATACCATCATGTCTAGTCTTGAAATCTTATTAATTAACTAATATATATATGTACATTTATATATGTATACAGTAATTATGTATTTATACACAAACATGTCTTCTTTTTAAAAATTATTTATTTATTTATTTTATGTATATGAGCATACTATCGCTGTCTTCAGATACACCAGAGGAGGGCATTGGATTCCCATTACAGATGGTTGTGACCCATCATGTGGTTGCTGGGAATTGAACCCAGGACCTCTGGAAGAGCGGTCAGCCATTTCTCCAGCTCCCCACATACATGTTCTTACTTGAGATTTAACCTATCACTTTGCTCAGTCTACTACAGAGCTATATTCTTAACAAATTATATCTCTGCATTTGGGGAGGGGTGGTGAGATAGGGTTTCTCTGTGTAGCCCTGGCTGTCCTGGAACTCACTCTGTAGACCAGGCTGGCTTCGAACTCAGAAATTCTCCTGTCTCTGCCTCCCAAGTACTGGGATCAAAGGTGTGCCCCACCACTTTCCAGCTTTATCTCTGCATTTTTTTGGGGGGGGTCCAAAACCAGTTTATTGGCATGGCGGATGGTGGATGGATCTGGATGTTATCTCTGCATTTTGATACAAGATCTTTTTGTGTATTACACTTGTTGGTCTGGAACTCACTATGTAGACTAGGATAGCATTGAACTTTTGAGCAACCCATTCCTCTGCCTTCCCAGGGCTGGGCTATATTCATGTAACACCATGTTCAGCCAAACAGCTCGCCCTATCTATCTATCTATCTATCTATCTATCTATCTATCTATCTATCTGCTGTTGTTGTTGGTTTTTGAGACAGGATATTTATATATCCCAGGCTGGCTTTCACTCTATATAGTTATGGGTGATCTTGAACTCCTGAACCTCTTCCTCCTGAATACTGGAATTATAAGTGTGACCAACACTAAAGACTGAGTTTAAATCTTTTAAAGGCTTATAACTCATTAAAATTATTTCAAATTCATATTAAATACCTGCCTGCTTTTAACTGTAGAGTGCATATAGACCAACTTACTAGAAAAATCTTCTGAAAGCTATTGTAGGCAGCACAGACAATTTCTTTTAATGGTGTCTTGTATGTCCTTGTCACAATAGAAGGGATGAGAGTGTGAATCACCACTACTTAGAAAAGCAACTGAGCCTGGGCGGTGGTGGCGCACACCTTTGATCCCAGCACTTGGGAGGCAGAGGCAGGCGGGATTTCTGAGTTCGAGGCCAGCCTGGTCTACAGAGTGAGTTCCAGGACAGCCAGGACTACACAGAGAAACCCTGTCTCAAAAAACAAAACAAAAAAAAAAAAGAAAGAAAGAAAGAAAGAAAAGCAACTGAATGGCCTTGTACAGGTGATTAGTACAAGTAAATGGCAAGTCAAGAATTAATAGAAGTCATAAAAGAATTACAGTTTTGGAGAATGCTGCTTCCACTTTAGGTTCACATATATATGAATAAAATGCAGAGTTAAAAGACATTTTACAGACCTTGTCATTTTAAGGGGTTTACCTCTCTCCCTTTTAGTATTGCCAATAGCTCTCTTATTTAAAGATAATTTAAGATGGAATTAAGATCAGATGCTCTGAGGTGGATGTTAGATACTCTGTTTTAAACAAAGATTTATTGTTGTGGTTAATTATTTTACCTTTAATCTTTTGTGGATTTTTTCTGTCCTCCCTTGGCCTTGTTTATTTTTTGGATTTTGTTTATTTTGTGTGTAGCTCTTGAATGGATTGGGAGCTGAGGTTTTCCTCCTGCCTCATCATTTGTGTTCTTGGATTCTAAGCATTCACTACTATGGTGGATTTTAAAAACACATAGTGTATTTGTGCAGGAGTGTATGTATATGTTTGTGTCTGTGTTTATGTGTGAATAGGCACATGTGTGCCAGGGTATATGTGAAGGACAGAGAACATGTGGGAGTAGTTTCTCTCTTTTTACCATGAGGGTTACATGGATGAAACTTGTGTCATCAGGCTTGGTGGCAAATACCTTTACCTGCTGAACCATCTCACCATCCTTGTAGGAATTTTTGCTTCACATATTTTATTGCTGTGTTGCTTGGTGTATAAATAGCTACTATATTTTTTGAGATTATATTCTAACTTTTTCCAGTGAAAATTCTGATTTCTTTGTGCACCCACATGTATGTGTGTGTGTGCATATGTGTGCACGCTTGAAGTCAAAATCAGGTATTTTCTATTAACTTGTATCTTCTATTTGGAGACAAGGTCTCATGAAACCTGGAGCTTGCTGCTTTGACTATACTGGCTGGCCAGCAAGCTTCCCACATTCCACCTGTGTCTACCTCCACCAGTGATGGGCTAGAGATGTTTTCTGTATTGCCTTGTTTTTACATGGATGCTGGGAACATGAAGTTGAGTCTTCATATGTGTGTAGTAAACATTTTATGCATTGAGCAATTTTTGCAGTCCAAAATTCTGATTTATTATAATATCACATTTTCACTCTTTCCATTGTTGCCTTCTTGTCTTCCTTCCTTTTTTTTTTTTTAAGTTAATTGTTGGGAGTATACTCAGATGTCATAGTGAGTACGTGGAGTCAGTCCTGTCCTTCCATCTTTGTGCATGCTGGGTATTGAATTCTGATCTAAGGTCTACAGGTTTGCACAGCAGGTGTCATTATGTCCTGAGCCATGTTGCCATCCCCTCGATTTTGACCTTGTAGTAGCGCTTCAATTGGTGTTGAATGACTTGGATTTACCAAATCTGATTTAAGATTATTTTGGATGAGTATCACTTGCAGCTAAGCCTGATGACCTGAGTTTAATCCTGGGGATCCACATGGTAGAAGGAAAGAACTAATTCCCACAAGTTATCCTCTGATACACACCACACAAATGTCTCACCCCGAAAGAGATGAACAAATCAATGCAATTACAAAAACTTTAAGTTTTTATGGAATTTACTTTTAACTACTATCTTTCTTACAAGGGTGGGGTTAAACTTTCCACTGGGTAAATACTTGGTCTCTGTTGACCAGCTCTACCCTGAGGTCATGTAGTACCCTACCCTAAGGTGCCTCCTTAGTATAAACCTAGCTTCAGTTGAAAAACAAAAGGCTGTTCACAACTGGGGGCCACACCTTTAATCTTAGCACTCATGAGACAGAGGCTCTGAGTTCAAGGCCAGCTTGGTTTACAGAGTAAGTTCTAAGACAAACAGGGTTACCTAAAAGAAATTCTTTTTTTTTTTTTTTTTGGATTTTCGAGACAGGGTTTCTCTGTGTAGCCCTGGCTGTCCTGGAACTCACTCTGTAGACCAGGCTGGCCTCAAACTCAGAAATCCGCCTGCCTCTGCCTCCCAAGTGCTGGGATTAAAGGCGTGCGCCACCACCACCCGCCCCTAAAAGAAATTCTGTCTCAAAAAACAAACAAAAAGTTACTTCACTCAAAATGTGAATTTTAGGCCAAGTTGAGCAATATAGTGAGATAATTCCTCAAAACCCAAATCTGATTGAAGAAAAATGGATGGTGGCTGGAAATGATTCAGTGGTTAAAAGGACTGACTGCTCGTCCAGAAACCCATATTTGACTCCAAAAGATAGCCCACTGTAATTCCAGTTTCAGGGGATCTGATACCCTGCTTATGGCCTCTGCATGAATATGGTATACAGGCAAAACACCCTTGGACATAAAATAGAAATAAATACCACAGGAAAACAAGTCTGGGTGGGGTCTGAAGGCCTGTAACACCCTTTCACTTGGAAAACTAAGGTCTTGATAAGATCTCTAGCTGAAGGTTATCTTTCTAGTTTGCACTGTCCTTGGCCACCCTGAGAATAAGCCAAAACAAAGGGAATAAACAACAACAGTTGAAAAGGAATCCTTTGAAGACTAGTGGGAATGTACATTCACACTGTTCCTTAAATGAAATTTAGAGCCAGGCAGTGGTTTTACATGAAGCCATCTCTGAATTCAAGGCTAGCCTGGACTACAGAACGATATCAGGACAGCCAGGACTACACAGGGAAACCCTGTCTCAAAAGACAGAAAGAAAAGGAAATGAAAATTCAGAGTTCCATGATCTAGCAGCTTTACTCCTGAGTGTATACTTAGAATTGACACCTATGTTGGTAGCAGCATTGCTAATCAGAGTTAAAACAGAAGCAACTCAAGCAAGTACATCTGGTAAATGGATTTAAAAATATATTCACATGCAGTGTTAATCTTCCAAAAGATTGTTCTCAAATATGCTGGCCTAGGTCATTAATTGTCAACTTGCCATGGCCTAGAATCACCTGGAAAAGGAGTCTGGGGTTGAGTGATTGTCTTTACCAGATTGTTCTGTGATACATTGTTTTGTTTACTGACATAGGAGGTCAGTGGACTGCACGGTCTCTAGTTGGGTATTTCTGGGCTTCCATGGTTCCTGCTGCATTCCTTTTCATGTGAGTTCCCTGGTTGGAAGCCATTAGTGCACAGAAGAGCAAGCAATCAAACTTCAGGTTCTAGCTTCAAGTTCCTGCTCCGACTTCCTTCAGTGATGGACTGAAACTATAACTTGAAATACCACCCTTTTTTGTTTGTTTGTTTGTTTGTTTGTTTTGAGGCATGATCTTTATATGTAGCTCTTGCTAACCTGAAACTGTATATAGACTAGGGTGGTATCTGAAATTGTTTGCCACAAGGCTCATTCCTAATGGGTTTTGGTCATGGTATTTGTCAGAGCAACAGGAAGGAAACTAGAGCACATACTGTCATATGAACAAATCTTTAGGACATTATGCTAAGTGAAATAAGCTAGGCACAGTAGATAAATACTGTATCATTCTACTTTAAAATACTGTAAGATTCTGTGATACTTAGAATGCACATGGCCCTTGGTAATTGCTAGGTGCTTGAAGAGTTTTGGAATGAGAAGATATGGCTTAATGTCTGCACAATTTCAGATTTGTAAGATGAAAACAGTTTGGAATGGATGCTGGTGGTGGTAATATATTGTGGGTGTATTTAATACCATTGAACTGTTCAGTAAAAAATGGTCAAGATGGCAAGTTTTACATTTTTATGTGGTAATAAGGATAGAACATAACAAAACCAACTTTAATGTGTTTGCTAGGCAAAGACTCTACTGCTGAATGGCACCCTAGCCAAGGTCATACTTGGACTGGATTTTGTTTTGTCTTTGTGGTACTGGGACAAAATTCTAGGCCTTGCCATATTCTCTCAAGATGTTTGTTTGTTCGTTTGCTTTTGAGATAGAATCTGATTGTAACCCAGGCTGCTATTCTCAAAGGTAGTATGTTTAGCCAAGGATGACTTTAAGATTCTGATCCTTCTATCTCTGCCTCCTGCATGCTGTGATCACAGACCAGATCACCACACAGATTTATGTATGTTTTTATTACAGTATTTTATTGTATCTTATTGGGATTACAGATGGGAATAACTGATCTAATGCAGACACCAGGCATACATGTGGAACACATACATACATGTAGGCACAAGAGTTCTACACATAAATATTTTTAAAATTGAGAAACATGGGCTGGAGAGATGCTCAGCAGTTAAGAACATATTCGGCTCTTGCAGAGAGCCTGAGGTTTGTTTCTAGCACAGATGTCAGGTGACTCACAGTCACCTGTTAACTCAAACCAAGGACATCTGATGCCTCTGGCCTCCTTCCAACATACACATGTATATGCCCAATACATCAAAAATGTAAAATCATATAAATAGCTATGTAATCATCTTCTGAAAGAAAACTTTCATCTTTCTTCTTTTGTCTTTGTTTCATTCTGTTTTTAATTTTGTTATTTTTGTTTATGAGTGTTTTGTTCATGTATATATGGATACTACATACATGTAATGCATGCAGAGGCCAGAAGAGAGCACCAGATTCCCTGAAGCTAAAGAGCATCTGAACCACTTTGTAGGTGCTGGAAGTCAAATTTGGGTCTTCTGCAAGAGAAGCTGCTCTGAGCAGCTAAGCTGTCTCTCTGCCCCACTTACCCCATTTCATGTCTTGATCTTAAAGTTTGTCTCCACCACACAAAATGTGAAGTGGTACAGCTGCATTTAAAAATAGACCTAAGAGCCAGGCAGTGGTGGCGCACACCTTTAATCCCAGCACTTGGGAGGCAGAGGCAGGCAGATTTCTGAGTTCGAGGCCAGCCTGGTCTACAGAGTGAGTTCCAGGACAGCAAGGACTACACAGAAAAACCCTGTCTCGAAAAACAAACAAACAAACAAAAAAAAAAGTAGACCTAAGAGAATTAAAGCATTAACAAATAAACTTGTATATAATTTTTAAACTTAGTTTATTTATTCTTATGTACATTTGGTGTTTGTCCTACATGTATGTCTTTGTAAGGCAGTCAGATCCACTGGACCTTGAGTTACAGACAGTTGTGATTTCCCATATTCTGTGCTGGGAATTGAGCCTGGGTTCTCTGGAAGAGCAGCCCCATGCCCCTAACTGCTGAGCCATCTGTCCAGCTTCATATTTTTTAAAGCCATAGTAGTTGTACTACGCAAAAAGTAATTCATGGCTGGCAGCTGAATACTAGGTCACCTCAGCTAGCCATGAACTCCTTCTTGCCTCAGCAAGAGTAGCATAGAGATGGCGCATCACAGAATGCTCTGCTTTGAGCTACACCTCTGGCTTGTTTGCCTTTTATGAGTTTTTACTGAGAGAAGACTGATAGTATCAGTTCTGTCCAACCTAATGTTGGAAGTACCTCCAGAGATACTTGTTTGTTTTGGGGACAGGACCCCCACACTGTATCCTGTGCTGTCCTGGGATTCCCTGAGTAGCTAAGACTGGTCTTAATTTTTTTTTGTGGTGGGGAAAATGTTTGTTTGTCTTTTTTTAGGGGGGTGTTTCAAGACAGGGTTTCTCTGTGTAGCCCTGGCTGTCCTGGAACTCACTCAAGACCAGGCTGGCCTCTGCCTCCCAAGTGCTGGGCTTAAAGGAGTGCGTCACAACTGCCCAGCTTTGGCCTTAATTCTTTTTTTTTTTTTTTTGGTTTTTCAAGACAGGGTTTCTCTGTGTAGCACTGGCTATCCTGGAACTCACTCTGTAGACCAGGCTGGCCTCGAACTCAGAAATCCGACTGCCTCTACCTCCCAAGTGCTGGGATTAAAGGCATGAGCCACTACTGCCCGGCCTTAATTCTTTTTTTTTTTAAATGTAGAACTCTTTTTTTTTTTTTTTTAAAGATTTATTTATTTATTTTTATGAGTATACTGTCTTTTGAAATACAAGCCCCGCCTTTTTTTAAAGATTTATTTATTTATTTTTATGAGTACACTGTCTTTTGAAATACAACAGAAGAATGCATCGGATCCCATTACAAATGGCTGGGAGCCACCATGTGGTTGCTGGGAATTGAACTCAGGATCTCTGGAAGAGCAGTCAGTGCTCTTAACCGCTGAGCCACCTCTCCAGCCCCCAGGCCTTAATTCTTAAGCAGTGCTCCTGCCTCAGTCTCTGAAATGCTGGGCCAACCTTCCTGAGAGATTTTTAAACAAATGTTTGTCATGGCACACTACACAGAACTCCTGGCCACCTCATTTGCCATAAATGATAGGCTGGGATGGGATCTTCAGGGTACTGAAAGAGCAGTCATTTAAACAGCTTCAGAAACCTAGCTGATGTGGCTGTGGATTTAGCCTAAAGTTAGAATGCTTATCTAAGTAGCACATAACCCTGAGTTTGATCCACAGCACCAAAAAAACAAAAACACTGCAAAACCCAAAAATCCTTTATTTCAGATTAGTCAGTTCACAATGAGGTAGACTTCATTTTAGGGAACCTCTTTAGAAGAAAGCTAGTTAAGCATTTGCATTCCCTCCTGTTGTAGACTATTTGATAGCAACATTTTTATCTACTAATTGCAAGTATTTATTTATTTGATTTTGTAAAGCACTTATGACCAGGTGTGTTAGCATACACCTTTGATCCTAGCATTCTAGAGGCAGAGGTAAGTGGATTTCTGTGAGTTCAAGGCCATCCTGGTCTATAGAGTAAGTTCCCAGACAGCCAGGGCAGAACATAGAAACCTTATCTCGAAGATGGGGTGGATTGGAGAAGCATTTGTGTTATTTAAGATATATTTTATTTATTATAATTGTATTGTGCGATGGTGCATGTGTGGAAGTCAGAGACCAACTTTTAGAAGTTGGCTCTCCTACCATTTATTCTGGGGATCAAACTCAAGGCCCCAGGTTTACTACCTTTACCTTTAGCTGCTGAGCCATCTCATTGGCCCTGAGTCAAGGTTTTTCTATAGCTAATGGCTTTAAACTCATTATTAGCCAGTTGGTGACTGAGGCCCTCCCTGTACATGACAGGGAGGTATACTACCAGTGAGCTATATCTTCTGACCAGTTTGTCTCAGTTGGAAAACAATAAATAGACTGGTGTGATAGCAGAAGCCTTTAATCTCATCACTCAAGAGGCAGAGGCAAGCAGATCTAAGTTCCTGCTCAGACCCTGTCTCAAAGTAACAACAACATAAAACAAACCTGTATCTTTGTCATGATGACTGTTCTGTCAGCCTCACTTATATTCAGCAAGCATCTCCTTTCTTTTTGGTGTGTTGTGTTCAGTATTGGATGGGGTGGTCTAAGGTTACTTGTCACACGAACACTCCAACATGACAGTGTTCTTCAAGCCAAGTGAGGTTAGGACTGAGAAGAGCAGTCCTACAATTTAATAGGTGTATACTTTGATGACTGAAGCTTGTGTTAGCCTTCCAATTTAGTGTTTCCAAAAAGTTAATAGTCAGCCTTATAAATTGTACAGAAAAAGAACCGTTCTGACCCCGAGTGGTATCAGGGCAGGGTGTGTCTGGGTCCTGACTGTGAGTCTAACTCCTGTGAACTCGAAGTCCTGTTTTCAATATCTCTCCTTTCTCTAGCTCTCTGCTTCATTTCTTAAGGATTTTTTTTTTGAGAGACAGAGAGACAGAGAGACAGAGAGAGATTGATTGATTGATTCTCTATTTAGCCCTGGTTGTCCTGGAACTTATTCTATAGACCAGGCTGGCCTCAAACTCACAGAAATCCTCTTAACACTGATCATGAATGCTGGGATCAAAGGTATGTGTTACCCTTGCCTGGGGTATTCTAGAACTTTTATGTTCCCTTTGTGCCTGTTCTTGTCCATGTGTATGTCTGCTTATAATCCTCACTGTCTTGTCTTTTGTTTTTGAGACAAGGTCTCACTTTGTAGCTCTTGCTGGCCTGGAACTCACTATGTTGAGCCATGTTGGCCTAGAGCTCACAGAGATCCACCTGCCTTTGTCTTCCTGGTGCTGGGATTAAAGGACAAGGAGCCAAGATCATAATTTCACTCCATCAGTGGTTCACAACCATCTGTAGTTCCAGTTCCAGGGGATCTGAGGCACTCCTGACTTCTGTGGGGCCTGGACATTTAGTATACAGATAAATATGCAGGCAGAATACAAGTATGTTTAAATAAAATAATTAAAATATTAAAACATGAGCAGTAACTGTCTTCTTAGTCTACAGAAATGAAAGTTCAAACTGCATTATAAGGAACAAGACTCTAGACTGATACTTGGTTTTTGTTCTTACGGCTTACTTGCTTTGAGCCTAGGCTGGAACCAAGATCCTTCTGCCTCAGCTTTCTAGTGCTCTGATTAGATTTATTTCTTTATTTATTTATTGTAGCAGAAGTTGACCGCATTTGCCTTTGTGGTTAGTATTCCCAGAATTAAGTGTCAAAAACTAATATTCAAGAGAAGGGAACTAGAATCAGGCACCATCAGGGTTGTATGGCTATAGACTAGGGCAAGTGACAGGAATTGATAGGAAGGAATCAGATTTATTTAAAGGCCAATAATTTTGAGAAGACAGTAGGGGCTACCTCAGAACTCCATCTTAAGAGGACTCAAAGTTGCATAGCAGATTTGGAGAGGAGCAAGGTTAGGAGGGTACTCATAACCAGGATGACAAAAGTCTGCCCAACAAGGACCAACTCCTATCAAAAGAAGGGACCTTGTTAGAGGAAGGAGTGTATAGAGTTTATAGTGGGATGATTGCAGTCTGCCATGTACTAATGGTTTCCCTAAGTGCCCTATTTTAGGAAAGGAAACATGTTCATTACTTTTACTTAGCTTTCTTCTCAGAAAGTCCCTTGTAAATGAGGTTGTCCTCAAAACCTTGTGCAAACTAATAGAACTAGTTCTCTCACATGTGTCTCCCATCCTGGGCTTGATACAGGATCAGTGCTTGCCAGTTTCAGTGACTAAGTTCTGTCCTGGAGGTGCCAGTAAGACCCATTACCTTTTCAGAATCAGCCTTCCATTTTCACTGCTGACATTGCATGGGGATAACTGGAAGTCACCCTGCAGAGGTTGCCCAAACTGGGTCATAAGAACAGTCTGATGACAATGCTTTACTATAATTAGTCCCCCAGTGGTCTGCTTGAGCTCTATATCCTAAGCTTGCAGAGGCAAAGTTAACTAGCCCAGAAATACAGACTGCTTTACTATGATAGCTGTGAAAAAGAAGTCTCAGCAAATAGATTCTCCACAACAGCACTCAATATGATAAAGGACAGGGGAAAATGTTCAGTTGTGGGTCTTATTTTTGTTTATTCTGTGTGCAAGAGTATGGGTGTGTTTGACTAGCACATGTGGGAAGATCAGGAAACAATCTTGTGTGTCAGTCTTCAACTTCCACCTTGTTTGAGACAGTCTCCCCTTCACAGCTGCATTCCTCAGGCTGGTTAGCCCTTGGTTTTCCAGGGATTCTCCTGTCTCTGCCTCCCATCTTGCTATAGGGCCACTGGGATTAAACACTACCTCCCATAGATGGTAGTTCTTGGAATTTAAACTCAAGTCCTCACACTTGCCCTCTGAGCCATCTCGTCAGCCCTGTAGATCTCTAAATGCTCACACCAAGTATCCCTTTGTATTCTTAGATTACTCAAAAAGAGCAAAAGAAGAAGTAAAGCTACTATTTATTTATATTGCAAAGGCAAATTGAGTGTTCAAATGAGCAGATGTAGGGACCAGCAGACACAGCTGCCTGGAAGATAGCTTTTCCCGGTGGGAGATCAGCATCTTTGGGCTTCCATAATTGTGGCTACCCAGTTCTTTTGATGCTGCCAGTTGTACAGAAAGCCACAACACATACTGTGTATACTGGTAGTTCTTGTGGCAAGACTATAATAACTCTCCTGGAGTGTGAAGAATAAGGTCAGTGTAATCCTGCAGCGCATTGTTATTTCCCATTCATTTCTGTATTGCTTTGGGACCTTGGGGTGGTGAGCCCTGTTAAAGGACATTACAGTCATTCACAGTTCCACGTTGGCTTTATTTAGGACCCTAAAACTGGAAAGCAGTTCATGTTAGGAAATAAATGTTCCGATGAGCTGAGCAAAAAGGTAAAAAGGCTTCAAGACAGACAGAGACAGACAGACAGACAGACAGACAGACAGACGCACAGACACACACACACACACACACACACACACACACACACACACACAAGATCTGTATTTTTGTTTTCAGCCCCATGCATTTGAAGTCATATCTATAAATATCATTGTCCAAACCAATATCATGGATTTTTTTCTGTCTTCTTCTAGCACTTTTCCAGTTTCAAGTCTTTTTTGGGGGGGAGTGGGGGGTTGGGGTTTTTTTTGAGACAGGGTTTCTCTGTATAGCTCTGGCTGTCCTAGAACTCACTCGGTAGACCAGGCTGGCCTTGAACTCAGCCAGTTTCAAGTCTTAAACATTAGGTCTTCAGCCCATTTTGAATTGATTTTTTAAAATACAATGATTTATAAGCTTCTGGTTTAGTTCTATATATGAACATCCAATTTTTCCAACACTGTTCACTGAAAAGACTGTCTTTTTCTTTTCTGTGCTTTTTGCACCTTTGTCAAAAGCCTTTTGACAGAAAATGTATGGGTATATTTCTATTGAGTCCCTTTGGTCTGTCTGAATTTATGCCAATCACCTGCTGTTTTTGTCACTCTTTGTGTATTTTGAAGTCAGATGGCACAGTAATCTCTGGCTTTATTCTTTTTGTTCAAGATTGCTGTGGATCTTCAGGGAGTTTTTCTGATTCTCTACATGTTTTAGGGTTGTTGGGGTTTTTTTTTTTCTTCTATTTCTGTGATGAATGTCATTAGAACTTTGATAGGAATTGGACTGACCCTATAGATGACATTTTTAAGATTAGTAATTCTACTCTGTGAACACAGTATATTTTGTGTCTTTTTTGATTGTTTTGTAGTCTTCAGTGCTAAGGTCTTTAACTACTTTGATTAAATTAATTCATAAATAGTCTTTGTAGCTGTATGTTAGGGATTTTCTTTTTTACTTTTTCTATTTACATAGTTTACCATTGGTATATGAAAATGTACTAATTTTTGTATTGTGATGTATCATCTTGAAATTTTACAGGATTCAGTTTTTCTTTTTCTTTTTTTTTTTCCTTTTTTTTTTGTTTTTTGTTTTTTGTTTTTTGTTTTGTTTTTTGAGACAGGGTTTCTCTGTGTAGCCCTGGGCTGTCCTGGAACTCACTAGACTCAGAAATCCGCCTGCCTCTGCCTCCCAAGTGCTGGGATTAAAGGCATGAGCCACCACCACACGGCCTGGATTCAGTTTTTAAGTGTAATGATTTCTTTGTTAGAAAATGGTTTATTTGTTAGAGTATTTAGGGTGTTTATTTATTGTTTGCTTTTGTTTTTTTAAGACAGTGTCTCTCTACAGAGCCCTAGCTATCCTGGAACAGACCTATGTATACCACGATGATCTTGAATTCATAGAGATCTGCCTGTCTCAGTCTCCACAGTGCAGAGATTAAAGGCATTTGCCATCAAGTCCAAATCTTTCTTCCTTTCTTTCTCTCATTCTTTCTTTCTTTCAGATTTGTTTATTTATAGGAGTGCACTGTAGCTGTCTTCAGACACACCAGAAAAGGTCATTAGATGGTTGTGAGTCACCATGTGGTTGCTGGGAATGGAACTCAGGACCTCTGGAAGAGCAGTCAGTGCTCTTAACTACTGAGCCATCTCTCCAGCCCCAATTTTTTAAATTTATTTATGTTTTTTAACTTGTAAACTTGTTCTTCAAACAAGAATGGTTTAACTTTGTCAGTTTTGTTTTGTTATTGTTTGAGTACTAGGTGTTGAATCTAGGGCCTCACGCATGATAGGTTGTCTAAGCTGTACGCCTAGCCCCCCTTTTACTCTTATTTTGAGATAGAGAGATGAATACACAAACAAACCTCAAAACAATCCTCCTGCTTCTGTCTCCCAAGTGCTGGAGTTGGAGGTGCATGTTATCATACTCGACTCTTAGCTTTTTTACCCTTTTGAGTGCATTTCCCTCCCCCCCCTTTTTTTTTCATGTTTTTATGCATGTGTGGGAGTACATGTGTGTACATATGTGCATATGTACAGGTGCATGAGGAGGGCAGAGTTTGATATCAGGTATCTTCCTCAGTTGCTTTTCTCCTTATGTATTGAGACAGGGTCTCTAACTTGAACCCAGAGCTCATTGATTGGGCTAGTCTAGCTAGCCAGCCTGTTCTGGGATCCAAGTACTGGGATTACAGATAGGCTGTCATACCCATCCATTTATGGGATTCTAGGGTGGTTTTATTTGATTTTTTTTTAAGATTTATTTATTTATTTTATGTATGGTACATTGTTGCTCTCCTTGGACACACCAGAAGAGGACATCAGATCCCATTACAGATGGCTGTGAGCCACCATGTGGTTGCTGGGAATTGAACTCGGGACCTCCGAAAGAGCAGTCAGTGCTCTTAACCACAGAGCCATCTCCCCAGCCCTTATTTGATTTTTTAATTTAATTGTATTTATATTAGGTCTTGCCTGCATGTATATCTGTATTGAGGGTGTCAGATCCCCTGGAACTGGAGTTACAGTTTGTGAGCTGCCATGTGGGTTCTGGGAGTTGAACCGAGGTCCTCTGGAAGAGCAACCAGTGCTCTTAAGCCATCTCGCCAGCTTGGGTGTTTTGTTTTTGATTTATATGAATGTACCTCTGCCTGGTGAGGTGCCCATGGAAGACAGAAGAGGACTTCTTATCATTTGGAGGCAGAGATACAGGTATCTGTAAACTGACATGGTACTGGGATCCAAATTCTTATCCAGCAAGTGCTCTTAACTGTTGAGCACAACAGTTTATCTCTCTAGCCCTGTGGATGATTGCTCTTATAAGCCTTGTTAGTCCCTGAATTACTAGAATAATATTGGGCATGAAGTTTCAGAAACAAGGAAGCAAAATGTCTTCCTGTCTTGGAAAAGAAAAGAAAATGGATACTTCATATTTCCAAACATCTTTTACTCCATTACTAACATGACATTCATGCACTTCTTTTCCTAAATGTTTTATTCCTTGTTATCTGGTCATTTCAAACCAGTTCTTACCTGTTCACCCTAGGTTGGATGAGAGGGTGGGCACCAATGTGTTTTGCAAATCTGTGATCTTTCTTGAGACCAAGTGTTCCCATATGAGTTGTTTTTTTTCTGAAGATAGCTTTTCATGTCACTAGCTTCTCAAAACAGATCTGGAGCCTTCAAAAGTTGTGCCCTTCCCCCAGCCTTGAGCAGGCCTGAGAGACCTTGCTTACCACAACAGTCCAAGTGATAGAATCTAGATGGAGTTACCCACCTTGGCTGCACAGAACACAGAAGCAGAACTGCCCCTGGGCTTGCCTGGAGACATCTCCAGCAGTAACCTAGAACAGATTATGGACTATCCCACCCATCTCCAGCTGAAACCTGGAGGGGTTTTGGGATGGGCCTTCCCCTTTAAATTGAGAGCTGAACATTAAAGCTTTGAGCTTTGATCAGAGTACTTTGTCTTGGCTTCATCTCTTCCCAACCTTTCATTCCCAGCCCCCCTTTCAGGTGAACCTAGTTGATTCGTGGCCGCAGGCGGCTACAAAAGGTGAGAGTGATTGGTGGTCTTTTAAAATGGTGTAGATGAACTCATTTGTGTTAACAACTTTTCTCATTAAAAGCTCAAAGTTTCAAAATCTGTCTTGGGTGGTGGCTCATTGGGTAAAGTATTTTTTGCACAAGTTTGAGGACTTGAGTTTAAATCCCTAGAACTCATATAAAGCCAGACATAGTCATGTGTTCCAGCCCAGTGTTCCTATGGCAAGATGGAAGGTAAAGCTAAGTCTCCAGAAGCCCACAGGCCACCTGCCTGGCATGCATAGCAGCAAACAACAGAGCAGATAGTGGGTGGAAGTTTAGCCCCTTCGCACCAGTCATATTCAAAACTTCAGAATGAGTTAAAATGACCTCATATATTTCGTAGGTTCCTAGATATGGCTGTTTGTGTGGGATTACTTTCCTCAAGTGATAGTATTTTAATGTTTTCTCCTTTGGTATCTTTGAAGGAAATCTCTTCTCCCACTCCCACATGACTAGTGTACAGCTAGTAGGCTCCCGTCTGTGCTTTGACGTAGTGATCTGTTTTTAAACAGGTTAGTCACATTTGTCATCACTTCTTTTGTGTTCTATTACAGGTTCCAGTAGGCAATGGAAACTGATCTCAGTTCCCAGGACAGAAAGGACCTCGACAAGTTTATTAAATTTTTTGCCCTCAAGGTAATATGTCCATTTTCTTGAGCTGGGGACAGATTGAAATATTATCATACTTCTCCCTTAGAGAGTTGCCTTTGGAATGTAGCATAACAGCTTGCAGCTTGCCCTTTTTCAGGGATACTTCAGTCTGTTGTAAACCAAACTGTGAGTGTGTGGGTGGAATTGGGGGTGTAACTAAAAAGTAGCTTCCAGTTTCCCACAGCTACTTGTTTAAAAAGAATTTTTTTGTAAGGCTGTAGAAATGTCAAAGTGTTATTGGCACAGTATATTCCCTTAGGGTGGGAACAAAGACTGAACTGGAATAAGCAGCTTTTGGCCATCTTCTTCAGGACTTCAACAACACCAGAACACCCATTGTGTTAATGACTTTCCAATTCTTGAAGTTACCTGAGGGAGAAAGCTTTTGTTTTGTATCAGTTAATCCATTATGAAGGCTGGAGACTGCTTCCTCACATCATGTGAATCAAAAGCAGAGAAAAGAAAATTCTAATGCTCATCTGGCTGACTCTTGTTTTTGAGATAAGGTTTTACTTTATAACCCCGGCCTCAAACCCATGGCAGTCCCACTTCAGCCTTCCCCGTGCTAGGATTACATGTATGAGTTCTGCTCTGTACTCCTTTTCCTTCTTCACATTCTTATTATTCTGTGTGTGTGTGTGTGTGTGTGAGTGTGTGTGTGTGTGTGTTTGTGGGGTGTGTGGGGGTGCACACATACATGCACATATGTACACACATCACAGCACTTGTAGAGGTCAGCAGACAATTTATAGGAATATGTTCCTTCCTTCCACCATGTGGGTCACGGTGATTGAACTTAGTTCCTTGGGTTGATCTGATTCTAGTCCTGCATACTGTGCAGCCAGCACTCTTCACTGCTGTAGTCTCTTCAGCTTCCTTTCCGCTTTCTATGTATTCCAGTGCTCCAGCCCAGTGAGTGGGATGGTTCCACCTACATTCACCCTCACAGACATACTCAAAGATGTGTTTCACTAATAATATACGAATTGTTTGGTTGGTTTTTGTTTTGTTTTTCAAGACAGGATTTCTCTGTGTAGACCTGGCTGTCCTAAACTCACTCACTCTCAAGAGATCCACTTGCTCTGCCTCCCCAAGTGCTAGGTTAAAGGTGTGGGCTACAAAGCCTGTAGGCTAGCCTAGTCTCTTTTTAGCCCTGCTTTGGCAGAATTGTAAGCCTATAAAAAGCTAAATCATTTTCTTTTTTTTCTTTGGTTTTCTTTTCCATTTCCTTTAATTTTTTTGGGGGGGGGGGGGGGTAGCAGTGCCCAGGCTCTAAACTCAATCCATTTTTCTTACTTTGTGTTTTGTTTTCAGACTGTCCAAGTAATTGTCCAGGCTCGACTTGGAGAAAAGATTTGCACCCGTTCATCATCTTCCCCGACAGGTTCAGATTGGGTAAATTTCTATTTTTTACTAATGGGTGTGCATACACTGAGGTGTTTGTCAAAAGGAATGAATGTAAGATGTCCTACTGCCATGTGAGGCACAGTGCTTATAGAGTTGCTAATCATTTGACCTATTCTTATAGAGAGTATTCTGTATACAATTAGTCTTTTATTGATTTGGACCTTGATTTTCTGTTGTAACAGATGGTAAAATTTAGTACTTAGGAGATAAAATAGTATCTTGGTTGCTAATCTTTGTAGAAAGTAACCTTTTTAGCCTTATGCTGCCCTTTGTCCTCTTCTCCTCAGGGTGGCCAGGTCCATTGTGCACTGAGCTGGACTGGAGGGCGGGAAGCTTATGGGGAGGCAGGTGGGTGCAGTACAGGATCTCGTTCAGCTGAGTGCACAGGCAGTGAACACTCCCAGAACCGCTTTGGAGAGCTGGTTCATTTATTAGTGTCAAGAAAGGAATAGTTATGCCCCTGGGGAGGTAGCCACAGTCTTTGGGGCAAAGTTTGTTGGCCACGTACCATTGGCCATGGCAGGGGTGTTGGAAGATGCTTCATCTACATACTCAGGGGCTGTAGAAAGGGCAGGGACCTCAAAAGGTTAAACAAGGAGTAAAGCCTTCTAACTGTCAGGGTAATAAATTCTTACTAAGGCAGATGGTGAGGATGCCTTCTTTGTGGCACCAGATTAAGAGCAGGGAGACAGCCAACTCCTGCCATCCTCATGGTTGAGGTGTCCGTGGTTGAGGCCTCCTGACCCTCCTTAACCCTGCACCATTACAGTCCCACATCCTGAGACTTGAGACTCAGTACAAACTGTTTCCCAT
Organism: Rhabdomys pumilio; assembly: GCA_030674055.1. NCBI lineage: Eukaryota > Metazoa > Chordata > Mammalia > Rodentia > Muridae > Rhabdomys > Rhabdomys pumilio. The sequence goes on along the minus strand of JANHMN010000002.1, from coordinate 158,440,350 downwards.
GGGGAAGGAAGAAGTAGCTTAATGTTTTTAATACTAAAGCAATACCTGCATCCAGTACTCTGTTCCTATATACTCCTTTAGAGGGTTTCACACAAATTGCTCTTGGTTTTTAGTTCAATTTAGCAATCAAAGACATCCCAGAAGTCACCCATGAAGCAAAGAAAGCCCTGTCGGGGCAGCTGCCTGCTGTGGGGCGATCTATGTGTGTGGAGATCTCACTCAAGACTTCTGAGGTGAGGCCATGGCTGGACTTGGGGGTCTTATTTGGCATTCAAGGCTTTTCATCCTCTGCTTCCAATTCATTTTTAGCTTTATACATGTTCCTTTTCTTTTTGAGTTTCTCACCATTTTTTTAATTGAAGGTTTTTATTAGTTTATTTTTGTTATGCTGGGTATTAAACCTAGTTATTGCCCATATTTATATAATACAGGAATGTTACAAGGCTGAGGAATTCTGCATTTAGTCTTTTCTTGCTCACTTGTTCAGAATAATATACAGTACAGTTTGGCTAATGAAATCAGCTAAAAATTTTACATTTATAATAACTTTTCAAAACTGATGTCTGTAGAAGTTAGGTCTGGTTCTTCCCCTCAGCCCCATGCTCTCAGAAATAAGACTCAGACTCAAAATATACTTACAGATACCTTGGCCATATAGCTAGACTCTTCTCTGACTAGAGTCATAACTAAAATAACCCAGTTATTTTAACCTACATTCTGCCACGTGGCTGGTTGCCTGTGCTCACGTACCCTGCATCTGTCTTGTCAAATCTTCCTTGGGTGAATCTCCCGATCTATCCCAGAATTTTTTTCTGCTTCCCAGATATCCCACATTCTATCTACTCTTTCCTATAGGCCATACGTTTTTTTAATTGACAGGTGATGAATCCATACAATACACACGATATTCTCTCTATAATTTTCCTTTTTGTTTATATAAATTTAAGATTGATGTGTATTTTATCTTTTAAATTACTAAGAATATTTCTACTTACTATTATGCAAAAACTTATAGTTCCTATAAGAAAAAAATCTGTCATTTTGGATTTTAGATTGTTTGCAATTGGCTTTATTTTATCAGCAGGGGGTCCCGCCCTGACCTCATTGTATAGAATTTATCTCCTATGTGCTAGTATTAAAGGTGTGTGCTACTACCCACCATCCTGCTCTGATGTTTCACCTCAATTTTAAATTATTGTAACTCTTTAGTTTCAAAAGCAACAAATTTGAACTGTAGTAACATTCTAAATTTACTTAAAATCTCAAGTGATATTGATAGATAAGTTGACAAAATAACATAGAGGGTTGTTACCTGTCTAGCTCTAATGCTTTAAGACTTACTATAAATATAAATGTTTTGTGTCTTTTATTTGGGAACTAAATTATGAAAGGTGGGATAGAAACTCCCAAATATTTACCACGACAGATGTCACTTAAAAAATGGTACCTGTAGAACTTGGTACCATTGTATGCACTTGGAAATTTTCAGCCTTTCTAAGGAATGGTTTAGAAAAGGTACACCAAAAGTTTTAGGGCTGGATATGTAGACTAGTAGTATAGCCTGAGTGCATGTATAAAGCCCTGAAAAAAAGGTATTAATACCATGTATTCTTGTCAAGTGTGGTGCCCCCTACCCCCATACCAGTACTCGGAAGTTGAGGTAGGAGGATTGAAGTTTTTAGCCAGTCTTATATGAGACTCTCATATATACAGACTAAGTGAGCATCAAATTCTCAAAAAGCAGAGCCCAGGGTTGGTGGTATGGTTCAGTGTGTAAGGTACGTGCCATCAAATCTGATGATTGGAGTTTGCTCCCTGAATCTGTGTAGGAGAAGAGAACCAACGCCAGGTACAGTGTGGTGCTCTGACTTCAATACCTATGCTGTGGCCCCACCCCTACACTAAGAAACAAGTACAGGTTAAGGAAGAAAGGGTGAATTGAAACCCATATATTTTCTAATTCATCTGCTTTTTTTTTTTTTGGTTTTTCGAGACGGAGACAGTGTTTCTCTGTGTAGTCCTGGCTGTTCTGGAACTCACTCTGTAGACCAGGCTGGCCTCGAACTCAGAAATCCGTCTGCCTCTGCCTCCCAAGTGCTAGGATTAAAGGCATGCGCCACCACTGCCCGGCCTAATTCATCTGCTTTAATTCTAGAAATTTGCTTGAAGAGATTGATGAGGTATACAAAGACCATGTCTCAGCGTGCGTGCGTGCGTGCGGGCGTGGTGTGTGTGCATGTGTGGTGTGTGTATGTTTTTCTTCCAGCCCTGTTTGTGACAAAATGTCAGATAGTCCAGACCTTGCCTTAAGCTTGCTACACAGCCAAGGATGCCCTTGATCTCCTGACCCTCCTGCCTTCACTTCCCAAGTGCTGGGACTGCAGATGTGGACCAGGATGCCTTGACTCAGTGCTGTTTCTTCTTATTGTAGTGGTAAAAAAAATAGAAATATCTCAAAACATATGAGACTTGGCTGGATAAAATGATAGTATACAGTGTAACTGTGAATATGGAGTCTGGAGATTCTGCTCGTGCAGCTTCATGTTCACCGTGAACGTGAAGCCTGGAGTTGATCCCCAGTATTACAGAAGATAAAATTCAGTCTCTCAATCTTTATTTCTCTGTTTCCCTCTCCTATCTAATTTTTAGTTTAAAGGAAAATTCCATGTGTGTTGAAAAATAAAAGTGGTACATATAGTATGTTCCAACTTTTTAAAAAGTTGCTGTTTTTCAATAAGTTGGGTTTTTCCTTTTGTTTATTTGTAGTCTCCAATTTTTTTTGTGTTTATATGATGCTTTACAGGAGACAATTCAGATGGTTTTTAATAATTGAAATATATTTCCCCTGTCCTGTCTGTAGGGAGATTCCATGGAGTTGGAAATTTGGTGTCTTGAAATGAACGAAAAGTAAGTGTTTCGGTTTCAGACTACTTGGTTAGGGTGACTGAGGGTAAGCAACGACATCATGTGAAAGCAGGTTTTGTTGTCAGCCACAGAGAGGCATTCTGACCATTCAGCAGAGCCAGCAGGCTTCGCTGTGATTTGCTGCATGCTTGGCTTCCAGCCTAGCACAGAGATGACCTTCAGAGGGGTGTGTGTTCAGAGCGATTCACTCACAATGGAGAGAGGAGCTGCAACATCACTGCAAAAGATTTGTTTCCCAGAGTACAGCTCATTCTTTGACTAAGTACCCTGTGAGCTCCTGCACTGTGATCATTCTCTCTGCTGTCTTGTTCTGCAAGGCAGCCATCAGTGCAGTCTCCCACACTGCTCTTCTTACTTTACACATGCTCATGGGCTGGAATTGTTACCTCCTCCTATTTTTTTTTTTTTTATTTTTTACATTGTTTTTCTTTCTTTGTAGTCCTGGCTGTCCTGGAACTCACTCTGTAGACCAGGCTGGCCTCGAACTCAGAAATTCGCCTGCCTCTGCCTCCCAAGTGCTGGGATTAAAGGTGTGCGCCACCACCACCCAGCCTTATTTTTGTTTTTCAAGGCACATTAATTAGCTCACCACCTGCCTGAAGCTTGAGTTTTCAAATAGAACATGTGTGGAGTATGGACATTGTTTTTCTTGAATAGAAAGCAGTTGTCAGATTATTATCCAAAATTTTTGTACCAAATAAGTTTTTTTCCTCCAGATTTTCAGTAAAGAATTAAGTAGCTCATAAGGCAGGATTTTGAAAATAAGCAGCAGGTTGTGTATAATTTGCAATATTGTTGGGTTGGTTTTATACTGCTTTTTTTTTTAAGTAGATAAAAACAGTGGATTCTAGTGCTTGCCTGTCTAATGCAAGAAGAAGCATGTGCTGGCTGACTTGAGCAGTGTGTGGCTAGGGCTCCAAGTGCATCTTTAGTTCTGAATATGTTTTGCAGAGTTGCAGCATTCCAAAGGATAGACTGGCAGTGTCTTTGTGCTTCTCAGGTGTGACAAAGAAATCAAAGTTTCCTACACTGTATACAACCGATTGTCACTGCTGCTGAAGTCTCTTCTCGCTATTACAAGGGTGACACCAGCCTATAGACTCTCCAGGAAGCAGGGGCATGAATATGTAATTTTGTACAGGTAAATATCAAGAATCTTGGTTTACTTCTTCTCAGCCTCCTTAGAGTGCATATTGTCTGGCATTCAAGTGTTCTGTGATTACTTATAGTATTAGTTCTACAGTTTTGCACCTATCCTCATGAACCTCAGTTTTTCAGAGGCATCAGGCCCACTGCCCTTTTGTCTCTGTACCATTCCAGTTCCTGTGGTATGGATGATAAGTTTCTTGCAAACACACATTCATTCATTCATTTGCTCATTCATATTTTGTCTCTCTCTCTCCCTCCTTCCTTCCCTTCCTTCTTCTCTCTCTCTCTCTCTTTCTTTCTCCCTTCCTCCCCTCTTTCTTTCTCTCTATCTCTTTCTTTCTTTCTTTCTCTCCCTTTCTTTTTTCCTTTCTTCCTCCCTCTCTTTCTTTCTTTCTTTCTTTCTTTCTTTCTTTCTTTCTTTCTTGTTGCTATGGCAACAAGAAACAGTTTAAGGTTGGTTGCAATGGCCTTACCACAGATAAAGGACCTGCCACAGAAACTTGGGTGTTTATGGAGGAGCTGGCCATTTCTACCATCTCAGCCTATTTTCCTTCTCTCTCCTTTCTCTCTCCCTCTCTCTCTCTCTCCCTCTCCCTCTTTCTTTCTCTCTCTCCTCCTCCCTTTTCCCCCTTCCCTTCCCTCCTCCTCTCCCTCTTCCCCCTCCCCTCCCCTCCCCCTCTCCCTCTCTCTTCTTATCTCTTCCGCCTCTCTTTTCTCTTTGTTTTTGAGACAGAGTTTCTCTGTGTAGCCCTGGCTATCCTAGAGTTTGCTGTGTAGACCAGACTAGCCTTGAACTCACAGAGATCCGCCTGCCTCTGCCTCCTGAGTGCTGAGACTAAAGGCTTATGAGTCGTTGTCTTTCCCATAGCTCTCACCTTATGGTGTTGGTGGCCAGGGCTTAGTTGAGGAGAGTTGTCCATGCAGATGAGGAAGGCAGAGCTTGTTCACACTGTGTCTCAGCGTTTTAGCCATGGCCTCTGAGAATGTGGAGTGTGGTGTCACTTCTTTTTTTCATTCCCTACAGGATTTATTTTGGGGAAGTTCAACTGAATGGCTTAGGAGAAGGTATGTATGCATTCAGGCCGGAAACATTGTGGTGTCAAGAGCTGTGCTACTTCAGAGCTCAGCTCACTTGCTGCTTGGATACATGTTATACCTGGTATAACACACCATACCTTTAAACTGCATAGTATAGTAAGGAATCATAAGGAGGCAGGTCAGCTGACTGAGAAGCTACCAAGATTGAAAACATAATTTTTGAGAAGTTTCAGCAGTAACTCAGTATTTGGGGTTTCTCCATCTCCTCCCCTTTGCTGCCCTTCCTTCCCTCCCCTCTCACCTCATCTCTCTTTCTCTTTCTCCTCCTGCATGCTAATTAAGCCCTGTGCCATTTACCCAGTGATTTTTCTTGTGGTTTCTCTTTTGTAGTTTGTCTCTGCCTCAGCCTCTGCCTTGTGCTGGGATTAAAGATGTGCATGCCACTAAATCCCACCTATCTTTTGTGGTTTTGTTTTTTTCTAAGTTGGATCAGGAGAGAGTATATGATAATGTGGAAACACAAGAATGAAGTTGCTTTCTTCCTACACTGAGTTAGCAAGTAATGACAACAGCCTGGCTAGGAGCTGTGTCAGCCTTCTCTGAACACAAGTTGATGTTTCCTCTCTTCTAGGCTTCCAGACAGTTCGAGTTGGAACAGTGGGAACCCCTGTGGGCACCCTCACTCTTTCCTGTGCTTATAGAATCAACTTGGCATTCATGTCCACCAGGTGAGGAAGAGGCGAGTGGTCCTTAAGAGCTTTCCCAAGGAGCTCCTGCCTCCCCAGAGCTTTAAGGCTAAAACTACAGTTCATGCTGACAAGAGCTGAAAGCCACCCTTTCCAGAAGAATGCATTTGAGAGAGGGGGAAAGCATCAGTGCCATGGTGGAGATCTTAAGTGTCTCCCGCCAAGCTGTCCAGAAGTAGAGTCTTATATTTAGAGACTGCAGTGTTAAGGCTCTGGGTAAACCTGAAGTAGCTATGAAATGATGGGCCCTCTATGGACTTGAAGGTGACCACGAAGAAATTCTAACAAATACTGCATTTTGCTTATTGCATTACAGGCAATTTGAAAGAACCCCACCTATCATGGAGATTATCATTGATCACTTTGTTGACCGTCCCTATCCCAGCTCCTCTCCTATGCACCCTTGCAATTACAGGTAAGGACTGAGAAGATGCTTCCCCAAGCTGCAGCTAAGCAGTAGCAGCCACTGGCCATGTGGGTAGAAATGAAAAGGCTAGTTAGTTTGGTTTTTGCTGCTGCCTGTTAGGTACACCAAGGCCTTAGCCACAGTATCTAGGAACTTACTGGGTATTCAAGATCATGGCAGTGATGCCACCTTCTCCAAGTTATTTGGGGACTACAAGAATGTCAGGAGTTTGTGAACTATGAAAAAATGGTTTTTAGGTTGCCATCTGGCTTTATAATCTCTGCCTAGAACTTGACACGGCTCCCAGCCTTTCCTAACCACTGTTTGCATACTTTCTGAAGTCGGCTACCATGGTTATATAAACTCCCATCATCGCTCCTTCCTTCCTCCCTCCCCCACGCTAGAACTGCTGAGGATGCTGGAGTCACATACCCATCAGTGGAAGACTCTCAGGAAGTGTGTACCACATCTTTTTCCACATCCCCTCCCTCCCAGGTAGGAAAAGGGTTATGGGCTGTGTGTATTCGTGTGGGCCTTAGGGAATGCTATCCAAATTTAGCTATGCCCTCTGGTGATGAGGTCACCCTAACCTGCATGTGTTGATTTGTTGATTTAGTTGCTCCATTTTTGTTTTGGTTTGGGTTGTTTTTTTTTTTTTTTTCCAAAATAGGGTTTCTCTGAGAAGCCTTGGCTGTCCTGAACTCACTCTGTAAACCAGGCTGTCTTCAAACTCAGAAATCCACCTGCTTCTGCCTCCCAAATGTCTACTACCACTCCTGGCTTACTTTCTTAATAAGTAATAAATTTGGCTTCATAATAATAGAATATGTACCAAAGAGCCAGTAATTACTTAATATAAAATTAAAAACAACCAGAAGCAATGCTTTTCTTAAAGCTGACACAGTTATCTATCTGCCTGTTTACAATCTACCCAAGCATTTCAGCCACTAACTTCTCCACATGAGCACATCTTGAGTGGCAAACATGGTTTCTGTCAGTAAGCCATGGCCCTGAAGTCTGATGCCAGCATCCTCAGGGGAAGCGCAGCTACCGATTTATGTAACAGTCATGGGCTGAGACTGAGATCACCCCACAGTCCTCATGTTCCTTTACCTTCTGCCTCATTGCTTCAGTCTTTTCCGCTTTGACTTGTTTAGGTTTCTGTTTTTGAGATAGTGTTTTGCTATGCATTCTTGGCTGGCCTAGAGCACACTATGTGGACCAGGCTGCCTTTGAATAACTTGTGGCCATTCTCCTTTCCTCTGCCTTCTGAGATTACAAGCATGAACATCATGACTTCTTTTGTTTGTTTGAAATAAGGTCTCACAACTTGCAGTGCAGCCAAGACTGGCTTTGAATGCCTGGTCTTCCTGTCTCCACCTCCCAAGTGAAGGTCAGGCATGTGTCACCATGCTCAGCTACCAATTTGTTAATTGGGAGATTGGATGTTGTTTTACATTAAAAAGGTTTTACTATATTTATTTATTTTTGGGGGACTAGGGTATACCATTTCTGCCATGTTACATATGTGGCAGTCAGATTTTAAGCTGAAACAGGAGAATCCCAGATAATTAGCATGTATAGTATGTATATATGTAGTTTTGGAATCCTAAATGGTTAGCACATTTAAGCTTTTACTCTCAAGTTCTTCCAACTTCTAGACTATATTCACACACACACACACTCACACAAAACACTCAAACACACACTCACATACTGTACTTCCAGTCACTCCCAAGATGGTATACAGAAATGTGCACCTAAGCTTACTAATATTATAAACAGCAAACTTCAGCTCTTTCCCACTATCTCAGGCTGAGGGCTTCTGAGCAAGACCAGGCCCTCAGTTCTGAGCTTGGTCTCCATATGCTCTAGGCCTCTCCTGAGTGAGCTGTTCCCTCACTTCCTCCCACACCTTTCAGCTAACAACATACTAATGCTTGGCTCAGGCTTCTGTTTTGCCATGTCATTCCCACTTGAGTCAGTTCAGTTTTCCAGCTGCCTGTCAAAGAGACAGGCTTACAGGGTATGCCCTGAGGTAAATGTTCCATTCCTAGTTGCTGCTTTGGGAAGCCAGCTTGTACTCTTCTCCCTGCCTCTCAGGACTCTGGCCCACCACTCACTGCTGCCCCCTCTAGAGGTTTTTCCCACTTCTTTCTCAAGTCCCTTTTCTTTTTTTTCTTGTTTCTCCTGTCTCTCTGTGTCTGTGCACAGTGTGTGTTTACTGTCACAAAGGCACATTTTCAGACCCCTACTCCTGTGGTGACGAACACTCTGAGGGTCCCCATGGCAGGACTGGCCTTTTCCCATCAAGTGAGTTCATAATGGGAAAACGGGGATATGATCAGATGGCTTCTTTCTACTTAAAGAAATGAAAACAGACTACAGGATATAGTTATTTAGTCCCTAAGTGCTCTGTGGGATTATTTTAAGGCTTGGTAATTGATTTTAATAGGACATAGCCACAACCCAGCAACCAAAAATAGTGGTTTTTATTTACCCCTCTCCCTCCATTGATGTGAAAAGTACATAGAGTTATTTATATCAGATTTCCAAATAAACAGTCCATGACTGGTAATCTTTCTATTTTCAATATAAACAGGAGCCGTCCATACCCAGGGGTGATAGAGGTGTGATTAGAGAAGATTGTTTTAGTTTCAAATGGATCTCAAAGACGGAGAGAAAACTTTATGACTTGGGAAATGTGCCCGAGGATAGGGCACAGGGGATTTGTTGGGCTGGAAACAGGGAACTGGGGAGCCAGACACTCACTAAAGGCCTTTGGGAAGCTCTAGAGCTGGAATCCTAATCCCAGATCAAATAAGTCTCTTTTTTCCTAATTGAAAAAGGCCCGGCCCACCCTTGCCTCTCATTCCACTGGGCTCTGCTCCTGACTTTCTGCTGAGCTCCAGCATGGGTCACATGCTAGGATTGCCTTTCTCCTTGCCTCTCCTCTGCCCCTCTGTTTTTCTCTTGCTCAGCTCTCAAGCTCTCGCCTTTCCTATCAGCCTGCTGTCCTGGGCCTTGGATCGGCTGACCTGGCTTATCCAGTAGTGTTTACTGCTGGCTTAAACACTACACACACTCACCAGGTACCTTTCAAGATGGGGAAGACCGGGCTTCCAGGGCTGCCTTCCCTCCTGAGGAGCAACAGGGAAACTTGGAGGACTTTAGTGATTTTCTAAGGGGGTGGATCCTCAGCTTTCAGAAGGGTGGCTTTGCCAGGGTTTCACTGTCTCTGCCCTTTTCGATTTTTAGTCATCACCACCCATTCTTCCAGTAGCCACATGCCAAGAGAATTAAGGTCCATGATGGCTGCCTACCTTGGTGATGGGAAAGCTTATGAGGTTCACCAGCTGCTTAGTAATGCCATTGTTGACTTTCTTTCTATTTCTTCCAAAGCTGATGGTTCCTGGGAAGGAAGGTGGGGTACCTCTTGCTCCCAACCACCCTGCTCATGGTGCCCAGGCTGATCAGGAGAGACTTGTGATGCACATGCCTTCTGATGGGACCCACTGTGCCGCCACACCCTCAAGCAGGTGAGTTCCCATCATGACTCTTCCACAGTTCAGGCCATCCAGGGACCTGGATATCCTGATACACACAGACTTTGGCTTGACATTTTTTGTTCTCAGGGGGTAAGCCTTAAGGGTCTTTGATGAGTGTCTAATATTGCAGCTGGTATGTAAGGAAACTGTCTGGGGTTTAGCTGCTAAGAATAGCAGGGCTTTTCTCTTTTTTAACATTGTATGTGCATGTATGCATACGCATACACACACACACACACACACACACACACACACACACACACACACACA
>JANHMN010000002.1:158413571-158430258 GCA_030674055.1 Rhabdomys pumilio | reverse complement strand
CACACACACACACACACACACACACACACACACACACACACACACACGTATGTGTAGTTGCATCCTGACTGCCAAGTGTCTGTTGCTTCCTACTACTCTAAACGCTGTCTCTGGAAAGCTGCACTGCAAGCTGTCCTTCCCTGTCTTCCCTGCTTTGGACAGCCTCAGGATAATAAGAAGAACATGCTCCTCCCCCTGGAACTTTTTCATTGGAAAAATACCTAATGTAGAACTTTTTCATTGGCGTAGCGGTAGGAGGGGAGATCTTTGGAAAAATTGTATGTGCCATTCAGGAAAAATAGTTTATTTTATTCCTTTCTTATTGATGCCTATCCTTTTTCACTCTAACCCCAATCACTTGGCACCCCAGTTTTCTGATCCTGGACTCTGATGATGCTATCTGGGAGTAGCTGAAGATATGGACCTTGTGTGGTGAGGGCTCTGACTCTCAGGTCTTAGGAACTCAGAAGCCGCCTCCTCAGTGCTGAGATTAGACACATGGATCACCAAACCCAGCTTTAAACTGTAGGGCCTTATGGTGTTTTTAGGTAATCGGAAACAAGAAGGCTAAAATGGGAGGTTGGTTATGGTATTGATGAATGCTAAACTATAACTGTGTGAGAGTAGCTTACTGTGTCTGGCTGATGTGTTTGATTGTCGCTGGCATTTCTGATAGGATTTTATGTGAGCTCATACTTTTAAAATGTAAAGTTCCATTCACATATGTGAACATTTTAGTTGTTCAAGCAAGTCATCTTTTTCCAAGCCAAGAGTCAGAACAGTGGCAGCAGCCAGACTTCAGTGGCTCTGCAGTGACTTCACAGTGACAAGAGATGTTCTGTGGTTTGAAAATGAGCACCCACTTTCCTTTTCTTATTTAGTGAGGACACTGAGACTGTATCTAACAGCAGTGAAGGACGGGCTTCACCCCATGACATCTTGGAGACAATCTTTGTCCGAAAAGTGGGAGCATTTGTCAACAAACCCATCAATCAGGTGATTTCTTCTGCTACTGTGTTCTTAGAGTAAGGTCCTCTGCACAATGTCCTGTAGAACTGCTGAAGTTGCTTGCAGAATTGTGTGTGTGCGTGTTTGAGGAGGATTAATAACCAGCAGACCTGTACTGCAGTACCTTGTTCCTCAGTAACTGTGACTAAGCATTCCCAGCCATAGTCCATAATCCTCTGCTGTGAACATATTTGATAGGGACAGGGAGGCAGGGAGGCCAGGACAGCATGGTCAGCTTAGGCTCCAGGTTGGCATCCTGTAAGAAACCTGTGCTAGGGGAGGAAAAGGCAGGAACATGTCTCTCTTTTTATCTCTTCAGGTGACTCTGACGAGTTTGGACATACCCTTTGCCATGTTTGCTCCTAAGAATTTGGAGCTGGAGGATGCTGATCCTATGGTGAGCCCTCCAGTGACCACCGGTGGATGGGACGGTGGGCGTCCTTCTTGGGCAGTCAGTCTTGCCCAGGACTTAAGCCAGGTTTTTTGGCTTATGGATTTGCAGCCAGCATTCAAATTCAACCCTTCCTCCCTGCCCCTACTCCCCGTTCTGAGATAGAGGCTTGTTACAAAGATAAAGCTGGCTTGGAACTCTGTGTAGCCCAGGAAAATCCCCAACTTGACATTCTCCTGCCTCATCGTCCTGAGTGCTGGAATTACAAGCATGCACCTCCATACCCTCATCAGCAGTATATTTCTACCATAACTGTTAGGTAGCTCACAGTGATCCATATTCTACTCACGGAGTCTGTACTGACTCTGCCTATTCTGAATTAGGTGAATCCCCCGGACTCCCCAGAGACCACATCTCCCCTCCATGGCAGCCTGCACTCAGATGGCTCCAGCGGGGGCAGCAGTGGCAACACACATGACGACTTTGTTATGATTGACTTTGTAAGTTGCCGTCACCACCCTTGATCTTTGCTGGTCTCAGGAGAGTAAACTTAGAAGCATTTGTTACCTGTGAACACGATATTTACCTCAGGATGGGATGGTATACAGGCTACAAAGGGAAACATTTGGAAGCCTGAGGACTTTTAATGTCATGTCTTGTTTGAAATCCAACTTGGATGGGTTTTCCAAAAGCCCTTTCCTTAGGAGGAGTCTGAAGGGTCTAAGTAAGGGTCTAGGACATAAGCCTAACCAAGGGGAGGAATGGCATCGGGTCTAGCTCGTAGTCCAGACAAGCAAGGTACGAAGACTCTTTCTCCCTTTAGATGAGCCTAGAAGACACTTTTCTTGGCTAATTCCTGAAAAGGAATCTTGTGTATAGATTAACTTTTATTTTTTTTAAAAAAACTCTTCATAGTTCAAAGATGAACTAACCTGAGTTTGTGTTGTTTTTAAAAGAAACCAGCTTTTTCTAAAGACGACATTCTTCCAATGGACTTGGGGACCTTTTACCGTGAATTTCAGAATCCCCCTCAGCTGAGCAGCCTCTCCATAGATTTTGGAGCTCAGTCTATGGCGGAAGATTTGGTAAGGAAACCCTTCCCTCCCAGGGCTCCTCCTCTAGCCCCCTATCCTCACCTAATAGCCACTCCTGTGCTGTAGGTCGAGAACTTTCTTCCTGCTGCTCAATCCTGCCCTTTGCCTTCTATCTTTGCTGGAAGAGGAAAGGAGTCTTTTTAGCTGGCTTTTATCCTTGGTCACACTTACAGGTCCATGGTGCCTGGCAGTTGTCCTAAATTGCGTTGAGCTTGGTTTTCTTTTTCACAGCACTTTGAAAATACTTACTGTGTGTTTGTGCATGTGATGTGGCAGGAGGAGGTCATGTACATGCCACATCTGTGTGGAGCTCAGATCAGAGAACTGCTTTCTAGAATTGCTGTCTCCTGCCTTTACCTGGGTTCCCAGAACCAAATCCTGTTACTAGGATCGAACAGTGAGTGCTTTTACTCAGAGGCCGCACAGCCGGCTCTCCTGTGCTTTCTTACTGTTGCTCACACTTGCTGGGCCTGCTGTTTACTGCCAGGCTGACACCCATATACTGGTCCTGAGGAAGGCTCAGCATTCTTGTCTTCCTTTGGAGGGCTTCCTTCTGCATTCAGCTCTTATATGCTGGACCGTATGTTCTGAGACAGACTTTGCATAAGGCATTTCCTATTTCCTATTTCTGCATATGAAGAGCAGAAGAGTGCCCTGAACAAGCTGCAAACTTGGGCACTTAGGCTATTAGATGACAAAGTCTCACTGTCTGGGATAAGACTGTGTGCCCTGCAGAAATCTGAGGCCCCAGGAAATGCTCTTGGTTTGATTTAGCAGAAAGCCACTCCCAACAATACTGGTTAGGAGAGAACACTTATTAAGTATTATTGGGGTGTTTGTTTGTTTGTTTTTCTCATAGAATTTCACAGCCCTGCCTGCCTGAGAACTCACTATATAAATCAGACTGGCCTCAAACCTAGCAATTCTCCTGCCTCTGCTGGGATTCAAGGTGTGCCCCCACACCTGTCCTTAACTTAAATGGGGCTAAGTACCAAACTAACTAACACACATACTCTCACACACTGTCAGTCAGTCTGTCTGATTTAACTGGGAACAAACCCTGGGCCTTGCCTCTGTAAGACAAGTGCTCTACCAGCTGAACTGCACACCTCACCCCTACCCCATCCAGCAAAACATAGCTATAGCTAAGTGCTTCACCATGAGTCTTATAAAATAGGTGTTTATTACAGAAGGTAATACTTTTGATTGAGTGACTTGCCTATAGCAACAGCCAGAAAGATTTGATCCTGAAGTGGGGAGCTCCTGAACTTAGCTGTCTGATAACTGGCTTGTACTTAGAAGAAACAAGGGCTCCAGTTGTGACCCTTTAGTCAGTGCTAGCTGAGGCTTACCTTTCATCTGGGCAGTGGCTCCCAGACTTCCCTCAGGTGTCCAAGCCACTTTAGTGTCTAAAGTCACCAACTTTTCCCAGGTCCCATATGTTTAACCCTATTGTGAAAGGTCACCCTGCAGTTTAAAGCATGCTGGTATAGTTCTGTTGCTTAGCCCTGATCAAGAGGCAAGCAGCCTCCAGGGAGGACCAGGTGTTCAGGACAGGCTGGCAGCGTGGAATTGTCTTTTTCTTGGTTCTTTTTCAGCACCCCATACCTCTAGCCAGATTCAAGTGTCCAGACCTCCCACAGACCTGTATCAGCCTTAAAACTTCAGTGGCTACCTTGTCCCTATTTTTCCAGGGCCTTTTGACACCCACAAACTACGGGGGGATGGGGGGAAGTCCCCTTTTTTAAAACTTCCTGAGTTCACTGAACTCTAAAGATGCAGGTTTTGGGGGATGAGGGACATACACTGTTAATCCCAGCACTTGGGAGGCACAAGCAGGCAGATCTCTGAGTTTGAGGCCAGCTTGGTTTGAAGAGTGAGTTCCAAGACTGCTGGGGCTACCCAGAAAATTCTGTCTGGGAAAAAAAAAAAAGCTGGGCAGTGGTGATGCACACCTTTAATCCCAGCACTTGGGAGTCAGAGACAGCAGATTTCTGAGTTTGAGGCCAACCTGGCCTACAAAGTGAGTTCTAGGACAACCAGGGATATACATAGAAACCCTGTCTTGAAAAACAAAAAACAAAACAAAACAAAACAAAAACCCATCCAATTTGATTCTTGCTGCTGCTGCTGCTGCTTCTTCTGCCTGCCTCTCTCTCTCTCTCTCTCTCTCTCTCTCTCTCTGTATGTATGTGAATACAAAGGATATTTCATCTTTATTTTCCCATTGTCATGATTTTGGCTTTGTTTACCTATCCTATGAGTTGTGGTTTACTTGATTCATCAGGCTCCTGTGACATACACAAACCCCACCCTGGACTTGTCCCTTCTCTCAGTTCAGTTTCTGCTCAGCTGCCCTGCCTTTTAGTTAGCCTGGCACTGCCCAGTTCTTTTTCTTGATTTTTCCACTGAAGACTGACTGGCTACCTCTTCAAGGCCTTCTAGAATAAGCCCCTTTCCTCTCCTTGCTACAGGACTCCTTACCAGAGAAGCTGGCCGTGCATGAGAAGAATGTCCGAGAATTTGATGCTTTTGTCGAAACCCTACAGTAAAAGTGTCCCAAGTATCTGCAGCACCCCCTTTCTGTGGACCCAGCAGAGAACCTCCTCTTCCTCAGCTGCTCCCAGCCTTCATGCTGTTTCTGGCCAGGTGAAAGACAGGGTGGTTCCCCTGTGGGACCTAGAAGTCCCTGCTCTTGGACTTCTGGAGACTCATGGCAGCAGTCAGGCCCAGGGCCAGACTTGGGGAAGATTCTGGCTGTGGAGCTAGAAGCTGGCTGTAACAGAGCCTCAGCAAGGACTATCCTCAGCTGCTTCACAAAGGGTATCATCTGTTCTTCCTGCTACCAGCCTCCTGCCTAGGTCTACCCTGAGGTCGGCCCCTACCTGCTTGTCCTTACCATCAAGCACCTGACATTCCAGCTGGTGGCTGGGACACTGGGCAAGGCAGAAAGAGGAAGAAAAGCAAGGAGACCAAGCCAGGCGAAGGGGGGCCCTGTGTCACCAGTAATTCCTGGACCACCCCGTTCTCCCTTCTTTCTCCCCTTCCCTTCCCTCTGTCTTTACTCACTCTCTTTCTCCCACCTTCTTTCTCCTCTCCATCTCCCACCTTCCATCCCTTGCCCTCCTGGGCCCGTGCTTTTGACAATATGACAGGCTAATCTGCCTAAAATGACAAGTATTCCAAAGCTAGAGCCACCATCTCCCAAAGACTGTACCAGCCTGTTTCTAGAATTCATTATTGAGAGTCACAGAAAGGTTCTTTCCTCCTCATTTTCCCTCAATCGCTGCTGCGTGGATATAGAAACATGGTAAATATTTATTACTTTCAGAGAAATGAGATATTTTATAGAAGTATGTTTGGGGTTAGCAATTCCACTGGGGAAGGAGGAGAGTTTTTTCTGGATGTAGGCCTCCCATGAAGATTCCTCAGAACCTGCGCAGATGGTCTGAGGATCTTCCTGTCACATTTAAGGAGAGATCAAGAATGGGTCTTACAAGGGCAAAGTAGCCCCCTCAAACTTCGTGTCTGGGACTGTTCGGGCATTTGGCTTCCCTGGCACGCTGCGTGTTCCTGCTGAGCGTACTTTCCTGACACAGCATCTGTAAACTGACTGGCTCTATTCTAGCAGCCCAGGAAATCTCGGGTATGTTCAGTGTGCTGACTCCTCAGAGTTGTGTTGCACACAGTGCCCAAGGGAGCATTATGTATCCTGCTGCTCGAGTCCCTGAGCCTGGAGCAGGACTAGGGAGCTCTTCCTCCCTCCCTCTAATTCCAGAGTCTGTACATGGCCCTGGTTTACAAGCTGGATTGGTTCCCTTTTGAGAAACCAAAGCTGAGCTTATGGTTGACTTAAACCTTCAGGTATTATTGCTTGAGTGAGTCAAGTGCCTCTGCCAGCCTGCCCTGTTCCTCTGTCCCTGGATCCTCACTGGCAGCAGCTGTTATGCATTGGAGCAGGTGGCTCTCAACTGCTTGTTAGTAATCTGCATGTAACAGTGGAGCCTTTCCCCTGTGCATGCTTTTGCTGCCACAGAGAAATGTGCCCAGCGGTGGTAGCCAAGTGCCATTACAGCCTTTGGGTTGGGGCACATTCGTGGCCTACTAAACCAGATTTATTTACCCCCCAGAGCCAGCACTGAAAGGGGGTAAGGGCACAGGTTCTTTGCAGGGCTCAGCCAGTGGCCTCTGCAGACACCAGCCTTTATGTCCCAGATTATTAGGAAAGAGGCCAGGGAAGCTGAGCAGAGCATCCTTCAAGGTAGCCTGTGCCCTTCAGTCCTATACAGTGGAAGAGATGGGCTCTAGACCAACTGCAGCCAAGCTCGGGCTGGGACCAGGTGGCTGTGAGGCCCCTCCAGTGCTTTGTCGGGAAATGAGAGCTACACTTGGAAACATAATCAAGAGATTTCCAATAAAAAGTTTTCTGTACTTCATAGCTTCCTATTCCAAATGTCATGACCATTCCCACCTCTGCATCGCTGAGCCTCCATCAGCTTTCATAAGGAGGGAAGGGTGGAGCCTGCATTTCAAAGTCCTGCGTCTCTCAGGGCTGCTTCAGTCTTGAGACTTGATCAGATACCTAACCTTGGCTCTCTAGAGCCTTGCATCGTTCCCCAAAACAGGGTTATGTGTTTGAACATTCAGTGAGGAGCTCTTGTAAAATCTCCTTTGAGGGTGGGCTGCTGTTAGCAGCTTTCTATCCCTTACATGGCATACCACCCTCCCTGCAGGACAAGCATACCCAGAGGGAAGGACAGCTGCAGAGAATGCAACAAGGAAGAGTGGCTGGTGTTTAAAAAAAAAAGGGGGGGTGTGTGGCTGAGCAAGTGAGGGAAGTGTGAGGAGGCATGGCCTGTGCAAGTTCTGCTGACAGATTCCAGCAAGGGCAGTGGACTCTCAGAGGAGTGCCGAAGAATAAAAGAGAGCCCAGCAATAATTAGGTCTGACATACACATGTGCACCCCCAACTATGGCTACAAGTCTACCTACTAGTGCACATTGCAGAGCCAATGTATAGATAGTTCTGGATGTAAAAGCCAAAAGATAATTGTTGTATAGGCTCATTCCCCTGCACCCCCAGAGTCAAGTCCAGCCCAAGGACAACAGTGGGACCATCAGAGAATTCTAAGTCAGCCTAAGAATAGAGCTGAAGAGAATGGAGTCAGCCCACTCTGCCAGTAAAGTCTGGGTGCCCTTGTAAATTGCATCTGATTCAGACCTTAACACTTGAGCACACAGCCAAACAACACAGATGTCCCAGTCTGGGTCAGAAAAAGTTGTAACATCCTTGGTGAGCCACCTTTGACTGGAGTCTCTAGGCTGCTCCATGTCCAGAAATGTATCTGATTCTTAAAACACCCTTTGCTTGAGAGACCCTGTTGCTAAGGTTTTGTTTACTAGCACCTGAGTAACTGCAGTGACCCTGCCAGGATCCCAACACAAGTAAACAGCTCTCCCTGGCTCTGGCTCTGCTGTTTTCCTGCATCACTGCCTCAAACAGTTCCAGTGTCACCCAGCCTACAGCTGAGCATTGCTAAGAAGTTAAATCACCAAAGCCTTGTGTCTCAAGGCGCCTGAATCAAGGCCACAGTTGTGCAATCTGCTTCCTTGAAGCTCAGGGCCAGTGTTTACAACCACTACTTTAACACTGCTGGAACCCGAAGCTCTGGCTAGGCGGCCTCTGCCCAAAACAGGAAAAGCAGGCCCACCCTGGGCCACCATAACCCCTTGATGGCAATAGGCAGATATATGGAACCTGCCCTTGACAACTATAAAATTTGGAACTCCTCCCAGTTGCCAAACACAAGTCAAATGTGATGGTTCACACTTGCATTCACTACATCCAGAAGAACCACAACAGAGACCAACCTGACTGCAGAGTGAGACTATGTCTAAAAAACAACCCACATAATATCTATCATCTTGGGTGTGGTGGCACATGCCTTTGATCCCAGCACTTGGGAGATAAGAGACCTAAATTCCAGGCTCAAAATCTTTTTCCAATTTTGGGGATGAGATCTACATTCTTGCATTTAAACAGGTGTTCTGCCAATCTGAAAGTAACCATTTTAAACCAAGCAAGGATATGGTGTCACAGAAGCAGGCAGATCTCTTGAGTTCAAGGCCAGCCCGATCTACAAAGTTACAAGACGGCCAAGAATACACATAGAAAAACCCTGTCTCGAATGCCCCACCCTCACAAACACAAAAGAAAAAAAAAAAAAAAAAGCAAAATCTAGGCAAAGTAGGGAAGGAGAAGCAGACTTCACATCCTGTGTCTTGGGTGAAGTGGAAAGAGTCTAGCCTCCTAGGCCAAGAATTGGGACTGTCGAGGTGAAAGGAAGATAAAAGTGAACCCCAGCCAGCTGCCACAGCAGGTTAGTTTTTTACCACAGACATTAAGACATTATTTCTGGCTGGGCAGTGGTGACACACGCCTTTAGTCCCAGCACTTGGGAAGCAGAGGCAGGCAGATTTCTGAGTGTGAGGCCAGCCTGGTCTACAGAGTGAGTCCAAGGACAGCCAGGGCTACACAGAGAAACCTTGTCTTGAAAACCCCCCCAAAAAAAGAGAGACAGTATTTCTGGTCATCAGAGGAACTTTTCTTTTTAAGACAGGGTTTCTCCATGTAGCCCTGTCTGAACTAGAACTAGCTTTGTAGACCAGGCTGGTCTCAAACTCGAGATCCACCTGCCTCTGCCTCCTGGGCACAAGCTACCACTTATAGGAACCGTGTGTGTGTGTGTGTGTGTGTGTGTGTGTGTGTGTATAAAATTTTAATTGGGAACCAATCCTGAATCTTACTGATAGGAGCAAGTAAGAGAGTCAAGATTTAAGCCTAGGGATGAGCATAATGGGGGCATATGCCTTTAATCCTAGCATTCAAGTGGGCAAATCTTGTTGAATTTTAGTCCAGCCTGATCTGCATAGTTTTAGGATAGCCAGGGCCACATAGCCAGATACCTTCTCAAAAACACAAAAATATTCAAACCCTAATATGACAACAGGACCCATCCCAGTGCCCACCAGTCTGCTCTAGTTCTCCCTTTTAAGTTCCCCTCACACAATCAGCTGGGAGAAGAGGCCCTGGTCCTGAAGAGCACAGGTGAGCAGCTGGAATGCTGCAGGTACAAAAATATGGTGACTTGGTACTTCTGACTAGAGGATGGTCAGAAGGTAGTCTCCACTCAGAAGGAAAGGGAACAAACCATGAAGCCCTATCTTCCAGGCAAAACATGGCTCTTTTTAAAAATTTTACATTTATGGATGTATGTCTGTGTAGAATATGTGTGCATTGCCCATAGAGGCCAGAAGAGGGCATTGAATTCCTTGGACCTGGAGTTAAAAGAGTTGTGAGCTGCTGTGTGGTCCTCTGAAACAGCGCCCTTACTATTTAATCAGAGCAGCTGTTACTGCATGCGTGAGACCTTCAACAAGGAAGAGCTTTAGGGCTACGTAGACCTTCAACAAGATAGCTCAATTGGTAGTGTTAGCAGTGCAAGTCTGACAACCTGAGCTTGTTCCTCTGCACCTACATAAAAAGGAGAAGGGAAAAACAATTCACACCCACACACGAGGTTGTGTGTGCTTTTGAAGCAGGGTACAGGAGGAGGGAAGGTCATTAGACCTTCAGTAGAGAGCCTGCACCTGCACACTACAATCCTGCCCGGCTGCATGGCTCTTGGAAGGCAGTGAGAAGTGTATAGGAGCTGAAGACTGAATGAAGGAGGGACCTGTCCATGCAATTCCCACACACAGAAGTGTGAGTCCTCTGTGATGCAGCTTCTTGGGGTCACCGTCCTCAAGCAGGCTTGGATTTATTTATTTTTTTATTATTATTTTGGATATTCATTGGTGCTTTATCTGGGGTACAGGTTTGTTCACATTTCCCCAAGAAAATTAAGCAAACAGCAGATGGACTGAGGAGGGGACTTCCTAATGCTCTTTCTCAACCACACCACACTTCCTGTCTGGTTCTAAACTTCAGGGTCTTCCTAAACAGCCAGATGGGTATTTTTCATTTACATTTTTATTGAAATACAAAAAGTGCAAACGGTGAAATACATGATTGGTGCCAAGGAAAACATGGTATATGTGAACACTGGATTCACAGTGAGAGCGCCCACAGCCACAGACGGACAGGGCCGGGGTAGGAGGAAATAAGAGGTCCAAAGGCTCAGTAAATGGAGTGTAGCAACACTTGATACAAAAATGTGGGCAAAAGCAGAGTGGCCCAGGCTGGGTCAGGTGCGATGCCAGGGACTGACAGCAGCACTTGAGGCACCAGAGACCTGATACAACAGTGGTGCAGGAAAGCCAGTGAGGTCAGGCCCAGCCTCATCTGCAAGATCATCAGTACAGATCCCACAATACCCAGTACCATCTCTGGAGCTGTCATGCTGGGTCACACCTGTAGGGCAGGGTCACTGTAGAATGAAAGCTACCAATCATCACTGGGAGTCAGGCTTTCTGAAAGACAAGAGGGCCTGTGGCCACCATACTCCCCTAACGGAGTTGCTAGAACCTACCAAGTAGGGGTGATCTATTAGTAAAACCTCTGTCAGTCTTAGGGGCTTCTGAGTTCCTGACTCTCCAAGAGTCCCCAGGCAGAAGGTGAGAGCCACCATGGGTCCTGAGGCAGAATAGGGATCAAAGTGATTCCACAACAGAAAGACCTATCATAGCCTTTGGCTGAAGATCTGTGCACATGAGAACGAAGGGAAGGCATGGAGGCCCAGGACTGCTGTAACTGATCCTACCAGACACTACAGCTCTCCCTGGGAGTGGACAGGACCATTTCAATAGATGCTCAGATTCTGAGTCTTGCTATCCAAGGTGCCATGAGTGGCAGAAATGAGGGAATAGGAGACTCTGGGGGCAGTACCACTTGGGGAAGAACAGACCCAGGAGGCAGAAGTGACAAGCCAACTCTGGTCTTCTCATCCCTGTTAGTAGGGCAGGCACAGGGAACTTGCACCCAGTCAACGCTCACTTCCTAGCAATCAGGAAAGAAAGGACCAGCCCCAGCTACCAGCACAGCCGGCAGTGATGTATTCTACAATTGCCAGGGAAACAGGCAGGAAAAAGGAAAAGGTTTACTGGGGCTGAATTCTAGAAGAGCCAAGCCCAGCAACCAGAGAGGCAGTGAGAGGTATAAGGCAAAGAAAATGTCTCATGGTAACAGAGGCCTCCAGGGCCAGTAAGGTGGGATGGACAGAGGGAGAGTGGGGCTGCCCAGTTAGTGGGCTTCAACTTCCATCTCCTGGGGCTTCAGGGCCCCTTCCTAGGCAGGAGCCCCAGACTCCAATAAGGTTAATGCCAGGAGGACAAGTCCAACTGGGGCTGCCAGAGAAGGGGCTGGAGGTGGGGGCTGAGCTCAGACCCCCTGGGCATCTGTGCTGGGGAACAATTCCCCTTGATGATCCAGGAGAAACTTTGTGAAGGTGTTGATGGGATTAATGGCCTTGAGGGTGATGGCAGCATCCTTAGCCCAGAGTAAGTTAGGGCCGAAGACTACAGCCAGGTTAGTGTTGGTCATCTTGTTCTGGTCACAGTGGGCAGATATCTGTGGAAGGAAAGGGGCTACAGCTAGAATCTATGGCACCCTGCCTCCTACTCCCAGCTACCACATCCAGAGCACCCAAGCAGTGACAGCATCTCCTCCCTCACCAGGTGAGCAGTGGAGGCCATGGGACGTCTTACCTGCACCAAGAAGGCAGTCAGGAAATGAAGCACCTGGTAGTTCTCCTCTGGCAGAGTTTGGAGAACCTGCTGTGTCACCTCCACTCTCTGGCTTTCATCAATATCTGTGAAGAATGGAGGTCTAGGTTACAAGGGCATAGAACTAGCTTTGGAAACCTTGATATGAACCTTGCAGGGAACCCCAACTGAAATTCCTGGCAGCAGCTTAGGCCCACAAGCGTGCGGGGCAGAGTGGACAGATATACAGCCACACACACAGAGAGCTCAGTTCCAAAGAATTTGCATAGCTGAGGAGGAAAAAGAACTCACTGAGGAAGCCCACAACGTGGGGGTAGAGGTCAAAGGTTAGCAAGGGTTCAGGAAGCTCCCGAAGGAATGTCTTGAGGATGACGGCTGGCAGGTGCAGTTCATTGTACTGGTCAAAGTCCACCGGCAGCCCTTCATGGGGGGAAAGATAGAACACTAGACAAGCCAGAGGCCTGCAGGCCCCATGCCTCACTTTGTCTTCGTCCACTGCACAAGCTGCCCTTTCCCAGGATCCCCTAGTGCATCTGCCTCTTCTGTACCACGGGATGTAGACTCAGACCACCTAGAACATGAGATCACTCATACATGACAATTACTCCTTGCCTCTAATGAGCTTGAACTCAAGGCTGTAGCCCCTGAACGTGAGGCAGCAAGCCTGGAACATCCAGGCAGAAATAGGACCTATGTGGTCACGCCGAAAGACACAGAAACTTCTGGCAAGAAGAAAATCTGGGACCTTGCTTACAGCCTCACACTCGCAACCTGCTTCACCTTCTCACACACATGTGCACACAGTCTGGACTAGCTCTAGGGTCTGAGCCACTCACCCATATTGTATTTCTGCTGCACTTCCCGTACAACCTGGGTGTTGGCAGACCTCCGGAAGATGCCCTCTGTGGTGAGAGCTGGAAAACAAGGGGGCCTGGTGAGCCTCAGCACTCTGGAGGATGGATTTCTTCCCTACCCTATCAGTCTTGGAGTTCCAAGAAAGGTCACCGGGAATACACTTTTCTATGCCCTGCTCAGAGTTTCTCAAGGGCAGCCGGGAGACAAGGGGGCTTGGCAGGTCAACAGACCCTGGGCTGCATGGCACTCACCATGAGCCTGCAAGTAGGCGACGGTCTCCCTGAGCACAATGGGAATGGGCTCCTGGTCTGGGTTTTTCTCCTGGAGGCTGTGGGAGCAAAGGGGTGAACTGGGACTCTGCATGCTGGTCCAGCCCACCAGCCCAGCTCTGCCTGGCTTTAGCATACTCACTGCTGTAATGAGACCCCAAACTGCTGATTTGGCAGGGGGGGCCGTGGCGGCATGGGCTTGGGAGCTGTTGCAGGGCTCTTTTGTGTGGATTTGAGGAAGTCATCATACCTAGGGGAGCACATGGAACAAGGGTCAGGTCCTCTGGCTCTATAGTCTTGTAGGCAACTTTATCAAGTCTTTACTGTGTGATTTTACACGGATTCTTTTCTTTTTTTTTCTTTTGAGACAGGGTTTCTCTGTGTAGCCCTGGCTGTCCTGGAACTCACTCTGTAGACCAGGCTGGCCTCGAACTCAGAAATCCACCTGCCTCTGCCTCCCATGGATTATTTTCTATATCCTCAAAATAGTCCCACTTGATGTAACACAGTGAAAAACACTCTAAAGAAATTCAGTCAATAGCTTGTGACAGAAGTGAGGTTTGATCTGTCTCTGGATCTTGATATCAACTGCCTTTCTCCAGTTTCCCTGGGTTCTCCAGACTCCTTACTCCCACCCAGGTTACTATGCCTCCCAAACACAACCACACAACTGAGCCAGTGGACCCACAAGTACATGCCCCACGCCCAGCTTATGGACCCAGCCAGCATCTCACTTGAGCACTTGGCGAGGGATCCCCAGCTGCTCCAGCTTCACGTGCTCACTCAGCTCACTCAGATAATTCACGTAGAAGATCTTCCGTCCAAACTTGAAACTGGAGGTAAACGGAAGGATCTGGGTCAGGCTGGGCCTCATAGTAGGCCTTGGCCCTCCCTGCAGACAAGTTTCACCCCAAGCTGGCCACCGTGGGCATCTGCTTGCTGTGTGAGGGGTTCATGAAAGACTCCATGGCCCACCTGTGGCCTGCTCACCTGATGAGGGGCTTAAAGAGGATAAGCAGAGTTTTGATGAACATAGTTGGGTGCACGATGTACAGAGCCTTGATGTTCTTCTTGTACCTGCAGGCCAAGTGGGAAACGAGGGAGTGGTGGAGGAAGGGGCAGGGCTGTTGGGGTCCTGCCTCCATTGCCATGGAATAAGCTCCTAAGAGAACCACCCAGAGCCCAGAGTTAGCCACCCTAGACTCAGAAGACCACCCCCATGTCCCAACCCACTTGCGGTCAAACTCTCGGTAAGCATCCCGTAGCCAGCTGAGGGAGGGCTTGTTATCACTGGTCAGGCCATGGTGCAGGTAGAGGAGTGTGTAGTCACTCTCCACATACTGGTCCAGGGTGTGTTTCAAGTACCTTCAAGAGAAATGCCGAGGACTGGGGTTGTGGCTCCATGGTAGAGCAATTACTTAGCATGTGTGAGCTACAGGTTTAATAACTAACATCATAAACACATAAAAAGACCTGTTCAGACCTGTCCTCTGCACAACAGGTGTGGCCTGTTACCATAGAAACCAGTGCTTGCATCATGGCTTCCTTCTCCACAGACCCTCCCTGCTGTCATTTGGCTACATAACCCACAGCCACTTTCCTGTAAAGAGGTAGAGGGTGGGCCTTGTGGAGAAGTAAGTATGCAAAAAGCCTTCCTTTTGAGCAGCAGCAGTCAGGAGCCCTGAGCTGTAAGCTGGGCTGTGTATCCACAGTTAAAGGTGTTTGGCAGATTTTTCTCAGGTTCTCCATAGGTCAGTAACAAGAACACTCATGGTTATTGGTAAAAGCTTTTAGTGTCTACCAAGTACCTCCAATACCTTATTCCTCCCTCATAACAGTTGAGGCTAAAGTTAATGACATCATACTAATGAGGGCAACTGACAGAGGTCAAGTGCTTAGCCAAGGGGTCAGTTGTGGCCGGACCTAGTAGTGACGTGTCCAGCTCCAAGACTGCATTCTAGCCTTGGAACAGTTCTGCCTTTTTTATGTGATCTGTGGTGTAGTTTGTAAAATATTGTGTTCATGAAAGGATATAAGGATGGACAGAAGGTCAACCGTTCCAATCCCTAGGCTCTTAATGGACCACAGAGCCATGCTCTTCAGGTTCCTTATGCTCACAATAGGGTATGTACCTAACACTTAGAAGACGGACAATCAGCTCCTTGGCTCTAGGAGGGAAGCCAGTCTATGTTGGACAGGCCGAATGCTAAGCACATCTAAAAGGAGGGAAATGTCTGAGAACGTGCCCAGTGGCTTGACTAAGTGCCCAGATGAATGACCTGATCTAGAGACAGAGGCCTAATGACTAGTCCCAGGGTGCAGGGAGGGACCAGCACAGGTAGGCAGGGCGCAGTACTAATGCTACGTGACCACAGATTCTGATCATTATTAAACCGAGAATACTTGAGCCCTTATCCACACTTCCACACTGAGCACTTTAACTTACGAAGGTTGTCACATAAAAAGACTACATTTTGCAATTAGGAAAACAGCAAAGATGAAAGTAAAGTAGACACCCTCATCCATGGATGCATGCCATGACCTTTGGAGTGCAATAAAGTGATGCCTATCAGAAGCTGGGCAGTGCTCCCACTCTTCAATCATGTAAAAGCATCTTCAGGACTCTTTCCTGAGGAAACAGAGAGGAGTAGAAGCGTTCTTGTAGGAGACTGTTCATTCCAGACTTTTATTACGGAAAAATCAACAACTGAGCAGCCAGCAAATTGTCCAGTATCAGGAGATTAGCTCAAGAAATCATGGGACATCTATAAATAGCCTATCTCACAGGATGCTTCCACAGGCCGGATTAAGCTGTGAAGTCAGGCGTCAGAACAGTGGTCATCCTTGAGGCAGACACTGGAAGAACAAACCGGAAGTGGGGGTGGGGAAGACACTGATAGGTATGGAGTTTCTTTTTTTTTTTTTTTTTTTTTTTTTTTTTTTTTTTTTGAAACAGGGTCCCACTCTGTAGCTCAGGACACGCCTGGAACTCAAAACCCTCCTTCATAAGCTTCCCATGTGTTGCAATTGAAGCCACGCATCATCAAATTCACAAGAAACTGGGTGTGGTGGTACGCAAGAGGCTGAGGCAAAAAGTCACTTAGCCCTGTGTTTAAGGTCAGTGTGAGAAACAAGATGAGAATTGCCTTTAAAAAGGGAAAAGCCGTACACAGTTTGCTTTTCTATGTGCATATTGGACAGAAGGAGAAAAAGAACATGCTTTGTGTGGGGTTTTTTGGATGGTAAGAGGAAAGACAGGGTTTCAATATACAGGGAGTCTGGCCTGGAACTTCTTTTTTTTTTTTTTTTTTTTTAGTTTTTCGAGACAGGGTTTCTCTGTGTAGCCC
>JANHMN010000002.1:158379571-158407464 GCA_030674055.1 Rhabdomys pumilio | reverse complement strand
TGTGTGTGTGTGTGTGTGTGTGTGTGTGTGTGTGTGTGTGTGTGTGTGTGTGTGCGTGCGCGCGCGCGTGCCTGCCTGCCTGCCTGCCTGCCTGCCTGCCTGCCTGCCTGCGTGCCTGCCTGCCTGTTTCCTGCACATCAAGATCAGGATGTAGCTCTCAGCTACTTCTCCAGCATGGCGGCATGACTGCCTGTATGTTCCCTACCGTGAAGACAACAGTCTAACCCTCTGAAGCTGTGAGCAAACCCCTAATTAAATGCTTTCTTTTATAAGAGCTCCCTTGGTCATGGTGTCTTTTGACAGTGACTTTTGACAGTGACTAAGACAAGCAGCCTTTGGACTTGTCCTAGATGAAATTCTAACACACACATCTGGTAAGCAGAAGCCCCACAGGTACAAAAACCATTGACAACAAACTTGGCACCAAGATGTTAATTATGATTATAAATAGAAATGATGAAGAATCCTGATTACATCAGAAATACCATAGTTACACATATTTGGGTAGTATTTACTTTTCAAGATTATTTTCTGGTGCATTATCTCATTCCTATCAGGAAAGAGGTCACATGCTTCATTATCTTCTTTAAATGATGAGAAAATAAGGCTCTAAGACACTTGGCCAGGTCACAGTCTCTAGGACTCTGACTCCTTGTCTAGCACTCTTCTCCCTTATGGGATAAGAGGTAACATTAAGGAAGGAGACCTAGTGCCCAGGGTGAAGAGGAGAACAAGGAAAACGGCTCCAGGTTACTCAGGATCTAAAGAAAAGAGGTCCCATTCCACTTCCCAAAGGTCCCACAGGTACTCACCCCAAGAGCTTGCTGTGGTCCAGCTGGTGGCTGGGCGGCATCCGGCAAGCACTGAATACAATGATCTTCCGCCCATACTTATCATCACCTGAGTGCACAGAAGGAGGAGTGCAATAGGTGACAGGTGAGCCAGAGTGGTGGGCGGGGCTTACAAAGTACCAGCCTGGGGCCTGTGCCAGTGAGTGCAGGGCCTGGAGTAACCCATGTCCAGTCCTCAAGAGGATGCTTCATACAGCTGCTTTCAGGGGCACTGAATTGAGACACCTCCCCCCAAAAATGTTAAACTTGCTTTTTTTTTCTCATTAATATTTGTCTTGATTATTTGAGAATTTTCTATCATGAAACCTGAGCACATACACTTCCCAGTCTCTCAGGTCTTTCCAGCTGACCCTTCAGACTTCCCCCAACTCTTTCTCTTTCTCCACTGTGAGTCAGTCGTCACTGATACCATGGTAAAAGTAGCTTCCTTGTTCTTCACAGTCATCAGGAACACAGACCACAGACTTACACATGTTAACCTTGCTATTTAACCCAGTCATGGTGACAGACACCTGTAATCCCATACTTTAAAGGTAGGGTCAAGAGGATCAAGATACTTAACAGGTTCAAGGCCAGCCTGGGGTACTAAGATCCAGTCTCAAAAACAAAACAACAAACAAAACAACAAAAAAAATTACACTGAAGCTGAATAGAGTGAGACAGCCCTCAGGAGACAGAGACAGAAAAAAAACTGTAAGTTTGAGGCTAGCCTTGTCTACATAGCCAGTTCCAAGATAGCAAGGGGTAGAAGCAGGAAGTTAACCTTAACTACACTTGGGTAATCTAAGTCTAGCCTGAGGTACAAGATACTCTTGGCTCAGGGGAAAAAAAGAATATTCATGGCAACAGAAGTTTGATCATAAAAAGAAGAGTGATATATGGCACAAATTATGTGAACCTTGGAAATATGCTAACGGAGAGCAGCCTGTATCGCATGATTTTGTGTGAGTCTAAGACAATGGTTCTCAAGCTGTGGGTTGGGCGCCCTTTGGAGGATCAAACAACCCTTTCACGAGGGTCAAAATCAGCCATCCGATTCTTAACAGTAGCAAAATTACAGTTATGAAATAGTAGCACAAATTATTTTATAGTTGGGGGGTCACCATAACATTAAAGGGTCTCAGCATTAGGGAGGTTGAGATCACTGCTCTGGCTCATAGTTGGGGAGCAAATGAGTAGGCTTCCCGGTACTGGGAAGAGTGGAGAGAGGGAAACACTGCTAAGTGGGTACACAGATTGATGTGGGGATGCATACTAAAAATGTCCCAACAGGCTGGCATGACGGCTCAATGGGTTAAGGCACCTGCTACCAAGTCTGAGAACCAAAATTTAATCCCCAAGACCCACATGGTGGGGGAAGAGAAATAATTCCTCAGAGTTGACTTTGACTTCCAGGTGTGCGCCATGGCTTGCCTGTTCATGTGCATATTCACATGCAAAAGATAAAAATAATTTTGCTAACATTTTTTTAACTGTTCTAGTGGGACATGCCTACAATTCCATCATGGGAGGCTGAGGCAGGAAGGTGGCAAAGTCAAGACCAACCTGGGGTACAATAGCAAGATCTTGTCTCCAAAAACAGCCCCTCACATCCACCAAAAATATATCCATCAAGGCCTAAACTATCTTGCCAACCAGACATCCTACAATTGCTTTACCCCTAAGTACCAAGCAACGAGGACCTAGAAAACTTCTAGAAGCTACTTCTCAGCCAGTCCAAGGCTGTAGAGAAAAGTGGTCTGGTTGTTGCACAGTAGGTCAGCCAATATAGTAGTAACAATTCTGCCCAGATCTTTCTGGTGTTATTACTAGGGTGGCTGAGCACATGTGGCTCTGAATGAACTCTAGACACTTCTAAAAGTCTTAGCTTTTCCATTAAAGGTATTTTGAAGAACATGGAGTTCAGGGATATTTGTAACGCTGTAACAAAATGTCACCTAGGTGTTGTCTCAGAGGTATTTGTCCCAAATTCTCAACGTGATAGTCTGGTCCCTGACTGTCACAAGCCAGAAAGCTCTTGAAACACATGTTCTTGTCCCCAAAGGAAATGCTCTTCCAGGGTCAGCTTAGGACAAGGGTGCTCAAGAAAGCTCAATGATGATAAAGCCAGGTTTTTGTGCCTCCAAGTCCTAACGTGCTTTACCTTTCCAGAGACACCAAGTTGTACCTGCCTCACCTCCACAGCATCAGAGGCAAAGGAGAAGGAACATAGAAGAATAGAAACTGAAGATGCAATCCCCAAAATGCAGGGAGTTTACCCTTCCTCTCCACCTCAGACTGTTCTCCCTTTGTGAGTCCAACCATTCCAGGAGCCTAGGGGCTGGTCCTTTTTTTACTCTTCCCTAGGCTGAAGCAGGGCTTACTGGTGCCTTCTCCAGTGTGGCTATGGCAGGCTAGTCCCTAATGGGTGCCTTCTCCAGTGTGGCTATGGCAGGCTGGTCCCTGATGGGTGAATGCCCTGATCCTAGCAGCTTCACAACCTTGAATTCTTCTGGATAAGCCCTCAACCTCATGGCTCTACCTGAAGCACCGTCCAGCTTTGCCAGCTCCAAAAGGGCCTGGTCACAGTCCTCCAAGCAACTTCTTGTGTCAGCATCTTAGGTCCAACCCACTGAACCCAAAAAGCTGTCTTGCTGCTGCTGCTGTTGCTGCAGCTGCTTTTCCTCCTCTTCTTCTTCCTCCTCTCCTCCTCCTCCTCTTTTTTTTTTTTTTCATTTGTTTGTTTTTAGAGTCAGGGTTTCTCTGTATAGCCCTGACTGTCCTGGAACTCACTCTGTAGACCAGGCTGGCCTCACACTCAGAAATCCGCCTGCCTCTGCCTCCCAAGTGCTGGGATTAAAGGCCATCACTGCCCGGCTCTGTCTTGGTTATTTTGTTTGTTTGTTTTGTTTTGTTTTTCGAGACAGGGTTTCTCTGTGTAGCCCTGGCTATCCTGGAACTCAGAAATCCGCCTGCCTCTGCCTCCCAAGTGCTGGGATTAAAGGCGTGCGCCACCACTGCCCAGCTCTGTCTTGCTTCTTAATCTGCCCTAACATCCAACCGTGGAGGACTATACGTATTGCCCTCAATGCTGCTTGTTCCACACTCGTGGAACACTTGTCTGAGTATTCCCCCTCATCCTCACCTCAAATAGAATCTGTGGACCTGATCCTGTAAACATCCCTTAAAATGGAAGCCAGACAGGGAAGCACACACATGCAATCCTAACGAGAGACCAGGAGTTAGACAGACTCCATTAGGCAGAGACAGGGGTCATGAGTAGGTAATAAAGACGGCAAACTTCTAGAACAGCCTGCGTCTTCCTCACACTCCTTGAGATAAAAGCCTGGCAGCTTAAAACTGAAGGACTGGTAGGCTTTTGTCTCCCACCAGAGGGAAGCCTGTTGATGGACTGCCTCAGCAAGTTCAAGGTCTGATCAGGACGTGTTATGTAACAGCTGTGGGCCAATCAACCGTCCTATCTGCTTCAAACTGACCAACCCCAAATTAGGGGAAGAAAACTCTTCAGAGATTAAAAGAAAACCTCAGCCCCAGAAGACTGCATTTTCAGCTTTCCAAGACCCCCTCTGCTTCAGAGGGTCTTTTTCTCAGTGTATCTTCTGCATATGTATTTCCTCACCTCCAACAAACAAGCTTCTCCAACTGCAATTCTGCCTGCTGTGGCCTGTAGTGTGCAAGATTTCTCCACTCTTACCTGTTGTGCTCGAGATTTTTCTTTCACACTTTTTAATTCTTTAATTGGCAGGGAAAACAAATCCAATCTAGACTAGACTGTATTCCTAGCACTGGGAGGTGGAAGCAGGAGAATCAGGAACTCAAAGCAAGGACCAGCTACATAGTAAGTTCAAAGCCAGGGTGAGCTTCATGACATCCTATCTCAAAAAAACAAATTCCTTCAAATGGCTCATAGGACTGAGTGGCAGCCTCACCTCTTAGACTGCACCAAGCACACCTTCTATCACATAAGCTCTGGAAGCCCAGCATGCCAGGTTGTTGCTTATATCTGCCAGACCTTTCTCCAGACAGTTCTGTTCCAAACTGGCCACTATGGACATGGGAGACTCAACACACACACATCTGCCTCCACCTTCCCCCAAACAGGTGAGCTGGCTCTTCCCATGGCTCGCAGCACTAATGGCCATCCATCTCTGCCACCAATTTCTACTCTTCTGTGCTCATGCTCCATTTCCCAATGGCTCATGAGCAGCCTGAAGGCTGGGTTGACTTTGGCTTGCTCCTGTCAGGCACTCAGTAAGTGCTGGCATATGAGCAATGTGTAGTGGCATGCACCTATCATCCCAGCTATTTAGAAGGCTGAGGTAGGACAGTCAGTGGTGCCTACCAGTTCAAGACCACCCTGGGTAACACAGTAAGATCCCATCTCAAGTCATAAGTGTTGATGTCACAACGGCATGCAGTTTCATTTCTCAACTTGTATTTGATGGTTAAGTGTGTTAGGCAGTGAGTTTCTCGAAGCTGGAGAAGAAATTTCTCTAGAGAGACTCCTTAACATGCACTTGTATCACCAACAGGTTTTTTTCTTGTTTGCTTTGTTTTTGAGACAGGCTGTTAGGCCAGGCACAATTACACACATCTTTAATCCCAGCACTTGGGAAGCAGAAACAGTCAGATCTCCGAGTTTGAGGCCAGCCTGATCTATAGAGCAAGTTCCAGGACAGCCAGGGTTACACAGAGAAAACCTGTCTCCAAAAACCAAAAGAGAGGGGGCAGGGAAAAGGCTGTTGATATATGTAGTTCTGGCTGGCCTAAAGCTGGAGCTCCTCTGCCTTGGCCTCAGTGTCAGGATTTGGTATATATTACAGGTATGTGCATACCACATCTGGATGGAGGCAGGTCTGCATTGAAGGCCTGCATGCTAGCAGCTCTCTGGACTCTGGGCCAGCTGCTGGTGGCTTGGAGCTAAGTTCCTGCCCTCATTTACTTCCCATTAGCTCTGTCAGGGACAGGAAACACAGCAGAGAAGGGGCAGAGGCACAGACTTAGACTGGCACAGACTTAGACTGGCATCCCAGCCACAAGAAGGTCAGACATCCTGGGACTCCTGCCAGGAGCCTGCAGAGAGGGCATCACCTGCGTATCTACATCTGTGCAGAGGAATGGCGAGAATGCAGGTGCAAGGCTGAAGTGGGAAGGCCTGGGGACCTTGAAGCCATTCTTTGCAGCTCCTATCCCAGGAATAAGGCAGCTCTCCCTGCCTGGAAGAGTTAAGACTGAGCCAAGGTAGACAGTCTGAGAGTTCTGGAATGTAAAGTGTCAACGAGAAGTTAAGGCAGCAGGCCAGGAGCATGCTGTTCCACCTCTCAGTGCCACACAAGTGGGGAGTAGAAACTATCTATCTATGCTTTTGTAAGTAACCATAATAAACTCATCAGCTCATCAAGAAAAGAAGGAAGGAAAGGAAAACTTGTTCTACAAAATTTATTACAAAGACATGTGCACCTTCTCTACAAAAAAAAAAAAAAAATCACACCCTGGTGGCCCTAAGGGGTCCAAGAAGACTGTGACTAGTACTAAGACCGGCTTCACTTGACTTTTGTTTTGTTTCCCAGTGCGGAGACTGGAACCAAAGTCCTGCATATACTCGGTGACAGCTCTACCACAGTCATACCCCAGTGTATCAGAATGAAAGCATCCAGGGCTGGAGGAGGGTTCTTCCTTACAGTATTAAAGTAAGTCTTTAATACGGATTGTGAGGCTAATCTAATAATGCACACTGAAAAAAGCCAGGATAGCAAGGGGTCGGAGGGAAACGGTCAGGAGCTGGAAGACAAGCACAGGATGAGGGTCAGGAGCACTAAGGCCTTTGTCCTCTGACTCCCCCGAAGTAGGAGCTGCATGACCAAGTCTGGAAGCAAGCAGGGCGGCTGCTACATGAAGCACATGGGAACTCTCTTACCTGCCATCAGATGGGATTGGAACTGTTCCTGCCCTGGAACCTTCAGAGAGAAGTGGGGCTGTCAACTGTGGTTTCTAGGGCTCTGGCGAGAGGGCTGAATCAGCAGGGGTACAGTACCGAAAGCCTGAGAACCAGACCTCTGCATTCCCCAGATACCAATCGGGGGCAGCAAGGGCATTAGTCAGGACAGCAACTCTAGCAGGCTTACTGGGTACTGCTGACTGCAAACTGCAGTACAAGCCAAGGACATCTAAGGTGGGGGCTAGGACTGAGAAAGCTCATGGTATGTGATGACAGTTCATACATTTGTTCAATTTTTTAATTGTTAGGAATTTTGCAAGCCAGTTGACATTATGTGGGAAACTTGAAACCAGCTGTTGTAGAAAGAGAAAATGTTACAAATAATGGCCTCTTTGCCTCCTTTCTGGAGAGTCTACTGTTACCAGCAGCACTGGAATGAACCTACCCAGACCAAGTCACAGTGACTAAAGTCCATGACAAGCTCCTATTCTCTTGTCCACATGGGCTCTTTCTCTGAATTCTAGTGCCAGAGACATCACCACCGGTTCTTCAAACAAGCCTCACCCAGCAAGGCAGGCACACAAGATACCACCACCAGGGACGCCACAGCACGTGCTGGCCGCCAGGCCTTGTCTGTCCCAGGAGCTTCCTGAGGCTGCTTTTCCTCTAGATTCTAGGTGTGTTACCACACAGCCTCCACCTTATCATGTCTCCCATAAGTTCTGCTATTTCCGGCTTCCAAAGCCACCACGAGCTCCCAGCTCCCTAGAATGGGGCTCTAATTAAGCTGGTCCCACAGGCTTCCACCAAGAGCACTTTCTGATTTGTAGATCCAGAGGCCACTGCCAGGAGAGGCCAAGCACAGACAGCCAGAACTGGCACCTACCTGGCTGGGCCCCCTCAGGCTCGCCACAGTCTGGAGGAACAAACAAACAAAAAGCCGCACAGTGATGGCCTGCTGCCAGACAGGGGCACACCCACAGAGGTCTCGGGACTGACCACAAGATGGCCAGGCTGTCTACTGGGGTAGCATCAGACACCAAGGCCAGGAAGAAACTCTGCTTTGCTTCTGCAGGGGTGAGAGACCATTCAACACCTCCAACCCAGGCCAGGGTAAGCATCAGAAACACAGGCACCATGGAAATGCCTTAGATATTATGGCCTCTTCTAGCCCTGACAGCTAGAGACAGCTTTCTGAGGCTCACTGTCTGCCCTGCTCCATGTCTCTTCTGAGGCTTGCCTTATGAATAGGAGGGAGCACCCATTCTCAGCAGGACAGCACATCCACTAGAAACTGGATGTTCCAGGGAGCCATTGCAAACCCGCAGAAGAGCTGACATTATCCCCATCTCCAGTGACTGATGAGGGGAAAGCTGGCATCAGGGCAAGGGAAGGGAAGAGAGAGTATGAAGGAAAGAGCAAGGCCACTGATTCAGGGCCAGCTCTGTTCTGGTTCCCAGGATGTTCTGACATACAAGCACCACTGTACAGGACCCTCTTGACAACAGTGTGAGGAAGGAAGGAGTTCAGAGAGCAGTTCAGAGAGCAGTTCGGAGATCAGACTCAGCTTTCTAACTTCAAAGCTATTAGGTCAATGCCTCCATCACAGCTGCAACGGGAGACAATGGGACCATAGGTCAAGGAAGCAGCGGCAGGTGCAAGCCATTCAAAACCAACCCATGCTCATGAGGGAAAGTACACACTCAAGAGCAAACCAGAGGCTACAAAATGTCTTCTTTCTTGGTGGCATAAGAGGCTTGTCTAAGCCAGGGTCACAGAATATGAGGAGGAAGGTACAACACAGGGCACACTCACCTGCTACCTCTACAATCTGATGCCGGGCAATGTCGTAGTAAGGGTCATCCCACTTCAGGTGTGTGACGGGTTCTGGAGAGCTGCTTTTGGAGTCATCTGAGGAACAGTCCAAAGGCAGAGTCACCCAGGTGGCTAGCCCAGCACTCTCCCTGTGACTCACCCTCTTTCATCTGTCCCCAGTGAGGCTTGTGTCCCTGGCCGTACCCTAGGACTGGACTCCTTGCCCCAACCTTCCCCCCCCCACCCCCGGGAGTCCCCTCCAGAAGAAAGGGATCTCCCCTCTGTGGTGTCACAGCTGCCTGAGACATCGTGCTGCCCACCTGACTTGGGAAAGTCTGGCATTTCATCAGAAGGCCAGTTCTTCTCATCAATAGAGGCCAGCTTCAGCTGGTTCAGAGCTTGGCTGGTATCATCCAGGGTCAGGTCATCTTGCAGTTCTGAGAGAGGATCCATGGCTAAGGGGAAACAGAAGAAAAGCCTGAGTGGGGAGAGAAGGGAAGGTGGAGGGAAGTCAGTGACCTTTCCTCTTCACTTCTGTAATTCTTACAGTGACCCCTCTGTCCCCTTCTGTCCTCTTCTGGCACCCTTGTCCATATTCCTCAACAGTTCTCACCCTGCCAAGAGTTTCACAGAGCATGTTGCCAGGAAAGGCAGCTGGGCAGTGGATGGCACAGCTCAGCACCTCTCTGAATTCAGGTTCTCAGCTGGGCAGTAAGGGCCATGCCAGGTCCCACACTGCCTATCACCTGACTGACCAAGCAAGACAGTTAACAGCTGCCCGGGCATCTCTTCAGAGGCTCTAGAGTGCAGAAGCCTCATGTCCCAAGATGTTACAAGAGCTAAAGAATCTAAGGGCCTCTAAATACCATGTCTGAAATGGCCACTGCCCTGGCTATTACATTCCTCTCTCTGGGCCAGAGATGATACTGTTCTAGAAAAAAAAGGCCATGGCTGATATGCTCTGAAGGGTTTGCCTGGGCCAAGGCCAGTAGCAGGGGATGGAATCTACCTGCCAACCAAGCAGATCCCTTGCAGATCCCTAAGGCTCTCAGGCCCTCTCTAAACCTATAGGGACTTCAGACAGCAGTTTCACTGTGGCAACATCAACAGAGTACCTTAAGGATTAGAGAGCAGAGGGAAAGAGGCTGCTCCTAACATCTAGAGGACAGAGGGAAGGCTGTGAAGGACAGAAGGTTTGTCAGGAAGGGAAAAGAGTCAGCACGGAAACCAGGTTCCAGGTAACCAAAGGAGGTGGCACTTTCTGCTCTCGGCCCCATAAAAAACACCTCCCTTGAGCTCACCACATGGGTGAGGAAGGAGGTTTCAGTCCAACCCATTTGCCCAACCCCAAAGAAGAGGCTGCATTCCTGAAGCCAGAAAAAAGTGACATATATGGTCAGAGAATCAGCAGGGCAGATAAGAAGAGCAGAAAGGGCCTGAGGGTAGGAAGAAGAGAAGAGCTGCCTGGGAGATCCGCACTGTGGAACAGGAGGATCGTGACAACCTCCACTCTGGCACACCTTATAGCTCAGGGCTCTAAATGGTGAACCAGCTCCCAGGGCCTAAGCAACAACTGCCTTGTTACCATGACAACATACTGAGTCAGTAGAACTGTTTTAAGCTTTCAAAGCAAAAGACCAAAGCCCCCTTTTTTGCTTGTGCTTTCCTTTTCCTTGTCCCTCAGCCTTATCCACTACCTCTGCTGACCACCAAAATATAGGTTCCTCCCTAAGGACACAAAGAACAACTCTGCCACATTCCGGAATGCATTCTTCTTGCTGAGTAATATTGGCCTTCTCCCAAAGCCCAGATCTTCATTCCCCCCTCAACCGTCTGTCCTCCAACCAGACAATCTTCAGCCGTGAGAATTTTTTTTTTTTTTTAAAATATGAGTACACTGTCACTTTCTTCAAACACACCAGAAGAGGGCATCAAATCCTGTTACAGATGGTTGCAAGCCACTATGTGGTTGCTGGAAACTGAACTCAGGACCTCTGGAAGAGCAGTCAGTGCCCTTATCCACTGAGCCATCTCTCTAGTCCAGTCATGAGGAATTTACCCCGACCCACCTACTCCCCTCCATTCAACCAAGAAATTATAGAGAGGCTTCAAACAGGAGCCTCTAACTCAGAGGTTTTCAACCTGTGGGTCACAATCCCTTTGAGGTCAAATGACCCTTTTTACAGGGGTCGCCTAAGACCAGTGAAATACACTGATGTGTACATTACAATGCATTACAGTGGCAAAATTACAGTTATAAAGTATTAAAAAAAGCAATTTTATAGTTGGGGGGGGGAAATCATCACAACATGAGGAACTGTATTAAAGGTTCACAGCATTAAGAAGGCTGAGAACCACTGGCTCATTATAGGACAGATTCTAGCAACCTCCTCCTGCTTAAGCCTTCTCTCCATTCCTATCAGTGCCCAGGTTCAAGGAATCTTGGATCTTCTCTCACACCCACCCAAGAGGATCTTTTTATACACAGGAAGTACCTGGTATGACAAAAAAGCAAGTCAAGAATATGGAAAACTTGAGTTAGAGTCCTGACTAAGCCAAAGACTGAAAAGACCCCAGACAAGTGCCTTTCCTGTCTGGGCCTAAACGTTCCTTATCTACAGAAGCAAAGGCTCCTCCCAGAAATATAACTCCTCAGTGTTCAGAAGCAGCTCCTTTTATCCTGTTCAGAAGCTGAGCTATGTGTGAGGGAGAAAGGGTGGCTATGGAGAACTGAACGTGACCCCGCCTCTGTCCCAGGAGACATCTTCCTGTCAGCTCAGACCTGACCTCTTCCAACTCCCACATGTCCTCCCTCACCAGTGAAATCACAGTAGTGCCAGCTTCCTGGCTTCTCTCACCTGCTTCTGTTGCCTTTGCTGCGCCTGGATGTTTATCTGCTGGTCAATGGGTAGATGAAGCCTGTGAAGGGAAATTCTAACATAAAATGGTAGAAATGAAATAGATCAGCCACCAGCAAAACACTACTCTCTCAAATTAATTTTCCATTTTCGGCAGGTGAACCATTTATCTTTAGAAAGTATTTAAAAATCACTGCAGGCAGAGGCTTTGACTTTTGTAAAACAGTGACTCTCTCTGAAATTCTGATGTTTGTGGACTTTTTCACTAAGAAAAATGAACAGATCCATGAAACTTTGCATGCAATTTTTAAAAAGGTCACAAACCCTCTGTTATTGCTTAAGAACCTAATTGAAGGGCTAAGTCCATAGCTCAGTAGTAGAGCACTTTGCCGGCACACACAAGGCCCTTGGTTCTTTCTCCAGCACGCACACAAACCAAAGCAATTTATTCAGAACAATGCTCAGCACATAGTAGACACTCTGTTATTAGTTGAATGGATGAATGAATGAATGAATTTCCTAAATTGAGAAGGAAACGGACATCTGTGAAGGGCCTACATAGTACCATGATCTGGGCACAAATTCACCTCACAACTGCACTAGTTCAACATATGCTATCAAAACCATTGTACAGTTTGAGCAAAGGGGGTGAGCAAACTGCTAAAGGTCATAGAACCCAGAGGCAGGATTTTAATCCACAAGTACCAGTTTGAGACGGTCTCTTGGTTAAAGTCAACCCCTTCAACAATAATCTTAAGTGACTGTCAGTCACAAAGTTCACAGGGCTCAAAGAGGCGCCACAAAAGGGCAGCCAGACTTCTAATCTCAGGGCAAAAAAAGAGATAGCAACTTGAAGTCACAGTATTTGCTGGTGCTGGAATCAGACTGTTTTGTGACTCTGTAAAAACACAAATCCTACAGACTGCAACTCTAAACTATAATCATGTTTGCAAAGAGTCAAAAAACAAACAACGAATTGAGCGCATTTTGTTTCACAAGAAAGTGAGATGAAAGCATGGCCTATCAAGTGACAAGGTGGATCACTTCCCCCTAATTTCTAGCTCTCAGTGCTATGCCAGATCCGATCAGGAAGACTTCTCCCTCCCACGGGTTTGCTCTGGCTTGGCCTATGCCTTGAGGAGGGCAGGAAGAAGTCAGAGAAAGTGGCTGTCTTCTCGTTGCAGGCGCCGAAATGGGACCAAATCCCGGCAGCTAAGAGACCAAGGCCCTCGGGCCCAATTCCACCCCCGCGCCACTGCCTCGGATTTTCCCCCTTTGCGACCCAATTCCTTCAGATGACCAAAGCAGTTCTCCTCCACCAACACTCCACCGTCCCACCACCACGCCCTGCGAGACCCCGCGCTCTGCAGCTCACCACGTTCAGCAGGGCTCCCTTTGCCACGCCTGTCAAAGCTCGGCAAACATCCGGCTCCGAGGTGGGAATGGGAACCGCCCCCTCGGGGGCCCCCAGCTCCCCAACCACTTCCGCCATACCTTCGCTTATTTCCGGCTTGCTGCCCGGTCCAAACATGGCTTTCTTGGTGCTCCGCCCACTTCCGGCAATCACCTGCCAAAGTGATTGCATGTGAGGCTGGGCAGTAGAACTCTCCGACTCTTCGCTACCCCAAGGGAGTGGGTTGGGTTCCGCTTTTCCAGAGACAGTAAACTAGCGTGCCTCTGAAATCCTAGGTTCGTATCGCCCTCGGACAGAGTTTTGTCTGACAATTACTTCCAAACTCCCAGTTTTGTGCTTCAATGATGCCTAACCATCCGGATTCTTTCTTGAGCATAAATTTGGAAGTCAAGAACTGTTTCCGGGAGGAGCGGGGACAAAAGCACACACTTCCGGTAGAGGGGAGTGGCGGGAGGATGTCTGTTCCAGGATGAAGGAGGTGGAAGAGGTGTTCTTGGGGAAGACGCTGTCGTACCGTGAGTGACCCGAGATGTCTGCGATCCTCAGCCCTGGACTAGATAGCCACAGCGTTTTCTAGTCATCGCCTTCCCCCACATTCCTTTTTCTCCTGAGCCTGGGATCCTGTTCCGGTGCCCTAAGAGGCACTTTCTCTTCCAACCTTTCAAGGGCCCCGGTAGAACCTTGCTAACCCCTCCGACTCCTGGGGCATAGTTGACCCTGCACTTCCTCTTGCATCTTTTCCCAACCCCACGCCCTCATGGGCGGCTCCTTTACTGCCTTCCCGTCTTTCTGCAGCCCCCGAGCCACGCCTGAGCCGGGATTCGGGATGGAGTGCTTCCGGAAAAGGCTTTGCTCAGGTCCTCAAAGACTACCCGCCGGGTACGAGCCTTGCCATCCTTGCTCTAAGGAGCCTTCCCCAGGGCTTGGCCTTGGGCCCCTCGAGATCCAGGAAACAGCACTTGGGGGTCTGGTGTGTTGGAGCACCCCTACAACCCGGACTGCTTTGGGGACCTCTGGAAGAGGAGACCGTCTTGGAGAAGGGCGAGGGAGTGAAGACACCACACGAGGAGGTATTGAGGAGTAGGATATCTGTCTGAAAGTTTTGGGGAGGTTCAGACGTTTCCGGACAGCTCTTCCAGTTTGTTAGAAGCAGGATGTTTTCAAACTCTGGGAAATAATTGTCCCTTCATCAAGCACTGTCTTGCTCTACCTAAGCAGCAGTAACTAAAGCAGATACAAAAAGTTGTGAGAAACTGAATTCCTACGGTGTTGGCAGTGACAAAGGTCAGAAGCTAAGGTTACAAGGATCAGATTCAAGCCTTGTCAACTAGTTAGCTAAATCACACACCTAATGTTACTCACCTGTAAAAGAAAGTAGTGGCTGCTACCAAGAACCTTTGGAAGACCAGAGGAAACGATGCAAGCAAAGTACACGCGTGCTTTTTAAGCAATAGTAAGGATTGTTTAAAAGTATTGGTGCTCTTGCTGCGTTTTCTGTTTAGTGTCTGCTGGAAGGCTGTGCTGTTCAGAGTGTAACAGTTTTCCACACCTTTAAGTGGACTCTCTGGTCTTCACTGACTGAAGATTTAAAACAGCGCTGTAATGTAGAGCCGACACCAGAGGCTGCTGCACGCCTAAGAGCTTCATCTTAGAGGGAGAGAAAAAGGAGGCGGGATGTGGCGCACGCCTTTAATCTTAGCACTAGGGAGGCAGAGACAGGAAGATCTCTGTGTTCCAGACCAGCCTGGTCTATAGAGTGAGTTCCAGAATAGCCTTGCCTCAAAAACAAACAAAATCCAAAAGTTTGAGCTTAGCTTTGCCCCAGAAAGGTTTTGCCCAGATTTGATTTTGTTTTGCTATTTGCCCCCCGATTCTCACAGGCTCAGGAAAAAGGATTTCATTGTTTTATTCCAGGACCTCTCATTAGCCCCGAGTAGAGCCATATGTACCTGGAAGCA
Organism: Rhabdomys pumilio; assembly: GCA_030674055.1. Classification (NCBI taxonomy): domain Eukaryota; kingdom Metazoa; phylum Chordata; class Mammalia; order Rodentia; family Muridae; genus Rhabdomys; species Rhabdomys pumilio. The sequence continues at coordinate 158,392,630 of JANHMN010000002.1, read as the reverse complement.
AAGTTCCATTTGGACCAGGTAAGGAACACAAGTGTGCATACACATTCTACTTGGGATGGAGCCTGAAGCCAATTCTAACTGCCTTCCCAGGGGTCTTTTCCATTGTGTATTGCGAAGGTACAGAGGAGCAGTCAGAGGAGGCTGCGTGAAGAGGATCCGTTGAGCCAACTCTTGCTCTGTTTTGCAGTTTGGTGCAGCCAGGTAGGCTGCAGGGGGATGGAAATGTGTCCTTGGTTTGGATCAATGAGAAGCTTCACCTGCAGGTGTACCAGACTGTGTTGCCAGGCTTTGAGTTGCTGCTGCACCCACAGTCTCCCCAAAAGAGTCTAAGTGTTCTGCACCCCAAGCTAGAAGAAGGAGCTGTAGCAGAAGAGGGGTCTGCTACCCAGGAGGAAGTGGCCTCCCCACAAGAGGATTCAGCAGAGTCTTGCACAGGTATGTACCCAGTAAACATTAGTTCGAGGTCATATGGCCACATATAAGACTGTGTCCTTCTGGTCTACATGAGACCTTGTCTCATAACAAACTGACAAGGGTCTGGGAACTGGCTCCATTAGTAAAGTACTTGCTGCACAAGCCTGAGGACCAGACTTTGGATCTTCAGCACTCACATAAAAGCTGACTCTGGGCCGGGCGGTGGTGGCGCACACCTTTAATCCCAGCAGTTGGGAGGCAGAGGCAGGCGGATTTCTGAGTTCCAGGCCAGCCTGGTCTACAGAGTGAGTTCCAGGACAGCCAGGGCTACACAGAGAAACTCTGTCTCGGGGAAGAAAAAAAAGAAAAAAAAAAACTGACTCTGGTGCTGGGTGCTGAAACATACATGTCTGTGAACCCAGCTCTTAGGCAAAAGGAGCCAAAGGCAGAAACAGAAGGTTCCCTGGAGCTCAACGGCAAGACCATCGAGTTGATGACAACCAGGCCCTGTCTACTTAAGACACCTGACATTGTCACCTACCCACAAAACCCATAATATAAAATATAAATGCCCGCTCCCAGATTGTTACAGAACAGCGTGTGATAAGAAAAGCAGTTTAGCTGGGCAGTGATGGTGTGTGTGTGCATGCCTTAATCCCAGCATTCCAAGAAAGTAAAAATAAGTAAGAAAGGATTTCATTAGGCCATTTTTGTTTGTTTGTTGTTTTTTTAAGATGGAGTTTCTCTTCATAGCCTTGGCTGTCCTGGAACTCTCTCTGTAGACCAGGCTGGCCTCAACTCAGACCTCTGCCTCCCAGTTCTGGGACATTTTTATTTCATGTACATGGGTGTTTTGCTTATAGTATTTGTGTACCCCATTGTGCAGAGCCTGAGAAGTCCAGAAGAGGGCACTGGATCCTTTTGGAACCAAAGTGACAGGTAGTTTTTAGCCACCATGTGGGTGATAGGAATTAAACCTTAGTTCCTGGAAGAGCAATCCCCCCAGCCTCACTTTGCCCACTCATTTTCCCCATTCTTGGTCCCTTTGTCTTTCAGACAGTTCCATTCTGCTCTGTGTCTTATCTCTGGAATCGGAGCAGGCCTTTTCATTTTACAGATGAGCTCAGGCTGGGAGCTCATGTTCCATCCCATGTGTGTCTCCTGTGAAGAGCAAGAATGCCATTCTCTGGAGTGGCTTTACTCTAGGGGTTAACCAGGGCACCACCTTGATGTGCTTCCCCAGAGGTAAATTTAAGAGTGGACAGGAAAGGTGCATGTGTTTGTTTTCCTACTGAAGAACAGCACGTGTGATTCACCAGTGATACCATCTGCTACCAAGCTTGGCTAACCCTGATACCCCATCTCTTTCCTCACAGATCCTGGTCATGAGTCGCCCCATAGTATCCAAGGAAATAATATGCTAGTCTCTGAGTCTGTGGCCCAAACTGAAGATCAGCCTTTCAAGGATAGCCAACCCTTTGGCCTGTTGCTTCAAGATGACAGCATGGATAAACAGTGCCTACCACAGTCACCACCTAAGTCTCAGAGCCATTCAGCTGCCCAGAAGAGCCTAGAGAGCAGTGAAGCTGGTTTATTACTTCCCAAGGGTGCCCAGGTGCAAACCTGCCCAGCCAAGAAGTTAGATGTTGCCAGCAGTCAATGCCTGTCTACAGCAAAGATCTCAGAGCCCAGAACTCAGCTCCCTGACTTACCTGCACTACTCTGCAACCCTCCAGACCCAGTAGGAAGCTCCTCAAAGCAGGGCCGACAATACCGTTGTGGGGAGTGTGGCAAGGCATTCCTGCAGCTATGCCACCTTAAGAAGCATGCATTTGTGCACACGGACCACAAGCCCTTCCTGTGCACGGAGTGTGGCAGAAGCTACAGCTCTGAGGAAAGCTTCAAAGCCCACATGCTGGGCCATCAAGGTGTGCGGCCCTTCCCTTGCTCTCAGTGTGACAAGGCTTATGGTACCCGCAGAGACCTCAGAGAGCATCAGGTAGTCCATTCAGGTGCCCGGCCCTTTGTGTGTGAGCAATGTGGCAAAACCTTTGCCCGCCGACCTTCCCTGCGGCTACACCGAAAGACCCACCAGATGTCGGGTGCCCCTTCACCATGCCCGTGCCCAGTGTGTGGACAGCTCCTGGCCACCCAGGGTTCCCTGCGGAACCACATGAGGCTCCACACTGGGGAGAAACCCTACCTGTGCCCACACTGTGGTCGAGCATTCCGCCATCGGGGCAACCTCCAGGGACACTTGCGGTTACACACAGGGGAGCGCCCCTACCAATGCCCACATTGTGCCAATACTTTCCCCCAGCTGCCTGAACTTCGGCGTCACCTCCTCTCCCACACTGGCGAGGCCTACCTGTGCCCCGTGTGTGGGAAGGCCCTTCGAGACCCACATACACTCCGCGCTCATGAGCGCCTACACTCAGGGGAGAGGCCCTTTCGCTGCCCCCAGTGTGGCCGAACTTACACACTGGCCACCAAGTTACGCCGCCACCTTAAGTCCCACATGACAGACAAGCCATACCGATGCCCCATCTGTGGCATGGGCTATGCTCTCCCTCAAAGCCTCAGGCGACACCAGCTCAGTCATGAGCCTGGGGTTTCAACCAGCCCTTCACTACCTCCTGCTGCCTCTGAGCCCACTATGGTGCTCCTACAGAGTGAGCCAGAACTGCTGGACACTTGTAACCAACAGGAAGCAGCCATGGGTGGGGGTATCATGGAGGTCACCATCTCTGAAAGCCAAGAAAAGTGCTTTATAGTACCCGAGGAGCCAGCCCCTAGCTCCAGCCTGGTGCTGATTCACAAGGACATGGGTTTTAGTGGCTGGGCAGAGGTAGTAGAGGTAGAAGCAGGCACCTGACACCATTGTCACCCCTCCTTTACCCCTACGAGAGCTGTTCGTGAAGACTTGTAGCAGAGTGTGTGTGTCATTCCCTTTGGGTCTCCTGAGAGGTACAGGAACCCAGCTGACTAGGGTTGGATAGACTCAATCCACACATCGAATGCTCTCTGTAGTTGAGGTTTTACCTCAGTCGGCTGCTTTCATATCTGAAGGTCGTGAAAGCTAGAGGAGATGGTGTGGGATTTGTGTACTCGCTAGTTTGGCCACAGAAGCTGTGAGGTTGACACGATTTGCCTGTGCAGTCCATGAGCCTAGACAGTGTGAGCTGTTGGGGACAAACACGGGCTCATGTCGACACACCCCTGGAATCCCAACACTCAAGTAGAGGCAGAAGGGTTGTCTCATCTCTATGGCTAGCATGGACTATGGAAGGGGACTTGGGGAGGGAGAAGACGTAATGGCTTTTACAAAGCTTGTGACTCACTGAGCTGTGGTGATGGGTCAGAAATGACTGGGTAGGCTGGGTGTGTTAGCTCACACCTGGGATCCCTACCTTACAAGCACAAGTTTAAGACCTACCTGCCCACCCTTAGAAAGAAAAAAAAAAACCATTGGATGTGAGTTCAGAGAGGACATGTAAGTTGTTACATGATAGTGTGATGTGATCTGGGTACTACCGTGGCCTTCCCAGGAGTGACAACAGGAGCATACTTTGATCCAGGCTTTGAGTGAACTTAACCATTTGAAGTATTTCTTTTTTAAGCAAATAGAAAGTGTAAAGCACTTTAAATATTCTACCATAGCCACAAAGCTACCTGTGGACTGAGTTTAAAGTCTACCTGTTGCACCTCAGGCTCCCAGCACTGGCACTGCGCCATCTTGATTTACCTGTTCTTGGTGGGTGAATGGATGGATGTTCAAGAGGTGAGAAGCAGGAATGGAGATGTAAGTCTAAAGGGGTGGTCAGGAGAGGCCTCACCAAAGCAGACAGCACACTGAGTAACACTGGGCATGAGAGCTGACGGAAGGGCTAGGTGCTGGGCAGAGGAAAGAAGACAAAAGCCAGTGTGGTCACTTGCATCTCAAACTGCAAAAGGACCTTCTCTAGGATGGCGTTTTTCTGAGTTAGCTAGCCATGCCGCGCTGCTGTTTTGTTTTTTAGTAAATTTAATCCTGGGCATCTTTATGGTATAAAAAGAACTGGCTCTCCTATCTGAGAGCAAGGAGCAGAGGGGCTGAGGTGGACCAGGGAGGCAAGGACAGGGAGAAGTTATGTACCTGAAGGAAGAGTTTTGGCTAGATGTATTCTCTGGGAGGCACAAGTGACAGAGTTCAAAGATGGTGGCTGAAAGAGCAATTTGAGTTCTCACGAGTGGCAACCCGTGGCATTTCAGATTTGGGCTGAGGTTGGAGCTGGGTCACTTAGCATCAGAGGCCCTGAGGGCCATGGTGGCTCCACTCAACGTTAGTGAGAGGGGAGGTTCAAGGGGAGTGAAGTCAACATCAGACAGAAGAGAGAACCTGAGAAGTGTCACTAGAACTAGAGGAGGGGTGTCTCGGGTGGTCAATGCTGACTGACACTGACTCAGGTTTCAACCTGTGAAGTCACTGGTGGGTGGGGAGGGGTTATGGTTTGTATATGCTCAGCCCAGGGAGTGGCACTGTTAGAGGGTGTGTTCCTGTTGGAGTAGATGTGTCACTCTGAGTGTGGGCTTTTAAGACCCTCATCCTAGATGACTGGAAGCCAGTATTCTGCCAGCAGCCTTCACATGAAGATGTAGAACTCTCAACTCCTCCTGCACCGTTCCTGCCTTGATGATAATGGACTGAACCTGTAAGCCAGTCCCAATTAAATGTTGTCCTTATAAGAGTTGCTTTGGTCATGGTGTCTGTTCACAGCAGTAAAACCCTAACTAAGACAGGAAGGGTTAGAAGCCACACTGGATTGTTTGAGGAAAAAAAGGGGGGACAGGAAGCATAGATGTATTGATTGTCTTTATATGTATGCCATAGAACAAATGGAAGTCAAGACAGTTTGGATGAGTTGGTTTGCTCTTTCTACCATACATGTCCTGTCCTGAGGATTGAACTCAGGCTGCCATGCTTAGCAGCAATCACCTTTACCATCCCACAGGTCCCCAGGAAACAGATCTTGTTTCATCCTCCTGTCCTCAAAATGTGCCAGGAGTCCTGACTGGCTAACAGCAAACACTCTGGGGCTGATGGCTGGCCAAAAACGACACAGGGAAACTGAACTGTTTTTGGATTTCTGTACTTAATGTTGATGGCAGAAGCAGCTTATCTCTCATGGCTTGCTGGTGGCATTACCCCTGCCTGGTGTCTGGTACCAATCTGAATAACTCAGTAGCAAAGCATGTCTGAAATTATCCGATGGGAGGAAAAGCAGAAACAGCCTCTGGAGAAAGGTCACTTCAAAGCCTGGAAAATAGCTGCTAAGATTAGCTTTAGTCAACCCTGGTTCTTAGAGCTCACCTGAGTCCCTTTTCAGATCGTTCCCACAATGCATCTCAACTCAGTGTCTGCCAGTGCTATTAGGCATCCCAGAGACTCCACTGTGTAGGCAGTGGGTGGATGTGGAAGCCATCCACACCTCAGGGACATTCCCAGACTAGCACATGGAAGTTGACACCCGTTCTGCTTCTTCCATGCACAGGAGACCTTTAGTAAGGCTGAGAGAGTGAGGTCAGAACAGAGCCAATACTTTGGATAGCCTGGGGTTTGTGAATGTGTTCTCTGCCGCTTCTGGCCAGAGCTGAGATCAGGATTAAAGTGTTGTCTAAGCTTGTAGAGGAGGAAATGAGGCCTAGAAACAGCCAGGGTCACGAGGTCAGTCAATAACAGAGCAGGGGCTGAACACAGGCTTCTGATGCCTGCTTAGTGCTCTTCAGTTCACATGAATGCCAATGCCCATTCTTGGAAAGACTGATCGTTGGTATTGGTTTTGATTTGAAACAGCATGTCAGTGTGTGACTGTTGCCTGGAACTCACTGAGTCCAGGCTAACCTTAAGTTTATATGGATCTCTTGCCTTAGTCCCCACACCAGGTGTTGAGGTATAAGCCACACACCTGCCAAGCAATTCTTAATAATTGGGTATATACTAAAATGGAATTCTTGCCATAGGACCGATCCTGTGAAAGCATTGCTGGACACCTTATAGATTTCAGCTTACCTATATGGCTATGGAACCCCAAATTAAAAAGTGTAGGTTGGAGCTAGATATTGTGGCTTACACCTATAACCCCAGCACCTGGGAGGCTGAGACAGGAGAATCAAGAGTTTAAATTAGTATTGTGTGTATGTATGATGTGTATCAACATGTGTGTGCCAGGGCACATGTGGACAACCTTGTGGAATCAGTTCTGTCTTTACACCTTTATGTGGGTGGGTTCTGGAGATCAAAGTTAGGTCGCCAGGCTTGTGCTGTTTTGTGATTAGTTTTAGTTGTCAACTTGACACAGTCTATAGTCACCTTGATAAAGAATCTCAACGGGGATTGCCTAGAGAAGGCTGACTTGTGGATATGTTTTGGGAGAGGTTATCTTGATTGTGTTGAGGTTGAAAGATCTGCCCACGATGGGTGGTACCATTCCCTATGTGGGATCCTGAACTGTGTAACAGTAGTTAAAGTGAACGAAGACAGGTGTGGATTAGCCCATTGCTGTTAACTGTAGATGCCATGTGACCAGCTATCTCAAGCGCCTGATGGATGGCTGTATTTCAGTGATGGACTATAATGTGGAACTAGGAGGTAAATAAACCCTTTCTTTCCTGAATTGCTTTTGTCAGGATGCTTTATCGCAGCAACAGAAGCAAAGCAACAACTGAGGCATGTGGCAAGTGCCTTTGCCTGCTGGGCCACCTAAGTGGCCCTTTATTATTTCATTTTTCAGCAGGGTCTCACTATGCAACTAGGGCTGAAAGACACCTACCCCTGCCTCCTAATACAGGTATTCCCTCCATACCCAACTTACAAGCTTTTTTTTTTTTTTTTACCTATTCACTAACCAACACCCACCAAAGAGTGGGTGGAGAGAGAAAGGCAAAACAGGCAGTGTCATCAGTTAGCAAGGAATATAAGTTAAGACAATGACACTCGTCCATTAAAATGCTTCCTATAAAATTAAAGTTGCTAAGAATATAAACGGCTGGAACTCTCAAACCTCATTGCTTAGAGTGTAAGCTAGTACAGCACTTGGGACAGATCTCCATTGTGGGGTCTTAAGTAAATCCTATGCCTGCTTTATGCCCAGAAAGTCCCATTCCCTGGGCATTTACCCAACAGGAGTAAGTGCTGAGCTATACAAAAATGTATATTCAAGAATATTTCAGGCTGGAGAGATGGCTCGATGGTTAAGAGCACTGACTGCTTTTCCGGAGGTTCTGAGGTCAATTCCCAGCAACAACATGATGGCTCACAACCATCTATAAAGGGATCTGATGCCCTCTTCTGCTGGTCTGAAGACAGCTACAGTGTATTCATATACATAAATAAATCTTTTAAAAAAAGGATATTCCAAGGGGGGTCGGTGAGATAGCACAGAGGCGAAAGCTTGCCATGCAAGCTGGAGAACCTGAGTTTGCTCCCCAGAATCACAGTGGGAGGAGAGAATTGGGTCTCCAAAGTTATCCTCTGACCTTCATGAACACTCAGTGATGTGTTCCCCTGTGTTTTAGGTACCTCATACACACATACATAATCAAATCAATAAAATTACAAAAAAAACTTGATAGCATTCCAAAGCTATAAGTTCATTCAAATATTCATTGAGAGATGAACTAGAAAAATAAAGCTAGGTGAGATAGCACACATGACTGCCTTGGGTTCAAGGTCAGCTCCAGGTACAGCAAGATTCAGTCTCTAAAATCCACCACGACACCTACAGACAGGACAATTAAGTAAAGTGTGTAATATCCATGCAAAGAACTATACATCATGGCACAGAGGACTGAGCTGTAAGAAACATACCATCCGTGAAACTAGCTACAGGAGACAGACACAAAGCAGGTGCCATTAAGTTATGCCTCTATGGAGTTCAAAGACAGACAAAGCTGGTCTGTGTCAGGGTGGAGGTCATTACATGGGGGTGGCTGCAAGCTGACAGGAAGGAGCCTTTGGAGACTGGTTTAGATGGGTATACATGAAATGCGGCATTAAATGACTGTGATTTGTAAATATTGGTGATGGGCTTTGCTCTGTGGTGACACATCTAGGGCAGATTAGACCAGATTAAAAGTAGATGAAGGCAGGTTTGTTAGGAGGCAGCTGTCCGGTGGGTTCACTGATCTCACAAGTGGAAGTCAGTAAAGTCACATCTGGGCTAAAGCAAGGGGGTTTTATAGAGTTTAGTCGAGGAATGATAACTTGTCAGCTAGGAACTAGATGGTATCCATACATGGTCAAAAACTGAGCCCCTGGGCAGGTACTCCGGAGTTTTCTCTGTGCAGGCTGGGTTGGAGGAAGGAGGACAGACAGGGATTTCCAGCCTGTGTAGGGTCAGTCAAGGGTTCCAGCCTAACAAATATATTCAAGTTAAGCCTTATTTTAAAAGGCATATATTTTATGAAATCATTATATACATTATTTGTTAATGAGAAAAAGTCATTAGCATGTAAAAACCTAACCTCCCAAGTTGAGTCCCTGAGACTCAATGGGGTGGAGAGACCTGAGCTCCACACGTGTACAGTGGCAAACGTGCACATTCACAAATAAATACATGGAATTGGATATTCTAAAAAGAGGCGTATGTTTTGTTTTATGTTCTTTACTTGACAGGGTCTTTCATTGTAATCTTGACTGTCCCAGAGCTTGCTCTGTAGACCAAGCTGGCCTCAAAATTCATAGAGCTCCTTCTGCCTTTGCTTCCCCAGTGTTGGGATTAAAGGTGTGATCACTACACCCAGCAGCGTAGGTTTTTTTAGCTAGGCAGTGATGGTGCATGTCTTTAATCCCAGTACTCAAGAGGCAGGGGCAAGTAGATCTCTGTAGTCTAGGCCAGCCTGATCTACAAGTTAGTTCCAAGACAGCCAAAGCTATACAGAGCAACCCTATTTCAAAAAACAAAAAAGTTATTTTTTAAAATGTAGCCGGAGCCGCCAGCACTTGGGAGGCAGAGGCAGGTGGATTTCTGAGTTCGAGGCCAGCCTGGTCTACAAAGTGAGTTCCAGGACAGCCAGGGCTACACAGAGAAACCCTGTCTCAAACAAACAAACAAACAAAAAATTCCCTTTCCCCTGTTAAAATGTAGCTGGAAAGATGGCTCAGTGGTTAAGAGCATTTACTGCTCTTGCAGAGGACCCAAGTTTGACTTCTAGCACCCACACTGGGTGGCCATAACTACCTGAACTCCAGCTCCAGGGTATCTGGCCTCTGGCTTCCTCGGGTACCAGCACTCATATGTATTACCCACACAGAGACATATACACATAATTTTAAAAAATAAATTAAAAAAAGAAAACTATATGTGATATATGGGGTGTGTGTGTGTGTGTGTATGAAAACACATAGGAAGCGGGCCGCTCAGGAATTATGCTGGCTATGGGAGTCCCAGTCCCCTGCTCTCTACCAGCCCTTGCCCCAGACTGTACATGATCCTAAACAGCCAACCCTGATGAAGGCAAAGCAGGAGTCCCTGCTTCCTGGCTGTGGGTATACCTGCTCTTTGTCCCTCTGTTCTATTTAGACCCAGGACTAATATTTACCTTGTAAACAGGAAATGGGGGAGGGTGAGAAGCTAGCCTGGAGCTGTTGTGTAGAACTAGGAGCCTTAAGAGGCTGGCAGGGTGCAGACAGGTTGGGAGGGAAGGGGCTGTGTCAGGGAGACCCAGAGACTTGGGCCAGCGTCTGTTCTGGGGCAGGAGATTGAAGGAGATAGCTAGAGGCCTCAGGGCCCTGGACTTGGCTCCCCCCAGGCAGCCTCTGTTCACCCACAGCACCCTTAGAGGAAAAAGAGAGGAGCTACCTCCTGGCTGAGAGCTACCCTGTCTCAGAATGCAGTGAGAGAGCTTTTGCCTGGCCACACCTCTTCCTCATGTCTGAGTCCACATCTGCTAGTCAGTAGGCACCGCGTTTTGTGTGCACTACAATGGTAAGCTCTTTTAGTCCTCAACACAAAGCGTTATGCCCACGGCACAGATGAGAAAACTGCAGTGCGTGGATGTGGAGAGTTTTGCACCATCCCTGTTGGTTGGGATGAGAAGGAGCCTCTGGAAGGACTCACTGATCCACATTTACCCACATAATAAATGGAAGAAGGGGCTGGATGATGATGGTCTTTCCTATATGATTTTTTCCCCAAGAATATCCACCCCTGGTTCCAGGAGAACCTGTCCTCTTGAATGTCGGGGGTGGACCCTAGGACTATCTACCCATTTGTCCTCAAGGCCCTGATCTGTTGACCTCTCCCTTGCCACTGATTTCTTCACATTAGTTCAATATTAACCCAGAGAGAGTCAGGACAATCCCTCAGATCCCAGGAGCTGACACACTATGTCGCACGTCCGCAGCCTGGGCCTACCTGGCTGCCTGGTTCTGGCTGCCCTGGCTAGCTTGGTACACAGCCAGCATGGTAAGGGGCACTTGGAGGCCTTAGACAAGCTAGAGGATGTGGGAAAGGCTTGAGGGATGGGGTTTCCTGCCTAAAAACAGAGAACACAGGGACAGTCCCCAGGTGGACCTCAGACCAGAGTGTCCAGCTTAGAGAAAGAGTCGTGTGTGGTGTGGGGAGAAGTGCACTGCTTCTGTCTTGCCGAATGGAGAGTGGGCTATGGCAACCAATAAAAGGCAGATGACTCACAGACTATGTCCAGGGGCCTTCTAGGTACTTTTCTTATCCCCTATGTCCCTTCTTGGAAGCTAGCAGGACAGGCACCCTCCTACCCCTAATGGTTAAGATAGCCTGGCTTCCAGAGGCAATTTCCTATGCCCCTGCTCCCTGCTGCAGTGTTCCTGGCCCCTCAGCAAGCACTGTCGCTGCTTCATCGGGTCCGCAGAGCCAACAGCGGCTTCCTGGAGGAGCTCCGAAAGGGCAACTTGGAGCGTGAGTGTGTGGAAGAGCAGTGCAGCTACGAGGAGGCCCTTGAGGCCTTGGAGTCTCCCCAAGACACGGTGAGCCCTGCAACACTGCCTGCTAAGAGGCAGGGCAGGTAGGCAAGGAACAGACCTGGGCTCCCTCAGCAGAGGAGTGCTGGACCACAGGTGATGGGAACAGGAAGCATCCCGGCTCTTTCCCCTTTCACATTTTCACTTCTGTTAGGATTTCTGTCTCCTTGGGCTGCAAGATGGGCACCCAAAATCTGTCTTGGGGACCATAGGCCCGGGCTGTCACAGTGAGGCTCACGACATGAGGGGAGCTTGTCAGCTTCAGCAGCCAGCTATACTGCTCTGGGTTGTCTGATGTTTTGCTTAAGCCTTTCCGCCATTTTTTTGTTCCCTTGTTGTGTACCCACTGGCCCTGGGGCTCTGTTGCAGCCCATTCCCTTCTGGGGTGGAGGATACATTTTGTCTCCTCCAGCATGGGAGGAGATCCCATTCAGTCAGGGGTGCTGGAGGGCTCTCATTCTTCACATATTCTCCTTTCGGAAGCCAAAGTGGAGACTAAAGCTGGGCTCAGGTGGTAAGGAAGGACATAATGCCTACTAACCGGGTAGAACTTCATCCTGCCATAGTCTCATTCCCAGCCCTTGCTTTGCAGGATGTATTCTGGGCCAAGTACACAGGTGAGTGGCCAGTAAGGTTTGCCCAAGGAAGGGTGTGTGTGGGGGGTGTCCAGCTAGAGAATGTCCTCTCCTTCAGAACTTGCTGTTGCATAAAGCAGGCCCGGCACCTGCTCTGCCCCCCCATCCCATCCCATCTGTTACCTCTCATTCCATCACCTGTTCCCACTCTGTCCCCACAGCGATACCAAACATATTTCTGCTTTTTGTTTTCAGTGTGTGAATCAGTGAGGAAATCTCGAGAGAGTTTCATGGACTGTCTGGAAGGTGGGAGCAGACTCTGCGTGGGTGGGTGGATGGGTGGGTGGGTGGCGCAGAAGCCTGGGAGGAAAGAATTGCTAACTGGTCAGCAGCCATGGCTCAAGTGGTATCTCCAGTGCCTGACATTTCCTCTTTGTCCTTTGTCAAGGATGTCTTTGCATGTGGCATTGTGACCAGTACTTAGCCAGACTGTTGGAGGAATGGAGGAATGAATGGATAATTAATCTCAGGCCTGGCTCTCAGGGCCCAACTGCACTTCTGTTCACTGTCAGAGCTCTGTCTTGTTAATTCATTCTCCAAAACGTTTTTGTTTTGTTTTTGAGACAGGGACTCCTACAGCCCAGGGTGGCTTTGAACTTGCTAGGTGCTGAGGATGGCCCTGAACTCCTGACCCTCCTGTCCCCACCTCCTCAGGGCTGGGATTCCAGGCATACGCCTCCATGGTGGCATTCAGCCTCCAAAACTTCTGTCAACCCCCCAGTACGCACAGGCTCTTAATTAGAAAAACTTTGTCAGGCCTTGACTTCTTCTTCTAGACCTCCAAGAAGTGGGTCAAGACCAGTAAACATGTTAAAATGTCTCAGTCCTTGACTACTTTGTTACTTTCTCGGGAGCAGTCAACAGTCTCCACTGAAAATCCTGTCCCCCAAGGGACTTCACTGAGTCTTCAGGGACCAGCCTCCTTCCACAGCATTCTGAATATGTCTTTAAGAGCTATAGTTTCCTTCCTTCCTTCCTTTCTCCCTTCCTTCCTTCCTTCCTTCCTTCCTTCCTTCCTTCCTTCCTTCCTTC